>JAVLUX010000035.1:16735000-17405000 GCA_032164185.1 Moxostoma hubbsi | reverse complement strand
CCTCTTGCATGGGACCTCAGAACCTTGTGTCTTCCATTCTGAAGCCCATTCTTATTTTGGAGTTTATTTTAGGGCTGTCTGGAAATATCTTTGCTCTCTGGATTTTATTCTTCAAGTCACCATGGAAAGCGTGCAACATATACCTCTTATGTCTGGTACTAGCTGACTTCCTACTGCTCATTGGGCTTCCTTTTCGCATAGACTATCTCTTTCGAGGTGAAGATTGGATATTTGGTGAATCTTCTTGTCGCTTCATCCTCTACATCATATCAGTGAACTTCTCAGCAAGCGTGGTTTTCATGTTGATTTTAGCAGTTGACCGCTTCTTCAGGATCCTTTACCCACAGCATGCTATCACTCGAATGAGTGTGAGACAAGCAATAATGATGGTTAGTGCAGTTTGGGTGGGCGTTTTACTCCTTCGCCTTCCACCTGCCCTGAACCTGGTTCTCCAATCACCTAAAAACTCTTCAAAGCTAATATGTCAAAGTTTTCTCTCATGGACATGGCCATCGTTAGAAATGAGGCTATACAATGTAGTTCAGCTGATAGAAGTCTTGATAGCTTTCATATTGGTGCTCTTCTGTTTCGTGCGTGTTTCCTTGCATGTCAATAGACGCCCGCTTAAGCCACATCGCAGGGTGAACCGGGCAGTGCGATTGCTTCTGTTGCTTGTGATCATGTTTGTTCTTTGTTTTCTACCTACTGTCATTGTTAGTATCTTCCTCCAAGGGTTTCCCTGTTCTGCACACTTACTGGTAAGTCTTAATGCCTCTTTAGCATTAACCTATATGAACATTGTACTAGATCCAGTCATCTACTGCCACACTAATGCTTGGTTCCGAGACACTCTGAAAGGAAAATCCAATTCTTTGGGATTGACAAAGTTTCAGATGAGCGTAAAAACGAACAGAAAACCTAGATCTACCTAAGTGGTTGCTTACACTTATTGACCATAACGAAAATAACAGTTGTCATTTCTTCCCTCAGTACCACAAGAATAATGACATTTATTGTTGCAATATGTACTAAGGTTGACTTAAATTGTGACAGTTTTTCTTATACATTGTACATGCTGTAACTGTATTAGTATGTTCTGCATTCATTTACAGAAAACACACATTAAACTGCTTTTGTACAGTATTAGCACACAGACTTGCAATCTGTACTGTGCTTTTTTTATTTAGCATATTTCCGTAACCGTACAACATTCAATGAAATACAACATAAATGTATGAGACATGGAAATCAAAAGTAACTTATCACAGTAACATGCTACATAAACAGCCTGGATAGTGAATAATCCCTCATGCCAAATTTGAACTATTTTGACTTTTTGTCAGGTCAAAGAAGAATTTCTCATTTAAATTACAGTGAAGAGAAAGACAAGTGCTAAAATTTGCATTTCCTGTTTCCTTTTTCTTTTCCTCAAGTTGACTTGCCAGTAATTTTCTTAACAAAAAAATTAGCACCAAATGGTATTTAATGGAGTTTTTATAGGGATGGTTCACTCCAAAATCAGCCATGCCAGACTTTCTTTATCCCACAGAACAAAAATGAAGATATCTGAGCGCTGTAGGTCCATACAACGCAAGTGAATAGTGACTTAAACTTTGAAGCTCCAAAAACCCCATAAAGGCAGCATAAAAGTAAATCCATGTCTTCCGAAATGATATGGTGGTTGTGGGTAAGAAACAGATTAACATTTAAGTCCTTTTTTACTATAGATATCCACTTTGACATTCGTTCACATTTTGAAAGTGAAAATTAAGATTTATAGTAAAAAAGGACTTAAATATTGATCTGTTTCTCACCCACACATCATATGTCTTCTGAAGATATAGATTTAACCCCTGGAGTGATATGAATTAATTTTATGCTGCCTTTATTTGATTTTTGGAGCTTCAAATGTCTGGTCACCATTCACTTGCACTGTATAGACCTACAGAGCTGAGATATTTTCATTTGTGTTCAGCAGAAGAAAGAAAGTCATACACATCTGGGATGGCATGTGGGTGAGTAAATGATGAATTTGCATTTTTGGGTGAACTATCCCTTTAATGCCCAAGGGACATGATCTGCAGCAGTTGCACACACAGGTATGGCTTCCAGGAATAATTATAGCCAGTAACACAACATCTTCGGTTAAAAGAATCTATTGAACATGCTCTCAGTTAAACGCATTGTTAGAACTGAGCAATAACTAGTAGCATACAACCTGCACTGTCTGACAATGATGTCCAGTCCTTGCTTGAATACAATAGAAAAACAGCTCACAAACTTGTATATATATATATAAAAACCCCACACATTTACAATAGATTTCATGCCAACGGAAGCAAGTGTTTCCAATCGTACAAAAGAGCTTCACGGTTCAGTTGAAGCTTGTACAACCTCCATCGCCCCGCAATACACTCCAGTCGAATAATTTGTCACTATTGTCATTTAGCCCGAGTTGTTGTTTTTTTTTTTTTTTTTTTTAAATAAGTATGATATTCTTCTCATATTTTTCTGAGGGCCCCACTTCCAACGAAAAAAAAATAAAGACCGATGTATATTTTCTATTATAAAGATGTAATTTTATTGTTATAAATCTATAAATATTTACTACGATAGTTAAAATTACTCAGAAGGAGCTCCAGTGGCGCAATCGGTTAGCGCGCGGTACTTATACAGCAGTACAAAGCAGAGCAATGCCGAGGTTGTGAGTTCGAGCCTCACCTGGAGCAGAGTTTTGAACGATCATTATATGTGAGGGGTCTGAGTTGTAAACACCTTAAAGATGAGTGACTCTCGTGGTCGCTTGACAAAGCAGTGAGACGAATAAGCAACCCAACTGATCTAGCGTGCCTCTTCTCAAAGTGCTACGTAATGCAGTTGTGATGTTGTCAATCGTTTAATGTCTGAACAGGAAGAGCTTTGTGTGTGATTCAGAAAAAGACGGCATTGTGGATACAGCGAAACTGGCTATGTACACATAGTGCATAGTGCATGCTCTAGAGGGCAGCATCTCCTCAGTAAACCAACAGTCAGCTCTCACTTTTTTCACACTCTTGAAACATTCGCCACGTGTTGACAATATGGAGCCAGAAATATGACAAAACCATTTAAATTTGAATTGTGTAAATTTGAATAATAGACTTTTGAATTTGAATTATAAGTGTGATTTTGCCAAATGAAATAATACGTTGTATTTTAAATAGGTTTGAATTAGAATTTTTTTTAACTCCAATCCTGGACATTTCACATTTAACCAAATTTTATTGTTTTATTTTATGGCACAATTTTATAAATATGTATTTTCAAACAGTACATTTTTGGTTCTGAATTCTTACACTGTAAATATAAAGTTTTCAAGATGAAGAAGAAATTCAGAACACTAAATTCAATATTGTAAAATTCAATGCAGAAATTCAGATCTATAGAAAGTGGGTCAGAGGTCAAGCTTCCGTGTTCCACAGGGAAGAGTAGATTCTTTGGCACGAGCGTGATTCAAAAGGTCGCCATTCTGACCATGAAGTGGTTCTTTAACTTTTATGATTTTATGGTTAGCACGTTAGCACATTCTCAGCACATGAGACATTTGTCTAAGCGGTCTCTGGTATTTGTTTTAGTATGAAGTATATTTAGTATAAATGTATGCGTAAGAGAAGCATCACATATAACTCAATAATGAACGTAATTCTGCTTCATTCTGTGATCGGAATCCACATCAGATCCAAGTCGGATGTTATTTCAAACACTTGTTGGTGTTTGTAAGTGCGTTTTGAGCTCAAGACATGAACATCACGAATGATCATTCAGATATGTGTGATTTAGCAGGCGTGATTACATTATACGATTCATTTCATGCAAATTGTAGGCTTATTTTTGTAGGCCTTTAATGGCTACAAACCTATTTAAAATACAATGTAATATTACATCTGGCAAAATCACACTTACAATTCAAATTCAAAAGTCTATAATTCAAATTTACACAATTCAAATTCAAATTGTTTTGTCGTATTTCTGGCTCCTTATTGACATAGCAACTCAGTTGAACCGGTTGCAACATCCTCTCTTGAGGTGTGTGTGAAATGAAATGTGTTGAGGAAGACTCATTATAAATATACAGTTGAGAAATGTGCAGTTTATTATTCTTATTTTTTACAGCTGTGCTAGCAGTATTTTTTCTTCATGTGGAAATGGTTCATGCTTTTACACTCAATTGATTAAAGTTAAAGCAAGTTCAGGCATTTGATTGCCACCTTTTGGGCTCTCATGTCTATAAATGTGATTATACAACAGTTAGTCCCAGTCCTCTAATTTAATTGGACAACAGACTTCCAGATTGTTAGTATCACTACACTTATCTATATGTTCATGGTGTTTCGGATCAGAGATTTTGACTGGAACAAGGATCTGGTTTTTGAGAGATTGATCATCAGTGCTTCCTGTTGCTTCAGGATCCCTCTGTTTCTCTCACCAGTCAGTGCATGACATGGTTTTAAGTAACTTGGTTTTAACTTATTGTTTATAGCCTCCTGAGACATGATCATGACTGCTGTGGGCATTTTCCATGTTCTTTTTTTATTAGTAAATTGTAGCACCTAATGAACATGCAACAATAATAATAATAAATAAATGATCTAGAGCAAATAGCTTACCTAAAAATGTATGTTCCCATGTGGACAGTGGGACAAGGTTGTGTAATTTTAAATAATACCAAGCTACAGAAAGTCAGATATATTTTTTATCAAATTGTTTATGTTTCCAGGAGTGTTGGATATTCATGTTTTTGAGACATTACAGACATGACATCAGACATTAGCATAATTCTGATTTAAAGTACCTGCCAGCATCATTCATTCACTGCCAAACATGTTAAAATAAAATTATACAATTTAAATTTAAAAACAATTTAAAAGTCTACGTACTGATTACAATTGTCCCATGTCTGCCAAACATGTTGAGTGGTCCAAACATCATCTGCTGAAACTGAGCTTTTGGTCAGATTTTTGGAGTGAATGCACTTAGCTGCTTAGAAAGCTACAGGATGCTCCCTTGCTCCCTATTTAGTGAATGACTCCATCTCCAGTGTGCTGTCTGTCTGCACTGGTCTCAGAACAGTTTGAAATGCACCTTATTTTCATCCTAACTCCATATAAAGCCTCTGAAAGCAATTGATTCTCAATGAGATGATGCACAGTAAATATAGAGTTTCCAAGGAAAAACGCACTAAAGTACAAATTAGTGTACATTGTGTATATCAGTGTGGTGTTTCGCAACAAATTGCTCAAATGTTAAAAATGCCATATTGGACAATAGAGACTCTTTTGACTCAAAAAGGTTTCAATGTAAAAACTTAGTTATGTTTCTTACAAGATGTAGTTTTGTTGTCGTTTCTCCCAAAGACCAACTGCGCTGTGGTTGGCGCCATGTTGTTTTGTCACTCTATGCGTCGAAAGTTTAACCCTTTACTGACAGCTGAAAAGTCTTCTGAACTGAGTCTTCTGAACTGATTACTTGGTTTAAATGAATTAAAATTATGCGTTGCATATAGCAAAGCCAAAATACAATGTCCAAGCATGTGTATGCGGTGTAACACAAGGATAGAACTGCTGTATAAAAGCAAAATTACATTTGCAATTGTGCTGTTCGACTGAAGCACGGCTGTGCTTTCCTGTGTCCTTGGCCATACGTGGCTTAATTGTGCCAACATTTAGTACATTAGCACTCTTGCTCGTGTGATATTGCTTAATTGTTGTCAGTTTATGGTAGTCTCCTAGTTTAGAGTCTGTGCTGGATGTTGACATCACAGTAAGGATTTCATAGATTGTTCTTTGTTTTTTTGTTTTTTTTAATGTTCTTGTCAGCTTATCAGATTTAATCAAATCTGCTTCAGACATCAACTCAGCCCTGCCACTGCCAAAAGTGTCATGTCATAATCCCACAAAACAGCTGCTTTTGGTTTTTGATTGAGAAATTGTCCTAGAACACAATTCTGGAATAAATTATTTAATATGTGTTGCTGATTGAAGACTATTAATTTTTTTTGGTGCCCAGATATATTAAAAGTGTTGATAGCCAAAAAGCTGCAGGAAGAAATTATAATTTCATAATTTTATTTGGGTGGGGGGGGGGGGGGGGACAATTTATCCCTGAAGCTTTGATGTAGATCTGCTTGGCTGCGACGCACATTAATAGCTTGATGTTTTACCTCTGAAAAGAAAAATGAGATCAGTGAGAATTTTCTGTGTTTGGGCTGTGGCCTGCTGAATAGTTAGATAATAAAGGTTGTTTTTTTTTGTATGTGGTTGTGACAATTAATTCTGTTTTCCCCTGCGCTAAACTGGGCTGGGAAATCACATTTTTAAGACCTTTTTTTTTAACTTTATGTGTTGTTGCACTAAATAGACCTAATGAGAACAGTTATGAATACAGTTCAGCAATTTGCTGAGTTATTTGTACTTTGACTCACACAGACCAAATGAAGGGGCATTCATTTTCATCTCTGGAAAGTGAAAAGTACCTGTTGATGAGAAAAAAATATTTGTTGGAAAACAGATGACAGCTTCTCTTGGAAGTACCAAAAGATGGCTTAAAGATATATTTTAGAACCTAAATATTTTACATTCTCTTCAAAACCAGTGAAGAGCAGGCTGTGTTACAAATCTGATCACTTAATGCTTTAATCTGACCAAAACTGTTCAAATTTGGTGTGGGATGAGCAACTACCTGGCCGTTGGTAATCACTGTATTCTTGATAATGTGTTTATTTTTTTTATTTTTTATTTTTTACATATTTAGTATTCTTTTGAATACCCGTTCAACATTATACAGTATAAATACTGTACTGTGTGTGTATATATATATATATATATATATATATATATATATATATATATATATATATATAATTAAATTCACATATATTGTGTGAGGTTCTGTACTTCTAACCTGGAACATAATCTCCCTTCTCCTTTATGTGGCAGAACAAATGACCATCTTTATCTTTTTAAGTTTTATTTTATTGCCTTGGCACGGCTCAAGGACTACCATTCAATAAAACACAATCAGCATGAGTGCATGTGTATAAGTGAGAATTTGTGCTTGTAAAGTGTGTGCAAGTGTGTTTCAGTGAACACACGGTGTAATCAGTGGATAAGAAAGAAGACATCCCTAAACCTAACCCTCACAGAAACCTTTTTGAATTTTTACATTTTCAAAAAAACATCGTTTAGTAGGTTTAATTCGCCATTTCCCTCATGGTGACTGCTGGCTGGGCCCCACAAGGTAGGTGATCTCAAATTTTACTATCCTTGTGGGGACATTTGGTCCCCACAATGTAGTATAAACACACACACACACACACACACACACACACACACACACACACACACACACACACACACACACACACACACACAATGAATGAGGGTGAGAGGATTGTCTGGATAAGATTTCTGTGGTAATGGTTGGGTGGGTCAGTGGTTAAACTGCTCTCACAAACACATTCCAAAGCTGAAGCAGAACGCATCTGGTGTGCAAGTGCAAACACGAGTAGAGCCAAGAGCTTCCTTGCATCCAGTAGTGGATCCTGGCATAGGCGATATAGGCAGGCGCCTAGGGTGGCAATGTTTACTGGGGCGGTACAACAGGGTACCTGCCAGGCCACCCCTGCACAGAGCTTGCAAGATCACGATAGGAGATAGGTGCCCCAAATCATGCCACCCTGCCACTGCACAGCTTGCAAGATCCCGATGGTTGAAAGGTGCCCCAACAGGCTACTTGGCCTTAAAGGCTCCGTGTAGACAGTATTATGGATGTTCATAATGTATTCTTACATTATGAACAAACATAAGATAATCATGATAAACAGTAGGCCTATGGGTTGACTACACCATGACACAGGATCTTCTTAGTGGTTTTGCAATAATTATTATCAACCATGTTATTGCTTGGCAGATATGACGATGTCATTGAAGATTTTGCATAAATGAAAGCTAGGAGGTGAGGGTTGTTTTTTAAATTAGGGATTAGGTGTAATAGCACAGAGTAGCAGCAATTTGTAAGAAATCTTCCATATGCTTTATTTATTGACTCTATCATTTTTTTGTGCAATTTAAGCTATGCACTGTATATACTGTATAATGTCAGTGTTAATAGAATGTGCAATTTATTTATATATATAAGGGGCATAAGTGGGGGTTGTCACATCCGATCTTGGCTAGGTCACTCACCAAGTAAGTCAGAACACCTCTCTCTAACTCTCAGTCTCTCTCATATTTTTTCTTGAATTCTTTAACACCTTGCTAGACAAGGAAGCTTATTGGAGCTGTGTTCCTGTCACCCATCTGTAATCCATGAGAACTTCATAACATAAACATAAATATAAATCATCAACATAAATCATCACTTGGGATTTTGTAGTTAAACAGTTAAGTGCACCTGTAAGTCACATATGTCTTTCGTTGGACTGTTCATAATATACAGCACACTTCCCTGTTGAAAATACTAGCATTGCCGGTAACTAGCATACTGTATGTTGTGTTTGTATGAAGATCTCTAGCATGGAATGCTGTTATGCTGGTGTTCTCACCAGACTTCTAAACTTGCTTAAAGGTATAGTTTACCCAATAATGAAATTTTGTTTATCCTCATGCCATCCCAGATGTGTATGAATTTATTTGTTCTACAGAACACAAATGAAGATTTTTAGAAGAAATTCTTGGCTCTTTAGATCCACTCAGTGCAAGTGAATGGTGACCAAAACGTTCAAACTCCAAAAAGCACATAAAGGCAGCACAAAAGTAATTCATATGACTTCAGTGGTTAAATCATTGTCTTCTGAATTTTTGGTCACGATTTACTTGCATTGTGTGGACCTACAGATCTGAGAAATTCTTCTAAAAATCTTTGTTTGTGTTCTGCAGAAGAATAAAAGTCATATACATCTGGGATCACATGAGGGTTATTATATGAGTGAACTATCCCTTTAAACAGCAAGCCTGCCTTGGTTGACAAGCATATTTTGCTGTGCTTTTCCACTAGTTAGGCAACAAAACCAGCATTAACCAGTGTAAACTAGCATGGAATTGTATGCTGGCCTGCACAAGATCAGCTTTAGCTCCTTTACCCAAGGACATGTATGTCTTTGTTCTGTGTTTCTAAACCATCTGTTCCTTTTTGGGCAGGTTGCTGGAATTCTTGTATTGGGCTAGACACATCATAAGGAATTGGGCTATTGGGCATGAATGTCTGTGCTTATGTGGAGAGATATGTCCACTACCAAGCATACTCAACACGATCACTAAGGAAATCTACATATTGCTACCCTGAAATCAACCCCATAATGCAGAATTACTGATAAGCCCCATCTCCCATCAGACATTTTTACATCAGTGCAAGTGTGAATACATTTCCCTCTTGCACTACTAAGACACGGGTTCTGGTCCCATGGAAATCGGGAAGTAATTGCCTTCATATAAACAATTAGGTGTGCGATTTAGGTGTTGCATTATCGCTCTAAAAATTACATTTTTATTTCAATGATGGTTAGATTTTAAGGTTGGGGTTTTGTTTAGGGGGTAGAATTAATAAAATATGCATTTCTGTTCACTGTATTGCAACATTTACAACTAATAATACAATTCGCTTTTCAGTAAGCACAAACCAATTTCAGCAGCTGAGCTTTCCACCTGTTGCCGAACTCACAGTGTGATCGGTCTGGCATACTTTGGATTAAACATCACTTTTCACAATTCATTTGAACAACCCAACACTATGTGAAATCTGTTACTCACACTTACTCATCCCAGTGCACACTGCTACATTCTACACATTTACAATGATCTTTCGACATGAATTGATTCAAGATGTTTTTGTAAGATGATAGACATAAGGCATTTTTTGCACTCTTGTTTACACTCTTTATGTTGTGTTTTATCTCAGCAACAGAAACAGGACCCTTGGAACATTTTGGTTCTGTTTTTTCCTCACTTTGGTAGTCTCCAACAGCTGCTTGGGTGATTTGTGCATGCATTTGCTCATTCAAAAAATATGGTTGACATCTTATTTTAGGAGTCTGTGCTAGGTTTTTTGGTCTCTATATTTTCAAGTAATAGAAATCTCTGTTCCATCTAATATGGGGGCATCTGGTTTTCATTTTAGGTATGACTCGCAGTTAAATTGGACAAAATTGGCAGCCACTTTAATTCACTCAGTCACGTCTCTTTGGAAAACCTACCTTTAACCCTTAGAGTTTAGATCAATTTCGACTACAGCTGTACATTGCCTAGCATTTCTGTCTTTAAAAATGCAAAATTAGTGTTCAGACAAAAAAACATGGCACAACTTGTATTTTGTTTGTTTACTATACAGATTTTTGGAATGAGAAAAATAATGTTGGACATCAAATAATATATAAACAAAAAGTGGCACGCCAAGATAGCTGGATTAAACTTTGAGTTGAGTATATAACGCTTCTTTCTGCATGATGGGACTGACATGTTTTCATAATCATTCTCTCTTCTTATCTGTTTTTCTTTTCCAGCATCTGCATTGCATTCCTTCTAGCCCTTCTTTGAGCCAAGATAACCTGCGTCAAACATATCACTGAAGAATGTTTCACATTTTCAAATGTGGAGAGGATGTGTAAACTTTTTTGTAACATTTTTTCAGCACTACATATTTCTTCCTGTTGTCTCAAATATAGATTTTGGAAAGTTTTGCTTCCTTTGGTTAAAGGAATATTTTGAGTTAAATACAAGTTAAGCTCAATCAGCAGCATTTGTGGCTTTATATTGATTACCACAAAATTTTATTTGCCCCTCCAGTAGGGATTTTACCCCATCTTTTCCTGCAAAAAAAAAAAAAAAGCACAAATCTGGGAGTGAATTGGTCCAATCTGTAAACGTTAAAAACTGACCGTTTCAAAAGTATAACCACAAGATAACAATAAGTAAACAATATGTGTGTTAACATAAATGTGATAAAATCACTTACTAACTTTTTCTTTGTAAAGTTACAGTCAATTTTACAACTTCATTGCCATGTTGTCAGCAAACCCTAAAATGACTGTAAAATTATTATTTAACAACTTTACAGCTCAAATAATACACAAGTTCTAGGGCAGTGGTGGCTCAGCGGTTAAGGCTCTGGATTACTGACCAGAAGGTTGGGGGTTCAAGCCCCAGCACTGCCAAGACACCACTGTGTGGCCCTTGAGCAAGGCCCTTGATCCTATCTGCTCCAGGGGCGCCGAATCATGGCTGACCCTGCACTCTGACCCCAGCATAGCTGGGATATGTGAAAAATAAATAATTTCACTGTATATATGCAGAAATGTATGTATAATGTGTGACGATTGGGCAATTAAATTAAATTAACAGAATAATGAATGAATGTGCTTTTATAAACTTATAAGCTTGACATTTCTGCCTTTTAAACCCTTCAAAAAAAGTGTCCCCATTCCCTTCCATCTCACTGTAACTTTGATTTTGATGGTTTTAAAGAAAAGGACGGATGAGTCAAAATTATTATTTGTGGAAATCAACATTATTTCACAAATACTGTGGATTTAGCTTAACTTGCATTGAACCCAGTACATTCCTTTAAAGGGATAGTTCACCATAAAGGAAACAATCATGTATTTATGTACCCTTATGTTTTTCCAAAAAATGTATGACTTTCTTTCTTCCATGGAACACAAATGGAGATGATTCACTTTCATTGAATGGAAAATAAAGATGCAATAAAAGTAAATGATGACTGAGACTAACAAACTCCATAACATGAAAATAATTCAGGTTTGGAACAACAAGAGGGTAAGTAAATGATAACATAATTTTCATTTTGAGGTGGACTATCCCTTTAAAAGCAGCATCTTCTAGAAGTACAACATCTCACAGTTCTGTTGAGAAGATTATTTCTGGTACTATTCCATTGTGAAATCTTTCAAAAATGCTTAAGCTTCAGGATTATTAGAAGAGAGCTGACCGCACCATCCCGGGAAGCCTTGATCACCAAAGTTATCTTGTTCCTCTGACAGAACAGTTGACATACTGGTCATGCCATGTTTTGCCAAGTCTTTTTGCCATCTATTTTGAAAGGCTTCTGCACATACACTATTAAACAATTAAATGATAGCTCGACAGGGGTTAAAGCACAGGTCATTGTCTTTTCTGTTCTGTTTCAGAAGTTACACTACCAGCATGCTAGTTATTTAGTATTTCAGGGCTCCCAGGCATTTATTCTTGTAATTTCCCATGTTGGATGATAGAATTTCTGTGCTCCCCTATGTATTGGATAGGTTTACTTGGAGTATGTAAAAGGAGTGACGTTCCTGGAGAAAGTGGTTTCTGTAGTCAGCTAAAGTGGTCCTGCACTGGCAGTCCCTGAGCTATGATGATTCCAGAGGAGTACAGGCTGTTCCTGTCCATACCAACGCTTGAAAATAAGAAGCTGCCAAACTGTGGCTCCGACAGGCAGCATATTCTGCCTTTTTTTCACCTCTCAGGCTGCAATTACGGCTAATTTTGGATCCGCTGAGTAACAAGCAGAGAGGTCAAATGTCCATGGCTCACATTTGGAGCACTGAATAAATGTTGGTGATATGAGAAACCACAAGTTCCCAAATCTCCTTCTTGCACTTCATTGCCCTCTCTCCTCCCTCACAGTGGTTTTGAATGGATCACTTTTTTAGGTCACACATTATACAGATGCTGAAGGTAAATTGAAGCTATAAAAGTACAGTATGTTAACACAAGTTTATTCACAGTGTACAAGCAATGGTGTTTAAATTGCTTTATATGTTTCGGCTACTTAAGTTTGAAAATGTATGCTATGATTTGGGGACCGGTGTGGCAAAAATTTTGGATGAACAAAGATCCCCATGGCTGTGGTTTAGTTTTATAAGTAGAAGAATTATTTCCAAAGAAAATGGAGCTGAAAAAATAAATGCTTAAGCAGACCAGATGGACAAGCTGCCCCTGTTGCAAAGACCAGAATCGCAGGTTACCAGTATATGTTGTGTTTTGGATGCATGAAATGTTTGTGTACTGGTGCCACCACCACTCATTAAATTGTACTTAAGTATTATAAAAAGTAAATTTTCCAAGCTAGAATGAAATCAAGAGAGGATATTGTGTGAGAGAGGATGTTGTAAAATTAGACTGGTCTCCGAAGTTTTTCTCCCCCAGTGGCATTCGAAACTTGGCCTTATGCTGCCTTCAAGTTATAATTAATAGTTGCCTAAAAACAACAACAGCAACAATAATAATTCAGCAAATAGGGAGTAGAAAAGTATAGATATTATTTAAATATGAAGGCCAGTGTAAAAATAAATGACATGTACACATTTAATTACAAAAGCCTTTTGTTATATATATATATATATATATATATATATATATATATATATATATATATATATATATATATATTGAAAGCATAGGTGAATTACAGACCAGGCCAATGGGTCCAGGACCCTGAGACCCTTGAATACCAGGGGCCTGGGAGGGCCCTGTGCTGCAAAGTCTTAAGGCCCATGTAATTTGAAAACAAACATTGGATATAAGCTTGAATATGTGGGCCCCTCAGCTTATACAAGGCCCCCTCAATAGGCCCCATGTAACTATGAGGGCCCTCAGTCCTCTTATAGAACACTTTTTCCTTCCTATTTCTAATTAAATTTGTTGAGCCACTCTTAAACCCTATAACACCACTTGTGTTATATTTGATACATGACTTTCTAGAGCCTCTACATCATCAACATGATTAAAGCTTTAAAGCTGTTGTATGCTTTGTAATAGATGTCTACTGTCTCCTGGTGAAAGTTGCTGTGTCTTTTGGAAGTAGAAGACCTTGTAATATATTTTCCAAAATAGCTGCCATTGTGATGCATTTTTTGATGTGAAATCTTTGCTGATTTTTTTTTTGTCTTAAAGTTTTAAATTGTTTTAAATATACAATAAAAAGGGTCTAGAGATGATCTCTTTTGAATGGAAAGCTGATGAGTTAGAAAAGATATGGCAGCGCAAGCCAAACTGTCTGAACTTTTTTTGCAGAGTTTCACCAAACCCATGCATGCTATATGCTGCTTTCAGAGCATATTTTTTTTTTTAATTCTTCAGTATTTAAAGTGTTTGAATTGAATGAAAAATATTTCATAATTTTATTGCCCCTTTAAATATATGTACGTATATGTGTTTACATTTTGTACAAGTATTTACATTGAGTTTACATATGGATAACAAACAAGCCTTAAAGGATAATTGTGGTAATGCCATTGGGTCTTGCATGTCTTGTGACCGATTACAATGACCTCAAGTTCGGATGTACATGTATTTTTTTAATGAGACGTGCCGGTAGAATCAGGATAACAGTTCCTTCACGGAGGGGGAATATTTTTACAGATTAAAACCTTTAGTTTCACTCTGCTACTCACACAATGCCATTGTATGGTTTGGAATATTATTATAGTGCATTTATATAAATAAATGATCGTGACCGTTTATAGGCTTGTTATGTCTTTTTATTGTTGAGAACTGGCTGAGTTTAGGTATAAATGCGCGGTTGGGTGCTTAAAATTATCTATAAATAGTGTAATTTAAATCAAATTATGAATATCTAAGTGTCTCTTTCATTTTTTATATTGATGATTATTGGTTAGGCTTAGAAATGGGGTTGGTTAGGGAATCTAAAATGTTATAAATGATTGTATAATTTAATATCAAACTAATATATTTGTAAGTATTATAAAACATTGAGGTTAAGCACACAAAATAATATTCAAAGATTGATAACTGACGACAAAGTTGTTTGGTTTAAAAAAAAAAAGGGCTTTCTCACTGCGTCAATAAGAGAACGACAGGAGAAACCTTTGGTGCCATCATGCAGACATGGACGGCTCCTGCACAAGTGTTAAAATTGGGCGCTTAGGAAATGAGAACGTGTTGTATCTGAAGTTCAGATCTGATCTGAAATTCCAACTATGCAGATGGTTGGAATTCAACACAGCCAACATGTGACACTCCATTTGAAACGACTGACTTCTCTTTTGTCGGATGCAGTGAAAAGGCGGGTTCAATCCAGTAAGACGAAAAATAAAATCATCAATAAAATGATCTGCAAAATTTAAGAAGTACTTTTTAAGTTTAAATAAAATTGGAAGGGGTAAAAAGTAAAAAAAAAAATCTTTGGAAATGTAATTAAGTAAAAGTAAAAATACCAAAAAATAATACCTAACTACAATACTTAATTTTTTTTCCTCAATTACTTTACACCCCTGAGAATAAATAATAAAATAATAATATGTGCAAGTAATTTCTTTAAATGACATACTACTATTTGTGTATTTCAATAATTTAGTGTAATAAAGTGTAAAATATCACACTTCACTATAGCACCTTTTTAAGGAATGCATTCCACTTTTTTCAGCATGAATATCTTCATAGAAAACATTGGACGCATGGCCCATAGAGCCCCAACGAAGTTGTTCTTCAATGGGAGTCTATGGCAGATACCTGTACCGTTCAAGTCAATGGTGCAAAAGATCTAGGCCAATTGGACGAGAGGCTCTAAACGTATCATTTTGAGTCTCACCTAGATGCAGTGCTTCTCTGGGAGAATGGGAGCTCCGTGAGTGCTATTTGCATTGGATCTGCCTCTGAAAGCTTACTGGACATTGTGCTTTCAATTAATGTGTTTTTGTCCTGCCCGGAAGCAGAAACCTTTGAGTAGTAGTTTAAGCAGCTAATGGGAGCAATGTTGAAGACATCAAAAGCAATAGTCTGTTCTTCCCCACTTTTGAAAATCAACAGCAGCCACAGTGTTGGGCTTATGCAGTTTATGGTAATATAATAAATATTAAGGATATTTATGTTTACTTTCATTTAGAATACATTTTGGTAGTGGGTCACCAATGTAAAATATGGGTCCTGAAGCAAAACCAGTCAAAAACTGCTTGCTCTAGATCATGTGTTCCTTGTATGGGATCTATACGTCCTTCAAAGACTTAGCCTGTGTTGTCAAAACCCCTTTAGTGATTCTTACGATAGGCTGTTTTTAAAAAACATCAAACAACTACATTGAAACTGTTTTGAAACATGGACCGACTTATAGTTATGCATCGGAGCAAAGCTTTTTACATTACATTGCGTGTCAATCCTAAAAACCATGAACATATCTTGGGATCAACAGACTTTTAAGATGAAGTTACTTGAGGTTTTAAGTTTTTGTACCATCATCTGGAAAGCTTCAACTTGTTGCTAAACCCCCACCTTTCCAACTCCACCATCCCATATGATACTCCCTGTGCTCTTTGGTCTACTAATGACATCACAGCACATATCTTGATAGACGCCAAACATTTTCTCCACATTCAGGCTCAGATGGCACTGCTAATGGTCTCCATATGAAGCATGTATAGGAAAAATCCCATGGGGAAGAGGAAGGCGAAGGGAAAAAGGTTTTGTTGAGAACCACCCGTGAGTATTCTAATAAAACTCTTGGTGATGTTTAGCTTTATCTATTTTAGGGATTTATGTCTTTGCAGCATGTAGCATTCTATCTGCAATCTGTATCGTCCCAAGCATAATTATGGTATACATATAAAGCATTAGTGATTGTTAGAACTATGTACTTGCTAATTGGACAAATTATATTAGATGACATCATTAATAATACAATGATTTCTCCCTGTCTCCCTCTCTTTGTCCTGAAAAGCTTTACCATTTTCAGGAAATACCATAATAATGGTGTAACATTTAATAAGTTCTAAAAGTATATAAAAGCAGGACATGATGTGAAAATAGCACGCAGATCCCCTAGTCCTGCATAACCAGATAGGACAAAAAAAAAAAGTTAAATAAATGTAAACTTTTCTGTGTTGTGCAAGTTACTCAAAATATGTAATCCCCTACATATTACTTGTCTAAAATGTAATCAGATCAATTTAATGATTACTTAATCTAAAAAGTAATCAAATGTCTAATTATTTTTGGTTTTACATTCAAATTCAATATGTCTTAATTTCCTCATTCATTGTTGCACACCCTTCAGCTGTCACAGAACTCTAACAGACATACATATGAATTCATATTTTAAATGTATTACATATATTACAGTGCAAGTAATGTACTTGAAAGTAATTACTTTAATTGAAAGTCAGTAACTGTAATCTGGTTATAAGAATTTAAAATGTAACGTGTTACTCTACATTTTTGACTAAAAAGTAATTATATTACTTTATAATCGGATAAACCCAACACTGCTCATGATGTCACAGGAAATGCTAGTGATAAACTTTTTAGATTTTCTTCCTGTGCTCCTTTTCCTATTTTTGTTTATTTTTGTCCCATCCCATTTTCCATTTTCTGTCTGGCAACAGGAGTCCAATTCACTCCATGAACTATGTATGATGTGTGACTTTGGAATGCGCTGAAATGTAAAAAGTCACTTTTCCCCAAATGCAAATTGTATAATATGTATTAAATAAATGTGAATATACTCTATGTGTAAAAAAATACTTTTTCTAATTGTCCAATGTCACATACATATAATGTTTTGAATAATTTAGTTGTTTGAATGCCATGTTCCCATTAACAACATGTGTGGTTCTTTTCTTTGATACACTGTATCATTTTTGTTTGTTAACACAAGCCTGAGGCCTGTATGTTCCTCATTCATCGTCATCAGCATTCATCATGCATAAGACAGCAGATGCTGGAAAACTATGTGTAAAATATTGATGTTATTTTCTTATTTCAGCTTTGGTAAATACATGTTACTCACAAGCCACAATACCCATGAGATTGTCAATTTATACACTGTTCTGCAGAAGAAAGAAAGTCATACACATCTGGGATGGCATGAGGGTGAGTAAATGATGAGAGAATTTTCATTTTTGGGGGAACTATCCCTTTAATCCACTAACCACGCTGACTGATTCAGTGAGTTCATTCAGTGAAGGATTCATCAGATTGATTCAAACAGATAACTTGTAAGCTGATGAGTTGTTTGGATTGAAACATCAAATTCAAACTGCAAGCTCACAATTCCAGTAAAATACAGTTGTTTTTGCTGTGGCACTGGAGATTCAGTTGTAGCGTCAGGAAACACTGAATAATATCTTGAAGAGAGAAAACAGCTTAATGTGCATTCTCTAGAGTTATGACATGCTTAATATTTAAAAAGTGAAACAGTTTAATACGGCAAACATACAATTTTATAGGAATAGTTTGACCGTTGGTCCTTGGGGGTTAGCAGGGGTTGATGATTAGCACTGGTTTGGTTCTGGTGGACTAGCACAAAATGCTTTTCAACCAGCATGGACTTCTGGTAAAGCTGGTTAACCTAGTTAAGACCACTAGCATCCATTGCCAGGATTCCTTCGCAGATTTCTTTTCCATTCGTCTAAATCCTCATAGCAAAAATGGCTCTATAGGGGGTGACACACAAAAGATAATGGGAAGAAACTTTCTTTTCTTCTACAAAACATGAAATCCTCATGTCTCCCCAGAGTATTTTCCATCTAAAGGCATAGGGGAACCATTATGTTCTTAAATATATGAATTAAAACATCAGAGAGTACCAGGAGGTAAGCTATAGAAAGAGAATGAAAAACAAGGAGGGAAGTAACTGAGGATTGTAGAGTATACAGCTGTAAAGCAGGAGCCAAATGAGTAAATTGTATACTGCTCTTGGCTATTTGGTACATTGTAATCACTGCATTGGGAACTCCCCATGCTTCTACAACACAACATTTGTTTCCTCTGGGACAAATATGAGATCGGTTAGGCTGCTGTGGCATGTGTGTAGCTGGGTTGACCCTGAACTGAAATACATTCCTTAATCACTCCTAATTTTAGTTTTGGTAGTTGTATAATGCACTGATTGGCAATAGCCCAATGTATTGTTGGATCCCATCTGTTATTTGAAAGAAAAGACATGTTTTCCGTTACAGTCAGTGCATTTTAAATAAGTTTTATTGCTGTCTATTTTGGCTCCCAGGGCAGAGATGTTTGACAGTGCTTATGTAAGAATCGTCAGGCCCTGAAATGGAGAACAGATTCAGTCTACTTGTCAACAGATATAGCTTAGTCTGAATTTAGATTTATTTTTAATGAAATGCACCTGCCTCAGAATGCACACCCATAAGAGTCTACAGTATAAAGCAACCTCAAACCCTTCTCTCTTATATAAGTGTGCATGCAAACACTGCCTGGTTTTAAAAATAGCAGCAGTCTAATAAAGGCAAATGAACTGGTGGGTCAGGGAGGTGAGGATAGGAGTGCAGAGTGGGGGGTGACTGGCTCAAGCAAACATGAGATGTTCAAGTTTGTTTTCGTAGAATTACACGAGAGCCACGTCCACCCTGATTGCATCTTCAGCTGATCTCTGTGTGG
The DNA here is from genome assembly GCA_032164185.1 of Moxostoma hubbsi. Taxonomy (NCBI): domain Eukaryota; kingdom Metazoa; phylum Chordata; class Actinopteri; order Cypriniformes; family Catostomidae; genus Moxostoma; species Moxostoma hubbsi. The sequence goes on along the minus strand of JAVLUX010000035.1, from coordinate 17,385,612 downwards.
CTGTCTAGGTTCAGGGCCTTGTTTGTATTACAGGCTGTTTACTTAGGATGCACCTAAATGGGTTAAGCATGAGCTTATATCCAGCCCCAGATGGAATCTGCCAACTTTTTTTGTAATTTCTGTCCTGAAACTATTTTCTCCTAATAAAGTTTTTTGGCATTCACCACTACAGGATTTCTGTTAGAGAACTCTTTTGTCACTTTTAATGATTGCTCATCAAAGAGTTACAATATTCTTTTTAAATCATTAAACATAATATTGAATATAGAAGAAATCAATAACAAACTCAAATGTTCAAATGTAACTTCACTATTTGATATTAGAATATTTTATTAATGACAGACTGAGAAAGACACTCTGGTCCTCTGGGAGTTAAAGTTAAAGCTGAACTGATCTTACTGGCTAGCTGCTGGACAGTGGATAAATATTTGAACAGAAATGAAAGAAGGAGGGCTCAAGCCAAGTCCAGGGTAAAGTAAGCTTTCCAAATATTTAACGAGTTCTACAGTGAAAACACTCCCCTCACTTCAAATAAAATGCCTGGAGAGCTTGCTCTAATAAAAGCTCAGGAGGATTTTATTTTTATTTTTGAACAGAGAGGTTGGATTAATGAGAAATAGAGCAATGAATGTGTTTGTGTGTTATTCATTAACCCACAACAATCTGGGCAAGGGTATCAGTTAGACAGCAGCCTTCTTTAGATGACACAGCTCCTGCATCCACTAGGGGGTGGTCTCATGTCACAGAACTTGCAAGCAAGGAAAACAGAAATTGTTTTTTCAACAAGTTATGCGATATGACGTAAATAATTATGCCTTACATCATGATAGCCTTTTTTTTTTATATATATATATATATATACACATCTGAATTTCAACAACTGAACCTTAGGATGATTTTGTTTTTCTTTAAAGGGACAGTTCATTCCAAAATTAAAATAATATACTTGCACTCGCGTTGTTCCAAATCCATATGATTTTCTTTCTTCCGTGGAACACAAAAGGATATTTTACATAGAATTTTTGGCCCAGTCACCTTTCACTTACATATTTTTTTTTTCATACAATGAAAGTCATATGGGTTTGGAACAACATGTAAATGATGACTGAATTTTAATTTTTGGTTGAGCTATTCCATTAGGTAAAGGTCTGCGTAGGTACAGGATCCCTTTAAGTTAAAATCAAGTGCTGTCAGTTGGTTGTAATTCCTTGCCAGTTCAGGAAGTTCATCCTGCCACAGGCACTGCTGCTACAGTTCAACTCAGCAGTCACTGAGTTTGTCCTCTGCACTACAATAACTGTCTGGTTTGGTTCAGCTCTGAAATCAGATATCAGAAGACTACAAAGGACAGTTTGGACTGCTGAGAGGATTATTGGTTGCCCCCTGCCCTCCCTTCAAGAACGGTACACTTCCAGAGAGAGGAAAAAGGCTGGAAAAAAACTCTGAACCCCACTCACCCAGCCCAATACCTTTTTGAACTGTTGCCTTCTGGCCGACGCTTCAGAGCTCTGAACACCAAAACCAGTTTTTTTTCCCCTCAGGCTATCCAACTCATAAACAGTTAAAACTGCCCTATTGAGCAACAATTATGTGCAATTCACAGTCTAGTCTTTTTTTATTATCCAACTCATCCTATCTATTCTGCCATTACATTGCCTTGCATTGTATATAACAGATTAGTATTAGATTTGCACTACGTACAGTATGTGTATGTGTGTGTGTATATATATATATATATATATATATATATATATATATATATATATATATATATATATATATATACTGTTTTATTGTGTATTCTATATATATGTTATTTTCTATTAAATTTGTATTTAATATTTAATTGTGATCTTTTTCTTGTTGCTGTATTGTATTGTTGTGCACTGGAAGCTTCAGTCACCAAGGCAAATTCCTTGTATGTGTAAGCATACTTGGCAATATAGCTGATTCTGATTCTGATTAACATGATTAATCGCATGTTTTTCATAGTTAATGGTGATTAATCGCATGATTTTTCATAGGCAATCACAATTAATGACATGATTTTGAAAGTGCTGAAATGTGACTATATGATTACTAAGTAATTAATTACTGTAATTAAATGGGGGGATTACTTGGGGGAAAAATTAAGTTATGTTTTCTAATTTAATGCAGCCCCCTTAAATTATTTGGCCAGTCCATTAATAATTGATTTGATTTTATATGATTTATTTGAAAGAATTAAAAGAACAGTTTCATGTCTATCCTTGTATTTTTCATCTGGTCGAGGTTGATAAGGGCTTTAGAAAGTAATTATTAATAAGTAATGCAATTACATAGAACAGAAATCTAATTACACTGTAGAAAATTTAATTAGTTAGTTAGTAATTAATTACTTTTTTAGAGTAACTTACCAACACTATATATATATATATATATATATATATATATATATATATATATATATATATATATATATATATATATATACACACACACACATACTTATTTTACTGTCAAAATGCATTTAGTTATTTTTTAGAAAGAAAAGAAAACGATATGTAACGATATGTTTATTAAAATTTTACAAAGCATTCCACAGTATAAAGATAAAATAGTACCAATTCAAGTTACATTAAATGTTTCCCAAAGTCAAAGTAAGAGGCTAACTAATTGAATTATCTAGTCCCTGTAGTTAGAAAATACCTCTAAATCGTTAAATCACTTAAACCCTTATCCTCCATAATATTAATAGTTGCTATCCACTTTGTTACAGCAATCGTGAAGCCACATTTACATGATTTGCCGCTGTGAACTCCACATGAAAAGCGCTTGCAGAGAATGTCTTGTTTTGTTTTAGCACTGGCACTGTCCAGTGATAATACTTAATTCAAATGGTCCCATCTGGGTTTGTTTTATACGAACAAAATATACTGTTAAGAGGTCCTTTCACCATCACTTGATCATTGACATGGAATCTCTGTTGTATGTCAATGTAAAGACCTCGGATACAGTGCAAAGGTTCCACCGTATTCCAACTGTGTTCTGCACTTACACATAGCTTAATAAATCTCAAAATCAAATGCAAAAATTGGTAAATGCATTAACTACTATTAAGAATAATTAACGCGTCATTATAAATTAATCAAATGCATTAAGTCTTTAATTTCGACAGCTCTATGAAAAAGACATATTTGTGCTTACATTCTCTGGCCATCAGAGCAATTTGGTCAATCTGGTCAATCTGTGTATCAGTGTGGGGTCCTGGCTGTGATGGCTGCCCGGTACTGCCTGCTGGTGGGGTGAGGTAAAACTGGCCCTCCAACTGATCATACTAAAGCAACTGAAGGACCTCCAGAGCCTCACACTCTGTGAACACTGCCCACAGGGGTCCTCTAATCGCCCCAGCAATCATTATAAACTGAACAAAGCAGGCGCCCTGCAGTGGAACGTTCTGGAGTTGTGTGTTATCTGAGAGCATGGTGCTGGTCAGACAGCTGACTCGTACAAACACAGCAGCACTCTCCTGCCAATGCAGTGTCATAGCTTCACCCATGACAGCAAGAGAGGTGGAGAGACAGTGAGCTTCATATTCCCTGCTTCTTATGGTTATTGAGCTGCATTCCTCCATAAATATTCCAAATCATCACTGTGTTATCAAGTTTCTTTAATTTTTCAGTTAAACTGGACAAAAATAGCATTAAGTTAAAATGCTGCATCTGGCTTTTTTTTTAGAGCGAGAACTTTTCTGACAAGTTACTGTCTTTAAGAAATGCATTAGCCAATATTTCCATGAATGCTACATATACCCTTGTAAAAAATGCTTCTCTCAAATTCACCAGAATTGAACGGTTTGTGGCTGCATGGGGAGCACGCCCCTGGACCCCGCTAGATATAAACGCAATGGCGTAGATTTGGTTTGAACAATGAAGGGGACCAAATGTGGGTCCGGTTGGATACTCTTAAATACAATATTTATACACTGTGTCATTTCATACATTCAGAAAAAGCATTAATCCTTTCAGAAAAATATAATTCTTACCAATTCATCTGAAATGCTGCTTTCCTCACCATGAAAATCATTTCTATGGATACTTTTAATACCTTCGCTGACTCCACATATGATTCATGTGATATATTTAATGTTTTTGTTTTATATGAATGTTTTGTGTGGGTAACACACCTACAGACCGAAATTGCACATTGTCAGCCACTGACTGTCTTATAAGTTTTACTCCTGCTGGGGGTGCTTGACGCTCTAAACACCGAATTCTCCATACATCTGCATTTAAATCTAAGAATGCTTTAAATCCATTTGCAGACATTTTACACTGGATAGTTATTTTCAATAAAAACTGATAATTGCAAGGATTCATACCTGTGAATGAATATATGCCTTGGCATTATCTATAAAAGAAGTTTAAAAAACCTCATCCAGTAATAATAAATGACTGTGAGTGGCCCATCCTGGCCAGCGTTGACAACGCCATCTAGTGCGACAATACTAACTCGTACAATGGAGTTTTTCGTACATTTTTGTCTCAATATGACAGACTCACAGCCACGCAATTGCAAGGTATTTCAAACTAAATTATTTTCAGCAATGATAAAAATATATAAACAAGGATAGAAGCATCTTAGCCTTCACAGCAGTGGGAGGGACATGTACCCCCATCTCCCCCAATTCTACACCAATGTATAATGGTATGATTTTGTCAGATTTTTGTGCATACCCTCAGATTAATTTCTGCAGGCTCCCATGCCTCACATTGCAAGTCACAAATGCTTTAGGAGAGAGCTCCATCTGTGTCTGGAATAGTTAGTCAGTATAATAAATGCTGTTCCGTTGTGTGCTTGACAAGCACTGCTTGGGTGAAAAGAAGTTTTGTAAAAACAAAAAAAAAAAACAACTCTAAAGCAAACAGCCCCTTTCACACACACAACCTTTTTGAAAATACTGCAAAATTTTGCTCTAGCAATTTCCCTTAATGAGAAGGGGTCTGAGATAGGCTACCAAGATATATCATGAGGGGGCCCTTGGGATTGCTATAGCCCCAGGGACCTGTGTGTTCTTAATCCGGTCCTGCTAGCACCTTTTGAGCTACAAGTACTACACACTGCATTTTGCTACTATACAGTACTTTACTAGTATGATATAAATCCATTAAAATAAGCCTCTAAAGCCACACAAGGGCATTCGAGTCGTATGATATTACTTTGCCTGCTATATCATCAGTTTCATTGTTATTGGTAATGGTTACATATAAATATAGCTCAGAAATTTATTTGAATTTTTACTTCTTAACACTATTAGAACTCTTTCTTTCTTTTATTCATTAGACCTAAATATAAGGTAAGGTATAAGGTAAAGATAAGACCTAAAAACCTGTTTCTTGTCTTCTGAAGAGGTCTTGGATGGTTTTGTACAGCTGAGATGTGTAATTTTTTAAACAAGTGGCTCTAAGAGTGATTGTAGTTTGATTGATTTAGATTTAATTTGATTATAGCATGACTGAATGATTGAGCTACTTACCACCCCTGCTCCCATAAAACAAACCTAATTTATGTTTAATGCCTGCTAGCACTACTTTTAAAAGTGCCCCCTGCATCTGGAAATGATTTGGACCCATGCATTAAAAGCGTGATGCGACTGACAGCAGATAACTATAACTGGCTGTCCTTCATTTCTATGCCTATTAAAACAAGAAGATGGGTAGTTTTATATAATCAAAGGGTGGACTATCTGACTATATTCAAACAACAGCATTCTTACTATAATTTATTTTGTTGTGGTGCAACATTTTTAAATGTAAAAGTTTTTTTTTCTCTCAGTTGTGAAGTGTACCTGGAAACTTGTAAGGCTTATAACTCTGGTTTGAGCTCCTCACTAAAGTTGGGTAATTAGAACTCATCTGCCAAATGTTATAGATGCCAGGTTATGTTTTTCAGGTTATAGAAGCTTACTTGAGATGTTGACATGGGATACAACAGCACCCTCAAATGTGTTCAGTGGAATGGACTGTTTGACAGTCACAATAAAGCTCAGACTGTTTTTTCTTCTCTCGCACTGACTTGAAAGAGTGATAACAGTTAACCTGAGCAGAGGCAGGGGTGAAGTTTTAAAGACATGGAGAGGGGAAATGCTGAAAGCATTTAACATTTGTTTCCTAAACAATCATCCTTCTTTCAGAGGTCCCATAGGAAAGAAACAAATAATATTTCTTTAATATCTCAATTTTTTCTCCTAAACAGCGATGCAATTAAATGGGGATCAACTGGAGATTTACACTATAGTCTCCTGATTCTCAGATGTTTCTCCTGAGAAAAGGACCCCAGAAATCTCACTTTTGATTCCACATTTCCACACAACATTCTCTTTAAACTTTAAAGTTTTAGAGTGTTTCTGTTTCCTGAAGTCTTATCAGTCTGACAACTCCTGAAACCCCACTGTTCTTCTCTTTCGGAGACAGGAAGGGCCCTTCTCGTCAGCTCCAACCTCTCCTTCTCTTGCCTCATCTCCTCTTGACTCTGATTTATCTCTGTAATCTTTCCACAACTTAGTCAAAAAGAGATGGACGTCATCTTTTTGGGAGGCAAACAAAAAGGTTCTAGAGTGGGATTTATGTTCATCTGTGTCGTTGTTGTTTGTACACAGAGTTATTATAGTTTTGCATTTTTAATTTGGTTTGTATTTCTATTTTATTTGAAATTTTGCAATTCGTTTTTTTTATCACTCTGCTAATTTTAGTCTACCTGCAGTTTTTGCTTGAATTTTTTTCCCCAGTATACATTGTTTTAGTATTTTGAGGCTGCCAAAGTTAATGAATTATCTTATATAATTTAAATATGATTAACAATGTTTAATGAAGGCGTGTTGTTAAGGTTTTTAAATATATATATGAAAATGTATTTTAGTTCAGTTTTATTTTTATTCCAGTTATGTTGTTTATTTGGGAACACTTTACAATAAGGTTGTATTTGTTAACATTAGTTAACATTAACAATACTTTAAAGGGAAATTTTAGTTTAGGAAATCATTTAGTCATCCCAGATGTGTATGTAAGACTTCCTTTCTTCTGCTGAACACAAAAGAAGATTTTTAGAAGAATATTTTAGTTTTGTAGGTCTATACAATGCAAGTGAATGGGTAAAATTTTCAAAATTCGAAATTTTGAATCTCCATAAGATAACAGCATATAGAGGCAGCGTGAAGTAATCTATAAGATTCCAGTGTTTCTATCCACGTCTTCAGAAGCGATATGATAGGTGTGTGTGAGAAACACATCAAAATTTAAGTCCTTTTTTACTATAAATCTCCACTTTCTCATTCTTCTTTTTTTGTTTATGGAAATTTGCATTCATTGTTCATGTTGCCACCTACTGGGCAGGGAGGAGACTATAAAGTATTTTAGACTTTATTGATCTGTTTCTCACCCACACCTATAATATCACTTCTGAAGATATATATTTAACAACTGGACTCTTATGGATTACTTTTAGGCTGCTTTTAGGTGCTATTTTGAGCTTCAAAATGTTGGTACCCATTCATTTGCATTATGAGGACCTCCAGAGCTGAAATATTCTTCTTATAATCTTTGTTTGTATTCAGAAAGAAAGTCAAACACAACTCGGATGACATGAGAGTGAGTAAATGATGAGAGAATACAATTTTTTGGTTGTACTATCCATTTAACAGCACTTATTGATCTTGGTTAATGTTGATTCAACAGACAGCAATACATACTAATGTTAACATTAGTTAATACATTTTGAGCAAAAATGTACTTTATTTTTATTATTTAATATGAAACAGATTAATAAATGCAGTAAAACTATATTGTTTATTGTTAGTTCATGATACTTAATGCATTTACTAATGTTAATGAATAGAATTTTACTGTAAAGTCTTACAGTTTTTTTCAGTTAACAAAAATGTTTTAATTTAGTTTTAGTTTTCATAAACAAAAATTACTCTGGTCTTACACTAGCGATTTGATATGGTCAAATCATGGTTTCCTATGTTTTTTTTTAGGGTTGAGGGCTTGGTCCTGTGAGGGGAAGTGACCTTGTTGCCAACGGCTCTGCTGATGCTGGTTGCTCAGCAGGCGTCTATGTCTGTCCACCTGGAGAGGGCAGGGTGCACTGGAGAAAGGGTCAATGACGCTGCTCTTAGAGCACTTTCCTGTGTTCTTAAACATCTGCAGCCCACTGGGGTTACATCACTGAGCGTCATCTGCAGCTGTCAACCCCATCACACCAGCTTCCCCGATGTGCCCGGATCCTACTCCTGACCCCTTCCTGCCTGCCTCACACCGTTCCATGCCCCTGTCCTTGCTCCTTTGAAGTGGCCAATTCACAGGCCCCTGGATAGTGATAAGATGATGAATTGCAGCACTGTTTGGAGAGCTTTGAGGAGGCCGCGCTGCTTCATCTTAGAGGCTCGCTTTGTGTGTTGATGCTTCAGCTGTGTGTGTCTGTGTCCATGTGTATGTGTATTTGTGTGTGTTAGGATCAAAATGTAGGGAGGACCCAAACACAGAAAGAAAAAAATAACAGGTTTATTTTGTACAACAAAAAGGGTAAAAAACAAACAAAAACTCCCACAAGGGGGAATAAACAAACATAAACTATCCCATAGGGTAAAAAGGTATACAGGCTGGGGCAGAGGGTAACAGGGAAACAGGACTGACCGGACCGACAGAATAAGGGAAGGTAATCTACTCCAACCGGAACAAGACACAAGGCCAACTGAACACACAAGATTGGAAAGAAAATGAACTGGCACTGGACAGCAAAAACGAGGAGACTAAAATAGGGAGACAAATCAACAGATTAAAAAGACTAATAAACTAATAATGGGATGACAAGGAGGACGGGTATGATGTAAGACATGAGATATGCGGCGATGCAGAAACAAAACAAAGCCATGTGCTCTCACAAGACAACAAAACACCTGAATGGCATGAGCGCACATCGCCAAGAGAATGAGGCAATATATGCCCATGCCAACTGACAAACAAGATGAGAGAATGTGTAGCAATGCCAAACAAAGAAATGCCACACATTCTCACACTAAACAAAACCTGAGCGTACATCGTGAGGCAAATGCCACACATGAATGCAACAGGCATCAATACAAGACAGGACACCTGAGAGAGGGTTTGGCCACATACATACCCGACACATTAGACCGAAGTGACCGAACCTCAGCACAACACGAAGACAGTTCATGACCCGGGTGTGCAACGCGAGCGAGACACGAGGCGAGAGGTGCACCCGAGTTTGCGAGAGACAGACAAACTATTGACGAGATGACATAAGCGCGATGCACCCACGTCAATAACAGACAGACATGGAGAACAAGTGTCCGGCTCCCGGCACAAACTGAAACTGAACCAGACATGAAGTCAGCTCTCGACATGAATCAAGACAGACCGAAGAGCGCACGGCAGGGAATACAACCGAAACCGCAAGCTCATACAAAGACAGACATCAAAACACAAGACAGAAATGGGACGATAATGCCATAGTTCTGCCAGACTGACAGAATGACAGGACCATGACCCCCCTCCAGGCATCCTAAAATGGGAACATCAAACATTAAATCAAAAATGCACAAGCTAAAACAGAAAACACAATAGAAAGTGAGGGAAGGGAGGGAAACCAAAGAGTGAACTTAAGGAAAGGGGCAGGGTCTGACTGCCTGGGAGGAGGCCTCAGGGCAGATGCAGAGTCTGGCGGTCTGGGAGGAGGCCGCAGGGTGGATGCAGGGTCTGGTGGCCTAGGAGGTGGCCTCAGGGTAGAGGTGGGATCTGGTTGTCTGGGAGGCGGTCTCAGGGCAGAGGGGATAGAGTACTGGGTGGTGGCAACTGGACAGGAGTCAGAGGACTTGGCGTCGGCTGCTGGACAGAGGTCAGGAGGGAACAGCTCAGGGGGCGGAGCCATGGAAGGCTCAGGCACTGGCCTCCTTGGCCGTGAACACCGGCAGAGACTGGGGAACAGTCTCAGTGACTGTGAGCTCAGGCAGTGAAAGGGGAACGACCTCAGTGGTCATGGGCACTGGCAGTGGCAGGGGAACAGCCTCTGTGGCTGTGAACTTGGGCAGTGACAGGAGAATGGCCTCTGTGGCCGGGGGCATGGGCAGTGACAGAGACTCCTTGGCTGTGAGCACTGGCAGCAACTGGGGAGAGGCCTCTGTTCCCAGGAGTGCTGGCAGCGACTGGGGAATGGTCTCAATGGCCAGGAGCACTGGCAGCAACAGGGGAACAGTGGTGCCCTCGTCCTCGGGTTGGGATGAGGATTGGAAGTCCACCGAGGTACAGGCGTGATGTTCTCCTCTGATTTAAGGACAAGCCTGACTGGCCTGACCATGGAAAACTCTGCATCATCAACCCATTCTGGGACAATGGATCTAATGGACTCATTCAGACCTACCCAAAAGAGATCGATTAGGCAGGTCTGATCATATCCCAGACCCAAGGAAAATTATAAAAATTCAAGGGCATACCCCTACATGGACTTATCATCCTGCCGTAGCCCGTAAAGCTGCATGGTGCTCAGTTGAGAAAAAAAAATTCCACTGGGTCCATCTTGGCCATTTTGTAATGTCAGGATCAGAGTGTAGGGAATGAGAGGCTCAGGACCCAAACACAGAGTGAAAAAGAAAAGGGTTTATTTTATACAAAAAAGGGTAAAAACAAACCAAAACTCCCACAAGGGGGAAAAAACAAACGTAAACTACCCCATAGGGGAAAAAAGCTATCCAGGCTGGGGCAGAGGGTAATGCGGAAACAGGGACGACCAGACCGACAGAATGAGGGAAGATAATCCACACCGACTGGAACAATACACAAGACTGACTGAACAAACAAGACTGGAAACAAAACAAACTGGCACTGGACAGCAAACACAAGGAGACTAAAATAGGGAGATAAATCAATAGGTTAACAAGACAGGGCAGGTGACTAATAAACTAATAATGGGCAAACATGGAGGTGAGGTATGACGTAAAACAGAAAGACATGCATCGATACAGAAACAAAACAAAGCCACGTGCTCTCACAAGACAACAAAACACCCGAATGACCAAAACTCAGCACAACAATGAAAACACCTCGCGACCAATGTGAGTGTGACGCGAGGCGCAACTGTGTTCTTGAGAGACAGAAAAACTATTGACTATTGATGAGTACATGCTGCCAAGATATAAGACATAAGCGCGATGCACCCACGTCAATAACAGACAGACATGGAGCACGAGTGTCTGGATCTTGACACAGACTGAAACAAGACAGACCGAAGAAAAAAGAGAGACAACAAAACACAAGACAGACATGGGACGATAATGCCATGCCATGTCAGTGTGTGTGTGTGTGTGTGTGTGGGTGTGTGTGAGAGTGTGTGCATTGGTAGTAGAACTATTTTTGGGTATTTTGCCCTGCAAACCAAAACACAACTACACATTATACCAAATTAAGTTGTAAATGATGTTTCCTGAAAAAAACCCTCCACTTTGTGTTTCCTGACATTGTTTTCTAAAGTGTGCGGTATTAGATAGTGTTTTTTTTAAGTAAGTATAGGGTTAAACACCATTCCAGTTTTTACGGCACGTCGGTGTTTAGGGGATTTACCAATAACCATTTGTCAAATCCAGTGTCGAGTAAAAGCGAGCTGTGCCCAACCGATTGAGCAACTCATCAATACGAGGCATTGGGTCAAATTTAGACACCGCGTTGACTTTTCTATAATCCACACAGAATCATACTGACCCGTCACTCTTAGAAACTAGAACGACTGAGCTGGACCAATCACTGTGGAATTCGTCTATTCTGAGCATTGCATCTAATTCTTCCCGAACCACTTTTTTTTGTGATCGGGAAGCTGGTAGGGACGAGTGCGTTCCAATACCCTAACTGTCATCTTGATTTATTGCTCTGTAAGATTTGTGCTCCCAGACAGAGGTTAAAACCCGGCAACTCTCTGTGACTTGAAATGACAAGAGGCAGTCTCCATACGGGACTGAGGTGACATGATTGGTTTTTAACTTCACCTCCAGCCCAAGCTCCTACCTCTCTGGAACTACCTTCACCAATGTCACAGGGACCACCTCAGCCCATAATTTTAGGAGGTTGAGCTGGTATAATAATAATAATAATAATAATAATAATAATAATAATACATTTTATTTGTTGGTCCCTTTCAGGACACTCAAGGACACCTTAATTTACATTAAAATACACAAACAGTAATTGCATAACATTATCTAACATGATAAAAGAAACAAATACAAATACACAAAGAACAACAAATGCAATCCTAAAAAACAAAAATCAGAAATAATATAATAAAAAATAATGGGTTTTGAGACATGATTTATAAGTTAGCAGAGTAGATCAATTTCATACATCTTGTAGTAGAGAATTCCAAAGACAAGGAGCAGTATAACTGAAAGCTCTAGACCCCATAGTAGTCAAAAGTCTAGACAGTACAGTAAGAGTAAGGGAAGTAGAAGATTTAAGCGATCAGTTTGGTGAGCAAACATGAAGAAGATCATGTAGAGATGAAGGGGCTAAATTATGAAGAGCCTTGTAAGTAAAAAGTAAAATCTTCAATTCTATCTGTTCTCTACTGTTGGAGTACCAGAAAAATGTGCTCTATTGAAGGTGTTTGCATAATGATCTGAGCTGCAGAGTTTTAACGGAGGACCTTGATTAACGGAAGGGGGTGCAATGGCGCTCTGGGGGTGGCTGGTGATTCACCAGCTGACATTCGTGGCATGCCACACACCACCTGCAAACTATATAGAAATGGACCATTAGATGATTCAGTGTCTTTTGCTGCCCTAAATTACCTGCCATTTGATTATAATGTGCCATCTGGAATAGCATTTCCCAACGGCTCTGCAGTATTAACAGTTGGGTTATATACTCCTTTGTCTGAGCATCCTGCATCACTCAATACAACCACTCCTTGATAATTGAAAAATATGGATATGAAAGTCTAAAGTTTGGCTGGAGCTGTTGCCCATCAATAACTTTCACTTGGTCAAAGGCATGCCTAGGGGTTTCGTCTCGCAACTGCTCTAGTGGGAAATCCCATTAAGGAAATCCTCTAAGGATGGGAGGGGCCAAAGCCTCCCCCTACCTTACATCATCCTGACGTGGAGCTGATGAAGACCACCCCAGCACTGCCTCCCCCACCAAGGCATCGCACATTTCACATCTAATAATTTTCTCACAGTGCCCATCCACACATATGCCCATTAATAGAGTTTTAAATTCTGGCCAATTAGTTCCCAAAATTTGTGGATGGGTGAGGTGGGAACTAACTGCAGCCTCCACTCTATGCGTTTGCCTCCAATATTTAATAATGAGTTCTACTACAGGATAATTGTGAATATCCCCAAACCTCACCTTTACCCTTTTACCTGTACCCAAATCTTCATCTTGAAACATACATTGGTGTATAGTGGTCTGATTGCAACCAGAATCCACCAAGGCTTGATATATGATGCCCTTGACACTCACTAGTATATTGTATGCTCTGGCTCGATTGGTGGCAGCCTGCAGAATGTTGGGGACCCGGACCAATGTTCCCAGCTCCATCACGGGGTATTGGTCCCAGAAATGCCCGGGTTCCCCGCAACTCCAGCAGGCTGGCCCAGGTGTTACGTCCACACCTGCGATAGCAGGTTCAGACACGTGTAGGGGAGAGCAAAGAGACATAGAGGGCACCGGTGGCAGGGAAATGCCCCGTGAACAGGGAATCAGCTTCGGCTGGACATTCCCACGCCTCTGGGGAACTGGGATAGGCAATAAAAAAAGGGGCAGAGTGAGAGGGGGGAAAGAGAGAGTGAGAGAGAGTGGGAGGGCTCTGCCCTCTGATATGCTGACATATGGTCCTCAGCCAGTTGGACACCTTCCTCCAGCGACGCCGGTTGGCGGCACTGGACCCACTCTGCCATTCCTTGTGGCAGACGACGGATAAGCTGCTCCATCACCACTAGATCGATGACTCCCTCGGCATCCCTCAGTCAGCAGTCACTTCCGGCAGGCATCACAGAGCTGCTGAGTGAAGGCAAAAGGGCAGCCACGCACATCCAGCTTCATCGAGCGGAACCATTATTGGTGCTGTTCAGGGATGCAGCTGACCAGCTGCAGGATGGTCTTCTTCAGATAATCATACACCAAGATACTCCCCGCCGGTTGTTGTTGCACTGCGATCAGGGCTTCCCCGGACAACAGTAGAATGAGTCTGGCCACCACTGGCCACCTCCAGATCTCATCCGTTCATTCAAATAGGTCCAAGAATGTGTCCAGATCATCTTCTGCCCCTTTTTTTACTAGGGGGACCGGAGGCATGGGGGCTGCTGTGTCCAGGGTTGCGGCCGGGGCTTTCTCCCGGTGCCGTAAGCTCCGGATTTCCTGCCAGTCCTCTGCTTGAGCTTGGAGCACCTCATGGAACCGACAATCCTGATCCTTGCAATGCTCAAGCAGGGCCTGATGTTGGGAATGATGCATGCTCGCAAGGGACAGGATGACTTCCGCCAACGGTGTGGACTCCATGTCAGTGTATAATTCCTTCAACTCTTGGGAGAAAGCGGAGCATGGGGAGTTTCAAACTCAAAATGGTAAATTTATACACTCACATAAAGAGCTTTTCAGCGGAACAGTTCTGTAACACACACAGCTCTAAATCTCAGCTCTCTCTCCTCGTCTCTTGCATGGTCCCTCTCTCCAGTGCATACTGCAATCAGAAACAGGTGTTAGATATAATAATGCTCTTTATTATATTGTAATATTATAATATTATAAATATTATAATATTTGAATGCTTGTATTGTATAATGCTTACCACTTTCTCTCTCTCAGGACGAACACTCTACCATGCCCCCATCACACACTATACTTAGATTTAGAGAAAATGGAGTGAGACTATTTTATAATCAACATGTGTTGACAAACAAAATCTTTTTTTCAGTATTGGTGTAGTTACTGCATTATGGCTGCATAGGCCATTATCACTGGCCACATTTCCAATGAGCGATGGTTGAAACTGTGACAAATGATCTGGGACAGAATGACCTGTCTTTTCTGAAGGGGAATGCTCTGTAACAAAAAACATATTGTCTTAGAGTGTATCCTCGATCCACTCCACCTCTGATCACCACCTGGACCTGGCAGGCACATGTTGGCCAAAAACTAAAAGGATCACCAGGACTTATAAAAACTCTCATTCCTTTTTTCTTTTCTTTTGGACAAGGCAGCGTCTCATGATCTATGTCAGATGGCTGAAACTCATATGTGGTTATAAAGGCCCAGGTCATAAGCCTTTTTTTCCTCCCAGGGTGTTTGGCTGGTGCTTTGCAAAAACCTTTCAAATGATAATTTCACTGTTTGCTTTACAAAAGTTTACGAATAGACAAATAATACAGCACTGATTTGTTTCCACATTGAACAGGGTCACATATTGTGTAACATGACCATTTTGGTTTATGTATTTGAATAGGGTAGGTTGTCTTGACAAGGCAAAACAAACAAAACAAATTATGTGCCACAAGGGAATAGTTTACCCAAAAATTACAATTTATAATTCACTCACCCTCGTGTCTTTTGTAACCCATATGACTTTCTGTTGTCTGTGGGGAAAAAAGGAGTTATTTATAGCAGAATGTCTAAGCTGCTCTTTTCCATACAATGAAAGTGAAAGGTGACCAAATTTTTCAGTGAAAAACAATTCGAATTGCAGTCTGTTCCATGCACAAAGCTGTCACATGCATTCAGTAGACTTGGAATATACAGTCATATGGACTACTTTTATGATGCTTTTGTGGCACTTCAGCCCTTGGTCACCATCCACTTTCAATGAATGGAAAACAGCAACATGAACTTTCTGCTAAAAATCTCCTTTTGTGTTCCATGGAACAAAGAAAGTCAAACAAGTATGGAACAACATGATGGGGAGTAAATGATGACAGAATTGTAATTTTTGTGTGAACTATCCCTTTAAGTAAAGGGCATAGTAGATATAGGGTCTAGACACTAGACATTAAGTTTTGTCCTGTTACTCCATCTTTAACATGTTTTATGAGCCTCTGTTGGGACCACAGTCTTGTGCAACCGTAAACTAGCAACTTGCGTGTCACTCTTGAATGTGCAGTTGGCAGAGTTAGGCAGTTTGCGGCCGGATGAGAGCTCTATTTACAGATGCTCTGTTAGGCCATACCATTTTCAAAATGTTGGATTTTCCCTTTTGCACAGAAATGCTATGTTCATAATCATCCACATTGGAGTCACTCATTGGCATTTAGTCATAAAAGTTCCATTTAGGTCTTCTAGTTCTAAAGATCATTTCCTTGTTAAAAATGAAAATTCTATATATTTTATATATATGTTCAAAACCCATATAAATTTCTTCCGTGGAACACAAAATATAATGTTGGACACAATGTTAACCTCAGTCACCATTCACTTTCATTGAATGGATTAAGATGCAGTAAAAGTGAATGGTGATTGAAGCATTTTGCATAACATCTTTTTTGTTCCATGTAGGAAAGATTGTCATAAGGGTTTTGGAACAACATTATGGTGAGTAAAAGATGACATGATGTTTTGTAAACTATCCCTTAAAAACAAGATAAAAACGTTAAAGTACTGGTCCATCATTAACAGGTAACAAAGTAGGGACTAATGCATAACTAAATAAATGTACTTGTTAAGGAAATTGACACAACAAGATAGAGACAAGATATTATAATTTGTTTTGTTTTGTTTTGACATTTTTACTGGAAAACAAGACAAAGTTTTTGCAGTGTACAGTATGCTTGATCAAATTTGATAATGTGATCTTATACTCTGTTTTGGATGTTCTTTCATTTTTCCCTGGTCTTTTATTAAATTGCAATCAAACAAAAAGCCCAGTCTTTTGTATTCAAAGAGTATATCGTGATCAACACTTTTCAATAAATCTATATTTTAGTTGATATTCCACACCCTGTCACACCTGATTCCAGGATTAGGGAGTAACTGTAATATCCACACTGTCTTTGGTTTGTGTACCTTTTATTTTAAGTTTTGGCACCTTTTATGTTCCATATTGTTCTTTGTTTATGCACTCTTATTTTGAAAGTCTTGTCATGTCCTGTTTTCCCTCCTTGTCTATGTGTCCGATTTTCATTGGTTTATTGTTTGATTACTTTATTATCTGTTCTAGCTTTGTCATTGGTTTTAGTTAATTGCCTTGTTATCTTGTTTTGAGCTCTGTTCTCCCATTGGCTTTTGTTTCCCCTTTGGTTTTGTATTTAGGCCCTCATGTTCACGTTGGTCGTTGTTTGATGTTCAGTCCATGTTGTTTGATATCCTGCCTTAGTCCGTGTTCCTGCCTATGTCCTCCTTGGAAGACTCCCCGTGTCATTATCTTGTGTTCATGTCTTTATTTTCCCCTCGTGGATGTTTCATTTGTTCCTGTGTTTATACTTCCCTTTACTTTGTGGCATTTAAATAAAGCTGCACCTGGATCCTTACTCCCTCGGCTGCCCACTTTGTTACAGAACGACCAACCACAATGGATCCAGCAGCCCTCACTGCCCAACAGGCGAATTTCCTGCTTCTCGGCCTCAAACAGGAGGACCGCCCGATAGAGGTCCACGTCACTGAGTTTCTGGAGCTGGCAAAATTCTTCGGATTTCCCGGAGTTTAGCTTGGTGGTATTCTTCAGGGTCAATCTCAACAGTCAGCTGAAGGAGCGGTTGCCACCAGCGACCTCGACCGTCCCAGCGCCTGTAGCCTCGACCGTCCCAGCGCCTGTAGCCTCGACCGTCCCAGCGCCTGTAGCCTCGACCGTCCCAGCGCCTGTAGCCTCGACCGTCCCAGCGCCTGTAGCCTCGACCGTCCCAGCGCCTGTAGCCCCGACCGTCCCAGCGCTCCGCCTCCCGACCGTCCCAGCGCTCCGCCTCCCGAGCTTCCCAGAGCTCCGCCTCCCGAGCCTTCGAGACCACAGTCACCAGAGCCTTCCACGCCTCTGACACCAGAGCCTCCCAGGTCTCCGCCTCTGAAGACTGCCTCGGCTCTGCCTGTGCCTGCTCCGCCACCAGACCCTTCCACGGCTCCGCCTCCAAACCCTTCCACAGTTCTGCCTTCTACGGCTCTGCCTGCTCCACCTTCTACGGCTCTGCCCCAGAGGGCCTACATGGTTCCGCCTTCCACGGCTCTGCCTGCGCCTGCTCCGCCCCCTGACCCTTCCACAGCTCTGCCTTCCACGGCTCTGCCTGCTCCGCCTTCTACGGCTCCGTCCCAAAGGGTCTTCATGGTTCCACCTTTCACGGCACTGCCTGCTCCGCCTTCTACGGCTCCGCCCCAAAGGGCCTTCTTGGTTCCACGGTTCTGCCTGCGCCTGCTCAGCCTTCCAAGCCTCCTTGGTCGCCGCCTACCATGGCACCGCCCCTGGAGTCCTCCTCCCTGGCCTTCTGACCCTGTCCTGTGGCTTCCTCCCTGGCCTTCTGACCCTGTCCTGTGGCTTCCTCCCTGGCCTTCTGACCCTGTCTTGCGGCCTCCTCTCAGGCCTTCTGACCCTGTCCCGTGGCCTTCCTCTAGGCCTCCTGACCCTGTCCCAGTCCTGTGGCCATCCCCTAGACCTCCTGACCCTGTCCTAGCCCTGTGGCCATCCCCTAGACCCCCTGACCCGGTCCCTGCCCTACGGCCGCCTCCCTGGCCACCTGACCCGGTCCCTGCCCTACAGCCGCCTCCCTGGCCACCTGACCCGGTCCCTGCCCTACGGCCATCTCCTGGCCTCCTGACCCGGTCCCTGCCCTATGGATGCCTCCCTGGTCCCCTGACTAGTCTCGACCCCGCAGCTGCCTCCCAGACTTCCCGACCCGGTCCCCTCCTTCAAGTCGTCCCCTGGGCATCTGCCTGGCCTCCTTGGTCTCCTGGCCGCCCACCTGTTTTGTCATGGTCTCTCTGTCCTAGTCTTGTCCCTCTGTGCCCCTCGTGTCCCCTTGATCTGCCTGTTCGTCCCTTTTTTCCGTTGTCGTTTTGCCCTTCCTTTGGTTAGGAGCGTCTGAGATCCGCTCCTTAAAGGGGGGGCTCTGTAATATCCACACTGTCTTTGGTTTGTGTACCTTTTTATTTTAAGTTTTGGCACCTTTTGTTCCATATTGTTCTTTGTTTATGCACTCTTATTTTGAAAGTCTTGTCATGTCCTGTTTTCCCTCCTTGTCTATGTGTCCGGTTTTCATTGGTTTATTGTTTGATTACTTTATCTGTTCTAGCTTTGTCATTGGTTTTAGTTAATTGCCTTGTTATCTTGTTTTGAGTTCTGTTCTCCCATTGGCTTTTGTTTCCCCTTTGGTTTTGTATTTAGGCCCTCATGTTCACCTTGTCCTTTGTTGGTCGTTGTTTGATGTTCAGTCCATGTTGTTTGAGATCCTGCCTATGTCCTCCTTGGAAGACTCCCCGTGTCATTATCTTGTGTTCATGTCTTTATTTTCCCCTCGTGGATGTTTCATTTGTTCCTGTGTTTACTTCCCTTTACTTTGTGGCATTTAAATAAAGCTGCACCTGGATCCTTACTCCCTCGTCTGCCCACTTTGTTACAGTAACAGAATACATGTAACAGCATTACATATTTAAAATGCCAAATATTAGTAATTGTATTCCATTAGTTACAATTTAAATCATTGGCAATCAGAATAGTTACATTCCAAAAGTATTTTGATTACTTAAGAGATTACCTTTACTTACCGAGAAGTAAGTTTTGAGCAGTAGAAATAGAATTAAACATTGTTTAAATTGCCATGTGAACATTTAGCTTTATGTTAACCTAAAATGCTATGTCTTGCCATTTTACATACACCTTTTCTTTATCAAGAAAATCCATGTTGGATCATATATTTTTTTTTTCTCTTTTTAGTAAGACTTTATATATTAGGGCAAAAATCTTATTCTTGCACAGAATTTTTGTATTGTTTTTCCTTAAAATCTAAAAATCGTTAAAACAAGATCAGTTTGCTCTCTTGCTTTAGAAGCAACACTGCACAAGATATTTAGAGAATATATTGTAACGTGTATTTTGTCACTGTACCGGCAGTTTTTTTTTTAACTATTACAGCAGACACAACCAACCTGATGACAGATCACCATAAAAAGGGAATTTCTTTTCATGCCCAGGCCCTGTGCCACAGAACTGGCAAAGGCCACATTGGAAAATAGTTTCCATAAAATGGCTCCCATGGGTTTATAAATAAAGCACACACTGAGTGAGTTACTCATAATCTCCTCCATGAAAAATCACCTTTGACTTGTTTGGAGAGAAGTTGTGTGTGGGTAATAGAATATTGTAAACCATGCTAACTTGTACCATCTGTAGCAATCTCTCTCACTTTCAACTTTTGTGTAAATCTAGTGTTAATTTTGGTCTGAGCCATGGAGCTAAAGGACAAATGAATAACTGCATTAACTCAGAGAGTCATTTTCTTCATATTTTCCCTAAGAGATCTATTCAATTTGAGATGTTATACTGTATAGTTGTTTCTCAACAGTACATTGAGACTGTGTGGATACTTTTTGATATTAGATTTACAATATTGTGATACGTCTTAACCGACAAAATATATCACAAAGCATGGAATGAGAGGAAATGAATCAGGTGGCCTTCACAGAAATCCAGAAGCAGTCTTGAAATGTAAGAATAAATTTGAGTGTGCAGCTAATAGTTGTATTTTTTAACTTACGTGTCCCACCGAGAGCGAAAACCACACATTATAGCGACCACGAGGAGGTTACCCCATGTGACACTACCCTCCCTAGCAACTGGGTCAGTTTGTTTGTTTAGGAGACCTGGCTGGAGTCACTCAGCACACCATGGATTCAAACTCACGACTCCAGGGGTGGTAGTCAGCGTCTTTACTTGCTGAGCTACCCAGGCTTACTGAGCTACTCAGTAAATTTACCTTGCTAACCTTAAACTTTAACCAAAACCTAACTAATAGTGTTCTAAAAGATAAATGAGAGGTGAACAAAACAGACATCCTTACCTTAAACCAACACCTAAACCTAACCGATAGTGTTTTAAAAGCAAATTGACATGAAAAGCACATTTAGTGAAGCAACCATGTAATTTCGTGTGGTTTCTATAGCACTTTCACTCTGAGCTTCCTTGGCAGGGCTTGATGCTTTTTCCAAATCCAAAGTCCAACACTCTATCAGGTGAGCTAGAGCTGAAGCTAATCCTGATGGAATACGTGTGTAAATGTAAGTGGGTCTGTAATAAATGTATTGTTTTTCAAATGATGAGTTACAGTAAACAATTTTTGAAATAATATCATAGCAGTGTGTGAGTATAAGTGCAAAAATAAAGTCATAAACAGCCATAGTATCCGTGATTTGTGTGAAAGTGAGTGAATACACAGTTGTTGTAGTGCCTCTAGGGTCAATTTCACCAGGAAACTGCAGCAAAACATAGAAAGCTCACATAAAATCAGTTTGCAAAAATGTAGTTATTGTACTGTTCATTCTATTCTACTACGATAAAACTAACAGTCATAGAGTGAAAGCTAATGAAAATTAAACTTAATTGAAATTAAAACTAAATAAAAATGTCCAAACTATAATAATCCTAACATAAAAGAGCGGACTGGAGAATCTTCTCTCCAGATGTGTTCCATCTCTGGAAGACCTCCACTCCCCTGACCCCATCACCCTCCAACTCCCTCCTCTACCGCCGATGCCGCAGGCCATATAAACGCCTTCACATATAAATATTATTTCGAACTGGGATTTTATAACCTTCCCATGATGCACTCTTCCTTTGTCAGATCTATCAGTGGACATCAGAGAACACCATGTGGAAATGAAGAACTAAAGACTGAGAGTGAGCTGCAGGAATATCAGTGAATTGAGCCATTACAAACTATGTGTAAGGTATTAATGCTAATAACTATAATTAGTTAGATCGATGAGTGTAGTGACAATATTCCTGGACCATAAATTATATGATGCAATACCAGCCAAATCCAAAATTAATCTCACAATTTAGCGACTTATCTGAATATGACTAATAAACCTATAATTGCTAAACCAGCAAGTTTTAGTTTGTTTCCTTGGTCACTATTTGGTTCCCTGTACATTCTGGGAACATTAGTTTATGGTTATATAAAATAAAAATGTAAGAACATTCATAGAATGTAAGAATCAATTCCCCCTAAAAATAACCAAATGAAAACCATACACTAACGTTAGGGGAACGTTCTGTGTGTGCTGGGATGTGGGATGACCAGCTTCACCAGCTCAGTTTGGGTGGTGAACATAATGGGTATGCTGAACCACCAGCTAGACCAGCAGCAGCATAATCCAGCCTTGACCATCATGGATTTACTACTGGTCTAAGATGGACTTTTCAGTATAAATTGGTCAATTAGGCACAATACATTTTCTGCACAAGATCTCAGAGGTTAGCCATCTGGATTTCCCTTTCTATCATCCCAAAAAGTTTACAACCCCCTTCAATGTTGAACCATCTAATATATCAAGTTGAGTTCGAGTTGATCCTTTTTGTACACCGACCTTTGTCTTTTCCTCCAAGAGTTCATTCTTCACACTGTAATGCGTTAAACGAACAGGCCTTAAAACTGAGGCAGACATGGGGAAGTTTGCAGTCTTGATACTGCGTGTGCACAGGATGCTGAGGAAGAAAAATATGAAGTCCAGACCTCTGAAAAAGACCCACATGGGAGATCAGGCAGGAGAGGACTCTGACCCACAGCCTGTCTAATATCCAGTTGAATTATCCAGAAGAAATATTTCAGAGCTCTGCATGTGTGTGTATGTTTGGCACAGGAAAAGATGGGGGCAGGTCAGTGGAAATATATTATGTAACAGACTCAAGGGACACAGAGGAATAGGAGGTCATAGGAGGGGCCAACAGGGCAGCAGTAGGAGTGAGGGGGAAGGAAAACTAAACGCAGAGCTCCTGTGACACCTAAATGTTGTTTTATTCTGCTGCACCAGCACATTAGCCCTAAAAAACTAGCTATTGTAAACTAAAGCTGTTCTATTAGGAAAAGAAACATCTATGCAGCCACCAGCGTAGCAAAATGAGCACAATGTTCCTGTTTACAAATGTTCTGGGCAACTGGGTTTGCATGCTAGCTCCAATCTCTTTTTCTCTTTATTTAAGCAGCAATTCAGGCTTGTATTCATCTTTTAGCCAGTGTTCCTTACAGGCTCTCTCTCTCTCTTAGAGAAACCAAAAGGCTTTCATAAGAGCTGTGCAGCTGTTTGTCTTCAGAAGACTTGACATCAAAAGAATCTTTGGGAGCTCTTTTCTTTATTGGAGGAGAGAATGGAGCATGCAGGGGTTTAGGGCTACATTCCACTAGATCATTGTTCCCAGAATGCACCTTTATCTTCAACTTGGGGGACCCAGCGGAAAGGGGGTTTTAATCACCTTGAATCCCTTTCAGAGAAATAGCATAAGAGCCAGTGTGCACATGTGAGAGAAAAAAGGAAGAAAAAGAGAATTGGTTTCATTCTCTTTTTATTCCATTCAGGTAGCACAGCCATAATTCTACCAGTGGTAATAGCTAGTAAGTCTTGAGGTAGGGGTGATACCTAAAGAATAGGGATGTCCTTATACCATTTTCTGGAGAACAAATAAAAGTAGGGATAGTTCCTTTTCGGTACTCACCAGTACCTTGTTTTTTTTTGTTTGTTTAATTTGTTCTTTATTCTGTATTCAGCAGTTTATACAAATTTTATTATCAAAATGGGGTCTAATGAATTTAATTAATTAAAACTGAAATCAAATTAAAACAATATTTTTTTTAACATAATACTGCATTATTCTTTCTTTAGCAGTCCACAAATAGAAGAATTTCTCAGCTCTTTTGTTCCATTCAATGCAAGTGCATTGGTGCCAAAATTTTGAAGCTACAAATATCATATAGGTCAGCATAAAAGTAATCCATGTGACTCCAGTTGTTAAATCATTGTCTTCAGAAGTGATTTGATAGGTGTAGGTGAGAAAAAGATCAATATTTAAAAAACTACTTAAATCAACTTTTTACTATACATTGTCCTCTCTGCTCAGTCAATCTCCTTCTTCTTGTGTTTTTGTGATTCACATTCTTCATGCATATGCCCCCTACTGGGCAGGGAGAAAATTTTATAGCAAAATTTTAACCCAAAAATGAAATTTCTATCATTATTCACTTAAACTGATGCAATCCCAGATGTGTATGACTGTCTTTCTTCAGTAGAAAACAAATGAAGAATTTTTAGAAGAAGATAGTGCTCTTCTTCTTTGATACTTATTGTTCATTTTTTTGTTATTAACATTTTTATTGATTCCATCCAAAAAAAACACCAGGGCGTGATCTGAGACTAAGATGTTTCCAATTAAGCAATCTAAAACAGATGAAATGTTACAAATTATAGTCCCTACCAGATTGGTCTCCAAATATCTGCAAGACCAAGATTGTTACACATCCTGTGAAGCTTCAATGTTGCTCTAGAGAACTTACACACTTTTGCTTCACTATGATCAAGGACTGAGTCCATCAAAAAATGTAAGTCTCCTCCTAATTTTATATCATGAGGGGTGCCAGCAGTTTGCCACATCCCTTCAAAATCTATAAAAAAAAGCCCTGATCATCAGCATTAGGTTCATAAATATTAGCCAAAATCAACCTTTGCCCCTGAATTTCTGCAAAACCAATAATTACTCTTCCTAATTTTTCATTAACCTGTTTGAGAAATTTGAATTGTAGATGTTTATTTATCAATATTTAATGACTCCCCTGCTCTTACTTGAGCCAGCACTGAAGAAAACATGTCCACCCCATATCTTCACAAATTTTTCAGCTTCCTGCAGGGAATGATGTGTTTCTTGAAGAAACGCAATATCATATTTCTTACATTTAAGAAAATAAATAATCTTCCTCCTTTTTATGGGGTGCCCCAACCCATTCACATTCCACGTAGAGAGAGATAATCCACTCATATTAACATTTGACATTTTGATATAATAGAAAAAAAAATTGTGTCAAAAACAAAATTATAAAAACCACATTTCAACATTAGTGCAACAATAAAATCCCAAACCCCCCCCCCCCCCCCCCCAACCAGAAAAAAGAAAAATGTGCGAATTAAGCCCACGCCCATGCCATCGATCCCTCTAAACTCAAAGAGGCCATGCACGCCTACGAGAACAATTTTGTTTTACTAAAAAACTTCAGATATGAGACATTATAAACAGCATTGTCACTCTTCATTTCAGCCAACGCAAAAATATTATCTATTCTGTTTATGAGAATATTTTGCCAAAAACTGCGTAGTTTACGTCAATCTCCCATTCATTCCAATGGGGAGTTCTGCAGAGCTTGTTGAAGCGAGCAACCGTAACCAAGGGGGGTGGAGCTTAGTGAAGGGTCAATTATTATTTATTTATTATTATTACTAATGGTAGTAGTGTTATATTAATATTACAAAACTACAGCAGTGATATATTTATATTATGCTTTTTTCCATTTAATATGAGCTTTTATTTTGGTAGAAGCTTTTATTTTGGAGTAAAGCCCTTTCAGTTTCTGTGTATTTTTTTGACAACATCTTCTCACTTCCGGAAAGCAGGGTGCTACGTGACCCAGGGCTGCATCCGAAACCAAAGGTAGATACCTTGTTTCCTCGCTGACCTATCGGTCAATTACTTAATAGACAGCATTTGTGTATGAATGTACCTCCGAAAACTGGTTTCAGACAAGCTTCCTAGGCAGCACCACGTCCCATCATAGCTAGGATACCAGCATTCATTCAGTCCAACCAAAGCAAAAGGTCTAATAATCTAGAACAAATCAAGAGAGTTTTGGTGGTAACCAAGTGTATACTTAAGGTATCTCAGTAGACAGGATGTGACAAAAACATTGCATTCAGACGTGCCTTGGTCCATTCTTGTCTCCGTATATAGCCTCTGAAGGCAGCATTTTCCTGTTTTCTGACACAGCCCCTGTGTGATTCTTAAACCACAAATGCCTGCTATTTCATTAATTAAATATGAAGTCTGTATGTGCTATGCAGTACATAGTGAATAAGCACTCTGCTCACTGTTATCTGCTACAAACCTAGAGTGCAAACTTATGATGGTGTTTTAGAGCTCCTTGGTATGAGCAGCTGGCTTCATATTTACATTCAAACATTCTTAAAACAAGATCTGTTTACTTTGAAGCATTTAGCACATGCAAACTATGTATGTATTCCATTAAATTGCAGCCTTTGCATATTTAATAATCACATTAGGAAATAATGTGATTTTACTTGGTGCCCTCAAAGTTTTTGCAATGACATTTGTACGTCAGATGGTATCGGTTTTAGGTATCGGAGCATTATTACGAGCACGAATACAAGTACATGAGTGCAGTATTGGTGCCGATTCTGATACCAGTATATTTTTAGGGACATCCCTACTAAGAACGTACCTTTTCACCGCAGTACACACTCTGACAGTATGCAGTTTTGGATGCAGGAATAGTATCTTCTTGGTTAATTGGTGATACAAGTGTAGTGAGCTTGTCCTGATAGACCGGTTATTGTTATTGCTCAGGGTAATGAAGCAGGGTAATTTTTCTTTCAGCGTCACAGAACTGACAATATATCTCATGCCAACACTGAGAGTTTTTTATTTGTGTGTGAGTGTGTGTGGGGGGGAGGGGGTGAACATGTCTCAGCTGGTTGGATGGTGTGACTGTTAAGAACAGGTGTGGACATGCCTGTTACTTTAGGATCAGTTATAAAGCTCTTTCTACATACTACATATCATTCCAATTCCAACTAATCTCAGCTGTCCCAGGGTTGCTCCAGTGGTTGTTGCTTTGTTTGCAAGAAGTGTCTCGATCTTTAGAATCCTGTGATTGTTTGTTGCAGGAACATCGTGCAGAGGTGTCATCAATCTATGGTGCCAATTGTTGTCCACTGAAATGGTGTAGTGACCCTATCAGGCTTTAAAACTAGCTTAAACAGCTTCATGAGAAAGACCATATTGGTCATCCTGCTGCACCAGCTAGGTTTTGCTGGTGAAAAGCATGGCTATGCTGGTTCAACAGCTTGACCAGCACCAAACCAGAATAAACCAGCCTAGCCCAGCATGGCAATTGCATTGTCTTTGAAGGAGGAAGGTTCGGTCACATTTTCTTTGCACAGCAAAATTCCACAGGCGAAGAAGGTGTGGACAAAATGTAAGCGAAGAAACTCACCATTCAAGTGTAGTTATGTAGTTATGTAAATTTAACTCTACGCAAAATTCGTGTTGGGAAATTCCTTCACCATGGAAAGTTCATCACGCAAAATTCCTGATCACGTGGATTTCCATTGAGATGTATTTCGGAGTGGAATTTCTCTATGCAAAGGTTCATTTGAACGAGTATTTAGTCAAGAAAAAATGCAGAATTCTGATTCAAACAGTAAATTCTTGTTGAAACCCAGTAAAATAGAAACTCAGGGGGCCCCAGTGTTCAGCTTCCTTTGACAATACTTGTCCACACAGCCTGAGGCTTTGGGGGCCCCTGGCAGTCCAAGGCACTGGTTCATATTGCAGTCCTGGAAATAACTGTGGTGTACCACTTTGGGCCATTGCTTCAGTGCAATGCCATCACATCAGTCCTTTGTCCCAACTATCACCCCAGACACTGACAGATTAAATACACCTCCAATAAACAGATTAAAGCACAGCGGTCTCAATCATGTGATGGCAATAGAGCAATGACAATGTCTGTCTTTAAGTTAAACTACTTAATTTAATCCCTTTCACCTTGTTTAAACTGTCATACCAACATATGGATCTGTGTAATGTATGTGAAAGGTTGACTGTGATCTGTGTTCTAGTCCTTCTATCTAAGTTCCACTGTCAAAACTTGACAAGTGTCATGCACACGAACTTGAACCCACTTGACACCACATTTGAGAGGACTAGTCTTGTGTTTGAGATTCAATGTAATGATTTTATGATGTAATGAATAAATCATTTTAAAATGTATATTATCTCAGCATACCAAGCTAGAGTTAAAATCTCATGTCGTGTTAGCAAGGCCGTCAACATCTCTAGGGATTTTCAAGGGTAATTCAAAGTTCCCCTGTGCTCTTGCGTTAGAAAGAGTAAAGAACCCTCTACTGTATGGGGCTTTTCTCCTGGTGGTGGAGGAGAGGAGGAGGGGACACACTTTCAAAGACTCCAATACAGACATCTGCAATCTGTCGCTTCAAGCAAACTTACCCCCTCGACCTTCTTTTTAAGCAAAAACCACTGCCAGTGAGGAGGAAGCAAACCCAATCATGAGTTCCCAGCGCTTGGCAGCCAGCACATTCAGAATCTCCCTGTGTCTTTTGTGCCTGGTCTTAAAAAGGTTTCTTTTTTTTCTTTCCTCTTTCAAGCTTTAAAGCCTTCCCTCTCTTTTCTCTCTGTTTGAACGAGGGCCTGGTGGAGTCATGGGTGCGGTAATGAACTGCATGACAAAACTGTCATTAACATTTCCAGTGAATGCACTGCCTGTTGAGTTATTAAGTTATTCAAAGATTCACATAGAGCAATTACTCGAAAACACTTTTTCAGTGGTAAACATGTTTTCAATTTCAAGTGTTAAAAGTTATTTAATCTATTTTTCTGGTCTTCAAAATAAAAAAAATGTCATGTAGTGTAACCATCCGGTGACAAAAAAAAAGAAAAGAAAAAAAGAAAAGAAAATGGGGGAAATGTTTTTAATTTTTTTATTTTTTTTTTATAAATTATGTTGAAAGAAATAGCATTAGTAGTGCAGAATATTTTATTTTGTATTTATATCTCTAAAATAACAAACCCTTGAAAAATACATCTGAAAACTTCATGATTAAGTTGTGTACACTCATATATTAAAGGTGCAAATAAAGTATTTTAATACCTTTTACTTGATGTTTACACCACATGACATTTTTAAAGTAATTAAATAAATTTTTGTAGAAAATGCTATAAATGCTTTTTAAAAATGTATGAAACCAACATGGATAAAATGATAAATTTCTACAAATTTAACAGGTGCTTTAATCTAGATTGTTTTATTTTATTTCACCTCGGACAGTCGAATTTGTTAATGACCTTGTGTGATATAGTTCACCCAATAATGTAAATGTTGTCATAATTATTCACCTTCATGTTGTTCTAAACCTGTATGACTTTCTTTCTTCCAAGGAACACAAAAGGAGAATTTAGAATGACAGCCTCAGTCACTATTCACACTCATTTAATGATAAAATGATCATTGGTTCATCATGAGTGAATGGTGACTGAGACTAACCATTCTAACAAATATTGTGCTGTACTGTAATTCTTTACAAACATCAAATACATTAACACTCTCTAACAACCACTGTTTTTATTAGAATCCCTGATTTATCTAAAGCTAAAAGAAAATTGGGCACACTAGTGGTCCACAATGCCAATTGGGTGCACAAGGCCTTGGCAATGAAGCCTCATGGGATTGTCCTTGAATGTCCCACAGGCTGTCATGGAGACAGACATGCGGGTATTTACAGCTCGCTTTCTCTTGCCTCCTGTCCCAGCTCCTGCTGTCCAGTCTGGGGGTGGGGGTGGACGGTCAAGGCTTTTGTGGTCTGCATTCTGGGTTTATTTTCCCCTCATTGCTGCGGTCTGTGTTGTGAATCTCATTTGGAGGTTTATGGAGATTGACCAGACAGGAGGTGTGTGCGGGTTTGTTGGGGTCTTTACAAGGCCCATCTGGACAGGTCTACAGACCAATAAAGCATCAAAAGCAGCCTGATATAAATCCATCATGAGATGCACTGGTTTGGAACAGGTGTGGGGATGACACACCATTGCTATGTACAAGGAAACATGAAAGCCCATAATGATGCTATAGACACTCAACCTGGCTCAAAATGAAAGAGAAACACAATCAGACTGTCTAAATGAAATTACTGCTCACACAGTAAGAACACTAAACAGTAAAACTGATTATTTGTAAAGTTATATAATTTGCCAAAATAAACTAACAAACATGAATTAGAAATCTAATTGGAGGTTTCTAAATTAGTGCTAGCATGGTTTTACCCAGGTTCTTCCTAAGGGGTGCCAAAAAGTCATAATAATACAGACAATGACTGTAAAACAGGTTCTACCAAGATCAACAAGCTGGAACATGCAATCTGTGTGAATTTTTGTGAATGCTTCATGAATAATTTCACACATTAAAAGATAGGTGTTGTAACTATCTTCACACACAGTTTGGATGTAAGAACAGACAGAATTTAATTGACACATTGATTGAAGGAATGAAGAACTTAGGTCATGTTAGGCTATCAAACATCAAAAACATAATATGAGAAACTCAAATGTGATTGCTTACATCAAAAGAGGCATATACTCACAATAAATGAGGGCCTCATGCCTGCATAGGATACCTCTTAATTTCTTTTTCTTTAGTTTATTCAACCCAGTGTTGTGACAAGTTTTAATGATAATATGAGATGGCAAAATCGAGAGAAATCGTTTGTTGAATCGAAAGTTGGCTCACAACAAAGCATATGACTCCAAAGGAGAAATATACATGACCAATGAACAATGCTACTATGGTTTGTCCTATCCCTAACTGTATGACAGCCAAGCTGTATGATATCTTGTACGAATTATTAAATTTGCCAAAAAACTGTTGAAATTCTGTCATTATTTCTCTCCCTTATTCTTGTTCCAAAATTATATGACTTTCTTCTTTGGAACATATAAGGATATGTAGTAGATAAGCATATAGGATATGCAGTGATTCTCTATTGGGGTACACCCATACATTTCCTTTCTTTTTTTTAAATCGCAAACAATAGGATAGCAAATATTTTAACTTCATTAACCTAATTAGTGTAATTTGGGCTAAGTAAGGTGCATGCTCGAACTCAAGCATGCACGCAACAAATGCCCATTAACTATTAACATTTGTATCCTAAATAATCAGAAGGAATATAAGATTGTGCATGCTCAGCTAAATTTGTTAAACAGATCATTTGAAGTAGCAGCACCGCTACTTACTGAAGAGATGTTAGTGTCAGCTGAAGTTTTCATTTCAAACAAAATCCAAAGACAAATTCTAATGAGGCATTGCGAGTATTCCGACCCTCCGGAACTGTGATCCTGATGTGAGGTCCACCAAACAGAGAAGTTTCCAATTACAAATATTTTATTTTTCAAATCAAATTAATATTACAGATTTGTGGTGTGTTCAAGGCTGAGGAATATTTATGAAAAAAAATGTTTTAATGCCTATAGAGAAAATTAATAATGAATATCTTGTGCTTTTCCGAGGGTACTCGGCCATTCCCTTACTCTAGCCCCCAAGCACCCAAGGGATCGACTCCGGTGCCGAGATCCTTTCACTGGTTGTTGAGAGTGAAAGTTAATTTTGACTCGTTCCATTTGATGCAAGTACAAAGATAACATTCATGCAATCCATTTTTCATTGATAATGTCTCTTTTAATATCCTTTCTGTTCTTTACAGTCAGTTGATGATAAAAAGAAAAAAATGAAAGAGAAACATTTCATTCTAATAAGGAGCAGTATGATTTCACTCTCATTAATATGCGCTCAGCAATTAGTCTTAAAGAGACACCGTTTAAAAAGAGTACTGTTTTAGCTCTTTTTGTACTTACCCATGTAAACAATAACAAATGTAGGCCTAACATTAATATATACACTCACTGAGCACATAATTAGGAACACTATTGTCCTAATAAAGTGCCAGAATTGTAAGCGCAGCGTAGTTCTAGCAGGAAGAATATCAGCTGTACATCATCGCACCATTAGCTGGGTAATTTCCAGCCAATCACATGGTAAATGGTCTGCACTTATATAGCGCCTTTTTAACCTATTCAAGGTTAAACCTTGAATACCTATCGGTATTACACTGTTGACTCATTCACCCATTCACACACACATTCATACACATTCAAGGCGCTAGCCTGCCATCAGGAGCAACTTGGGGTTCAGTGTCTTGCCCAAGGACACTTCAGCACGTGGAGTCATATGGGCCAGGATTCAAACCACCAACCCTACGATTGGTGGCCGACCCGCTCTACCACTGCGCCACTGCCGCCATTGCAATCCAACACGGGGGTAGGCTCCTCGCCCCGCCTCCTATCTCCGGCAGGATATGACTAGAGGATATGGTTCCGAGTACAACTTCTGCGAACTGCCAGACGGGTCCTACGTCAAAGAGAGACATTACTTTTCTGATTTATATTCATCAAATAAATGTCATCTTTTATTCACTCAAGTCTGCGAGTCTTCCTGCTAGAAGTATATTTAGTGTCCTAATAAAGTACCCGAAGTGGTCTTCTGCTGTTGTATCCCATCCACCTCAAGGTTCGACGTGTTGGGCATTCTGAGATGCTATTCTGCTCACTACAATTGAACAGAGTGGTTATCTGAGTTACTGTATCCTTTCTGGCAGCTCAAACCAGTCTGGCCATTCTCCGTTGACCTCTCTCATCCACAGTACGGGTGGACAGGGACTAAAAAGTGGCCACAGACTTTATGGCCCAGAGCGGCCCACCAAACACAGCCTGCAACTCAACTCAACACACCACACCATAACACACCTACTGATTGATTTAATTTTACGGCTCTATTTCAGATTTTTGTGTTGAAAAAAAAATCAAAAATTTATATTGACTGCTAGTCATGACAACGAGCAGGGGCGGGTTTACAATTTCTGAGGCCACAAGCATCTGACCAAGGCCCCATTTTGAAAATGTTTGCTGAAAAAATGACATAAAATGTATTTTAAATCCTAATTTTAAATTAATCCTATCAACCATTGTAGCCGAGTACATTCAAAATGTCTAATGAAATGAAAATCTTGTTAAAGATAATTAATGTATGTTTTCCTACAATACAGTAATTTAAAAAAAAACAATATTTACCTACATATATTTTTACAAAACAATTTGCTTTTTTTGTGTGTGTGTGCGCATGCAAAACTTGCTACTTCACCCAGTAACATTTTGGAATTCAGTTGTCATTTATTAATATTATAACCCAACAATCATTTTTTGTTGTCCAGTTTGTCATTATAATATGATACAGTATTATTATTACTTTCAGGATTTGTTGTATAAAATAGTAATATATTCCTGTCTTATTTACTTTACTTTCACCTGGAGTTTATATTCTTATGCTGAGGCTGTATTTTGTCTAAGCATCGTAAGCAACGTTCATATTGTAACAATAAACATAAAATGCATGGCAGCCCCTCAGGACACTAGAGCGGAGGGGAAAAAAACATTGCCGTTTATCGAGCGCTGAAACTTTGCTTGTTGCAGAACAATCTGGAATAATGTTAAACATTGTAACAGTCCCCTCTTTGCAACCTGAACTTGTTCAGAATGATCTGTGTGACACCTGAGCTAAAAAAATAACAATCTAGACTTTGCAATGCCTGAAACAGAATGTAGGTGTCTCGGCATGCATTTTTTAAACCATTAACAAAGTGTCTACAAATGTGCCATTCCTCTGTGAGACACTGAAGAAAAAGCAAGACGCAGCGCAGCATGTATGGACGTTCATCCAGTGCGTTTACTCAGGAAAACAATGGAAAAACAGAGCAGATGCAGGTAAAAACACATTTGGTATGAATGGCCCCTAACTCATCCGTTTGTGTGTATCTGTGAGTGAGAGTTTTTTTTTCATAAATTACAAACCCGAAACCTTCTCACCTGTCCTGACTCTGCTTCTAACGCGAACTGCTCACTGACAACAGCGTATTTGCGCATGTACCCAGAACAACATGTCACCCCTCAAGCATTTTTTGTACCGGGCCAGGGGCCCATCCGATGTCCGGGGCCCCATGCAATTACGTGGTGGTAAAAAATGCTGCTGACAATGGGCCCCACAGTGCAACATTATTCATAACTTTAAAACACATAAAACAATTGTAAATGTGATGAGTGGATTTTTTAGTGAAAGCACTAAAAATAAATACTTTATATATCAGACAGATAACATGTACGAATACTTTTTTTCAGCAATTCATCAAAGTTTTTAAAGATCTCAATCACTTTATTCTTAAGCTTTTCTTTTCTAGAACTGCAAATAAACTATTGTCTTAGTTAATATGAGGTTTTGGAAATAAGTATAATAATAATATATTATATATGAATATATAGCTATACAAGATAACAAAATGTTGTTTAAAATAGATGAAGAAAGTGTCACACAGCAGGACACTGATGACAATGCTTGAAATGTTATATCAGTTACCCACAAAACTATGTGTAAATGTTTATTTAACAAAATAATCGAAAACAGAAAGTTGGCCAGAATATGTACATATATAAATATAAACAAATATAAATATATGAAAAAATGATCTTAAACATACCTCTTAAAGTGTGGATCTTTGCAGATATTTTTCAGATTAATTGCTCATATTTTCACTCTATGTGAGTTTGTTGCATCTTTATATCTGCAGTTTTTTTTTCTTCGACAGATTATTCTTGAAAAAAAGAGAAAAGTCCTATCTGCTATCCTTTAAACAAAGTAAGCCTTGAAGCCTAAAATAGCCACAAAGTAATATTTTTCATGACTTATTTTCTGCATTTTATCAGGTGTGAGCATTATTCAGCAAGCCGGTCTTCAGCTCCCCTTAATGCGGGTTTGGGCTTAAAAAATCTGACGTATTGTTCGGGCCGGGTACCACACGGTCTTGGGTACGTGTCGGGTTTAATTTTAAGGCCCGTGCAGACCTCTGCTATGTACTGCTCATAGCTTTACTATTTGCCAATTTTGTTTACGCTGCTGTCATTGTATTTGTTGTAACTTGCAGTTATTTTTCATTTTGTGATTATTCAGAGCTCAATTTATACTTAATATGTTGTTTTTGGTTGTCACCATTATTGTAATTTATGTGTCAAATAATGAACTCCATGAATTAAGGGTTAAACGGAAGCTTACGGAAACTATGCAAATGCATACGCAATTTCAAAATAGAAGTCACTGCATGATTTCAAAATAAAAGCCATATTTTTGTTATGACCTTACAAATTTTATTGAATTCCTGCTCTGTTACGGGCCATGTAGGAGCTAAGGGTGGCCGCCTACATCGAGACATATCTTTGCAAAACAAAAATGGGCTTTTCCCAATCAGTGGGCATTTTCAAATCATTGAGATTCCCTACTTTCATTGGTTAGTTTAGAAATGCCCATCCTGATTTGGAAATGGCCACTGATTTCTACAATGAGATTAACTACTTTCATTGGATAATTTAGAAACACTCAGGGCCGGAATGGCAATAGGGAAGATCGGGAGAATTCCCGATGGGCCGGTCAAAAATTGGGCCGCTTAGGTCCGCATGTTGATTGCCAAACTTGCATCATATATCGCATAACAATTGCCAACAGTCCGTATGTCCAGTATTTAAAGGATCAGAATTGCATTCTGTATTATAGCGGATGCAGTCTCTATTTTATCATCTCACACCCAAACAAATGAGGGAGTAGCTCATTTGACAGCACGGGAAGGATCACGGAAGATCCATCGAGAACAGATAAATTACTAATAGCTGAATGGATGCTTCAGGTACAACATCATCACAAGTTTAATACTGACTGCAGTCTCACAACCTCAATCAATTACTCTCTGAAATCCTCTTCCCTTGAAGTGCAGAATGATAAATCAGTAAATGAATACAGATGCAACAGCATGACATGGTATGAAAATAATGGGACTTCACAGCTCTCAAAAGATTCAACTCAAGGAAACACACTATACAGAGTGTCTTCAATGTTGTATAATGCGATAAAACCCCCTTAAAGAGACAGTAACCTTTTTGCCTTCGTCTTGAACATTGACATTCCAAGTAAATGAAAAATACAAATGTGTTATTTTTAGACCTTTATTTCGCTCTTATAGTTGTAAAATGGCACGTTTTTAAATGGCATGTAAAAACAATCATTCAACCTTCATTGTTTCATTGGATATGTAGCTATTTAAATGATCTAAAATACAAAGCACTGACCATTTAAAGTGTGAGCCTGCACATCTTGAAATAGTTATAAACAGTTACAGTTCTGCAGTGTTATTATGTGTCTAGATAGTCTTAAAATAAAATTAGTTTACCCAAAAATGAGATTTCTCTCATCATTTACTTACCCTCATGCCCTCTCAGATATGTATGACTTTCTTTCTTCTGCTGAACACAAAATAAGATTTTTAGAAGAATTGTTCAGTGAACAACTCCAGTGGGTCAATCTATGTCTTCAGAAGTGATATGACAGGCGTGGGTGAGTCCTTTTTTACTATAAATTATCCTCCCTCCCCAGTTGGGGACGATATGCAAATGTAAATAACCAACAACAGAAGAACTCAAAAGAGAGAAGAGCGCTGAAAATGGCCACAGTCGAAAGCACTGAGATCACATTTCTTCCCCATACTGATGGTTAATGTACTGTAAACATTAACTGACGCTCCTGACGTGAATCTGCATGATTTTATGCACTGCACTGCTGCCACACAATTGGCTGATTAGATAATCACATGAATATGGTGTACAGTTGTTCCTAATAAACTGCTCAGTGATTGGATATATATGTATATTAATAAAATTCCATACAACAGTTGACTCACTTTAAAGCTTAAAAAAAGCACCCAAACGTCTCATAAAAGCAGTCCATTTATCCATGTCTTCTGAAGAAATACAGTCTCTTTGTATAATAAACAGACAAAAATTTAAGTTGTTATTCACACTCAAATCAAGCCAAATCTTTGGTCAATTCATGTACACAAAGCCCAGAACAAATATGGTGATACATCAATAACAACAAACCTCATTGGTTCTTGCACGTCTCATGACCACACATCACAACGTAATGACACAAGAACCAATGAGGTTTGATGTTATTGTTGCATCAACATATTTGATTTGAGCTGAATTTTAATTTGGGTGAACTATTGTGATCAGAGAAAAAGGTGTCCTCATAGAACTCTCCGAGATTTTTATAAGCAGCAAACAGTCCAGAATTGTTTGAATTCTTTAGATGTCTTCAAATCATGTGTGATTTAGCTGGTAATGATTGGCCGTCATCCGTCGTCTGCAGTTATTTTTAAACATATGCCAAAGAAAGCAAGTAGACTCAGATATCTGTACTGTCTGAGTATGTGATTCACAGAATCACATCAACAATTGAGCTTTTGACCTGCAAAGGTGTACCATTCCATTATCTCATGGTCAAACATTAATTATGGGTTTATATAAGGTAAGGTTACAAGGGTTAAACTACCAGGCATACAAACACAAAAACAGCACTGTTATGGTATGACAGTGCTTGTGGGTAATTCATGTTAATCGTTTTCCAGTTCCAGTGCTCTAAATCCCTGAGCTTGTGAACACTGCACTTACGCACAGCTGTTTTGCCATTTTATGGCCCTGAAATGAAGGCAATTCCAAAACTTGTCAATCTAGCCTTGCTGTGCTGATCAGGTGAGGGAGATATTATGAAAAGTGTCTTTAAAAAGTGAGGCAGTAGAGCAGCCAAATATCTAGATACAGAGTTGCTGCACTATACAAGTCAAATTTGCTAAACATTGTTTTGAGATAAAATGAGGAACATTTTTTTTTTTTATTATTATTTTTTGTAAATGTTGTAAGCTTTTTGTGTTAAGCACAAAAACAGTTTTTCATTATCTATTACACTGACTGACTGTCCTTCATTGTGGGTTGTTAGCTCTCCAATGAGCAGCATTAGTGTGCGTACACTTTGCATATACACTGATCAGCCACAACATTAAAACCATATGACATATATTGTGTAGGTCCCCCTCATGCCATCAAAACAGCGCCAACCCACATCTCAGAATAGCCTTCTAAGATTATATTCTTCTCACCACAATTTTACAGAGTGGTTATCTGAGTTACCGTAGACTTTGTCAGTTCGAACCATTCTGGCCATTCTCTGTTTACCTCTCTCATCAACAAGACCTTTCCGTCCACAGAAATAATGCTCAATGTTTTTTTTTTGTTTTTTGCACCATTCTGAGTTAATTTTAAAGACTGTTGTGCATGAAAATTCCAGAAGCTCAGCAGTTACAGAAATACTCAAACCAGCCAGAAACGCCTTGTTGATGAGAGGTCAACAGAGAATGCCAGACTGGTTTGAACTGACAAAGTCTACGCTAACTCAGATAACCACTATGTACAATTTTGGTGAGAAGATTAGCATCTCAGAATGCTATACTGAGATGAGGGTTGCTGCTGTTTTGGTGACACAAGGGGGACCTACACAATATTAGGCACATGGTTTTAATGTTGTGGCTAATCTGTGTACAAACAGACTCAATAACTACAGAAATACTTGAATATACACATTTTACACAAATCCTGCTCATGTGGTGTCAGTTGTTTTCCAGATCTCTCCTCCAAGTTGTGATGACAAGCGCTTGTGGTTTACTCTATAAACACTTTAGTGTGTTTTCGTTTCTTTATCATTGCATCAGACGTGTGGTTTGTGAGCCATCCAGCAAGACTCCTCTTCAGCAACTCTGTCCCCTCTAGTTAAATCCAGAATTATTCAAAGTTTAGACAGTTGAGGTGTTTGCTGTAAGTAACTGTAGGTTAGACACAGAGACATACTTGAGCACACGTACTCTGTGTGTACATGTCCTACCTGCAGCTCAGGTGAGCTGTCTGATTGAATGATACAGGCTGGAGGCCTTGAGGGCTTTGCTGTTCTTTGTGAAAGTATCTGTGTCTTAATGTGTTAATCACCTGGCTCATAACTCTTCAAGTTCTCCTTGCGGTTTTTCAGCCACTTCTTTTCCTGCTGAAAAGTCTAGGTTTATAAGATTTCTGCTGGTTAGGGAAAGTTTGATGCTAGTCTGGCTGTTGGACTAAGATGGCTATGCTGCTTACCATCAGAACTTCATTACCTGACAGTAATTACATTTACATGCACTTTAAAAGTTCAATATCAGCTGGACGAAAACAATAATTTGTCTTTTAATCATGTAAATTTTAATCATGTCATGTAAACGCTTTAGTCTGAATTAAATCTAGATAATGCAAATGTAGCTTGGCTTCACCAAGTTTGTTTGTATGTTAATCAGACCAAAATTGGCCTTGACATTGTCTGCCTGCTTTGAAAGACAGGGGACATGTGGCATAAACTCACTGAGCACTTTATTAGGCACACCTGTACACCTATTTGCAATTATCTAATCAGCAAATCCTGT
Organism: Moxostoma hubbsi; assembly: GCA_032164185.1. NCBI lineage: Eukaryota > Metazoa > Chordata > Actinopteri > Cypriniformes > Catostomidae > Moxostoma > Moxostoma hubbsi. The sequence goes on along the minus strand of JAVLUX010000035.1, from coordinate 17,346,385 downwards.
TGCAGTAGTGCAATGCATAAATCATGCAGACATGGGTCAGGAGCTTCAGTTAATGTTCACATGAACCATCAGAATGGGGAAAAAAAATTGATATCACTGATTTCGACCGTGGCATGATTGTTGGTGCAAGATGGACTGGTTTGAGTATTTCTGTAATTGCTGATCTCTAGAGTTTTTTCAGAATGGTGTCAAAAACAAAAAACATCAAGTGAGCAGCAGTTCTTCGGACTGAAATGTCTTGTTGATAAGAGAGGACAACAGAAAATGGCCAGACTGGTTCGAGCTGACAGACAGTCTACTGTGACTCAGATAACCACTCGATTGTAGTGAGTAGAATAGCATCTCAGAATGCACAACATGTCAAACTTTGAGGCGGATGGGCTACAACAGCTGAAGACCACATCGGGCACTTTCCTATTAAAGTTCTCAGTGAGTGAGTTAATATTCTTAAACACATGGATGAAAAACAAGGAACAGCTCTTTTGATACCGCTGATGTTTATGTAGAGCAGGGATACTCAAATTGCATGCTCAAAAGATGCTCACGGGCAACTTTTAGAAATTTCTGGGTGACATGGGGCCAGTAGTGTGTTTTTATCTTTATCATCTCACCTTCATCAAAACACTTTCTTTTTCCAGAACAATGTAGTCAGTTTTAAATTGTATAAATGTACATTTTATTTACACACAAATGCACAGATTAAAATTTGTGGCTGTAGTTAATTGCTCCTTTGGATGACATGCATAACTGTGGTCTCTTTTGAAAGTGGACACTTGGAAGTTTGTTGACCGTAAGTCAGAATAGATAAAAGTCATGAAGAACAATAGTCAGAAAGTCTTAAATTATCTGCAGTGACAGCTCCAGAATGGTCAAAAAACATATAAAAATACCACTGGGGCACTAAGGTAAGCATAATTTATTCTATGACCATATTTAGAAGGAGATATGAATGTGGGCACCCCCTGGCTTCCTGGGAAAATTGAACTCACACAAAATTCTGAGAATTTCAGTGCTTAAGTATTTCAGATTGCATAATTTAATGAAAAAAAATAACAAATAATAATTCTTTATGAAGAGTTACAAAGGTGGGCCACTTACTGTATAACCTTGTGGGGGGCCGGTTTTGGCCCGTGTGCAGGACTTTGAGTATCACTGATGTAGAGCATTATCCTAACCAAGCTGTTGGTTGTATGTAGTATGGATGTAGAAACCACCATCTATGTAACTGATATGCTAGGGTTAGTATGTTCTACTTTGTTTGTCATTACTACGGTACCACAGTAAATTAGGCCTGGAGGGAGAAAAGGTGCAAAACTAAGTGTTTTAGTGTGAAAATTGTGGGTGTTCAGGTGCTACGGTTATACGGTAGAACGGGTGGCTTCAAGCGGTACTACAAGCACAACAACTTGCTCAGCTTCTAACTGAACCCACACATGCAGTGTTACTTTGTGCTCTTTAGCCACACCCACTACAAAATTAGCATGAATGTACAGATTTCTGTGCTCACAGCTGGGGAGAGTAGAGAAGTAACTCAGGGCACAGACCATAGATGAGCAAGGCAAGAGAGCAAGATAGAAAATTAACAACATATAAAAGTACAATTCTCTCAGCATAGGTGCTACAAATAAGCAGTTAGCTACCAAATCTACAAAGCTTCCATGAATAAATAAAAAAAATCTTCCATCTCCTGCTGATCAAACCATCTTAGATCAGCTTCAATTTCCATGGAGTTCCAGGCTAGTTTACACAGTTTGGTGCTGATGCTACATCCAGTACATCAAAGCTCATTGGCTCTCATCAAAGTATGACGTGTCTTCATGATGCGTGGTTTGATGTTATCGGCATAGCCGCCAGATTTAATTTTAGTGCTATATAAATAATACAATTTGATTTGAATAACGTATTAAAGGAGCAATATGTAACACTGAAATCAAGTGTTTAAAATGGGCTCTGCAGTCCAGCTCACGCAGGTTGTCAGGTTGAGGACACGCAACAGGAACGAGCTAACTGACAATGGCAATCGACAAGCCTTACACTGTAAGTTGATCTACTAATGTATACGTTTGCAATGTTTTTATTGTTTTCAAATTATAAACCAGCTCATGTGGATTTTTTATAGCTCTGTCAATGTTAGCTAGATGTATTGCTGGCTTCCATGGCTGCAGCACACTGTGTTTGTCTGCTAATTTGCAAAAATCTGGAAACCTGGGGTGTCGAAATACTATTAGGAAATGGGCGGGATCACACAGGCCAAAATCAAACAGAAATTCCAGCCCCGAATGGACATTTCAAAGTAGAATATACTGGCTGTAGCATTGTTTTTGGAGAAGCCAGTATTTCAACATAGCATGTTTCCTAAATCTCAGATAACATATGATAATTTTATGCTTTAGTACGGTAAATATATTTTATAACTTTAAAGGTGCACTCAGACTTACACTGACACCTAAGGGCATGGAAGTAGCATCATTCAAATGCAGTAGTTTCCAGTTATCGATGACATTTTAGAAATTCACTATTCATAGTCAGCCATGGTTGATTTAATCCATGAGGCAAAGCGTCCAATTACAGGGCGCTTACTGAGATAAGTGAGTAGTATATGGCTGGTTGTGTGATTCGAACATGTTATATAGAATAAAACATATTTTATAAGGTTACTGTTATGACTGGAGACTTCATCTCATGTGAGTGCTCATGATTTACACAAATGCTTCAAAATTACCATTCATGCCTTCAAGAGTAAAACTTTTTAAATATGGAAAAATGACTGAGTATACCTTTACATTTAAGTCTAACCGTAGTTTAAAATTTTCATTGGCACTTTATTAATTTTATGATTTCATTTAAAAGTGAAGAAATGCTGATCTTTTTAATAGGGTCAATAAATGAATCACAGCATGTTATTGACTAGAATTTATTTTTATAGGGGAATGTCAGTCAGATCTTATCTCTTTGACTTTTCATTTGCAATCAACTCCAGTTGCTATAAAAGTGGTTCGTCCTGCTATTCTCGTGGAGCAAAGTCCCAGATTATGAGTCAGGCAGGAAATTGTTTATATACTGATATTCACTCTGGGCGGAATTATCCTCTGGCTGCCTCATGCCTCTCTGTTGATTTGTGAGAGCCAAGTTGCAGTGCGATGGCTGTGTGGTGTTAAATGTCTTTCCAGTCCCTGGAGTATGTGAAAAATGAAGTGCACAGACAGCACATTTCCAGAAGAATAACCAAACAGCCCCAGAGTTGTGTAAACAAGACACACAGAAAGGATGGAAGATGTATCTGAATGAAGCCTGAATGTAGATTAAAATAAACATCTGTGGAGTGGCCTAGACTCTGTGTCTTCGACCCTCTCTGATGGTTTTTACCGCCGCAGTTTTGGGGACTTTATCTTATTTTTCAAGAGAGTTGAAAGAGAGAGCATCCATTCCAAAAATGACATCTACTCTTTCAGTAGTCACATTTTAGGCTTATTCATGTTTATGCTTGTGAATCATCCAGAATAACACATACTGTATATGTTGACAGATGCTTGGGTGTATGTGCATGTGTCATTCAGAGCAAGTATTTGTGGACAATAGAGTAAGTATGTTTCAGACTGAACAAATTGTTGTTTCTAAGGCCACGTCGTTTTTGTTTGAAAGCGCATTTATTTCACCTTTCATTTACACTAGAATGCCAATTTCCTTGATCTTATTCACAGTGGCGTCATACTTGATTTTTGATGGGAATGAAAACAAGGCTGTGAGGGATAGACTTACAGTGCCTTCAATGGCATGGACTGTATAAACCTATCAAAAAGCTCCTAGATCACATCTCATTATTCACAAAACTTGTCAGGAGCTTTTTGTCAACTGAAACTTCTTGAAAATGTTTTTTTTTTTTTTTCAATGTTTCATAAGCGGAATGATCCAAAATGCTTCACAGTACAAACAATTGAAGACAGCTAAATATTTAATCACTACATTCATTCACCTCTGTATGTTCTTGCATAATGTTTAAGAAGAAAACGTTTTCCAGATAACGCAGGTGAAAATCGCATTAAACAGGAATATGTTCCTTTACATGATGGTATGACGGTCAAATCAGAGCTTTCTTAGAATTCAGAGTTTACAACTTGTACTTTATGAGTTCTGCAATGTTGGAATCTTACATTTAAAGTAATTCTGACATGACGTGAACACACCATTAAAATGCGGCGCTCCTGTGCAAAACTCATAATAAAACTCATCTGTCCAAAAACACATAATACATCCATCTAGCAACTTTTTACATAGAAAAACTATTGGAAAACAGTGTAGACAGACAGAAATATGCTATCGGTGTCAACAGCCTTTAAGTCTTCTGAAATTCATGAATCGAGCTACCTGCCAACTTCTGAGTTCATCTAAAGCTGCCTGAGATTTAAATAATACTAGGCAACAAAAGAAGCTACCTGTTCATTAAACACAAAATTAAATTAGACTTTCAGTTTGTCTTTCTGTCTTATCTCCCTGAAGGAGGAAGGTAATGACTGTATCTCATTTCCAGACAGGTGAATCAGAATGGCTATTCTCTCTCATCAGCCTTGCGCTCAAGGTCAGTTTTGTGTACCCTTCACACTGACGTCAGTGAAGGCTCTAACCATAGCTAACTGTATGTAGTGTGTGTTTGACCTATTTAGCAGCTAGTGTATTGGGTGATCTGAATGATGGCTTAGTCCTGTATAAGTCAACAGCATAAAACTTGGGCGGAGGGCAGGTGTGCTCCTTTAAAGCAAAGTCAATTTAAACTGATAGAACACACATAGTAAAACGAAGCACCAGATTGTTACCAATCTAATGACACCATGGATATCAATCAAGCTGTTTATATATAGGAACAGTAAGAATTTCTCATCTCACAGGAAATCTCACATCTGAAAGCAAACAGCACAATGTGAGCTCTGTGGAGTGAACAGGTTGTGCCATTGTTCTGCGCTGTAGTATTCGGATTCAATACAATACAGCCTCTCATTTCCTTTAGTTTAGACCCCCACTGTGAGTGTTGCTCTATAAGTGCTCTTTGAATTCATTGTTTTTTGCACTGTGGGCACTGTGTGACATAGCAGATTCATCGTGCTTGACTGTTTATTTATGTGTCCCTGATTCTATTATGCTAGTGAATCCATCAACTGTGGAGACTTCCCATCCTCTTGAGTCCATATGGTGGAGTTTGTCTTGATCCAAACATCTCTATTGCTTAATTGGACTCTTGCCCATCTTGGGGGAAACAAAATCAACGAGGGTGGTATACTTATCAGGCCAGTAAACACTTAGCCTTCCACACCCCTCGGATTTTGTGTTTATGGATGTGATGTGCTTTAACTTTTCTAGTGACTCACTGAACTATATTGTGTTGGTTTTCCCCTGGTCACTCTCAGATAACACTTAAGACAATACAGCTACCACAGAGGCAGAATACATAGGGCTATGAGTATAGGACTGTTTGCTTAAGGAAGGAAGTGTTCACTTAGAGCTTTTCAGACTCAGGCATTTGAGGAAGAGGAGGAAGAGGGTGGGACTTCCTTGCCTTGTGCATGGAGGCACTGAAACTCGCACCAAGCACACATTTTGGACAACAAAACAGGAAAGGAACAGTCTAGTTGGTTTGTTTGTCACAGGTGCTCAGCCACTGAAAATAAGCCTTAGCCACAGTGGAGCCTGTCCTCTGTCCTTCATTGTAACAACCGTTTTCTTAAAAATATAATGAATTAAGTTGCCTTGTATTAAGAACATAGTCACACCCAATAAAGGATCTCGTAAAGTCTTATAGTCTACTATTCGGTAAGTGATAAAGTACAGTCTTGTATCAACCTAAAGGGGGTTCTTTGCGATATGAACCAGTCCGGTACTGATCCTGCTTAATACACAGCTACCAATCAAATAAATAAGTTGGAACAACATGAGGGTTGAGTAAATGATGACAGAATATCAATTTGTGGGTGAACTATCCCATTAACAATATACTTTAGCACTTGCAGATGAATATGTTTTTTTTAGCAATCTAGAGACGTGTGATAATTTTAGCATTTGAAATGGCTGCGGAGGAACATGATTCACACAGACTCAAAGTTTGACAAAATGTATGTATTTCTGAAAAATGGCCCTGTGCCTCAAGCCCACTCAATATAAATCAGAGATGAGGGGTGTAGTGAAAAATGTCCAAAAGGAACGGCTCAGCTCCCAAGAGACCCTAATCAGCTAAAAGAGTGGTTTCCTGCTATTGTGAGAGCCTTCTTTACACTTACACATTTACACGTAAAGCCCCCCACCACCCTTACACATGCTACGTTCAGATACTGTATGTTCAGATATATGTCCACACATAAGCTAACAATCATTTGTGCATCAACTTTGTCGGTCACATGTGCTTGTGAGAGTCCATACACTGTGAACACTCCCACAAAATGTGAAACAGCTTTGTCTAAGTTCTTAGTATATAAATATTTGCAGAATGCTTTATCTTCACTAGCCAACCCCTAACACAGACACAAAACCCATGTTTTCCCAATTGCATTTACAGTGTGAAGTATTGACTTGAATAATTTCACATATTGGCCCACAGAAAAATCTTTTAAATCACATACCATAGTTGAGATTTAATCGATTGTTCATAATATTCAAAGCTACACTTTGCTAAAGACTCTATTTTCTGTGGTGATACTTAGCAAAATTTGGATAAAGTTACAAAGATTTATTGTGAATTTGACTCCACTGGACACAGTTGCACTGAGTGGACCTATAAACTAGCTCCCACAGATCGCTGTTGAAGGCCACCACACACCCCTCGCACTTCACTGCCATTCACACAAAACAGGCCTCAAATAAAAATTCTGCCGGGAGAGAAGACCAAACTCCAGGACATTGTAGTAGCTATTTTTCCTTCTAAAGGAAAAGCAAGAGGGCAGGAAGGAGGACAGAGAATAGAGAGTAGACAATAATTTACAGCCCCTAACCCAGGAGAACACTGCATTTGAATGAGCCTCACCTGAGCATTAAATCACTCTTTTCCACTGTCAAATGAGAAACACAAAACATCCAGATCTTGTTCAAAAAAATGCATTTATTAGAAGTTCTAGGGGAAATATTAAAAACATACATTACACATTTACTCTGCACACTTTGTATACACACTCCCTCATAACTCCAGCTGACGTTTTACTTATTACATTCAAAGTTGTGATTTACTTATCTAAAAAGTTAAATAGTTGTTAATCAACTACAAAACGTAATGCCTCAAGCCAGAAAATTCAGATGTAATTAAAATTGTAAGGCAGAGTTTTTTTCATTAGGAATGGTACGATGAAATTATCTAAAAATAGACAAATAAACAGAATGAAAATGCATCTTAGTCACCATAAATACAGCATGTTAATCCAAGTATAAAGCTACATTCAATTGGCTTTAGATATACACTAAAGCAACTGCTTTGTTAGATTAAATTAAGTGGGATCATCAACCCCAGCAGGCACATATTAGCTAGTTATTATGCTCAAGATAGGAGAGTGCTACATTCTCTGGCACTAGACCGCAATCATCACTCAACTGTGTGCAAATAGACATCTTTTTTTTTTGGTTGTCCTTATGGTTGCTAATCATAACAAAACACTCATACTAATAGGCGTGAAGTCAGTTAGTTATTTATGGTCAAAAAGACCATTTAAGACAGGCTACATTCTACAAATGCCCATAGATCCTCTGGCACCCCCTACACAAACAAGAAATCACAGCGTGACCTCATCGGACGCTCCCACTTTTTAATATACACAGTAAACAATTTAAATAAATAGCATACAATTTCTTAAATTATTTACCTATTTACAGTAAAATAAACAAGTTAACAAAAATATATTATTGTGACACAAACCCAACTGCTTCCAGATTAATATTGGAGATCACAATTTAAACAGGAATATAAATGCATTGCTTCAGATTTGATAAATACCATATGGACTCAATTCATCCTTGAAGGCTATACTTTCACATGACAATAAATAAGTTAAATAGATTTCAAAGCATGATGCAAAATGCAATGATACCACACTGTTGTTTTTTCTTTTAATATCATCTTCAGTGACATTCCATGACCAACTTATGGGTCCCTCCACAGTTAGTACTTGTGCTCTCTCACACCACTTTGAGGCACTGCCAAACACTTGTGGAATGTTTTCCGAAGACAGTTACTTTATTTGTATTAACCCAGAATAGTCATTTAAAGCTCAATGACATTTGTGGGATAATCATTTAAGTTGTAATGAGGCACTTACAATGGAATTGAATGAGGCCAAACTTTGGAGGGTTTAAAAAGGCAGAAATACAAAACTTATAATTTTATGGAAGCATTTCATGAATTCTTCTGTTAAAACCATTGTATTATTTAAGATGTAAAGAGGATTAAATAATATTTTTTGCAAGATTACAGCATTATGTTGTCATTGCGACAAAGTTGTAAAATTGGTAGAGCTTTCCACAGAAAGGTTAGAAAGCGATTGCCACACTAAAATCATGTTAGCACACATATGGTTTGTCTTATGGATATACTTTGTTTTGAAATAGTATTTTAACATTTATGGATTGGCCCCATTCAATTGTTGTTGTTGTTGTTGTGTTAAATCAACATTACTCCACAAATGTGGTCGATTGAGCTTAACTTGTACTGAACCCGAAATGTCCCTATAACGGTCTACATAAAAGCCATCATCTTCGAAAGTTGTAAGGAGAAGTGAAAAAAAAAAAAGGATCTCAATCATGAGACAAACACTTGGCATAAACCAACAGCTGACACTTATTTGATATTTGACCTGAAACTCATGTTGGCACTACTTGAATAAAAGGCTATAACAATAATAGCAAGTTAATCGTCTGAAATCGACAGCCTGCTGAAGATTGGCAAACGTCTATTGGCATCCATACTGGGTGACTCAGAGCCACTGATTGTGCCAGAGGAACAGCATGAACCACTCAGGTACCCCTCAGGATCTGAGAGGGAATCTGGTGGGCTTGGAGGAGAATCAAACACTGGAGACTCAGAGAGTGGATGCATGGAAGGAAAGTGGCTCATTTTGAAAGGAGGTGATGGAGGGCAACCATTTGCCTGGATGTTACCGAACAAGGCTCCACTGGTCTGAGGGATGATAGGCGCAAGAAAAGCTTTAAGATCCTGATCAGGGAAAGTGAACGCGTTTAGACAGGGGGAATTGGGAGTGAGCGCATCCTCGTAGAAGCTGAACGCACAGGTGGGCGGCGGGGGCGTGCGTGATGTCGGGCTGTCAATCAACGCCGACTCGTTACTGCGGGAGCTGGAGAATCCCGAAAAACTCAAGCTGTGGTGCAGCTTTGGTCGTTCCCTTCGTGTCAGAAACGGATTTGTAGACTCTTTCTCTCCCAAGACACCCATCTCCCGGTTAAGTCTTGGTAGAGCGTTACTTGTGGTGGCTCTGCGCTCATCCGCGTTATGAATGAAGTGGCATCGGGGGCCATACGGGCAGAAACCAATGGTGTGAAATGTGCGGCACGGCTCGGTCTTGTACTTTGGGTGGCGGGACAGGTTTCTCAGTTCGTGGTAACCGTGAGCGAACTGACACTTTTCTCCATACTTGCACGAGCCGTTTTCTTCGAACGGTCTGCAGAGTTCAGTTTTGTAGCGGGTTGAGTTGATCTGAGAACTGGGCTTTTGTTGAAGGAGTTCTTGGAGTTGTTGACTGTGTTCCCCCGTCTCACTGAATGCACGGTCTCTGTACTTGTTCTCTTTATTCATGAAGGAAGCTGTCGAGCTCTCTAAACCAATCTGAAGCCGGTTGCTCATGTTGAAGTCCATGTGGTTTGTCGAGTTACTCCTGAAATAACCAAAAGATCTGTTGTTGTTGGTATTGGAGGCAGCGAATGGGACCCCGACGTTCCTCTTTTCCAGCATGTCCTGGAGATAGATTGTATTTGAATTTGGGAGTTTTTGCTGAAAGAAAAGAAACAGGACTTTAAGCATAGATGTCAAACAAGTTTAAGGTGCGGTATTTGCCACAACCAAACTTGAGTGGTCACATTTAGGAAACACGGAACTCTAAAGTTACAACTTGTTAGCGCGCCAAAATATCGAGATTAAATAAAACATCCCTAGGGGCCGTTCACACGGAACGCGTCTTTTCGGCTTTTAAATTGTTTTGCCACATGCACTAGACGGACGTCTTTACCATTGCGACCTGTGTTTTAGACGCTGTGTCAAGTTAAACAGGAACTTGAACTTTTAAAATAGGCGTCTCGTGATAATGGCGTTCTGTTCCGTTCATTGCGTCTAGCGCAAACACCCGTTCGGTCTAAACGGACCATAAGAAAAGTGAATTCAAATCCAGGTTTAAAACGTCTACCTAGCACTCGTTTTAAAATATAAACCAATTCTCTTACCCTGTCGAAATCATATATAGAAGACAGCACAGAAGCAGACATTTTCTGTTGTGAGTTCCAGCTCAGGAGAAAAAAAAAATGTTCGGACCGAGCAGGATCCTTGAGTACTCAAAGACGTTTGCGAAATCCACGGCTGAAAGAGTTTTGTCACTTCAAACTGAGTTGGGAACGATCTGCTAAGTTCTTTGGAGTTGAGCCGCACAGGTTTGGGGAGTGTCATGCATGGGCAAAGTTTGCACGTGTATAAATGCGTTACAGCTGTTAAAGGGGAGGAGCTGGACAACGTTTCAACAGTGCGCCGCCCGAACGCGCTTGAAATGGGATTCTCCTCTCCTCCTCCTGTTGTTCAGCACAAGAGATTGGATACTAGATTCCTTCTTTTGTGAACTCAACGGTATTCAAAAGTGAGACATCCACCCTCCCTTAAGGCTGAATTTTGTATCTCTCCATCTAAACTGCTTGTAAAATTGCACAACTGTTAGAAGTGTACCATTCATTTAATGCATTTTTTCGATTTAGGAGCTTTACATTTAGCCTGATTGAAAAAAAAAAAAAAAAAAAAAAAAAAAACAGCAGTTCAAAGTAGCAACACAGACCTACAGTGCCCCCTGTGTTGAAATGTACTATGCATGCCATTACTTTAATGGTCTTTGCTAAATTGAAGGCAATACTGGAATTTAGGAACCGGTTATTCGGTCTTCATTGGGAATTACCGTTTAAAAGTTTGACTTTTTTGTTTTTAAAGTAAATTGAAGCTTCTGTTCACCGAGGATGCATTCAATTGATAAAACCATTTACAAATAAAAGACATTTATTTTAGACTTTATTTTATTTCATTATTAGTATTAGTATTAATATTATTTGAAATAGACTGGATAGGCATTTCAGGAGAAATGTGTTTCCTATGTGTCAAATCAGCAAATTAGAATGATCTCTTAAAGGGATAGTTCACACAAAAATTCTCACAACATTTACTCACCCTCATGATGTGTACGACTTTCTTTCTTCACAAACGAAGGTTTTTAGAAGAATATTCCAGCTCTGTTGGTCCTTACAGTGCAATTGAATGGTGGCCAGAAATCTAAAGGTCCAAAAAGCAGATAAAAGAAACATCAAAGTAATCCATAAGATGCCAGTGGGTAAATCCATATCTTCAAAAGTGGTATAATAGATGTGGGTGAGAAACAGATGAATATTTAGGTTTTATTTTTACTATAAATCTCCACTTTCACTTTCACATCTGAAAGTGAAAGTGGAGATTTATAGTAAAAAGGACTTAAATATGGATCTGTCACACCTATCATTATCAATGTTCAATGTTGAGTATTGACTGCTGAAAATAGGGCTTTATCATCATGATTAAAATGTTTATTTTAAAATAAATAATACTTTCAAACATTAATTATAATGTGCATCATTACTAGTGTTTCAGCAGTATTTTTGATCAATTTAATGCATCATTGGGGAGCACAAGAATCAATTTATTTCAAAAACAAAAATGAAACTGTGTTTTGTGTATTTACTCCTAAATACTGTCTTAAACTATCTTAAACACTAGTCCTGCATTTCTTTAAGAATTTCAACCCTAAACGTCCTACGCTTCTATATTCAAACTCATCCCACTATATTCATAATAAAATTAAAATAAAAAACCTTGTTAAATGTATGCATGTTTTCAGTGAATGTAAATACTGTATGTTTCCACACTATGGACTGACAAGATGACTTCTCAGTGCCGGCACTATTTGTGCAATCCCAGTTCACTATTTTAAGTGAAAGTTGAGTCCATATAAAATTCCCATCCCTTTAAATTTCATTTTTTTTTTTTTTTAAGGTTTTGCTAGCAATCCTCACTGCAGTGGCATCCCATATGAAATATGATTAGACCTTTGAATTATGTTGTACTGTATGTTGCATGAGTTATAGGGATTGTCTTATTTTGCGTGATTCAACTTGTGTGTATGTGTACGAGGTTTAGCTGCTCCTTGTTTCATAGTTGATAGGAAAGTGGCTGAACACAAATCATAGCATGTGCAGGCCTTGGATACAAGCCATACATTTTGAGTTTTAAATAACAATTTCCATCATCACTTTATGTGCATTTTAAGGTTATTGCATAAAATCTGCTGGATGGAAACACCAAGATGCGAACAATGCGCATGGAAAACTTATAGGAGCGCATAGCTCGCTCGAGTCTTGTAGCGCAGCCAACGTTTGCAATGTCTCGTTCCCTTCACCTCAGGGAACTGAGATTATGTACATAACCGAGACACTCCCTTACGACTCAGTACACTTAACATAGTGTGCTAACGCATATGGGGAACAGAATCATCACGGCGCACTACACAACATAACCTTCCAGAGGGGAAACATGGTGCCACAGTCCTGTGGGATGGTGACCGATTTGAGTATGCTGCATGTGAGGAGGCTGTGCCTCTAGTTGAGTGTGCTTTAACACTAATTGGGCAGATCTTAAACTGCGACTTGTAAGTCAGGGCAATCGCATCAACGATCCAGTGAGAAAGTCTTTGCTTGGAGACGGACATTCCTTTTGTGCATTCTCCATAGTACACAAAGAGCTGATCAGAGGAGGGGAGAAAGTTTGAAGGTCACTTGCTCTCTGAATGGAGTGGTTAGAACCATTTCTGGGTTTGACGGTGGCTTTTGAAAGATCGGGGCCAAAATCCAGACATGAAATGTCAATTGATAGTGCATGTAAGTCACTGACCCGTTTTACTGAGGCCAGTTGTGTGGTCTTAATGGAGAGCATAGGCATGTCAACAGATTCCAAAGGCTCGAAGGGGGGCCCATCGGCAAATTTAGGTCCAAAGTTAGGTCCCAAGTTGGGACTGTAGCAGGCCTAGGTGGATTTAATCATCTTGCTCCTCTAAGGATCTCTATGATTAAATCATGCTTGCCTATAGTGGCGCTGGCTTCAGGCGTGATACACAGTTATAGTCGCCACATAAGCTTTGAATGTTATTGTAAAGGAATTCAAGGGAAAGGAGGAGGTGAGAACCGACTGGACGATATAAATAATATTTTAATAGTAAACTTAAAACAAAGGACAAACACACACATGACAGACATGTCTGTAAATGATCTCTCTCTCCTCGCACCACCATCTGCCATCTGCCTTTATCACTCTCGGAGGCTTGATTAGCCTGATACGGGACCGGATGTGTATCATTCTGACCCGGCCCCGCCCTCCGCCCTGCCACAGTTCTGTATAGGGCAGTTTACTGGGTCTTTGCCATGTGAAAGGCACCGATCAGTAAACACATTCAACAAAAAATAGTGTATAGAGGTGTCTCGTGGATGGTGCTCTGGCCTGTAAAACTCTAGGCGGTTGACATGTCATGGCCGTTTCGCACCTGTTTCCAGATGTCGAAAGTTAGGCATCCATTACACACCACACCCCAACCTGTATTGGATGCATTTGCGTTCAGAACTTTCTTTCAGAAAACTTGACCCAGCATAACACCCTGTTGATAGAAGGCTGGCACTGTCCATGGTGCTAGAACAGTCAGACAGTGGAGAGATATTGCGATGCACAGGAATATTAAATGAATTCAGTGGTATTGTTTTTCAGTTTGAACTGAAACAGACACCGAAGAATGGTCTGTATGCGCTCGTTCATGAGGTGTGCACGCATGAACTCCTAAGGAGATTTACTGGCTGGGGAAAAGTGTGCTTTTCGCCAGTTGACATTAGACCAGATTTTCCATATGGCAAAGCAGTAAGCCTCTGTGCTCACTCAGTAGTGCCTCTGATTGGCAAGTAATAACCAATCCCTGAGGTAATTCAAAACACACTAACCATTAATTTTCAGTGGGGCGAGCAGCGCATCGATACATTTCGTGAACGTGTGGGGAGCCAGAGGCAGACTGAAATCAAGGACATTAAATTGATACGCAGTTCCCTCGAACACAAATCTAAAAAGCCATCTGTAATCTGGTGCAATTGGGGTGCAGGCAAACCGTCGGTGCAGGGCTTGTGCTGAGGTGGCTGCCTTCATTTGGACCACGACTTGGATGGCTTTACCAGCGGCTTGGCGGCGACATTTGACATTTGGAGTTCCACGCCCTGCTACTCAACGGGCAGAAAGGTTCAGCTACCGCCTCTTCAATGGGGTTAGTAGGGCATAACTGTTTTCTTTACCGTGATCCACATTGGAGAGGATGTAATCACTGCACGGTTGAGCTGAGTAGGGTGTGCACCAGGATTTTGACAGTTCGTTATGAACTTCATGGAACAAAGGGGCAGATCAACGAGACACGGTCGCTTGACGGCATCTGGTCTGCAGGAACCATTCATCAAGGCAAGATTGTGTAGGTTCCTCTGGAGGAGACCACTCAATATCGAGGTCTTCAACCACCCTTGAAAGGACGCGAAGCATCTTCTTGTCAGTGGCACGAACATGCTCCTCGCCTTCGCTGGAGGAAGGGGCAGTGGCGTCATCCACTGACCACTCACCTGATGCAGTGAGAGACATTACATCATCATCCTCCTCCCTAGCGTCAGAACCGGCGAACGAGACGAGGCCGTGCCTCATCAATCTGTTTTCGTTTTCATGCCCAAATGTTGTTGTAGGTCGTTTTCATTGTTGTTGGGTTTTCGAGTGGAGGGATCGCCAAACCTGACAAAATATATAGGCCTTCCAAACTTTTCTCACTCGCAAGCTTAGATACACATGAAAGGATGAGTTATGGACCGTTCATCCCAAACATGTATTTAGGTGTGTCTGCTCAGTTTATTTTTATTGTTTGCCTATATAAATGCACTGAACGAGCGTCCTTGACTGCTGCAGCACGTCTCACTGTTTCTTCAGTATCTCACGCAGTGACTGGCACATTTTAGCAGAGTGAATGGTGGCAAGAACTTTGTAGGTCCACAAAATCACAGTCAGTATAAAAGTAATCCATAAAACTGCAGTGGTTTAATCCATACCTTCAGAAGTTATATGATATGTGTGAATAAGAAACAGAACAATATTTGAGATGTGAAAGTGCAAGTGGAGATTTGGAGTAAAAAAAGGCACTTTGTTGATTTAACCACTGGAGTCATATGTCATTTATTTTTCCTTTATGGGATTTTTGGATCTACAAAGGCCTGATGAGCTGAGATATTCTTCTAAAAATATTTGTTTGTGTTCTGTAGAAAAGAGAAGGTCATACACATATGGAATGGCATGGGGGTAAGTAAATTATGAGAGAATTTTCATTTTTGGGCGAATTATCCCTTTAAAAACGGTGTCTGTCCTGACCAAGGTCTATAGCAAAATTCATTGATTAAATTAAAGTATTGGATAAGGATAACGTTCAGTATATTTTTTGAATGGTTATAAATAATATGTACTAATAAAGTAAAAAATAAAATAAAAAAAAAATAATAAAATCTATAGGGCACATAGTGCCCCTTAACAGAAAAGTTCATTTCTGTCACTGGGACTGTTTAAGTCTAATATTAGTTTAATATTATAACAATGGAATCATTGTGTGTCCTGTAATGACTGTCTGCTACTGACAGGTCTGTGCCCTTGTCTTTGACCCTCTGTCTCTAGAATCTCCTCTACAGGCAGCAGTGCATCTAGAAGACATGTTTGAGGTCTGCTGGGCATGTTTATGTACGGTTACACCCAGAGCTGAATTTAAACCCAGCTTCCATCTGTAGCAGCACCCAGGCCCCTGTGCGGAGATGTGACTGGTTTGGGTCAGTTTATGCCACTTGCTTTGACGATAATAACACTTAGAGGCAAGTTGTGCTTAGTACAGAGGCGTCTCCTCTGTGGCAATATTCATTTTTAGCCAGATTTTCTTTTCTTTTTTTTCTAAGCATACGTGACCTCCAGGTTCAGGTTCCATTTTTGGACATTTGAAATTAAAATATAAAAATATTCTAATATCAAATTATGAATTTAGGGTAGTGTCTTGAAAATCTTATAACACATCATAAAACCCCCAAACAAACAAACAAACAAAAAAACATATTCTGTCATTTAGACAGTCGATACCACACAAGACAATTGTGAGTAGCGGACATTAAAAACTTTTGGAAAGTTGACGTATTCTGTGGTCTGACATGCTATACTAGAAATTTCTACAATTTAAACATAATTTTCTAAAATTTTTATTGTGAATAAAAAAAGGTCCATGGACACATTATTCATCAACTACCCTTGTCTATTGTTAAATTATAAAATGTTTTTCAAACTAATACTAATGTACCCACCCTTGTTTTCAGATAGCATTTCTGCAGTCACTCCAAACGGGTGCTGTTCCTCCCTCTTCTCCATGCCACAGAGCTGGTATTCTGGGCTTCATTATGCCCTATTGGCCTAGCCACAGTCAGGCAGCCTTTCATTACATTAGCCGAA
Source organism: Moxostoma hubbsi (assembly GCA_032164185.1). Lineage (NCBI taxonomy): Eukaryota > Metazoa > Chordata > Actinopteri > Cypriniformes > Catostomidae > Moxostoma > Moxostoma hubbsi. The sequence continues at coordinate 17,329,593 of JAVLUX010000035.1, read as the reverse complement.
GGAGGTGCCCTGGACATCCCCATCTAAGGCAGCATCACCACACTCCAACAGGCACACCCCAAAGTGTGCCCAGCTCCTTGAATCACTGTATACTTCGACATGCGTGAGGAGCAAAATAGTCTCACTCTCTATTCATATTATTGTTTTGCCTGTTGTAGAGGTAGTTGAACCACATCTAAATCTTAAAGTTTGAGAGCTCTGTTCTTGTTAAACACATTGCACACTGAATAGATAATATTAAGTGGTGCCCTTCTCAGTTAAATTAATAATGTTAATTGTAATAATTTGTGAGGTTTAGCAAGAAAATACTAATTATTTGATAATGAGTGTGATGTTTATAATTAAATGATCACTATTATTGGCATTCATAAAAAAGCACTACTGTCATTTCAGAATGACATGTCATTGATGGAGACACATCGCCCCCTGCTGATGAAAAAGAGCGTGAGGAAATGCAAGGTGAAATGGTAATGGAATAAAAAAAATAGTGAATAGCAAAGAAGATTATACCAGCTGATTCCACTTAGTGATATTATAGTGTACATTTTGAGTTTTTACTTTGTTTTTCTTGCTTTGATTTACTTACAATGTTTTAGGAAGAGTTAAAGTGGGTACGTCTGCAGCCAAAGCTTGACAATGTCAAATGGACTTTAAATGTCTAGTTAATATAAAATAATTGCAGGTTTTATTATATTTTATTTGGGTGCAAATATCATACTGGTCACCAGAGGGCAGTATGGCCATATTTTATATCTTTACATTTTACAGCGCACAGCTCATGCATATGCTTTGTGACTTGTTCCTCTGTTTGTGCCAGTAAGTGAGTCACTTAATTATTATTATTTTATTTTTTTCATATAGTGCATAGACCAAAAATGTGTGTGGAAATTAGAATGAGCTAATGCATGTGTGTGTGTGAACATAACTAAAACATACTATATGGGATAAATGTATCAATAGAAGTTAGCTGAATGTGACAAAAAATTCCTTTGGAGACACTTGAGATGGACAAATATATAATATATTAAACCAATAAATGAAGTAAATAATTTTTATTTAGAAATACATACACACACACACACACACACACACACACTAACACACTCGCCGACCACTTTATTAGGTACACCTGTAGATCTACTTATTCATGCAATTATCTAATCTGCCAAACATGTAGCAGCACTGTAATGTATAAAATCATACAGGTATGGGTTAGGAGCTTCAGTTAATATTCACATCAACCATCAGAATGGGGAAAAATGTTTTCTCAGTTATTTAGACTGTGGCATGATTGTTGGTGCCAGACGGGCTGGTTTGAGTATTTCTGTAATTGCTGATCTCCTGGGATTTTCACAACAGTCTCTAGAGTGTAAAGAGAATGGTGCCAAAACCAAAAAACATCCAGTGAGCGGGAGTTCTGTGGGTTAAAATGCCTTGTTGATGAGAGAGGTTAATGGAGAATGGCCAGACTGGTTCAAGCTGACAGACAGGCTAGGGTAAATCAGAAAACTATTCTGTACAATTGTGGTGAGCAGAATAGTATCTCAGAATGTACAACATGTCGAACCTTTAGGCGGATGTGCTACAACAGAAGAAGACCACATTGGGTTCCACTTCTGTCAGCCAAGAATAGAAAACTGAGGCTGCATTGGCCTACCATTGGTGTACCTCAGCAGTAATCCAGATTTGTCAGATAAGGTGATGTTTTTCCAATCCTCTACTGTCCTCTACTGTTTTGGTGAGCCTGTGCCCACTGCAGACTCAGTTTCCTGTTCTATGCTGACATTAGTGGTACCCAGAGGGTTCTTCTACTGCTGTAGCCCATCTGCCTCAATGTTCGACGTGTTGTAAGTTCAGAAATAGGTTTATGAATACAGCTGTTGTAACGTGTGGTTATTTGGATTACTGTCACCTTCCTGTCAGCTTGGACCAGTCTGGCCATTCTTCTCTGACCTCTGTCATTAACAAGCCGTTTTTGCCCACAGAACTGCTTCTCACTGGATGTTTTTTCGCACCATACTCTTTACACTCTAGAGAGTGTTGTGCATGGAAATCCCAGGAGATCAGCAATTACAGAAATACTCAAACCATCCTGTCTGGCAGCAACAATCATTCCACAGTCGAAATCACTGATATACAATTTTTTCCCCATTCTGGTGGATTGTGTGAACATTAACTGAAGCTTATGTGTACACTGTGTATTTATATATATATATATATATATATATATAAATGTATATACACTGGCGGCCAAAAGTTTGGATAATGTACAGATGTTCCTGTTTCGGAAGGAAATTGGCACTTAAATTCACCAAAGTGGTATTCAACTGATCACAAAGTATAGTCACATGACTATAAGTATATGACATGACTGATGTAAAAAACAGCACCATCACTATTTGAAAAAAGTCATTTTTGAACAAATCTAGACAGGCCCCATTTCCAGCAGCCATCGCTCCAACACCTTATCCTTGAATAATCATGCTAAATTGCTAATTTGGTACTAGAAAATCACTTGCCATTTCAAACACAGTTGAAAGCTATTTGGTTCATTAAATTAAGCTTCACATTGTCTTTGTGTTTGTTTTTGAGTTGCCACAGTATGCAATAGACTGAATGTCTTAAGGTCAATATTACAGATTTCTCTAGAAACTCGTCAGTCAATCATTGTTTTGAGGAATGAAGGCTAAAAAATGCTTCAAATTGCCAAAAAAAAGAAGATTTCATAAAAAAAGGTGTATACTACAGTCTTCAAAGTCAAACGACAACTGGCTCTAACAAGGACAGATAGAGATGTGGAAGGCCAGATTTACAGAGGATAAGTACATCAGAGTTTCTAGTTTGAGAAATAGACGCCTCACATTTCCTCAGCGGACAGCTTCATTGATTTCTATCCGCTCAACACCAGTTTCATGTACTACAGTATAGAGAAGACTCAGGGGTGCAGGCGTTATGGGAAGAATTGCAAAGAAAAAGCCACTTTTGAAACAGAAAATCAAAAAAACAAAAAGAAATGGTTAGAGTGGGCAAAGAAACACAGACATTGGACATCAGATAATTGGAAAATAATGTTATGGATCTTAACTCCATTGAGCTTTTGTGGAATCAGCTAGACTGTAAGGTGCATGAGAAGTGCCTGACAAGACAGCCACATCTATGGCAAGTGCTACAGGAGCGTGGGGTGAAACGTCACCTGAGTATTTGGACAAACTGACAGCTAGAATGCCAAGAATCTGCAAAGCTGTCATTGTTGCAAGTGTAGGATTTTTTAATGAGAACTCTTTGAGTAGTTTAAGAAATTATTGTTCAAATTGGAATAGTACTTTTTCACATTATTAATGTCCTGACCATACATTGTGTTCAGTTGAATGCCACTTTGGTGAATAAAAGTATTGAATAAAATTTCTTTCCATAAGAGCAAAATCTGTACTTTATTCAAAATTTTGGCTGCCAGTATGTGTGTATATATATATATATATATATATATATATAATTATTATTATTATTTTTTTTTTACTTCATAAAATGCAGGGTTAGTGTTAGACTGGGTTAAGGTTTGGCCATAGTAATTAATCAGCTTTATAAAACGGATAGTTCTGACTATTCTGAGTTCTGAGTTCAAATGTTTACCATAAACCGATATAACAATTGGATGGCATTTAATGACTTAAAAAATACATATATATTTTAATAAAAATTGTATTTTAATAAACACATGTCCTTAATATTATTTTAATGTGGTAATCTTTTTAAAAGCAATATAAGCACTTGGGTCTGTGCCATATTGTGAATACTATATTCAATTTCACAATATAGCACAGCCTCTCGTACCTTATTGCTTGAAGGGATAGTTCACCCCAAAATGAAAATTCTCTCATCATTTTCTCACCCTCATGCCATTCCAGATGTGTATGACTTTCTTCGGCAGAACCCAACCATAATTTTTTAATAGAATATATCAGCTCTGTAGGTCCATACAATGCAATTGAATGGTAGCCAGAAATCTGAATGTCTAAAAAGCATATAAAAGCATCATAAAAGTAATACACTACTCCAGTGGTTAATTTCATATGTTCAGAAGCGATATGATGGGTGAGAAACAGATCAATATTTAAGTCCTTTTTTCATTGTAAGTTCTCCACTCTGCCCATTAGGTGGTGATACGCATCAAGAATGCGAATCACCAGAAACAAAAGAAGAAGAATGTAGAAGTGAAAGTGGAGATTTATAACAAAAAAATAACTTAAATATTTATCCATTTCTCATCCACAGCTATCATATTGCTCCTGAATATATGGATTTAACCACTGGAGTCGTGTGGATTACTTTTATGCTGCCTTTATGTGGTTTTTGGACCGTTAAATTCTGGATCTACAGAGCTATTTTTCAGAAAATCTTAATTTGTGTTCAGCAGAAAAAGAAATCTGGGATGGCATGAGGGTGAGTAAATCATGAGAGAATTTTCCCTTTTGGGTGAACTATCCCTTTAAGTATATAAAAACAATAGAAGTCTATGGTACGTCTCATTTAAACAGCTACAGTAAGTAAAAGGCTTTATAAACATACTTAATGTCTTCAATAGAAAGGGCTCTTTGAGGGTTAAGTTTAGGTGTAGGGTTAAGTTATAGAATGGGGTATAAAATTGCTCATCATTAGCTCAGTATAAAACCAATAGAAGTCAAAAGAAAGTCCTCACCATGACAAAAAAATGTATCATGTTTTTTATGTGCATGATGTCATGAAAGTGCCTCAGTACCTTTCAGCCGTTTTCAGTGCAGGTTCTAAATAAGAACCATCTCAAGTCAGTGTGGTCTAGAGTTATTGGACAATATCTGCATTTAATCTAAACAACCACACAATTATAGACTAACAACTGAAGAACACAGATTCCCCCTATCTGCTGAGCCTGGCCTTATTTGTGCCTTAAAAGCAGTGACTATTTGCTGACTATTCGGCACATAAAACTTTCATTTGACACATTAATGCTGCCGAGTGAATTAATGTGCTTGGCGCAGGGAGCTGGTTGGCTGAGGCACCCTAACGGACACTGGAAGAGAAAAGTCTCATGCTTGATTGGCCCTCACCTCCCCACCAGCTCACACAACCTGGCAGAGTGAACTCTGACCCTCATCTCTGCCTAACCTGTAGTGACACGGTCAAGGTGACATGGCAGAGTGGAGCTGACTGAGGAAGAGGCTGTGCACTGGTCTGCACCCCAACGTGGTCACATTAAAAGAGTCCAGCAGTAAATAATTCAGACCAAGCAGTCGCAACAATGCAAACATGTTGTTATTAGTGTTCCGCTTCAATATTCATAGCTAGGAGTGGGGATGGGCTGCTTGGGACAAGCAAATGGCCAAGAATGGAGAGTAGTGATGCGTTTATGCATGTGTAGTATATAGTTATGTATGTGTGCGTTAGATTGTGGCTTTATGTGTCAGGCCATTTTCTTTACAGCCAATGTCACAGTATCACTCCTCTGGCCCCCAACCCACTTAAACAAACTGCACTGATATGCTGAAGTATAAAAAATACATTGAAATGAAGATTTCTTTAGATACATAAACAAAATAAAAAATCTTATATTTTTTTAAATATGAGCAAAGCTTGGTAATGCATTCTACTTCTAAGCTGTTGACAAGCTGCTTTGTGAAAAGTACAAAACCGTATACAATGTGTTCTTTAACTTAAATATCATGGAAATAATTATCTTTTGTATTTTATACAATACAGTACATCTCAGATATAGATTAGGGAGTGTTTTTTTATGATGAAGCTAGAGATATATCCATGTGTACTATGGACTCATCCCTTCTTTACAGCTTTCGGTACAAGCCGCCCCCCCCTCCCAGATACGCAGCAAACAGATCCCTTCATTTTTTGCGTAATTCTCAATCAAACTTGCTCTGTGCCATATTTTTTTAATACTGAGTCTCAGCGGATTAATCTGGCTGCTGAACTGAGCATCAGCAGCTGCTCCTTATCCTTAACATCGCTGCAACGACCGGCCAGAATGCTGCAGGGACCTGAATTAATACTCTGAATAATTCCACACAATCCCAAGAAAAAAATCTCGTCCTGCTGCCAGGCCACTTGACTCATGTATTCCAATGGGCTCTGGATGGCATCAGCAATCTGTAATCGGTCACTAAGCCCCAGTGCTGCTCAGTTAAATTGCTTCTTCAGAGCATTTGGACAAAAAGAGCAAAGCTGGGGTGCACTATATCTCAGACATGTATGTTTTTCTGGTCCAGTAATTAAAATGGGGTACCATTAAAATGGGTTATCTATGTAAATACCATATACTCATTCTTACATGTCACATGTGTAACAAACGCACACATTGGCCATCATAACAACATATGAAGTGAGGTATTGACTTTTTTTGACACAGAATCATTCAAAACTGAAGTTTTTCATACATTAAAGGGGTCATATCATACATTTAGATATTAATTTACTTTTTTAAATACCAAAAACAGTCAAAAGTTTTTTTTCTTCACCATTTTATATCCCCTCTCTAAATTAAACACTGACTTAAATGTAAGCCAGGGATTTTTGCAGTTTGGTTTTAATAAATGTTCAAGGGAGGAATTTTTTAGAAGTTACTCTGTTTTCATTGTGGACCAGAAAAAAAAATATTCATCTTGATACAACCCATGAAGAACACTAAAATGGAACCATTTCTGTATAATCTAACCATTAAAATGTAGTTATTTGTCTATGTTGTGTAAACTAATGTGTTCTGGCTGATACAGTGATGTTAATAAATATTTTTTACTTGAGTAAAACATGTTACCACATGAATTAACATTTTTTTTTCAGTGTATGAGTCCACACAGTTCTTGTCAAAGAATGTGTGGCAATATGTTTTATTTGCATTAAAATTTATTTGCATTAACATTTTTGACTGTGTCCTAAAGGATTGTTCCTCCTATTTACCAATCCTTTAAGTTAGTACTCGGCAGTGTTTACGTGAAGTTATGTGCTTCAACAAATGTATGCATGCATTAGGCAGGTATATTGTGGTGTATGTGATCAGGGGGAAACAGACTGTAAATATCTGACCTATATGTATATATCCTGGTCTGGAGGAAGTGAAAATGAGAGTGTGGCTTTGTGTCTCGTCTCTGCTGCAACATAATCAGGGCCCCAGATTTATGAGCAACCAGATCTCTCCTGAGGCTTAGGGCTGTAAACAACTGGGATCAGGCCACCAATTTAAGAACATGTACCACTTGCACTTGGTACTTTTGGTCAAAGAAGATTAGACATGACAATTTTTAATTTGTTCCTGAATCCGTTTTATAAGACGATAATGCCTGCACTGTCTTTTTATAGCAGAGGGTCTAATATTCTTATAAGAAGAAGCCAAATCAGGGTTTGAGCAATCAAAGAGATGATGAGAACTGCAAGAGATGAGGATCATGGGAATCACTGGCACTTTACAAATTAAACTGGTGAAAATCAAGAGTTCTTCATCCTCCTGAATTTTTAAGATCAGTGAGGAATGATCACATTTTTGGATGTCTAAGACCTCTTTCTTTATATACATACATGAAAATGTCCAACACCATCACACACACACACAGCTTGAAACTTTAACATGACTTTGATTATTATTATTTTATTATTGACTATTAAACTTAAAGTAAATTTCTCTCATCATTTACTCACTTTCATTCCATCCCAGAATCTTTTAGAATATTTCAGCTATGTAGGTCCTCAAAATGCAAGTGAATGGTGACCAAACTTTTCATTTCAAGCGATACAGTCACTTTGGGTGAGAAACAGATCAACATTTCAATACTTTTTAACACTTTTAGAATGTGAAAGTAAAAGTGTAGATTTATAGGAAAAAAGGACTTATATATTAATACCTTTCTCATCTTAATTCATCTATCTTATCGCTTCTGAAGATATGGATTTAAAGGACAAGTTCACCCAAAAATTACAATTCTCTCATGATTTACTCACCTTTAAGCCATCCAAGATGTGTATGTCCTTCTTTCTTCAGCAGAACCGAAATAAAGATGCAATATTTTATGCTGCTTATATGTGATTTTTGGAGCTTGAAATGTTTAGTCACTATTCACTTGCATTGTATGGACCTACTGTACATAGCTGAGATATTCTTCTAAAAATCTTATTTTGTGTTCTGCAGATGAAAGTCATACACATCTGGGATGGCATGAGGGTGAGTAAATGATGAGAGAATTTTCCATTTTTGTGGAGTGAACAATTTCTTTAAGTTTTCAATGTTTGTGGGTTATTTATTTCTTTTTTTTATGTGTTAGGTACTCTGCTCAGCTTTCTGTTTGTAAACAATATAGACAAAAGGCATAGACAAACAGTATGCGCTGAAGAAGTCAAGCTTTAGTCAGTGCAACCCTGTCCTTATACACCCATGGTGGCTTATCTTGTAAACTTGAATCTCTGATCAATGCAGACATAATTATTCAGGCCTGGCATGTATTTAAATGTCGCAAATCTCTCAGGGACCTTTCCCAAGCTTTGCCCTCTGTCTCAAAAACATTTTCTTATTCTGCGTGAGCAGGAGCTGACATCCGATGAGTTTTTCATTAATAAGACTGGACTTAATCGCACTATAAACAGAAATAACAAAAATCAATGATAATCATATTTCAGCACGGATAAGGCAAGGAGAATAATCTTGGTGTGATACAAATGTAATCCCAGCACTTGCACATTGTCTGTGAACATCTAAAGCCCACATGAACACACAAAACCCTCTAAATTCTATTCAAAAATTCAACTCTGGAATGAGAAAAAATATATATATTCCTTATATGTAAATCAGCTCTATTCAAATATACGTTTCATTAATATCTAAATATTTGTTTAAAATTAAATTGTGCACTGTATCATTAATTAGTCCCCTGCAGAATGAAAGGAAGAAAAAAAACATTATAGCCAAATTCTGCTCTTTATAAAATGTTTAACTGAGCCATCTGATAAAAAGTTATGAGGTCTGAATGAAAAACTGTATTCAAATATCAAATGAAATATAAGACCTTAGTCTGGCGAATCTTATTGCAAGCTGTAACATAATATTATTAGGAATGTTTTTGACCAGTGCCTGGCAACCAAATAATAATGTTTAACCTTGCCATCTTACTCCAGACATGAAGCTGACAAAGACATGATTGCATCTCCAGTGCAGATTTACAGTTTGACTTAAATTTGAAAGGAGGGAGCCTTAAACAAGCTTTTACTTTTGGTTCTTACTGAGACTAAATGAGTAGTTGACAGAGACATGACATTATAAATGGCAAATCATCCCTGCCCATTTAAATCATTCAGTTTGTACTTTTTTTCCTCTGTGGGGGGTAATTCTACACCTACATTATATAGCAAACACAGATTCTGAATTTTCTGAACATATGGATCATTTTCTCATATCATATATGTATGTTACACTGTGTATTTGTGTACATGTCAAGCAGAATGTTTGTATATATCTGTATGGTGAAGTTCCCATCAACTCAAGCAAATCCTTGAATGATGATGAGATTATGATGGAGATCATTTGCATCGTGCTGTAACAGGCACTGGCTGCGGAGTGGCACACTTTCTTGCTGTTCCATTCCCATCTATTATGCAAATGAAGCACGACTTCTTTCTCCTGTCAGAACAATGAGAGCGGGAATAGAGGGGGGCATCATTATGCTGGGATTTCAAGCTCTTTCTTTTGTTTATTTTTTGGCACAGTCTCGCTCTATCAGAGAGTCATTAGATAGTAAAGCAGGACATGCCAGAGCTGTAGTGCCGAGGAAGATGAGCAGAGGGAGCGGGTCTGCTGGAGCTCTGCCAAGGTGGTTGAGTGGAGGGTTAGAGATCACTTAATTAGCACATGTAGAATTCCATTTAAATTGGTGCCGACATTGTCGAAGAGAGCGGCATCGAACGGTCTGTACACAACCTTCTGAGCTGTGTGGGTGACAGTGTGGGTTTCTGACGTCTGGAGGTGGAGGAAATGGTGGTGGAATAGGCTTTTAACCCCTCAGCCTGTGGGTTCACATGCCGCTGCGGCCTGAACTCCTCAGTGTCAGCACATAACCCCCCCACACACAAATACACCCAGTGAGGCACATTAAACAAGGGTGACAGGTCTGCTGGTCGGCAACCAGGCTAATGGCTATGTCGCCTGAGAACGTAATGCTTTGGCTTTATGCGGAGTGTGTGAAATGCTCAAAACATTCTCCAATTACTGTCTGACTGAGTCGCAGTCACACTGAAGTGTTAAGACTGCTGAGCAGAGGGATGCTGGAGGCAAGAACAGAAGGAAAAGCATAGAGATTAGCAGCGTATATGGTAATTTATCTGCTTTTCGTGATGCCTACTATTAAAATTGAATTACGCTTTTTCACTGCAGTTGGTTCATTCTGTGAAATCTTAGCCTGAAATCTTTTTACTATATATCTTAATCTATTCTAGACACTAAAGTCTTTAAATGTCAATAAAATGCAGTGTGTCATCTCAAGTTACATTTTTTTTTTTAAAAAATATAACTTGGGATATATCTTTGCCATTAAAAAAGTAACAGGGTTGACAAACCTAAAAAAACATAAGATGAAGTGATTTAAAAGAGGAGACACTTATACTAGCACAATGATGTCATGATGTTATTATTTATTTATTAAATTGTACATTAATTTAAAAATGATAGTAACAGGGTTGACATTACTTGGGGACAACTTTAAGTCTTTACAAATATTTACTATGTCAACTTACAAATATTAAATATATTCACCAAGAATAAATACTAAATACTAGCTTTTATTTTTGTATTTTTTTTTTTTTTTAATCAAAATGTGCATATTTGCCAATGAGAAGTTGGACACAGGGGGCTGGGAACTGGCCAAAAGGTATCCTCAAGAAAGATGATGGAAATAATAAATAAAACACTTAATAGTAAAGTTAGTGGATTTTTGCTGATGCATTAAGAAAATTACCTTTCATTGTTGAAGTCTTTGATCACACGTTATTGAGGAACACAAAATGCATCTATTTTGCAGAATGACCCACTTCCTTGTATATTAGTTGTCAATGATTAAATGAATATGATAGTGGAATTATTTGTTTTATTAATTCAATAAAGAAAGATTAAATGAAAGGAGGATTAGTAAAAATCCTCAGATGAGAACAGTGCCTCCCCAATAATGGCTGCTATTTAGACATACTACAGCAGGGGGCAGAAGAGAACAAAAAACCCTGTAACAAACTTGAACTCAAAAAGGGCTTCACATCATATTGGCAGCAAGGAACAGCTGACAGAAAGCATTAATATGGTTGCATCCCAATTTGCATACTTCTATGTACCAAAAAGCCTTGCTTTATATTGCTGGTAATGGGAAAGTAAACTTTTGAGTAGGCCACCACCACATCATAAAATTGTGCCCTCCACTTTGCTTTTGAATGTAAAAGTATTTAGCTAAATTCATTAGAAAAACTCTTCTTGTTCCATTGCAAAGAGGTTATTTACAATATTAGATGCAAACTTCGAAAATCTACACTGAAAAAAGGGAAAATACTAAACCAGTACACTTAAAATCAACTTAATACATTTATGCTTGAGATTAGAACATAATTATATTGTGTAAGATCCAAGTAATATTCAATGCAGTCATCAAGAAGTGATGTGATCACATTTCTATAAAATAGAACAATGGATTCATACTTCGGATGGTGTTCACTCAAAGTAATGTTTACTAGTTGCTTAATTAACTTATTTAAAAGGAGCTAATGCAACACAATATTTTAGCATTTAGTATCAACTTAATTTCGTTGTGTATAACCCATCTATGTTTACTTAATCCAATTGTGTTGGGACTATGTGAATAATATGTGTTGCATCAATGTATTGCTGAAACCAGGCAGAAGATTTCCAGTTCCCAAAATGCTTTACATGGGACTGGATTGGGAGAGACCATTTTATAATTAAGTGTTATTTTAATTTATTTCTACACAAAATGAAATAAGTAGGAGATTTGTTAGTGTTAGAGTTTATGTCATGTTTAATTTTTCTTGGGAGGTAACTACTATGGAAAAGAGTGAAGCTAATGGTTAGGTTGAATATATTGCTTATGAAAAATCTGTGTGTATTTCACATCTCAAGAACCAAATGTTAAGGGATCATTAGTATTGTCACTGAATAGGGATCTGTAAACTCTTACCATACTTGATGTAAAGTACAAAAAGATCTACACAATATACTAATTTGCTATTTTGTTATTTTAGTTATTTTAACAAATCAAATTTAAGTTAGGTTAACTCAATTAATTTAGGTTTTCGCTACACAAAGTATTTAAGTAGAGCCTAGATTTTAAAATCAGATCAAATAAACACATTGTCATTGTGTGGAACCAATGTCCACAATTGAATTAAGTTTTGGATCAAAGGGGGGTAACATTTTTAAAAGGCCTTTTTTTGCATGACATCTGTCATATTGTAGTATGTGATTTGGGACAAAGTCATTTTCATCTCACTATTTAGGATGGACAATATGCATATTAGCATGTGGCCCAGCCTCTGAAAGACAAAGTGAAAAAACAGGACAAAATGGCAGGAGGTACATTATAATTTAAGGCACTTTTGTCATCAGCATGTCACATGGCAGCATTGTTATTTTACAAACCAAAATTAATTTATAGATTTGTGGGTGGGTGCTATCAGAATACATGCACATATTCAAGACGAACAGCATCAGTGATACAGACCGATTGTTGGGTGGTGGCACTATTTAATTCTTTGACACCATTGTTCCATCTCAGGCATTAAATGACAACAGTCAACCCAGTGAGTCAAGCCTCAGGGAGAGTGGAGATGCCATAGGATAAGGAGTGATCAACCGTATGCTTATCACATCATTGGTCCACTGATTCACACCATTAAGTGCCTCAGGCCCCACAGGCACACCCAGAGCCTTGCCTAAAGTCACCCCATGAGACATTTTAGTCTGGACAGTGGTACATAAGGGCCCTGGGCCTTTGTAGCGCAAACTCTTATGCATATGCAACAGTCTATGGCCTATGGCTTGAACCACCTCTGGTGGAACATTTTAATGCCATTTTGTGAACCATGGTTCAAGCAGCTGATCAAGAAACACTGTTTGTCATACTCTGTTTCAGTACTTCAGGGAGAGAGAAGCTTGCTAAATACTGACCTTTGCTACTTTTCCGTCTTGCAGTCTGAATATTCACCCTATGCTGAATAAAAGATGAATTTGCTTTTATACTCTATGTCTGCGGTGCCACTAAAATGTTTGGGGAGAAACGGGATCTGGGAAGGATGTGAATTAAGTTGAACCAGAAGTTCTATGGAACATGCATGATTGAACTCCTTCCGCTCACTATCACTTCCTCCTTGATACCAGGAGTGGAGCTAGGGGGTTGCCAGTGGTGGCCATGGCCACCATGGACCGCAATTGTCATTTTTTGTTCATTTCTACACCAACAATCACAATTTGGAACAAAGGCAGGCAGGGAAGTGTAGACTTTCTGTGTGCATGCTCTGTATCACAAACAATGATACCATATAGGCAGAGAGAGCCTGAGAGCCTCCAGCCTGCTTTGTTCACTCATTTGATGCCTTATCAAAATGCAGTTACCTCTTATGGTCTCCAAGCAATGGCTGCCAACACCACCTGTGGGAAGAGAAATTATAAAAACAAAACGACCCACATGCTCAGTATTTAATGCTGTGTGGGACAGCATGCTTATTGTGAAGTGAATCCCCTCAAAGCCCTCAAAAATCACAAAGAATTAAAATCACTTTTTATTTATCATGGAAAAGTGGGGAAGAGAGTGAGAAGGAGACAGAAAAAGAGGGAGTAGGGATAAATTGAGTGGTGTTTGTGAGGTAAAGCAAATGGTGATAATGAGTTAAGCACAAGATGGATCTTTCAAGAGTCTAAGGTCCTTGTATTATAGAAAACCGAAGAGCTGGCGAAGAGATGCACTCATTCATATTGACAAAAGTCAGCAAAGAGGTTGAATGGCCATACATCTTGTGCCATCTCCTCCGTGTGTGTGTGTATATATATATATATATATATACTGTATATATATATATATATATATATATATATATATATATATATATATATATATATATATATATATATATATATATATTTATGCACACACACACACACACACACACATGCATAATTAACCATGCATACTAGATGTCTTAATGCAGACATTCACAAATATTTAAACATGATGTTGCTTCCAGGCAAAACTGTCCAGTCAGCAACAGCTGCATGATGTCATCAGTAATAATGATCTAACTCTGCCTCAGAGCAGCACTTCCTCAAGAATGCACATAATGAGAGTGTTGGAATGTGCACTTACCATCATATTGCCATTTTTAAGCTTTGGGTAACTGGGCAGTTTCACCTTATGTAAAATTACAGTGTAACTTTGTAATGTTTAACAGGGTTCCACTTCCCACACCTTTTGACCTTTACATTTCCGTGACTTTTCTAGTAATTCTATTTTTGATTACTGGATAAGGATTTAAAAAGTTGCTGTTTGATTTCATGTTTACTAATTTTTGAAGCTGAAGTGTGCTAGAGAGAAAGAACTAAGTAAGCCATTTGTAGGTTAATTTCCTAGAAAACTGTAAACACTGTGTCGTTGTGGCGTTTTAAAAATTCCTCTCCCTGCATTTGGACTTCTTGATTGGTAAAACAGTACGTAATTTAGGAATGTATGCGAGTAGTATAAATAGATTTCAACCATACATAGGGCTCTATTTTCATGAGTGTGTAAAGCACAGTGCTACGAGTTACGACCGCGAGCAAGTGCAATTTTCGTGCCAGCGCAAAGTGCAAGTGGATGTGGGTGGGAGTGTTTGCGCTACTGTGGGTGTTGCCGCACAAACTGTGGGTGTATTGTATGTAAATAAAGTGCGCTAAGACGTTTCAATAACACATCTTAACTGAGCACAAAGTCCAAATTCAGTTCCTGCATTTACAGTTTGGAGATTCCACCAGCAGGTAGTAATAAAATGCATTTTATATAAAATATATTAAAACATTAAATGAAGTACCTGACAATAACTTTCATAGCCATTTTGAGAATAAATGAAAGTTATGAGATTTTGTTTATCTATTTAATGTAAATACAATAGCATTTATGATCTAATTTATATTGGGTTTATTTGTGTTGTGATTTTTAAGTCACTGCAAAATGGGCCAGTGGAAGAAGTTGGACAAAGTAAAATGTTTGGATTTTGTATGGTTTTTTTTTACCACTTTGTTATTTTGATTATAAATTGAATTTAGTTTGAAGTGCAATTAGAATTTTGAAATATATTTGGTTTCATTTAAACTACCAATAGACTATATAATTTTTATATATCCTTTATTTAGCCAGGAAAGTCACATTGAGATACAAGATCTTTTCTTCCAGGGAATCCTGTTCAAGATAATAGGATGCAGACGCTGGAATAACTGGAGAAAACCTCAGAATTAAAATTGCACTTGGTCCAGCCTTTTGCGCGTTGCGTGCATGATTTCACCAAACGAGCTTGTGCCTAGACTCAGCACATGCTTGCACCAAAATACCAAAACTTCATGGCCATGTATGCCCATTTACTTTGCGCTTATGACTTATGAAGGCATTGTGTTGCACGTAACACTTGTGCTCTTAAAATAGGGCCCTTAATTTGGGAACGTGGTCATTGTCCTGTGATCTGAATATGTGACTTAATAACAACATCCATGGAAATTATTTGCACTGGTTTTGTTAAACAAGCATCACTTAAGCACAAGAAACAACTTTCTTGGTATTTACAGTATATCACTTACAGTTGAAAAGAGCTGTATGACTCATGGTTCACCACCATTTTTTAAAATCCAGCATTTTGAACATGATGTCCCTCAGCTCTTGAGGGATTATGGGATAGGAAAGTGTCCAGTCGATCTGCACTTCAGTATCTCGCTGAATAGTAGTTAATCTGGGTATTTCTCGATTATTGCTTCATGAATACAGAGGATTCGGACATACTCCATTGGCATACTGTTTTTGGCATCCTATAAAGTAGGGAAGTATGGATGTTCAGGTGCAGCATCTGTTTGTTTTGAGTGACCCATTTAGCCTGACCAATAGTATGAGTTTGGGGCGGGACTCTCTGTTTATTCGATCTAGAAGGCTGTTAGAAAATAATGTTATATTTGCAATTCCTTTCGGTGGTGCTATAGGCGCAAAAATGACACACTTCAGCTTTACAAACACTGCAGAGCATGCGCAGTAACTGGTGGCAGAAAACTGGCAAACTGTTGTGTTAGATTTGACAGATTAGACAGCTAGCACTAGCTAGGTCCTATAAATATTGCTCAATGATAATATAGAGTATAATTTGATTCAGGTTCAAAGATAGCAAGGTTTGGGTACACTATTGCTAGTAACACATCTAGTTATAATCATTGATTAAAAAAAAGTACAACACAAAGGCATCATACATACAGAAAAATTCTCAGTTGTATTATATACAGTATATTTTGTATAATAATATTAGTTAAAAGCATTCCTGTTATAAAATGCTTGCTATAAAGCTGTGAGTTGGAAATCTCCTCAGTCCAGTCAGCTCTGTCGCCTCGGTTTTTGCCATTGCGATTAACAGCCAACCTCACTGCATGCTATTTAATTTAGCTTAACCAGACAATTTACAAATAACAGAGCTAACTTTTTGAAGACTGTTGGGTCAAATAACTACAGGTTTGTTTTACTGTTCGTGCTGGTCTTTTTGCCACCATTTCAGTCTGTGATGACGAGCCAAATTATTGGTGTTAATTTATTACATTTGGTGCTTTAAGGAATATTATGGGTTCAATACAAGTTCATCTCAATCGACAGCATTTATGGCATCATATTGATTTCCACAACAATTCATTTCGATCTGTCCCTCTGTTAATTAAAAAATAAAATAAAAATTGTCAAAAATAAATGCTACAGTGAAGCACTAACGTTGGAGTGAGTGGAGGCCAATCCGTGAATGTTAAAAAACCAACCCGATCTCATGAAACTTTGTACATAAGTTATGAGTTGGCTATTTCGTATGGTCATGCACGATGTTGTTCGCATAAACACGAATGTCTAATGCGGAAGTAAGTGCGAGGCGTTAAGGACATACTTATTATTATTAAACCCTTACCCAAACCCCTTATCTAAACTTAACCAATCAGAGCAGAGTGAGGTAAACATGATAGGAAGCTGTTGTGTGTGAAAGATGCTAATTGTTTGGAAATGAGATGGAAACGATGTCCAGTGATGTCATTGGCTGTAGTGAAAGTCATAGGAATTCAAACGAGTGCAATTGCACAATATCATACGAATTAACCAAATGTAGAAAAGTTGTATGAATTCTGATGATTTCACCGTAGGGTGTGTAGTAAAATACTCACTGTTACAAAAGTATAGCCACAAGACGTAAGCAATTTGTGTTGACATGATTTAATGTGTTAAAATCGCTTACTAACCTTAAGGTTATTTGTAACCAGTACCAGATTATATTTCAGAAGTAATCTACCCAACACTAAATATTATTTATTTATTTTATTTTGTGAAAAGTTAAATAATAAAAATGTCATGAACAATTTCAGGCCATTTTCCATCAATTTCCTGTTTGATATAGGCTTTGTCCAATTATATCCAATTTTTCACCACCTGGTTCTGACCATTGATAGGAAAAATGTAGATTCACCATAGAAGTTTTCATGACTCATAAATGATGTCCAATTTACATGACCTGTTAATCACAATTTTAAAAGTCACGTATTTTGATGACTACGGGAACTCTGGTTTAATCATTTTCACATCATTTGCAGTTAATGACAACCTAAAGTGTTTGACTCACAGACCTTACCAGAAACAGGGTATTTCCCTAATGATGCTCTGTTAAACCTGTGCTGTACAGTTTTAGAAACAACCTACCAGTTACCACTTGATGGTGCTGTCAAGCAGCCAATGATGGTCTGTTCCTTAGAACTTAATAAAAGCTGAGGGACACCTACCGCTGTTAACTTTTCAGCTTTTAAAACACATAACATAAAGGCACTTGTGTTTACGTGTCTCTGGTTTGTTAACCACAGTATAATGCAAACACAGCAGGCACACCAGCAGACAGTTTGGCAGATGTATCCACAAGCAGTCAGGCAGAACTGTTACAGGACAGTTCTTAACCTATGAAAGAATACAACCATTGTTTTGTACTTCCCATGATAATAACCGACTCCTAGCTACACTGAATCAACCATACACTTAAAAGTGGTAGCCATCAGGTACTGTAAATGAAAGCATTGTTCAAGCTACTTTGTGAAGAAAGATACAACCTACAAGTTAAAGCAACAGCAGCTTTTACTTGTAAGGTTTGAATGAACAAGTCATAACTGAACTTCTATTAATAAGAAGCCTAAATGCGGCATAGCTACAACCAGTGTTGGGTGTAATCTGATTACAAATTAATTAGTGGCTGCAATCAAATCACTTTTTGGTCAAAAGTAGTGTAACATAACTTCCAGTCTCTTTTAAGTATACTTCTTGGGTTACACATTACCCCCAAATGTATTCCATTATCAATGGAAATATATTAAATGCTTCATGCTGCAACCCCCCCATGTTCAAGCCAAATATATGCTCTTGTGTAGGGCTACCTCTGTTAGTATTTCTGTGACAGCTAAAGGGTGTGCCACTACACTGGAGAAAAATTATTGGTTTAACTTAATACAATTGTTGACACTGGCTCCACACAATTAAAATGTTGTTTCTTTGATATAAAATTTAAATGTAGGCTCTACTCAAAATACTTTGTGTATCAAAAACATAAATTAATTGTGTTAACTTAACAAATATCAATAAAACTAATATCATATACCATCTGTATATATGAACGTATCTCATTAAAACTGATGTAATAAACAGACCTCACACAAATTCAGTAGATCCAGCATCCCGTGGAATGCTCATAAATCGTACTGTATTCTGTCGAAATGTATTCTAACAGTCTCTCCTCATTAGTTCCCTGTGATAAAAGGCAAATATAAATAAAACTTCTATTATTTACCATCTGCAAATATGCAGATATCTCATTTTAAAAGATGTGATTCACGAACCTCACAAAAATCCAGCATTTTCATCCCATCGAGCACTCATCTATTATCTTCCTCTGAAGCGCGTATTCTAACATCCAGAATTAAAAACTTAAGGATCAGGATCAAAAGTTCCTCTGATTCACAAATCATGATGGCCAGTGGTCAAAATCAAAGCCGGCGATCCAGGCTGTTTAAACTATAAGGATATTGAGGCTCGCACTGGATCCGCACGAGCACGTGAGTGCAACTGAAGTCTTTCTAGCAAGTCAGTCCACTGTCAGCCATGTTTGGAATGTTCTCGGGAGGTTATTTCCAGTCATGAAAATGCAGCTCCTATCTTCTTCAATGGGGAAAGACCGAAATCTCCAAAACGGTTGGTCAAGATTACGATCAAAGAACGTATTTCAAATCAGCAGTAAAATCTGACAACACTGGTATTATATATGGTGCTTCTTTAACTCAGATTACGTAAAAAATGTATAGCTAGTGCGCATGCGCGTGCTTGAGTTGATTGAAAGGCAATGTCTGTATCTAAAAGGTGATTGGCTCTTTTAACTGTAAGGTGGGACTTCCTATCAACATCCATTAACAGTTGGCTGCAGTTATATTAATTTTTAATATAAGTGGCCCGTCTCTACTAAATATTCTCTGGTGCAACTTCAAGGTAAAAGCGCTTCACGTGTGCTATAAGTAAATGTCTTATTCACTATGCACTGTATGTACAATTGGATTGATTCTGTATTTTTTGAGTAAATGCGATTGCTAACGTGTACATGCCATCCATGGTTGCTGGACTACTGTGTGTAGCCTACTGTTATTTCCTTCTTCTAAATATATGAACCATATCTTCATGTGCAAATAAATTACTTAAATTAGATTTTTTTGTTTCTTTTTCTACAAAGTAAGTTTAGTGTGAAATGGAGTAAATATAGTGCTAAATAAAACTTTATTCATTTTTAGCTATTTTATATTTGTTATTAAATTGTGTGATATATCGGCATTGTACTGGCCACCCTGCTTTCTGGATATAAACATCGGCCATTAAAAAAATACCATATGGGTTGACCACTAGAATTTTCAAAGTGCCGCACTTAACTGCCAGCAAAACTGTACGTTCTTTTAGGTATGCATGCTAGTATGAGTAGAATTCAGACATACTTCATCCAGGGTTGTTGGCATCGTCTCTTGACCAGAATATATGATGAAATAACAACAACTATGAAAACTATCCGCTCAGGTTTTGTTAAACAAGCACAAGGAACAAATATCTGGGCATATATAACACTTACAGTTTAGAAGAGGTGTCCGCCTCGTGATTCACTGACGTTCCTTTAAATCCAGTGTTTTGAATGTGACGTTGCCTCAGATCCCGAGGGATTATGGGATCGTTAAGTGTCCAGTCCAGCACTTAAAAATCACGCTGTAAATAGAAGGTCATCCGGGTATTTCTCACTTACTGCTTTATGAATACTGTGGATTCGGACATACTACTCCATTGGCATACTGTTTTTAGCATAGTATATAGAGAAGTATGAATATTCTGATGCAGCGATTGTTTACATATTAAGCGGGGATAGGAGAAAGAAACATAAAAGTTACATACTTCAGCTTTAACAAACAAACAGCTTACTTAATTGTCACTACATTTTAACTCTTGTGTGTCAATAAAAAAAGTTACTCAGAGCAGGTCCTAAGAAGACAAAAATGTCTGCATCATAAAAACTGCCATAATAATATTACATATTCATATTATTTTCCACTTTCAATTAGTTATTTTTTTAACCAACATCTGTCCTGATCATAACTACCAAATATTAATTAATTTGCAGGATTACACACACACTTTTTACACACACACACACACACACACACACACACACACACACACACACACACACACAATTAAAACATTTAACTTTGAAGCCAGGGCTCTGGAATGAAAGCATAACATCATATAATTCACGATTTTATTCTTTAATGGCACTGGGATAAATTATTTCAGTTTTAATGGGTTTCAATGGGGACATTTTTGTCCTTAAGGTCCTGAGTGTAACTATTTTGTGTACACAGTGTATTATACATGTATTATATAAACTGAGGTTGAAATATCAAAATTCCCCCCAAAATACACATCTTTACACTAATATATATATATATATATATTTGTGAGCAGTGACTAGAATACATTTTATTATTTTACTTTATTATATGAAATAACAATATTTAATAAATATAATATCAAATCAAATCACTTTATTGTCACACTACTGTGTACACAAGTGCAACAGCAGGTGAAATTCTTGTGTGCAGTTCCGAGCAACATAGCAGTAATGACAGTGACGAGACATAAACCACTTTACAATAAACAACATATTACACAAAACAATTTACATAACAAATGTACACGTACTTACACAACAATTTACATAACAAATGTACACAATACACACAATGTAGAATACACACACTAGAGAAGGGTATAAATATATATATATATATATATATATATATATACACTGACTGAATTGGGAGCGAGAATATATTGACAGAATGAGGACTAATAAAGTGCAGTGCTGATTGTTGATTGTGAGGGATCAAGTGTTCAAAAGTCTTATTGCTTGTGGGAAGAAGCTGTCATGTAGTCGGGTGGTGCGGGTCCTGATGCTGCGATACCGCCTGCCTGATGGAAGCAGTGAGAGCAGCCCATGACTCGGGTGGCTGGAGTCTTTGATAATCCTCCGAGCTTTCTTCACACACCGTCTGTTATATATATCCTGGAGGGAGGGAAGCTCACCTCCGATGATGTTTCTGGCAGTTCGCACCACCCTTTGCAGGTCTTTGCGGTTGTGGGCGGTGCTATTGCCGTACCAGGCGGTGATGCAGCCAGTCAAGATGCTCTCAACAGTACTAGTGTAGAACCATGTGAGGATGTGTTAGTTCATTCCAAACTTCCTCAGCCGTCTCAGGAAGAAGAGGCGTATCATTAACGATATTACGTTATGTTACAAACATCTGTTAGCCTTATACTGCATTTCGTTGTCTTTGTACTCGTACTCTGCACAATGACAATAAAGTTGAATCTAATCTATCTAATCTAATCATGTGACCAGTAAAATATGTGTTCCGTGCGGTTTATCAGAAGCACCCTAACAGTGACCTCCATTTTATCCTCGAGATGTGTAGAGATATTCAGCATTAAGCGATTTGTTTTGTGCGAAATGTATATCTATCATCTAGGGCGATGATGGTAAATGACAACACGAACACCAATCAAATCGTGGGGTTGGCCATCCGTAGTCTTGAATGTCAGCAAAATAATCCAATTAGCAAACACGCTTTGTGGAGTTTTGGCCAATCATCGAGCCACTTGAACAAACGACCCCTCCCCTTCATCAAGACGCACAAGACTCCGAACTGAAGGATATCTTGGCCTCCCTATAGAAGCTCATTATTCGGATCACAGTAATGATTTATCCCACAATATGATCCTATATTGATACGAAACTTAGAAAGATTCAGTCATTAAGTCGACAGGTTTGTTCATTGGCATCTGCGTTGGCGTCAAACATGCGCAAAGATTCACGCGTTCAAAGCAGCAGAGAATCGCCGTCAACGGAATGATCGCTTCTCGTGTGAAGTGACCCTGCTTGTTTGATTTCAGAGGAAGAGAAAAACATATCGTCTCCGAGAAATCTCCTCAGCCCAGAGACCGAAGTGGAAACGAACGCTGACACTCGCTGTATATTTGGAAATGTAAGTATGTGGGACGAGTAGGCCTCGGGTTTGTTCGACAGGAGCTCGTGCTAAGCTAACCAGCGCGAGCCTGCGCGTGATTCCATTGCTATGTATTTCGGAGCTTGTTGTGTAACGAGCGAGCTGAAATTAAGCACGACTTTAATGATATTAGACTGACATTACCACCCACTTTCCCTTTGGAGGACAACAAAGAAACGTTATGTTGTTGTGATTGTGTGTGTGGAATCACAGTTATTGGTTATGTTTGTCCAGCAGGCTCAAGCGCGAGCCACAGACAAACAAGCGCGCGTCAGAAATAATCCCATCGGCTCGTGCTCCGTGTTAGTAAGAATCCATTGCATTATGTAAGCACCTCGGCTTCTGTTACATCTCTATTTCTGTCTCAAAGTGAAGTGAACATGTTAAAGTTTTTTCAGTCGTAGTTGTCGCTCCTTGTGTTTGTCCTAACATACAGTGTGCTGGCTCAATTGTACCCTCTGTTTCAGGTGTAGCCTAAAACAGATGCTTAATTTTTGTATTGTTGGTTGTTTGCAGGACGGGCCTGAGATTTATGCTGACATTTTGTCATTAAGCTTGATCTATCTACAGGAATGCAAACTACTCACAATTCAGCTAAAGTCACCTTTACAGGAGTTTATTTGCCCAAATTATTTGGTAACATTTTCCTAAATTCTTCTTAACTTGAAAAGGCTACTTTAAGCTTAAACACTTGGAAAAAAGTAAAAAAAACAAATAAATTAACTGAAAAGATATGTATGGAACACCTGCTATGACTTTATCCTTTTTTTTTCTTTTTCTTTCTCTCACCTCATGAGTTTGCATCCCTGTGTCTATGATTATCAGTTGAGTTTTTGCCTCATTATTTCTATGAAAACTGTTAATAATTTGTATTATTTGCCTAGTCGGTTTTGTTTTTGCTTCAGGTATACAGTGTAGTGTGCTTTTGCTTTATAGTAAAAAAAAAAAAAAAAAAATGTTTAAATGTATGGTGATTATAGATTTGGAGTCATTCAGGATGGCATTATCTATTTATTTGCCTTTTGAATTATTTTTGTTAGAACTCCATGGCTTTGTTCAAACATTGCACATTTTTTTATGTTTTTTTTTGGCCTATCTAACTCAAATCTGTTTAGGTTTTTGTAGGACAAAAACGCACGCACACAGGCAAAATAGATTTTTACAAGCCTGATCCAAACCACATTCATAGGTGGTTTGGAATCTGATTAAAATAAAAAAATTCTTAATGCGTCTCAGTCTGAACGGTCAGATTGGATTTCATGTTTTTTTTTTCTCCATCTTTCGTTGTGCATGATGGGTTGTTTTGTCAGGCGTTGCGATGAGAAGACATGTACTGCATTATATTTATACAAAATATATGTATTTTTTATATTATATTCAATATTCTCAGATAACATTTTTTTCTTCTCCAGTATTGCTGCTAAAAAACCAAATCAAAACATTTTTGTTCACTTGTTTTCGATACATTTTTAACTCAAAACAAACTCTTATTAATAAAGCTGCATATTGCCAAATTTCTTCATGATAATAAATTCACAGTGACATATTATGATTCAATAAGTCACAAGCCATCAAGTTATAATCTAGCTTTGTCAAGTGTGCGCTCGAGGGATGAGCGTCCCCATGAAAGAGTGTGCATAAAGATGCTTCTATGAGGAGCGACTCGTAGAAGAGGCGTTGACCGCACAAATAAATGGCAGTTTCTGAGTTTAGTTATTTACATGATCTGCTTCCATATTATTTGAACTTCAATAATGTTAAATATGTTACAGTGCAGCAAAGCAGTGCAAACTTTTAAAATAATACAGACATTGACTACTCACTCAAAGAGATGCGCTAAGATGCGATAACACGCACCAGCTGCGAGCCACCACAACACCATAAGGTATTGAATGTCTCATTGAGTACGGAACACTTTAGTATTTTGAGCACTTTAATATAGAATGGGGGTCCTCTTTAAAAAAGTCTCGCTGTCAGACACATTTATGCCTCAATATGGGATGTTTCACTACCTGCTAAAATAATAGGCGTGTCCCATTTGGGATAAAATACATAATGTCTGGCACAAATGGGACAGTTATAAACCCTAGCAGCAATAAACACCGAAAGTATACCATTTCGGTTTATTAAATTATTCAGATTTAATAAGCATCATAATTTATCTTTCAAAACATTTTTAGATTTTGAATGACAAATATAGCAAACCCAACTCTGGTCTAAGCGTTGTGGATTCATGCTTTCAAAATATTATTTTGCTCATTGCTGCAGTTTCATGTATAAAAAGCTAATCACTGTCTTGCTGAGGCCTATTTTACTGCCTTTGGCAAGTGCCGTTTGATATCTTGTCTGGGATGCCGCAAAAAAGTTACTTAAACTACTTTCTTTGGAGATGAACTCTGTGTCAGATTAAAGGTCTGTTTATAACTCTAGAGAAAGGACTTTGATAATTGTTATTCCAATCGGTATGAATGCATGTTTGAACACTGTGTGAAATTGGGGTGTAAATCGGACGTTTCATCATGGTATGATCTTATATTAGTTCTCTTGGCCTACGATCCGATATTTGCAGATACTTCAAAGTCTGCCACGATAGGGGGCCTGGGTAGCTCAGCGAGTATTGATGCTGACTACCACCCCTGGAGTCGCGAGTTCGGATCCAGGGCGTGATAATTGACTCCAGTCAGGCCTCCTAAGCAACCAAATTGGCCCAGTTGCTAGGAAGGATAGTGTCACATGAGGTAACCTCCTCGTGGTCGCCATTAGGGGTTCCTTGAGGCGGATGTGCTACAGCAGGATACCACACCGGGAATTTTATTAGGACCATAGTGTTCTTAATAAAGTGGTCAGTGAGTGTATATATCGGTTGTGTTCATGGATTGGTACTTGATTTGAGTAAACCATCTTTGTATTTAACAAGCAGTTCAGATTGATTCATATGGGCTGATGTGATAACATGACAAAAAACATAGAAGATAAAGAAGAACGTGAGTCTGTGGAGCCAAATTGTGCTCTGGTGTCTGTGCATACGCATCAACCGGGCTTCCCACATATTGCAAGCTCCATTAACAGGATCTGTGCGAGCACGTGAACCGGCGCTCTTTAAAATGTAAGCTTTCGTGACAAATGCAGAGCGACTCGCATGCACGATTAATTTGAGCTTCCATCGGTATCATTGGGCATGCAACCCATTTTAATTTTACATGAGAATTTGCTATTTTAAATTACCATGGAGTAGTTCAACCATGTGAAACTTCTTGACCACGCCGACATTCTGAACAGCACTAACGAGGGGAAAAGAAATCACCTGCTCCCCAGCACTAGCACCAGTTATAAGACTTTACACATCTAAACATCAACACCGTTACTAACATTTATCCCAGTTAACTGTAACAGAATTTGTCATTACAACTGTGAAGTTGGAGCCAAAAAAAAACCGCGGATAGCTTGAATAGTTGGAAACAAGTGATGGGTATGTAAGTACTTTGAATTGGATTAAACTGAAAAAAATAAATAAGCTGTAATAAACCGATTGATGATCACTTGCGTGTGGCGTTATTTTTTTTATATTATTCTCTGTATGATGTTTTCAACAGCTGAAGTACCTTTTGTTGTGGATATACGTTTGCACTTTTCAGAGAGCGCAATAAAATATTCAAATTATATTTTGGTTACATTGGAGAGCAAACATGTTTTTAATTGATTATGTAAAATAGGCACATAATATCGCAGGGCCCTGAATCAAATCGGAATCGTATCGCGGCAGACTTCGAAGTATTGGCTAATATCGTATCGCAGGCCAAGAGAATCGATATAAGATCGTATCGTGATGAAACATCCGATTTACACCCCTAGTGTGCATCACCCTCTCCATGCCGTTTTCATGTTGTCAGCACTGATGTCACAGAATCAGTTCTCCAGTTTACAGACATCCTATTCCCTGTAGAAGGGATTAATGTCAAGAGGCCCAAATAGGTGCAGACATCGGACAAGTGGTGTGCAAGCACCACAACATAAGCTGCTGTGTGTGAATGCATTTTAGATGTTTCCTATGTGGTAAGAGTGTTTGTATGCTTTATGGGTTTGGCAGGGTGGTGTTGAGAATGACTCAGGATTAACTCTTTCCTCACCACTTCCCCGAATCAGTTTAATGTGGGTGTGTGAGAGGGTGTGTATGTGCTCTTGTTTGTGCAGAAAGTCTAATGTTAAGAGGAGCTTTAGTTAGGCCTAGCCTAACAAAACATGCAACTTTTGCTCAAGTTTAAATTTGTAATGACACCACTACTGTGTTGCTAAATCTGACTCTTCATTGTTTGTAACTTTGCCTTAAGATTTGAGTTTGTGGTTTTAGATGCATATAAAAATATTTGTCTCTCTCTTTATGTCTGAAAGAAACTTCAGCCTTGTTGGCTTGCTCCATTGCTTTACATCTTAATGGAGTCACCCAACTATGTTTTGAGAGCCGGAGGTTGCAGATTATTTCAGAGTTGCCTTTTAAGAATCTCTTAGTGAAAGCAATAGCTCAGGTAGCTATATAAAGCATTTTCAGACACCATGCATTTTGTAAGAAATGATGGTAAATTCACTAATGGATGTTAAGTATACTAAGCATATTTAAAATCAATAGAGAGAGAAATGCAGTTTGTTTGATTCATTGTTTGATTCCATACTCTGTGTAGTAGTTTTTTCTTTTAAAAATAGGCATATCGCATAGACTTATAAAGTGGATAATTTTGCTTGCTACTGTAACTGCAGGTTTGGTTGACTGACTGATGCCAGCTGTATGGGCTATTTTTTTAGTGGACCGTGATTCAGAAGTTACCATTGGTTACTAAAATACAGTCTCCATGTTCACTTGGCTTTTTTGTAAAATGACATAATTTTATGCTCTGCCAGTGAAGAACAGAATTCCAGTTGTAGCAATATAGGTCTAGAGTTACTCATAAGAGCATGTACCTTAAACATGGGTCATTGATTACATTAGTCGCCTGATCTGTAATCACATCCATGACAGATTTACATGTAATTCACAAGCCTCATGGTTGTAGTGAATTCGGAGCAGGCGATGTATTGAATATATTAATAGAATAAGCGATATTTTGATTATTGATCGACACGTTATTTTATCTATACATTTGAGGCATTGATATATTAATGTTTGCCGTCATGTAAATTAAAGGCCTAATTTGCGTGCTTTCCAATTCTCTCAGTTGGCCTCTGTTTAACAGTCTGGCAATAGCTTTGGGAGACCACAAGAGGATGATATAACATTTACTGAAGTCAGGTTACACACACACACAGCGGCGCAGCAGATGGCACTGCAAAGTTACAAAGGTTTTTGTACTACAAGAATGAACAAAGTGGCAATGATTAATTTGCAGTTTAGTCTGTGAAACCGGTGTAACTGCTTAAACTGAATGATTAGAAATGGCAATGTTTATTGTGCAATTTCTCTTTATGTAGCATTGAATAGGTCTTTTTTTCAAGCTGTCAAATCACAAAATGACTTGTAACTGAAAATACATTGTGTAGGGTATACTCAAGTACATCATCCAGTGATGGCTAGAGTAAATAATCTTTGTCCTTTTGATAATGATTTGGGTCAGAGAGTTGATGTGTGCGTACCTTCGCAGAAAATAATTGTTTGAATTTTAAAACGTGTCATCCGCCAGATGCGTAAAGGCACATTTGAGCTTCAGTTTCTGGGTGGAATGTCTAAAGAGGGGTGCCAAAAGCAAGTTGTGAAACAAGTTATTTGTTTAGCTGTACAGAGAAGAGAAAACATATAAAGGGATTAACAGTACCCCTAAACCTTACAGTGAGTGCGGTAAAAATATTTTTTTATAGGGAAAATGAAATCTCTGAGCCGCGTTAGTAACTGATTATGCGAACGTGATTGCTTTCTGGTTTCAACGTGGGACAAGAACCCGGCTCTCCACCTACAGAATGTAAATGCATTTGAACTGATGCAAAAATGTCCAATGGGAGATGCCACTTGACAGTTCTGGGCATAATGGGGTCGATTTTAGGGTACTGGAACATTCGGAAGCAACATTATATTTATTAATATATAGCATTTTTCCTTGTGCTGTAGTGTGGAAAACATATCTTGATTATTTTAACTACATTTTTACTGCTTTTAGGTATAACACTTGCTGAATCTAATCAAATCTGGCTTGTTGGTTTTTTTGTTGGGGGGAAAAAAAATCAGAGCAAATAGATGCTTTTTGAATATTGTCAGAAGGATGAAAAATCTCATAGGATATAACTTTTTAGCTAATTTGCCCAGCCCTATAATGAATTGAGATTTAAATTGTATTGCCTGGCTATCACAAAGTACACTTTGCATTCACTTTAAACGGATTCCTTTTTTGTTCCATTCATCCATAAACTTCAATGCTGCCTGATTCAGCCCGTAGTCTTAAATGTTTAACAACACTTACCTGCACTTTTGTCACAACTTAGAACCAGTGGCTGGTCTTAGCTGTGCTTTAACAGAAGGTTAACATGAATTGTCACTTTGTTTTGTGTAGCTGTGATAGTTTTGAGGTGTATATGGCATCTGCATAACTTCCTTGAGTATCTCAAATGGTCTTATCTATCATGTGCAAATATAAAGCTTCCCTTCTTTCTTACAGCACAAAGTTGTCTGACTTTTCTGCTCATTTTGTGTTTTTCTTTTCCTATTGCTGCCGTTTTGTTCACATAGCAACTTCTCCTTTGCGTGACTGAGCATCAGCATTGTGGTAAGGAGACAAGTTTCTGCTGTAAATGTGTCTGAAAGATCAAAATCAGTATCAAATTATCAAAAAAAGCTTTATTGCCAAGTATGCTTACACATACAAGGATTTTGTCTTGGTGACAGGAGCTTCCAGTGCACAACAATACAGCAAAAAGACAGAGATGATGATAATAATAAAAAGAATAAAACATTTATAAAAAAATTAAATACAAATTTAATATAAAATAAATTATTTATAGAATACACAATAAGACAATATATAATTGTTGCCAATGAATGAATGAATGAAAATATATATATATATTATATACACACACACACACGTGCGCGTGCACAAACTACTGGTCAAAACTTTTGAAAAAATATTTTGATCTGAAGGCTGAAGTATGCTTAAATGTTTGAAATTAGTTTTGTAGACACAAATTTAATTTAGCCACCATATTCATTTATTTAATTATAAAACTAAAATGTAATTAAAAAAAAAATAAAAATAAAATGTTTTTGAAATTGATGCCTTGGACAAAATAATAAAGAAAACAGCCAATAAGTGCCCAACATTGATGGGAACGCCATCAATACTGTTTAAAAAGTATCCCAGGGTGATACCTCAAGATGTTGGTTGAGAAAATGTCAAGAGTACATGTCTGCAAATTCTAGGCAAATGGGGACTACTTTGAAGATGCTTAAATATAACATTTTTTATTTATTTTGGATTAGTTTAGTCAGAACATAATTCCCATAGTTCAATTTATGTTATTTCATAGTTATGATGACTTTAATAATATTCTAAAATGTGAGGAAAAAAGAATGTTTCAAAACTTTTGACTGGTAGTGTGTGTGTGTGTGTATATATATATATATATATATATATATATATATATATATATATATATATATATATATACGTGCATACGCATATAGTGCAAATCTAAATACAAATCTGTTTTATACAGTCAAGGGAATGTAATGGCAGAAGAAGCAGGATGTGTTGGATAAATATAAAAAAGACTAGACTTACACAATTACACAATTATTGCTCAATGGGGCAGTTTTAACTGTTCATGAGATGGATAGCCTGAGGGAAAAAACTGTTCTGGTGCTCAGAGTTCTGAAGCATCGGTCAGAAGGCAACAGTTCAAAAAGGTAATGGGCTGGGTGAGTGGGGTTCAGAGTGATTTTACCAGCCCTTTTCCTCTCTGTAAGTGTATAGTTCTTGAAGGGAGAGCAGGGGGCAACCAATAATCCTCTCAGCAGTCTGAATTGTCTGTTTTTATTCCTGTGATATCTGATTTTGTAGCTGAACCAAACCAGACATTTATTGTAGTGCATAGGACAGACTCAATAACTGCTGAGTAGAACTGTATCAGCAGTGCCTGTGGCAGGATGAACTTCCTCAACTGGTGAAGGAAGTACACCCTCTGCTGGGCCTTTTTCACAATGAAGTCAATGTGGGTCTCCCACTTTAGGTCCTGTGAGATGGTAGTGCCCAGTAAGCTGAATGACTTCGAATGGGAGGGGTCAGTCAATCTTGTGGTGTTCCACCTAAAGTACACAATCATCTCCACCGTTTTTAGCGTGTTCAGCTCAAGGTTGTTTTGACTGCACCAGACAGCCAACTGTTTATCCTCCCTTCTGTATGCAGAGTCATCGTCATCTCGGATGAGTCCGATGACAGTGGTGTCATCTGCAAACTTCAGGAGCTTGACGGAGGGGTCCTTGGCGATGCTGTTATTGGTGTAGACTGAGAAGAGTAGTAGGCAGAGCACACATCCCTGGGGGCACCAGTGCTTATTGTACAGGTGCTGGAAGTGAATTTCCTCTTTCTCACAAGCTGCTGGTAATCCACTGACAGATAGACGTGGTAACAGAGCTGGTGAAGTTTAGTCTGGATTATAGCTTGGATGATGGTGTTGAAATGCCAAACTGCATGTTAGTTTATATGTTAAATGAAAAATAACTTCAGCTGTGTGAGCTTTTGAAGTAATGGCCTATGATTATTTACAGTTAACATATACTGTAGGTGCGTGACAGCGAGGCTAGACTGCTCCTGCCTGTACCTTTAACTTAGTGCCAACTTAGTGCTTTTCAACTGGTTTTGCTTCAGGACAGATTTTACATGGGACATCAAGTGCCGACCTGCCATAGATTAAACAACCTGTATTTAATGTATCTTGGGTTGCATTTCCTTTTATGTTGCATAGTTTTGTTCATGGTTTTCCAGTACAAGGACATGCATCAAGTGACATTATTTTTGTCATTATTTAACATTTGACTTTCAGCACACAACTGAATAACACAAACTGCATGACTATGATAAATGAATACGGCAAGAGTTAGATTAACATACTGGCGCGAAGGGACTTCAAGACTCCTAAATTGGACAAATAATAAATACATATACGTATTTGTCTCTGGCTTGCTTTTGCTCGCATGTCAATGATTACTCCTCCGTGTGTCAATGATGCCGATATCTACTTTTATATTCAATTTAATCACAGAAGGTTTACCTGCAAAATTAGTAGCACCAAATATCACAAGCAGCCTCAAGAATATAACACTTTTCCTTGAGCAGAATATTGCACTACAGTTCGCCAAGTTTGTTCAAAGGGGAAAAACCAGATAAAAATAGCGGACTCGCGTGCATGGTTGCCAGATTGCACAACATAAGTATTACATTAGGCGGAATATTTCCGATTTTTGCAAGTATAAATCTCAAACTGGGGGTGTTGCATCTCCTATCTAGCAACCATGAGGATGGTAAACGCTTGTGGAGACGCGTTATGTCCCAATGCTAGTTAACTGAAATATCCAATGAAAAATAAAAACGTTTTTACGATAAATGAGCCGTGGACTATAAATTGCCCATGTCTGCTTTAGCTGTTTGAAAGGTTATATTTAAATCTGCCTTGGCAGTCCTAAATAGTCTATCACTTGGGCGGCCGAAATATCTTCAATGGGAGAACCATGGCATTGCTCTTTTCCTGCTGTCCGCAACCCAGTCCGAATAAACCAGTTGAGAAACACTGCTTTAACTCTCACACACACTCATGTTAGACTACCTCGCCTCGCTTCTGACATTTTCGCCGCTGTGTGTGTGTGTGTGAGACGCAAGTTGACGAGTCTGACAGGCAGACAAGGTGGAAAGAAGATGCGCAAGCGCATGTGAGATTCTCTGTACGGTTGCATTTTTTTTCTCAATACCTTAGATAAGCAAATGTACATGGTATAACAGTCAAATTTCAAACCGTTGTATACCGTGAAATCGGTATACCGCTGCAACCCTATGTGTGATTAAAATGATTTCTTTTTACTTTTTTGTCTGACTGTAAAGAGCAGAAAGGATATTAAGACGCATTATTCAATGAAAGTGGAGCCTGCCTCATCTTTGTTAAACACACATTACACGGAGGAAACAACATTGCATCTTCCTATCTTAGTGTGTGGTTTTTGGCCAAAATAAGCTGCAATGTAAACCAGGCTTGTGTCAATAGTCTAAAGCAGGGGACCCAAATATGACATTTTGTGTTTACCATGCGACCGACACTTACAAAACCATGCAGTATTTACTAGATCCATTTTTTTGTATTTTTTTTGGGGGGGGGGGGGGGGGGGTACATAAAATTGTGATGACAGATTCTCACAGAAATCTTTATTCTTTCACGGGCTGATTTTTAAACTGAAAGTAAACATTTGAACATGCATACTCGCATTTTTGAAACGTACTCCATAGCTCATAGTTTCTGCAAGCACACCATAGCTACTACAGTTAATAAAATAAACCATATTTAAAAAATAAAATATACTGTAAAACTGATGGCAACTTATTAGCCAGGAAAAGGTTGAAAGATTCTGAAAGCTTTTTACTGAAGTTGACACTATGAATTTCAAATTTTATAGTAAGTTTGGTAACAATTATTGCAGTAACTATGCTATTTTGTCAGAAATTATGGTATTGGTATTATGTTACTATGGTAAATGATTAGTTATTTTGTGTATAATATTTCCCAGAGAAAATACAGGATCATTAAACTAGTATTAAACTGACCATTATTCATCAAACTAATATCTTTCTATTAAGGCTGTCAATTGATAATTTTTTTAAAAATCTAATTACATGGTGTCCTGATTAATTAATTGCAATTAATCGCATATACAATTATTTGCTGAGAAAGCCCCTCATATAACAATAATTCAACATATAATGAAGAAATAATTATACATAGTTATGTTTAAATATTAAAAAAAAAAAATATTCAGATAATTAAAATGCATTACATTCTTGTGGCAGAAGAGTTAATCATTGATAAGACCATTAAAAAAGCGGCTTTTGAATACAATGTTTTGTTTACTACCATATTATTGATCATAATCCAATCATTGGCACACAGCAATCCATTTCACAAGTGAATTTGTCAATCAGTTGGAGATTTATTATGAGGGCTTGTTTCTTTTTAGAAACAAGCCAGGGGTATACATAGTACACAATACTACAGATATATTTTACAATAATGCCAAGACATTATATTCATTACATAGTGCAATGGTTTTCAATACTTTGGAGTTGTTGGAGGTACAAATAGGATTTAAATATTTCAAGTCTTTACAAAAAAGTGCAAATAGGGGCTTTTTAGACAAATCTTGGCAAGAAAAATAAACCGATTAATCAGAAAATATTAACTTAAGTTATCAAAACTGTGAAAACCAAACAAAACGTCTTTATAAAGCAAAGAAAAACTAGTTAAAATAGAGGTACTTACAAAGAAACAACATTTTCGCAAATACTACAGCTTGGACACATTCCCAAAAATGGTGAGGGGCAGATTCATCTACAGCATTACAGAAGGAGCAAAGTGGATCTATTTCAGGGAGCATGTTTCTTAAATAAAGATTGACTTGGTAAAAATGGTGTACCAGTTTAAAGGACACCTCCTTTAACCTTGTTGGTAATTAAATATTTGTGAGGTAAAGACCATACGATCTGCGTCAGACATGCTTGTTGCATCTCGGGTGTGTTGTCACAAAAATAAAATGTTTAGGTCACTGTCAAGTTAAATATAGTTTAATACTAAATCTTTAAACACATCTCAAGATCCCTTAGATCGCATTTGCACTGCTTCGAGTGTTGTGAACGCAAGAACGTAATACATGTTTGTGTTGTGTGTCTGCTGAAGGGTTGTTAATGTTTTGATCACTGTAATAAACTGTGTTTCTCACACAGCTGAAATTTCACTTACTGCCCTCTGGAGTAAACAGGTGGTACTACAAGCTTGCATTTCTCAGGAATTACTCAGGAAAGCATTGCGATTAATTGCGTTTGTCTGAGCATTGCAACAATTTGTAATGGGCAGATTAATCCGATATCCATCAACATAGGCAGCTTACTTGCTGCCTAATAGGTTAATCGTTTAACTGACAGTTGTTTTGAATGAATGGACCTCTTATGGAAATTGGTCACCGAACAGCACCTTATTTTCATCCTACCTCTGTGAACAGTGCAACTTCAAAAGTAAAAGTGTATCACGTGCTATAAGTAAATAGTCTTATTCACTATGCACTGTATGTACAATTGGTTTGAATTTTTTTTTTTTTTTTTTTTTTTTGAGAAAATGTGTTTGCTAACGTGGAAATGCCATCCATGGTTGCTGGACTACTGTGTGTACTGTTATTTCCTTCTCCCTAATATATTATCAATTTCTTCATGTGCAAATAAATGACTAAACATACATCAGAAGAAACTGCCATCAACCATTTTAAAAATACAGTATTGTTTTTTTTAGATATTTTTTATTTTTTTACAAAGTTAGTTTAGTGAAATGGAGTAAATATTGTGATTGAAAGTTTATTAATTTTTTAGCAGTTTTATTTTTTTTATTTGCTATATTAAGTTGTATGTTATATCAACTTTGTATCGGCCTGTCGGCCACCCTGCTCTCTCGATATCAGTCGATCACTAATTAAAAGGTATTAAAAGACTTCCCTTGAATACATGAGGATAATCAACTTGGCCTAATTATCATTTTTTTTTTTTTATGGTAAATATCTATCAAATATCATGAATTTAAGTCAAGAATGTTAAGATGTTTTCTAAGGGTTACACAAAATGATGTGAATTTAAATATTTTGTATTTAATAATATAACCAAATAAAATATATTTTACACCACTGCATTTTTTACTTAAAGGCCTAGAAACATTTCAAAATGACTTCGAACTCAGTAATTGAAAACATGTTCATAAAAATAGATGTGTATTTAAGTAAAATTTTTAATTGTTTTGTGTGAATTGCATTTGTAATATATTTTTGATAGTTTAGTAGATCTTAGCAAAAAAAAATTGCGCCATGTCATTGACCCATATATGTGGAAAACATGTCTTGTGTATTTTAAACTTTCAGATACCCTGTTTTGCTGATAAGCAGTGGTAAGAGCTCTAAGGCCTTGTTGTATGTGTTCCCCGATCTAAGTAAAATAATCTGAGATGTAAGATTTATTTTGAGATTGCGTGGGTTTTCCCTTTTTCCTCCCCTCACAGACCTCATTTATAGCATGCAGACTGTCAGCTCACCCTTAGTTGTGTAAGCCTGCCAAAATCCACTTCCTCCTTAAACTGATGCAATGTATTTTAGCTGCGTTTTTGCAGCAGTGGCCTGTGCCTCAGGTTTCACCCTGCGGTTTTTATAAGATGACTGGCCAGTGACAACAGTTTCAGGGGGAAAGATGTCGAGAGTTTGCGGTTCCAACTGTGATACTGAGTACAGTATAGGAGTTAGTGTTTCTGTGAGGGGGTGGATAATGTGTACTGTAGAAGTGAGAGCTCTGCACTGTACATGTGTGCATGGGGAGAGGAACCCAATAGAGCATCTTTCATCATGCCTCCAAAAGAACGGAGGCCACATATGGTGTGAGTGATAGAGAAGAGGGGTAGGTTGCTGTCCTCCAAACTTCATGTTTACTCAGCTGAGGCTAGCTAGACAGATATAGCTCTCTCTCCATAAAGGGCCCGGTTGCTCTTTTGTTTGGTGCCTTGTTGATGCAACAGATCTTCCTTTAGCTAAGGGAATGACCTGAAACGTTACAAAGTTATCATCTGGGTACTCTAGCATAGTATTTTTAGGGGCATCTACTTGAAGACTACTAGTTGTACTTTGAAAGTTTAATATCTGAAGGAATAAACCAATAATCAGTCTTTTTTTTTTTTTTTTTTTAAATGTCATTTGATTCAGATTTTTTTTTTGTGCAAAATTTGGACTTACAAACCTAGATAATGCGATTTTTAGCTCCTCTTCGCCAACATCTACAGTTGAAGTCAGAAGTTTACATGCACTTAGTGTTTTTTACGAATAAATGTCAGGAATTGTGAAAAACTGAGTTTAAATATATTTGTCTAACGTGTATGTAAACTTCTGACTTTGTGTTAATCAGGCCACAAATGTAAGACTTTTCCTTTGCCACATGCTAAAAATGCTCTGTACATGATGACTTGTACTGCATTTCTCAACATGTCAGATGACTATGTATAATCTGTTAGTAGACGTAGTAGTAGTAGTAGTAGTAGTAGTAGTAGATAAATGTCTGAGTAGGGCTGTCACAATTATGAAATTTAGCTGATGATTTATTGCCAAACAATTACGATTATGATGATTAATTGTCCATTTTAGGGCTATTACATTTGTCATATTTCTTAAGGTGCATAAGAAAATATTAAAATAGGAATATATTATTCAATTTTAAGGCTTTAAAAATTTATAAAATTACAGTTTTAAAGATCAAAATATTTCTAGATGTAATAATGTCTCTTTTTGATTAACTTTCGTTTTGGTCAGTTTACATTTTGTTCTTAACCTAAATATTTGTTTTATTTTTTTAAATAAAAAATTACATATTATATTCGTTATTATATTATGCAATAGTCAAATATACCTGTCCTAATTTCTTTACTTTCACAAGTGATTTTAATGCTCTTTAATTAAACCCACGAGCCCTTCTTTATCATGAAGCAAAACCTTTGAGATTTTGTTTAATAATTTTATCACTCCACAGAAATAAAGTGTGCATTTTCTTCTCAGTATCATTGCATGTATGAACCTGTTATGACCAGGAATATTTGCCATTACAGGTTTGTTTAAAGTGAAGACGGAGAGCTTTGCGTTCACTATCAAAATTTATATTTGTATGTTTTTATTTTCGTCTAAGTTTGGCACGAGTCTTTGCTGATGGCCCACACATCAGAACGCTTTAATGGATTCACGTGCTTTTCTGGACAGGAGCTGATCTGGTTGACATTCTCGTTGCGGCTCAGTGATGCTTGCAGTTCAAATGAATGTCACTCAAAGTTGATGTCATTTATGTATTTGCTTAAAGTTCCCTTATTGGCGAATTAATATGTGATTTAGAATTTGAAGTGCACAATAAACGTGTCTATCTAAAATAACCGTGGTTGGATCAAATTAGGGCTGCAACAACTAATAGATAATTATCGATAACGAAAATCATCGGCAACAAATTTTATTATCGATTAGTGCAGATTGCAATGGAGAAAGGGAGCGCCATCATTTTGATTAAACTTGTGCAACAAGTCGTGCAGCTTTTATGGATGTCATGGTCATTTGTGCCTGTTTTTGAAATGTTTTATTTTTTTCACATGTAAGCGCATGTAATACAAAGAGCACCAGACTTTTTAGCACAAAGTGAATCTGCAGTGCGTTGGCAGATGATTGTACAATGCAAACATATAATGTGTAATAATACTAAGGGACCTGATATTTGATAATCCTGAGAGCCAAAAGTAATGTCTGATTTCACCAGTACGATTATTTTATGGCAAATATTATTTTACTGGAAAAGCAAGCAAACTACCCTTAATTAATTTTTTTTTAAATAATACTTTAGAAACCAGTGATCAGTGACAACATGGTTTTTAAACTTACAATATTTCGTTTAAATACTTATAAGTGACATTTTACAAGCATATGTATCTAACGTAGTTATGTATTTTTCAGCTGGTCAGAATTATAAATATTTATATTCTGGTGTCACCATTGCCCTCTGCTGGGCTGATTTTTGTCTCCCTCCATCACTGATGGATCATTTTACTCTTTAATAAACTGTACTTTTTAAGTTTTGCAAGTAAAGAAAAGGGAGTGTTTTTCATACATCCTGAAAGTAATAAGGATTTGTTCAAAGTTTGAGAATCGTTCAGTAAACCAAGCCAAATCCTTATACCCTTTATCATTTCTGTTTCTTAAAAAATAACAGTTTAAAAAAATGCAGGAAATGTAGTTATCCGATTAATCGAAGAAATACTCAATTATCAAAATAAGTTATTTGCAGCCCTAGATCAAATAACCGTTGATCAGATGATTATTTAATAATCGCGACAGTCCAACTTTTTAGTTGTCCAACATATAATTGGTCATCATATTGAAACCGAAAGCTGAGTGGTTTAGACTGAATCCTATCACTAGCTGACTATATATACACCAGAGGTTAAGCTCAAATCTGTTATCAAGTAGAGCTGAAACGGAAATATATGGAGGTCATTTCATGTCTCAAGAAGATGGCAAGTTTGCAGCTAGGTCACTGAATGAAGCTAATCTCCTTGTTTATAGGGCAGCACTGTAGTTGCTTAGTGATGCCAGTGTTTATTTTTAGAATGGAGTCTCGCAAAGAAAATTGTGGTAGAAGTAATAATTGTGCTTTGTCACGGCAAGAGCTGGGGTTATGGCAAAAATTTGGACTGTCTATGTACACGTTCTCATACATCTAATTAAAGTGATTATTCACCCCAAAAAACATACTGTTATTATTTAGACACTACTTCGGTTATTCCAAACCTGTGTTTCTTTATTTCTTCATTGAATATGAAAAGAGATGTTGGGCAGATGTATGGAATAAAAGATGCAATGAAAGTGAATTTTGTCTGAGCCAAGAATTCAGCCTAACTTCTTTTGTGCTCCTCAGAAGAACATAATACAGGTTTTGAACAAGCAGGTGAGTACATAATGGCAGAATTTTCATTTTTGTATGAACTATTCTTTTATGCTGAGGAAAAGTAGGCTATTTGACTATTTTCAACACTTCATCCTAATCCTTGACAAAGTGTTAATAATGTCTGTTTTGTTTGAACATGTTTCACTTAAAGGGTTTAGGATGAATCAGTTGCTTATCAGCAGTTATTCCTTTGGACCCTCATTGTGTACTATGGATGTGTAAGTGCTGATTTCAGAGTATTTGTTGACAAAGCATGTTTGGCTAAAAAGCCACATCAGGGCTGTTTTGTATACTGTTCAGGTCATCTGTTCAGAAAGGTCAGTTTGCCACAATTTTACTAAACTAGGCAGATGTTTATCCACTGTGTGCCTATGAATGGTCACCCTCGGTGAATATGCAACCTGTCTTCAAAGTTCCCTATGTTGGGAAATGTATAAATATATTCTAAATATAACCAGTGATGAATCTGTAGATTTATACATTGGTGTGTCTACTCGCCATTTGTAGGGGTGCACAGATCGATCGGCTACATATAACTGCAGAGTATAACTTGCAAAAATGTTGCAAAGGGCTCTTTAAAAGAAAAAGGGGTATCGGCTGATCTTGGTGTTAAAAAAAAAATCAGTGATCAGAATCCTCAAATTTCTTGATCGGTGCATCACTAGCCATTTGTAATAAACTTGGCTACATCTATGCAGAGGGGTAGCCAAATTGAGATAATTTGGTTCAGGTTTTGGACTAGACAGAAACTCTTGTCCCATAAGCTTTAAGTTGTCTCTCAGGCCCTGTTTACACCTCGATTTTAAGATGCGTTTTGGTTGATCCGATCACAAGTGGATGGACAAGGCACATCACCATTTACACCTGGTCATAAAACCACTTGAGTTTGGATTTCAGGGGAAGGGTCTCTGATAGGGGTTAAGGATGGGCATTCATCAATAATTTGGTATATAAAAAAAAGAATATTCTATTTTAATGAAGGTAATTAATGAGAAAGAGACATTGTAAAATATTTTTTTTTGTCATAAAGGTTGCGTCACAGTAAAAAAAAAAAAAACAAGCTTCTAATTATAATCAAAACAAGCTTTTATCATGTGTACTGTTTTTATATATATATATATTACACATGCATGCATACATACATACATACATACATTTAAACAATGCGTGAAAACAAAAAAGAATAGAATGAAATCATTTAAGCTCACGCAAAGAAAAAGAAACCGCTAATAAAGTAGACTGACGCAGTTAACATACAGGATGACAATAAACACTCGCCATATAATAGTTATGTTTATATTGTATCTCATGTCATGTTTTTGTTGAGGAAAAACAAGCATATCCACGTGCTCCGTAAACTATACTCATTTATACACACCAATTTAAATGGAATGTCCCTTACCTCAGCTAGCAAAGACTTTCTCGGATGCCATGTTTGTTGTTAAATGTGTTGCGGGGATTACGATTGCAATGGGGACGTCGCTTTCTGATGCACTGCACATATACGAGAGTAAAGTGTACACCGCTTAGCCAGTACATTTAAACAGGAAACCAGCTTTCTCACAGTAAGCCACATTCTCACAATAACCTGCTTTTTTGGTGTCCATCTGAACATACTGAGACGTTTGCTCATCAGATGAGTTCAACTTGTGTGCACACTCAACAGCGCCACCCAGTGCATTCTGTTATAACTGCCAGTTTTAGTTTGTGTGTTCAGGATGTAACATGCATCTCACTGTATATATGGCAGCAAAGCAAAACTTTGTGAAATTCTAATAGTATTTTTACTATTTGGAGTGCGATCTTTTGCTGCGTGATGAGCGTAAAAGTTTTTCTGTGTAACGTGTGTCCAAAGACGATATCTACGCAAACCATTTGTCATTTTAGTATCTATTTTAATAACCTTTTTGTACTTTACACTCAGTTGTTGATCAAAAAGAACAAGAGACCATTTTAATTTTAATCATGCATGACATGGATTAGGTAAAGCATTCAAGTCTCTCTCATTAACATGCACTCATTTATAGATGTTCTTTACAGAAATGCCGGATTTCTTAATGACAGTACCAGATTTTAGCACGTGTTCACCAAATCAATGTAAGTATGATATGGAACCTGAATCGAATAGGTTTTTTTTAAGTGAGTCTGCACACTGTTATCTCCCAATTATACTTGCATTGAATCGAAGCACAAACGTGATGGAATTTTTTTTTATTTTTGGTTATTTTAGCACCGTACTTGTATTAACTGAGCTTTGGGTGTGTTTGCCTCACATTTGTTTCTCTGAATGCTGATATCAAGCATACTGAAGAAGTTCTTGTGCATGTACATGTATGCTTTTTTCACATTTTACAATCATGTGAATATTTCTTTTTTTTAGCCACACATAACTGGCAAAGTTTAAACCACTTGTCTTAGTGCAGTGTTAGATTGGCAGGTGAGTAGGTGGTGCTTTGCTGCTGTTCAAATGGATGAGTATTTACACTTCAAGCACAATGCGGTCAATTGCGTTTTTGACCACCTCAGAATGTGTACCAATCTCAAAACGATTTAGACCCAGTTCCCATAGTTTACGTATTTCAGTGTCATCACATCTCAAACAGATCATCCAAACTGCATCTTGACACCAGGTGTAAATGGGGCCTGACTTGGTTGTGAGGAGATGAATCTTTTTAGTTGTCCTCTTTCCAACTACCTTTCTCACTCCAAGTCACCTTCCCAAAACCCCTCATTTCGTGATGTTGTGCTTGTTTATTAGCATTCAGTTTGATACATGTGTGCCTTTACTGCACCTGGTCTTGTGTGCCTTTTTTTTAAGCCCAAGCATTAACAAAGCTTCCTCTCCAGCGTATCTGCCATGCTAATGGCATGGTTTGATTAAAGCAATCGGTGCGTGATGGATTAGCCCCTTTACTCTTGGCAGAGATTACCCCGAGTTAAGGCCTTGGAAAAAGGAGCATCTGACAAGGTTGTCTTGAGATGAAGCCCTGCTCCCCCACATGAATGACAGACTTAAGGGTGCAATATTTTTTCCCCTCTCTGCTTTCAGGAGTAAGTAACCAAATCTGGGATATAAATAGTGCCCTGCTCATAGGGGGTGGACCAGCCAAGCAGCAAGCCTGGCCAGATGAGCCATGACACTGCACAACAACCCGTGGCCTGATCAAGCCACACTCTCCAGCACACAACCGCCTTTTTTGGGCACATGCCTTCCATTCCTGTCGTGTGTGGAGTAGTGAGCAAAAAAGCTGGAAGTGGGCACCACCCCTCTGGGTAAGTCTAGCTTAGTGCCTGATGGGCCACATGCTCTGGCTGTGGACGTTGTTCTATGAGCCCCTGATCATCTGTATACTGGAACTTTCACTGGATCCTGGCCCTGCTGACTGCTGCCAGTTCTCATTCTCCTGATGGATAAACAAACCTGCAAAGGAGGACGTATCATGAGAGAGAGCCGGGCTGGGTTGGCCGGA
Organism: Moxostoma hubbsi; assembly: GCA_032164185.1. Taxonomy (NCBI): domain Eukaryota; kingdom Metazoa; phylum Chordata; class Actinopteri; order Cypriniformes; family Catostomidae; genus Moxostoma; species Moxostoma hubbsi. The sequence goes on along the minus strand of JAVLUX010000035.1, from coordinate 17,286,502 downwards.
CTGTAATTTGACCTATCCCATGACCCTTCTTGTAATATCGGTTGTTGGCAATCCTTGACTGACTGCTGGTTAGTAGCCTCTTAGCTTTTTTTGCTGTTGTTTGCTATTTCAAGATCTCTGGGCTGTGATCGCATAGCTTATGTGGTGGCTGCTGTTCCATTTGTCTAATGGCTTATTTGGGCCTGTTATACATTTCAGTGGCTATTCCTGGATTCATGTAATGGTCTTAAGGTTGAGGTTTGCCCAAAGCAGCTTATAGCTGCTCCACACTTTCTAATCCTGCATTCAGATCTGGAATCAGACTCCTGAAAATACATTTTGCTTCTCTCTTGGCAGTGATCAATATTACATTGTTCCTCTGTCACTCTTATTAGTTCTAATAAGCTGCTGTAAAGAATGTATTGCATGTTTACGTGATTATTGTGCAGTGCATAAGATGTTTTTGCAGTGCATGCACTGTGGCTTTGCATTGTGTTTGACATCTATATGCGTGCATGTCATGAAGATGAGGTTAAGATGGCCAAAGCTAGTGTGTCTTTCAAGTGTTGTCTGGTAAAAATGACACGAGATGAAAGGTGATGCAAGAGCTAGTGTTACTGTCCTGACACACCAGGTAGGTCTGTGTTGCCCATGTGTTCAGAGGCCTTTTTTTTTCCTACTTTTAGGCCGACCTCCTTTAATGCAGTCAAATGGTTAGACGCTGTGTTCTACAGGAAGGTTTCATTTGTGAACTGCTTGTTCACTAATGGAGCACACTGATGAAATCCTACAGTCATGTTCCTAACATTGATAATTAGGATTGGGAAGCGAGAACCCGTTCAGAATAAGAACCAGTTTGTTTGTGTGTGTTTTTTTTTTTGTTTTTTTTTTAAATACCGGATCTGTATGATTTATCACTTTCAGTTCCATTTACTTTTTTTTGGACTCGCATTATTCCACCGGTGTGGACCAAGCACTACTAATATTCTTGATATTTTTTTCTTGCTCTGCTAATCAGCAGCATTGCTGCCCCTCTGCCGAATCTACAGTGTGCATCACACAGCACATCTAATGAGCTGGTTCTTTTAAATATACAGTGCTCTGACTACCGTCATGTCCAGCTCAAAATGAACCAAGAACTGTTAATGTGTTATGTAATGTTGAATTTACAGGCTCCTGGCAAGATATTTTTTAGGTATTGAAAATATTTTGAAACATAAAAAAATCTTTATACGTTTTTAAACAACCGCACTTTTGGACGTTGACCAATAGGAAGTTGCTTGGTTTTGTAGTGATATCTGTGTGGGTGGTGCTTCGGTAAATGTGACCGTGCTTTTAAAGGAATGTTCTGGGTTCAATAAAAGTTAAGCTCACTCGACAGCATTTGTAGCATAATATTGATTACAACAAAATTGTATTTTGCTCGTTGCTTTTCTTCATATAAAAAAGCAAAAATCTGGGTTACAGTGAGGCACTTACAGTGGAAGTGATTGGGGGCAATTTTTTGTTAAACTCACTATTTCAAACATTTGGCCAGAATATGCAAACAATATGCATATTAACATTAGTGTGACTAAATTGCTTACTAACCTTTTCTGTGTAAAGTTATAGCCAAATTTACAACTACGTTGCCATGACGATGTAATGTCAACAAAACCTAAAATCCTAAATTGACTGAAAAAATGCAGATTTAAACAACTTCACTGCTCAAATACATGAGATTTAATAGAAGAATTCAATGTATGGTGTTTTTTATTAAGAAAAGGAGGGATGTCGAAATACATTTTTGTGGTAATCAGCATTTTGACACAAATGCATTTGATTGAGCTTAATTTGTATTGAACCTGGAACATTCCTTTGAGAGGAATCTTAATCTGTACCAGAATAATGAATTCCTAAAATCTGCTCTGCTCTCTCGCTGTGCTGTTTAAACTAGCACCGTTTTGTCACACTTTTGAAATATTTAGCTTTTTGGTGTTTCCCATGTGCCAGCAGTAAGTTGCAGCACTTAATAAATAAGAGAAGGGCAAATTTGTAGTCGCACTGGTGTGACCTCTAACAAAATTAAGTCATACCAGCAGAAAAAACAGGTTATGGTGGCTTGTCAAGTTGATAAGTGGTGTATATTTGCATAAATGTGTTCTGCTTTTACACTGACTGGGAAAAAAATATATATTTTTAGCATCATTCTCAATGTTTTCCCACATACACATCTAATGTTTGTTAATTGCTACTTAGTCAATTTTTATGACTGATCTAGTTCTCTAATGTTCATTACATCACTGGATTCTGTTCAGTCTTGAGGAATGTAATTGCTGAGGCTTGTTTAAAATGTTTATTTTTTTTACAGTTTCTGTTTAGTATCTTGTTTATATCTGCTGTTGCAAGAGCCATGAATTTGCTAAAACATGTTAGTAACTCAGTATGTAGTTATCACTTTCACAGTGTTCATTCTCATGAATTCATACAGACACACTGTTTTATGAAAAAAAAGGGGGATTCATTTCTTGATGAATGCCAAAAAACATTCTTGTAAGTGCTACAGCTTTGCTAGCGTAGATGCTCGTTGCTCAAATATTTGCTTTGCTAATGTTCTTAAAGGCCAACCAATAGCTGTGGATGACATGTAATATGTGCAGTGTTATGATTGAATATGGTTGTTAACCTCTCAAAAGGCACTTTTATATTGTCATGTAAAGCAACTTGCACTCTTAAAGCAAGTTTCTTCTCTTGCAGACGGTGTCCTGAGCCATGGGGGCCTTTTTGGACAAGCCGAAGACCGAGAAACATAATGCTCATGGGGCAGGCAACGGTCTGCGTTATGGCCTGAGCAGCATGCAGGGCTGGCGTGTGGAGATGGAGGATGCACACACAGCTGTGGTGGGCCTGCCACACGGCCTGGATGACTGGTCCTTCTTTGCCGTGTATGATGGTCACGCTGGCTCCCGTGTGGCCAACTATTGCTCCAAACACCTGCTGGAGCACATCATAATCAGCAGCGAGGACTTCCGTTCGGGCCCTGATTCTGTGGAGGGCGTTAAAAGCGGCATTCGTTCTGGCTTCCTGAAGATTGATGAGTATATGCGCAACTTCTCGGATCTACGGAACGGCATGGACCGTAGCGGCTCTACAGCAGTGGGTGTGCTGATGTCGCCCGAGCACCTCTATTTCATCAACTGTGGAGACTCCCGTGCTGTTCTCAGTCGTGCCCGACAGGTGCAGTTCTCCACGCAAGACCACAAGCCCTGCAACCCACGTGAAAAAGAACGCATTCAGAATGCAGGAGGTTCTGTAATGATCCAAAGGGTGAATGGCTCTCTGGCTGTGTCACGTGCCCTGGGGGATTATGACTACAAGTGTGTGGATGGGAAGGGTCCTACTGAGCAGCTGGTATCTCCGGAACCGGAGGTGTTTGAGATCCCACGTGTTTCAAAAGAGGATGAGTTTGTGGTGCTTGCTTGTGATGGCATCTGGGATGTGATGAGCAATGAAGAGCTGTGTGATTTTGTGCGCTCTCGGTTGGAGGTGTGGGATGATTTGGAGAAGGTCTGCAACTCTGTGGTGGACACCTGTTTACATAAGGTGAGGAGATTGAAGTAGACATCTCAAAAAGTGTTTGTCTTTTTGCCTTGCAAAAACCCAGTGGGTTATCTTGTAAGACTATTTACTTTTCCATTTAGTTACAGAGTTTAACAAAGCTGAATCATTGAGTCTTTACATAAGCATAATAGTCTTGCTAAACTCTAGACTCTCCCCCTTTCCACACACTGCTTCATTTAAGCATTTCAGAATTTATTTTTTTTTAATTTTTTTTGTTTTTTAATGATTTTTGGAAGAATCTAAATCTTTCAGTACCAACCAAAAAGCGCACTTGGTCTTCTGACTGTAGACACCAGCTCTCTAGATGTTAGTACACAGCCTGGGACCTTCTGAATGAGGTCACCGCTCTAGTATCTGGGATGGATAATGTCAGAGCTTTCCATTATTAGACTGCAGCCTACTTCATGTGTTTGTCATGAGGTATGGCTCATGCATACGTTGGAAACAGCTCTGAGACATTGAACTTGGAAGATGTTTCTCTGTGAAGGTTTGGTTAGTGTGTGTGTATATGTCACTGATTTCCATCCAAGCTAAATTTAGGTAAAATTGGAGGCAGCCTAGATTCATAGTGGCTTACAGTAGGAGCTAAACTATAAACGCACATGCTCATGTACTCATCAAGTTGGATGTTAGTCCAGTGAGGTACCTTTTTTAAAGATTGTTTTAATGTACAATTTTTTTTTTTTTCTAACCAGGGAAGTCGTGACAACATGAGTGTTGTTCTGGTTTGTTTCCCCAATGGACCGAAAGTATCCGAGGAGGCTGTGAAGAGAGAGGCAGAATTGGACAAGCTGCTGGAGGCTCGGGTGGAAGGTAAGACACAGCACTCTCCTTCACTGCCCTTCATCTACACTGACATAGGCCTGGTGGAAACCATGTATGTTTGCCCATCTTGTAATTCTAAAACCTAAGTCACAACACCAGACATTAGTGCTCTATGTTAGACATAGAGAGATTTTAAAATATAATGCATAAAATAAATATGTATTTAGCCCTGGTGTCCTGCTCTCTTGTTCTGCTCTCAATAATTTGTCCTCTTCCCCATCTGGTTCATCTCTCACAACATTCTGACATGTTCTGAACTGTCTGAAGGCTCATGGGATCTTTACTAGATGGTGAATGTTAGATCAAGTCCTCACAATTTCTGAAGTGTTTTCCACTAGATATGATGTTAAATCAGCAATGATAAATATTGTTTTCCACTTAACACACTCACCATCTGGATGTTATTGTCTCTCACTGTATCTAAGTGTGGGATGATTGATTGCCTTCACCATTCAAAGTTTCAGCAGACATGGTGAATGAAATGCGCCATTTAAATCTTCCTTTACCAGGGCTCTCTGTCCTACATGTGTAATGTGATTTTCAAAAATGTCTCATCCTGCAGAAATCATGGATAAATCAGGGGAGGAAGGCGTCCCAGATCTAAGCCATGTCATGCACAACCTCCGCCCTGAGAGCATCCCCAATTTGCCACCAGGAGGTGGTCTTGCTAGCAAGTAGGGATCCAAAATTAACAATAACATTTGTCCTTGCAGTTCTCATATTACATTCTAGCTGATCAAGCAGCATATTTTTTAACAAATGGCCTACTTCTAAATTATTTATGGACAAAGAGGGCTGTTACAACCTTTCCCCACAAGTATTAGTTGTCTTCTGTTGAGTTTTTAGTGTTTATAATCTGTTTCTTTGTCCCTTTTAGACGCAGTGTAATTGAGGCTGTTTACAACAGGCTAAATCCACATAGAGAAGAAGATGGGGTGAGTTCTTCCTTTGTAGTTTTGATCATATAAGTGAACCTCAAATAAAACAAAAGGTCACTTGAGTCTTCTCTTTTTTTAGACATATGTCCATCCTTTTTTTCTCTGACATATTGGAATACACAATGTTTCACACATTAGTGCAAATATTTTGTCTTAATGTAGGTCTAGGTGTCTCTTTCGTGCATAGGTTTACTCTCTGGAAAATTTGAGAGCAATGCATTTAGTAAGTGATTAGGGTATGTCCTACTTAGGGAAGTGAAACTGGTTCTCAGATATGTCTTCGTTATATATAGGACGGTTTAAACATTCAAACACATTATCTTTAAAAGCAGTGCCTTTGCATTTAAGCTGAAAATGCAAAGCTTTTTGTGCAAGCTTTGACTTTGTCTATCTGAGCTTGGGCCTCTCTGTAATGGTTTGCATTTATGTCTGCATCTTGGTAGTACTTTGAGAAATTATATTGGCCTAAGACGTGGACACCTATGAGATAATTTTGTGTTGACAAGATGCTTTCATCTCATTCACTTCAGACCGTTATCCTTATTTGTACACTCGCACACACGCAGACAAACACATTTGCTACCACTTACCTGGAGGGCAGCTTACTTTGGCACACTCTTCAGTCCGGCTTCTCTCTAAATGAAAGCCTTCATAAGGGCAGTGTAAGGTCATGGGCAGGTGGCCCTCTATAACCTGCTCTGTCCACTGACACTGGCGTCTTGCACCAGGACAGCCAGGGAGGAGCAGCCGGTGGTGAGGAGGAAGAAGATGGCAGCACTGCTGCAGCCCACCTGCTGGAGGCGCTACGACAGTTCCGGCTCAGCCACCGAGGCGAATATCGCCATGCGCTGGAGCAGGCGCTCTCAACTTACCGGCTGTCCTGCTCAACAGGTGCCACGACACGGACCGGCCCCCAGGAGGACCCTCCCTCACCCCCACCATCCCCAGCCACTGAACCTGTCAACTCTGAGGAGGGACAGGACGAAGCAGCCACATCGCTGTCTCAGGACAAGCTCTCTGGCGCCCCCACTGCATGACCCTGACATCCAATAGTACCAACTAAACCCACCCTACTCTTATCACACCCTGCTATCAAACCCTTACCCAGACCTGCTCTCTGGCCCATATTGATAGGTTGCTTATCTGATGGTTAAGTTCCTCCTTAGGGCAGTTCCAGTGCAGGTTTTTTGTCATCTTTATGAAGATATGTTTGTTAGGGTCTCTTGAGTGTTTAGTTTCCTTTGCACACACCAAGACTCTATTCAGCCACTCATTGGTTATTCAACTTAAACGAAGGAATGTTCCAGGTTCAATACAAGCTAAATCAAGAACATTTGTGGGTATAATGTTGATTACCACAAAAAAAAAGTTAATTTGTCCCCAAAAATCGTGTTTACAATATGGCACTTACAATGGAAATGAATGGGGCCAGGCCATAAACATTAAAATACACACTATTTGAAAAGTATAGCCTCAAGTAGTGAAAATTATACACGTGAGCATGATTTTAGTGTACTAAAATCAGGGATTTACTGGCATTACAGCATTTAGCAGATTACAAGGTTTACCAGCGTTATGTCATCATGATGACAAAGTTGTATTATTGGTTATAAATTTACATAGATAAGGTTAGTAAGCAATTTTATTACACTAAAACATGTATAATGTGTTGCATATCGTGGCTGGCTATACCTCATGTTTATGGACTGGGGTAATCAACATTGTACCACAAATGTAATTGATTGAGCATAGCTTGTGTTGAACAAAGGATATCCCTTTATTATTAAAGGGGGAAGTTTTTAGCACTATTCTTGGCACTAAAAACCTGCTCTGCAACTGCATGAGGTTAACCTTGGCATATCCCAGTTCTGTCTGCAGTAAGCACTTTTCTGTATCTCTGCACTTAGTCCAGTATTTTTTTATATTTACAAACACCGTTATCTAATAAGCAGTTCTAAATGTATGACTTTAGCAGTGCCACTGAGTTTAATGATTTGATGGTCAACATTTTGCACCCAAAGACTTTACCAATGTACTGTAAATAGTTATATGATATCAATGAGAATGGTTTGTTAATTGAGTGGACAATCTGGGCTGTGCCAAGGATACATTTTGACTATTTCCCCATGTACCATCCAATGCATGTGTACTCACATTCTGGGTTGTCTTGTGGTTATAGTTTCAGGATATTAACATGTTCTGTAGAAAGCATCAGGTACAGCTTGTATTGTGCTCTTTGTGTGTGTGTGTGCGTGACATGATAATGAATCTGATCCGAAGCAATTCTTTCACAATATCAAAGGGAACTCTAATGGGGGGGGGTGTGTGTGTGTGTGTGTGTGTGTGTGTGTGTGTGTGTGTGTGTTTATCAACCCCCCCTGTCTCTCTTTCATTGATTTTTATAATTTGGATTGACCTCTCAAATATGATTGTCCTCTGTGTTCTCTTTGAGTCTCAAGAGTTACTATCCAGGTGTCCCCTTAAGGAAAAAGCACAAAATGGAAATGCACTGGCTTTAGAAGCTGTGTGAATGGCTCAGTGTATATTCTTTACAGTTTACTCTAAGCTCATACACTCTTTTCCCACAAAATGCTCTTTGGCTGTAAATCAGTTCTACTGTTGTAATATTCCAGACAGTTAATGGCTTCACATTTGAAATGTAGAAGTCATTTATTAAAGGGGGAAATACATGCAGACTGCATTAGCTGTAGTAGATCATATTGCAATCTAAACGTTAGACAATGCTGCTACATGATCATTCATGAATGTCTGTACTCTGCAGAATTTGCACAGAGCTTCTTGTCAGTCACTCAAATGTTTGGAATTAAGTGTCATCCCCCAAAATGTCTGATGCTTCAATTTTGTTTTCTTTTGCTGATCTATCATAAGTAATTTGAAGCTGATTACTTTGGCTTGCAGTTGATTTCAAAGTTAATACATAATGCAAACTGTGTAATCCTCTTAACAGTTACTGTAAGTGCATGCATAATGCTGCAGTTGTTATTAAACTCATGTTACTAATATACAGTCTCAGGGCAGAATCTAAGAGCTTTACTTAATTGTCTATAGAGGATGGTTTGCTGGTTTGGGTTATGCCCTGGTTTCTTCTATCCCGGGCAAAAGATTTATTTTCATTTTGTTTCATGCTGCAGTTCTTTGAACAAAATAAATCAAATGAAACTATTGATATTTGTCTTTGTTGCCATTTATTCATTGAATTCTTTCACGGTACTTGAGGTTTTAAAAATCCTGTATATGACATGGCACACTTCACAGAATGCTGATACATTTGCTCACTCCTAGCCATCTGATGAACGCTCTCTATGCCACTTTCTGCTCATTATGGTGGGTGTGGTTGTTTTATCACCTAGATAGAGCTTTTAAAAAACAAAATTCATACTCCAATATTTCCAAACTTACTCCTATTTGGCTTAGGTTCTTATTCATGAGCTCATTATTGGAAGTACAGTTTAAACTTGAGGTAAGTGTGCTTCAAACCTGCATGAGTCAGTCATCTTCAGGCTGAGGAAAATTAGTTTTCTGCTTAGATGTCTTTTTTTTTTCTGGAGATTCCGCTTTAAAAAAATAAAAACAAAACAGATTTGCTCAGGTTTAGTTCCTGTCATTTTTTTTTTCTTTCCAAGAACTGTTATATCTTGTTTTTGTTTTTTTTCTCCCCCACCACCACCTATGAATGCTACTTCCATCTAAATGCTGTTTTAATTAGTTTATGGGAAGTTTTGTCTTTCTTACCCTGTTTTTGTGCATTTCCTGTTGCTTTTTTTTTTTTTTTAAATGTATTTTTTGAGGTAATGTTCTTCCATGGTTTAATTTTCATTTTATGGTATCCAAGAACAAGGAAATCCTCTTTCTCTTGAATTCATACCCTTCCTTGATTTCTCTTGCATCATTCTTTTATTTCCCTGAGTCTATCTAGTCAGTGCTTTACCTTTTTTAGTTTTCTGTTTGCTTATTTCTTTCCCTGTCTTGTTTTCTCCGTCGCAGAGTGGAGGTGACCTGGATGATCCCTGGTAGCCCAAGCAGCAGACAGCTTTGGTCTCCACATGAAAGAGATTCACACAAGAAAACCCTTGTTCACACTTTTTTGTTTTTGATTCTTAAAAGAGTCATAGGAAATGTTAAACAACCCGTCTGGAAAACATTTGTTTTTAAAGATGAGTAACTATGGAAATGTTATGATTTTTAGAACCACATTATATGGTAGGCAGAGATATATTTTTACTCCCCCACCCCCTCCCTCCTTAAATCTGTGTCAATTAAGAGCAGTGACTAGACTGCTGGATACTAATTTGGAGGCGTGAACTCTAAACTCGACTGGAGGAGGGCGGGGCAACTAAGCCCCCTGAGACTGACAGTGAGCGGGGCATTCGGACCTTCAGCGAATGCAGGGAGCCTTTCTTCTGCCTCGCTTGGCTATCTCAGATGGCTCACTTTCAACCCCTTCGCACCACGCATGTACAGCTTTTTGGAAATGTGTCCACCAAGCATGTTCTCACCATTTCAGCCCCCCCTTTTCTTTAATGCTGCAACTCTTGTGGACTCTACCCAACCAGCTGAACAACAGCAATTTAAAAAGCCCCCTCGGCCCCCTCATGTACCTCGTTTGCTGCCTCATCCTGCTGCTGGCCACAGAAATATAATGTATCTGTTGTGGATTTTTTTATTTTTTTTTTTGCGGGCAGGGGTGGGAGGAATGATCTAGTATCATTCATTTTGGTGCTTGCTGATAAACAATATAAGGAAAAAAAATAAACTCATCTGACAGCAGGATCCTATGTCAAACCCGCCCAGGATGGAGAGATCTTTAGGAGGAGTGAAGGTACAGCATATGGAGGAGCTTGTTTTGCTGTGACTTCCCAGTCAACCGAGACTCTCACTCTGTATTAAATAAAAACTGAACTCCTCTGATCTCCTTTTTTCATCCCATCTGTACCTTTCCCTCTTCTGCTCTCTTGCTCTCCCCACTTGAATTTATACCATAAGCTTGCCTTCTGGTTTGCTTTTCTCGAACAAAATGTAAAAAAAAAAAAATCCACCCTCTATTATATTGCCGATACTTTTTATTTTTTTTCTTCTTCAGATTATATGGCATAATTGGTATTGTTTGATTGCACTCACATTTGATTACGAAAAATAAATAAAAATACTAAAAAATATATGAAAGAGAAACTATGAGAAGGTAGAGTATTTCTAAAGTTAAACTACAGAAATATGTATGTATATAGCTATATATATTTTTTTTCTCCCTTAACAGTGGAGTGAAAGAATGGAAGGGGCACTCTCTCCTCAGACTGGCTTATAGGTACTTGAAATTTTTAGTGGCTCTTTTTTTTTTTTTTTTTTTTTTAATCCTTAATGTAGGATTGGTTTATGTTTTGAACTGTGCCTGTAAAAAATTATCCATTGCTGCAAGGGTGTACTTACAGATCAGTTAGCTATGGATGGGATGAATGTACCCCCTTTTCACACTGATACACAGTACATATACTTTTATGCACGCATTGGTACATGCTCATGCATACCACTTTCATCGTATACATCACATCATTACTTCATTTATGTCACAGATTAATTTTGTGTGTGTGTTTGCATACATTTGACAGGCAAACATGCTCTGGAGGCCTTCTTAAGAGTTTTTTTTCCCACCTCCCTTTTTTTCTTTATCCATTGACTTTACTTGCTCTGGTGTGTAGCTTTAAAATGAGTGTTTAATTGAATTTTATGAGATGATTGTTGATGTGTGTGTGTGTGTGTGTATGTGTATATATATATATATAATGTTTTTTGCAGTTTTCCCCCCTCCTGGTACACTTAAATTGTAACAGTATGCTGGAAAGCTTAATTTTAAGATGAATATCTCAAGTAAAAGTAATAAATGATTTCCAGTTGAGATGGTAAAGAGATATATTTTGTGCAGTGAGTACGCAAGGACATTCATTTGCATTGTGTATGTCAACAATTATTGATGAGTAGATCAATGGAGAGTATTTTATTTATTCCAAGTTTTTTGGCTTAAGAAATGTTGAGATGGAGGGTTCTTTCCGGAATGGGGAAACTACTGTGCCCAATGTCTTGGAGAGCTGGATAGAGAATTCTCTTGCTCTTGCATCCTTCCTCTATTTCTCTCTGAATCTCTCTAACCACCTGATAAGCCCGTGTAATGAACGTCCCCAATATGATGTTGTGATGTTTCAGTAGCAACCAGTGAATATGATCTGTTCTCCTCAATAAAGGATTGCTGAAGTTTGATGTTAACACAATGATGTGTTTGAAATGTGGTATCTCATGAAATATTGATGTTCAGTCTTGTGGGGGGGGGGGGGGGGTAAAGATTCAAACCATTATTTTTAGATATGTAATGAAATGCATTAAAATAAATCTTTTTTTTTTTGTCTGTTTATTACTCCATTTTAACCCTCCAGAAACCACTATACAAATGCAGAACACAGACACATTTGGTCAAAGTTGAGTATATCAGGTCTTGTAGTTTTAAACCTGTGGGGGTGTGTGCCTTTTAAATCTGTTTATTCAAACAAATCAATTCAAAAGAACAATTTTTTTTTTTATGGCAGTAGGTGGTGCCAAATTAACTTGTGTGTTTCATAAGCGACGCATTGACTCATCGATCGAGTCATTCTGGACTGAAATGATGGAAGTGAGTGAGAACAATTCTTTCGCTTGAAAGATTAATTCAAAAACACAGATTCTGTAATGAACCACAGCTAGTGTTGGTTTTAAAGGAATAGTTCACCTTAAAATTAAAATTCTAATTTACTCTCTCTCATGCCATCCCAGATGTAAGGTTACTTACTTCTGCAGAATATCTCAGCTCTGTAAGTCCACACAATGCAAGTGAATGGTTTTCAAAATCTTGAAGCTCCAAAAAACACAAAGGCAGCATATAAGTAATCCAAAAGATACCTGTGTTTTAATCCATGTCTTCTGAAGTGATCAAATCGGTTTTGGGTGAGAACAGGCCAAAATATAACATCTAGTGCTCTGTGCATTTGTTAATCACTAGGAAGTGTAAATGATTTTAAATAAAAATTAAATCACATAAAATTTTATTTTAAAAGTAAAATTTTATTTTGGTAGGCATAAAATGCAAATGTCTCTTTTCTTTGCTGACCACTGATCTGTGAGCCCCAAATAGCCTCAAACTTTATATCAAATCTTACCTTGGGTTGTTAGCTTTAAAATGAGTTACAGAAATTACTTGTTTACTTGTATGTAAACTTGCTTGGGAGAATAATCCAATGTTGTGTCAAAAAAAATTTACAACAAAATATGAAGTCTGGTAGAAACAGTTCGAGGAACAAATCATCAGCAAAATGGTTTCTCATCTGTATGAAATGTTACACATGATTGTAAAACTGGGATTCTGTGCTTTCCAATGACACATAGGTTGGGCTTCTAGACAACTCAGAAGCCAATCCATTCAACAAATCAGTGTGGAAGATCTCAGCACTTGAAAAAAGTGATTTGGTTGAGCGCTCCATTCATTCAAGAGCACCGTTCATTTCAGATCAGTATAATGTGATGGTACTTTTCTAGTACTTCCTGCCATCCAGTGGAATAAAATAATTTTTGCTTGAAAATTGAGGATACAGGACTGAAAGGCATGCGTTTAAACTTCAACTTTAAATGGAAAATTAAATGTCTATCATAAAATGTAAACATATACAATGTTATTTATTAATTATTTCAATAATTTCTTAAAATGGGGGTTATCTGTAAAATGAGACCATTTTTATGAAATTATGTGAAAAACTTCAAGCGGCATCCCAAAAACCCTGCAGAGCGTAAGAGGTTAAACTCAAGAGAAGCGGAAAAAGATTGGACAAAATGACGGAAGTACGAGCACCAGTACACACAGTATGGTTTCATGTGTGGCATGTTAAGTTCAAAGTGAGTTTTCTGCTCTGAGGTGCTTACAAATGTCAGTTTAAACCCAGCGAAACTAATAAGACAAACCCATGTTCAAAGACGGTTAACTTTCACTTTAAAAGAGACAGGGTTGACAAACCAAAAGCGAACAATGCAAAGCCACATTTCCAGACTCGCTCGCATCAAAAGCAAGTACTGGTTACTTTTAATAACAGTAAAGAATGATGTATGGCTAACTACATTGGGATCCACTGATTGGCATGCGGTGACGTGAAAAGGTGTTGTAAGCATGCTGAGGTGAAGAATCACAGTGTGCATTACACCATAGCTGACTGCACATGCTCACCTGACAGAAGGGTGTTGAGTGGTCATCACCTCTCACCCAATCTGCTAATCAACAGCCTTAAAGAGCAGAGACATCCTCTCTAAAGCTCTGAGCAGGCTTTTATACATCTGCACTTCATTACAATGTCTCCCACTGCAAGGTCTAAATCCCCTTAATAGATCAACCCCCCCATCACCCCTTAAAAGTCTCCCTGCACGTTTACACTGTGTTGTCACCCTGGATCATGATGCCAAGCATGTGGATTAAGGTAATCCATACTCTTCAGGCTGAGGCAGGGGGCAACATGACCACATTGTACACAACCTCTCAGGTTTGTAGATTGGGAGATTAAGGCAGGCAGATATTATAGAATGGTCTGAAATGAGTTTGGGCAATAGTGAGGCTAGTTTGCTTGAAACATCTGTTGATTGGGGCAGAGATGATTTTTGCTCCGTAGACAGAAAGTGGATTTCTAATATTGGTCAGTAGAATTTTGGACACAATTTTATGTAAGACCTTTGGCATGAATACATTTTTTTTTTTTTAAATATTGGACAGTAGACATGGAAGTTGTGTGGAAGTTTTCTTCATATTCCATAATGCTCTTTAAAAGTCTGTGGCACATTCGCTCAATATAAGATTAAATTCTTGGTCTTAACAGGAACTTAAGTGTCTAGCAGCTCTCCTCCAATCACAAATGTCATCTAAGAAGATTCTGCTGGTAAGAAATGCAGGGGAGAACTGGCATTGATTGGTTCTGGGGGTTTTGCCATAATTTATTTCACCCTAGTGTTGTTCCATACCCATGTGGCTTTCTTTCTTCCATGGAACCCAAAAGGAGATGTTAGGCATCATGACAGCCTCATTCATTTACTTTAATTTCATTGAGAAAATATGTTATGAAAGTGAATGGTGACTGAGGCTGTCTGCCATGAGCAGATGATATATATTGAGAGATAAGTTTTTATTATTTACAAGATAGGAAGTTGGAGACACAATGTATTTGCTGATGGGGCATCCATTTAGTCACATTTTTCTTTGCATGTCCCAGCTTTAACACTTGATTATTGAACAAAATATGCTTTGAAGTGAGGATAAAAATATGAATGAATATTGCCAATGAGAAAAGATTTTGATATGAGTGCTCACATGATTGTATTTATATTTTACCTCTAGAGGCTGCTGTTATGCTGTTAAAACAAGCCATTCTAGCTGCAGAATCCTCCAGCATGGGTCACAGAGGAACAGGGGGGATAACTGATTCCAAAATAGTTCCAAAAAGCAACTATTGGAATGGATTAATCTGTAAAACCGATATATCGGTTAACCTCTGAAATATAGCATGCATATAGGCAATATAACAAACTATTAACAGTTGCTTTTTAATTGGCTGACAAATTAGAAGTGTTTGGTTTTACGGTCAAAACATAATACATTTCGGAATGGTCTCGAGTAGAATATAACTAATGTTTTTGCACTCGTATACCAAATATATATCGAGTAAAAGCCCAAGAAAAAAAGCACAGTTTATAAATTGTAAACAGATGTCTTTTGTCGTATTTTCGCTTTTAACTTAATAAAACATCTTTAAAAAATCTAAAAACAACAGATGTTCTCGAAAAACGAAACAAGTCATGAGTGACATAATCTAATCATTTCAATGCAGAAGTATAAACCTTATACAAAAGTATAAATGCCTTAAAGTCTCCTTTTGTGATCCACAGAAGAAAAAAAGTCATATGGGGTTGGAACTACATGAGGATGATAAAAGATTTTTTTGGGACAACTATCCCAGATGCCCTTAATTGTTTAGCTTGTCTCTGCAATGTGATTACTTGTCTGTGCTCTTTCAGATATCCAGTATATTGATAACTGGCATCATCGTCTGTAATGCTTTGCTAAAATACCTAAGCTCTTTTCTGTGCAGAGTTAGTAGTGGGGGTCTGAGTGGTGAAATTGGAGGGTGGGCGTGGGGGGTGTTTGGGATTACCTCTTTTCCAAAGCCTAGTTACATTGCAGTAGTAAATGAGCTGTTGAAAGAATGCACCCAGGACTGGAACAGCCGTACGTCCTGGGGGTCGCAGCTTAACTGCAGCCCGATTGGTGGGATTACAGAGGAAATGAGAGGACAGAGCAGGGGACCGGGAGCCAGGTAATTCAGCTCTAATTAACCACATTCACCAACCTGCATGCTTTCTTCCCCACCTTTTCTTCATTCCCCAAGGATTTGTGCCTACCTGTTGAGAGACACTGTTGCTCTATGCTTTCTCCGATATCATTGTTAAGGAGAAGAATGCCAATAGTTTTGATTGTGGCAACTTTAGGGTGGCCTTATTGTGATTTGTACCCATTTTTGGAGTATATTTTGTGTGCTGCCTCCATCTCGTTTTTGCAGCGTGCAAATGATTGCTGCTCTTGTAACCAGCAGGTATTCTTTCGAATATGTACGGCTACTGTATTTCTTCTTGATTGTGTGATAAACTTTCTCAGTCTCATCTGACTTTGTACTCATCAAGTGATGTTAATTACGGCTCTCCCCTCCGCTATTTCTTTATCGCTGGTTCTCCCTCTCTGAGCTGTCACCTCTGTGTCAGTGGATATCTCTGAGTCTCAGCATGTAGCATCCACTGGAGCTGAATGTACCCTCCCTCTCAGCCACTGGCCCACCAGCCGGCGCTGTCCTGACATGACAGCCCATTGTGTTTGTCCAGCCAGGCCGAAACCCCTGGCCGCAGGAAGGAATTAAGGGAGGATAGGAGGGGAGAAGTAATTATGTTTAGTCACTGAATTCTGTAGATCCCTGTGTTAATTATGCGATTCACCACAAAACACTGTCAAGTCAAGTGAAAAGAGCAGGAATGCCGATGAGAGCGGCTCAGAACATGACACCTCAGAGCCCCTGTGAGGTCAGGACAGGACCGTTTGTTTGTAAGGGTAGGATAAGCTCCTCACGTACACCAGGCTCCAATTACAGGCCTGGCCATTCACATTTGGCTCAGCATGGCTTGTCTGGTTTGTCAGCAATTTTATTGCAATTAATGGAGCATGAGAAGGTTTGTATGCTGTAGCACAGGTCTACCAAGTTAAATGCACACTGGGCACTGTGTAGCCACTCTGAAATACATCATATAAACTAAATTAAAGCTGAAGTGTATCATTTGTGCGCAATCTTATACATGGTGTATAATACATGCACCGATTTTGCTTAAAGGAATATAGCTTAACCGGCTAATTTATTTAATTAGCCAACAACCTGTTTTGTTGTATACATGTTCAAAACCCTTATATTGTGTTCCTGTCAAAACAGACCTATTAACTTTTTTTTCCTGAATACTGTAGTTTATTTCATCCAGTTTAATTTTTTTTTAGCATTTTCATAAAAAAATTGTTTTCACATTGTTACACCTCTGGTGTTCCTGGTCTTAAGTGACCGGCCGTTGGAAATGAATGGATGAGACTACAAAATACAGAAAAAGTGTTCAGCATCCCAGTCCTTTAGATGAGCAAATTTTTGGATGTGTGTTTGCACACACAAAGTCCTTGGACATGTGCACACACACACAATGTGTGTTGAGTGCCCTTTTGTGCATTGTCTTTCCATGTACACACTTTGAAGAATATTTCCATATCTACTTGTCATATTATGTTGTCTTTCGGCTCGTTTGAATTGGGATAGTCTTTTATAAGTTCAGATATGTCATCTATGTTATTGTAACACTTGGGACATTCTCCCTAGCGGACTAGAGGTCACTAGAAGGATAAAGACTTTTAGTTTGAAGATTAGTTTTGGTTTTTGATGTGTCTATGTTCCCTGTGTTCCCATTGATCCCAGCTGTGTCTTGTTAACTTTCTTAGTTATTGTGTATATATTGATATATTGCCCTCATGTCTCCCTGTCTTTGTCAGTTGTTAACCTTTCATGGATGTAATGTGTTGTTGTTGTTGTTGTGTTTTGAGTTCTTTTATGTTTGTCTCTGTGTTTTAATGAAAAAGCCTGCACATAGATCCTTCTCTCACTTCTTTCCTGCAAACGTTACAGAACAACTGACCAGTCTATGGATCTAGCTTGGCAATTGTTGTCTCTCAGGCAAGGAGGTGATGCCATCGAGCAGTATACATAGCAATCTCACCCGGGATTTCAACTGGGGAGATATTTGTCTCAAGGACTGGACTTAATGAGCCTGTGAAACCAGGTGGCAGATGTGAACTTTCCTTGGTTGAATTAATTGACTATGCTTTAAGGCTCACATTCTCCCCTTACGCTGTGGGTATGGCAGTAATCCCATGCTACTGCCAGCGGATGAAGCCTCATCCGTCCCAGATCCAGCGCCCCAGACCACTGAGGCTGTCGACAAGTCCGTCCTGCCCCCGGTGACTGTCGACGATCCTTCCAGTATGATCACTGTCCAGCGGATGTCGTTCAGTCTGCTGATCTTTCCTGCGGCTCCTCTGCCTCCTGCAGCTCCTACAACTGAATCCTTGCCTCCTGTGGCTCCTCCTCCTGAGTGTCTGCTTCCTATGAAATTTGTATTTATTTATTTTTTTAATGCAAATTTTTTTTAGCTGCTCCATAGCATTAGGCGGGGGTCTGAAACACTTGGGACATTCTCCCTAGAGGTCGCTAGAAGGATAAAGACTTTTTATGTGTGCGTGCTTTCATGGATGTAACGGTTTGTTTTGTTGCCGTGTTTGAGTTCTTTTGTTTCTTAGTTTTAATTAAAAAGCCTGCACATATATCCTCTTTACTGCAAATGTTAGTTATATGTATGTTTCACAAAGTAATAAGGAAAAAGTGACAAAAAAAATAATTTCTAATTTGTCAAATTAAAAAGCATGATTTACAAATTGGTAGGATCTGCTATATGTATAGTAAAGTCTAGATTCTAAGCTTTAAAATTAGATCCATTTTGTTTCAATTATGCAAGTGGTGATTAATTTATCACATAATTATGATTTTTATTTTTTCTCCAGGGAGTCCCCCCAACTATCCAGTTTATAAGCTCAGGTCAATGAAACTTTCTATCAAAAAAATCTTTAGCTATCAAAAAAATAGTTTTTGTAAAAAAAACAAAAGTAAATTTCTAAAGAAGTTGACAAAACATCTAATGCAATACCTTGGGATAATATATGCAATTTTTATTAATTAGATTTATTAACAATCTAGTGGGCCAGTCATTTTTGACCGGGAACACAAATGGTGTTAGCACAAATGAATGCAACACAAGGGTTTCCCTATGTTGGAGTAAAGTCATGAATGATTTACACACAAACCGATCAGCATACATTACCCCAATTTCGCTCTGTATGTAAACTCCTCTACTGGCATTCTTACAAAAATACTTCCAAAATTCTTATCCAGTGTGTGCAAGTGTTGTGTGCATGCCTGTTTATGTTTTGACGTCAAAAGCAGAGAATAACTTCATAATTTCATGTTTTATGTAATCACTGTTTTTTGCATTGTCTAATATATGCTGATTGATTGTATTCAATTATCCAAACATTCATTATGTCTAAGTGCATGTAAACATGCTCAATATTGATTGTTTTTAAACAGGTTTCTCAAACACCTTCCCAGTCCTCCATTGGTCAGAGTGATAGACCTGCCACAAACTAACTCCACTGGTTGAGCCAGTGTTGCTATTTCATGTGTTTACATTCTTCAGGGGAATCATCCTACAAATTGCGTATAGTTACTAAGCTGCGATAGGAGGAACTATTTTAAAATATGAAGAATGACACACTTCAGCTTTAAAAAAGGAAGTCATCTCAGTACATCTTGCTTCAACTTGCTCCCAAAGACCAAAAGTCCTTCTATAGTATCAGTGAACATGCCATTGTATTAAATTCTGCATTAGGAGGAATGTGAATATGTGCCAAAAAAAGAGCTCTTTATTCATATTCCCTTCACAGAAGTGCTCTTGCCTGGGGAACCAGACCAATGTGCTCCTTATATCTGTCCCCAGATTATGGTTCCCCTTTTGTAAGTGAGGAGAGAGAGGCAGATACGATCAGGTGCAGGAGCCGTGGTCCGTGGGCTAGTGGAGGAGAGAAGAGAGCAGAGAAGGAAGTCATTTATGGGCTGAGCATGTTTCATGCCTCAGAAACCATGTTGAATTAAATAGAGTAATCACAGCTTGAGGCCACCTCTCTCTGGTTCACTCTCTCTTTCGCTCTTTGTACCTCATTTGCCGCGGAGAGGAGTAGATTATCACTAGATCACTGTGGGGGCCGGCCCAACAAATGCACACACACTTTCAACACAATGCTTCTCATCGGGTGTTTGGAGACGCTGGGACAAAGGACTGGTCTCCTTTACTTTTTAAATGTTTTTTGAGATCCTATAGTTTTTACCTGTTCCTGGTAGAGCAATACACTAGGAATGCCAAGGTCATGATCCATGCAAATTGATAAAACGTGTACCCTGAGGTCACTTAGGAAAAAAACATCTGTCAAATGCGTAAAGGAAAATCTTGTAGTCACATGCACTTTTGCTCTGTTTATTTGTTAATCGATCAAAGCTGGCCTTCTTTCCTAACAGTTAACTTTCAGATCCATTGCATTTGACAGTGACTACTGGGTTTTGCCCATTAACACCACCAACCTGTTAGTCATTTGACCCTCTGTCCTGTAGCCAGCCCAAGAAGAACCAACACAAGGTCAGTGGAATAAAAATAGTTTTGATTCAGTTCAAGTGAAGCGTTTAATTCTGGAGGTGCCCTTGGGCCACTTCAGTGAATGCTCTTAATCCACTTCTATAATGCACATTGCCCAATTGTGTATGTGCATTATCTGGACACAATGTGCGCTCCTTTGGGCAGTCATTGTTAAACACAGCGCTGAGTGTCTCTCATGAGCCGTATGAATTTAGACGATGACAGCTGAGCGTAGAGACAAGGCCATATATCTTATTTATTGGGAGGAGGGAAAGGTAGCAGCAGGATATGGGTGTCATATTGAGAGACTTAGAAGAGGGAAGGAGAGAAGGAGGGGGTGACAAAGCGACTGCAGTCAACCTACAGAAATTGCAAAGGAAATAAGTTACAGATGCCAAAGAATGGCAGAGCAGTGCTTAAAGGGATAGCTCAGCCCAAAAAAGTACATTCTGTCACTATTTACTCATCCTAATCTTGTTCCAAATGCGTATGACTTTCCTCCATGAAAAACAAAAGGTAAACTTTTGAAGAATATCCTGGTCCACACTTTTCCATATAATGAAAGGGAATTCGAACTGGTACTGTCAAGTTCAAGAATAACAATAACAACAAAAAAGCTCCATAAAAGTATTATGACTTGTGAGCTAAAGACTTTTTGTGAATAGCAGACAGCCATTTAAGTTGTGATTCACTTAAAATCTTGGCACTTGGCCTAGGTCTCCTTGGTGTGCTCACGAGAGTTTATTATAGAAAAAGCAATATTCGTTTAGTGTAGGGGTTCTCAACGGGGGCGGTACTGTCCCCCAGTGGGCTTTCAAATGATGCCAGGGGGTGCTGAGTAATTATGCAGTCAATAAGATTCTGAATAAAGGAGTTCCAACTTACTCAGTGTTAGAATAATTTAGTCACAGGTGTTAACTTTTTATAGATATTATAGATCAATAACAGTTAAGTCAATGCTGTAATGTAGAATGAGCATTTCAGTGGGACAATTGAGAATCACTGATTTAGTGAATGAATCATTCTTTTGGGTTGGATCTTTTTAGTGAATCGGTTGATCCAGTTTGCAAAATCTAGATGCTGCAGTTAACAACGAGCTAGAAGATTATCATTAAATAATGACTTAAATTTTGGCCTGTTCCTCAATCAAAAGCCATCGTATGACTTTTGAAAGCTTTGTCGATTTGACCACTTTTATCATTCTTTTATGGTGCTTTCTTAACTTTTCAGTCCTCATTCATTTTCATTATATGAAAAAGTGTGGCCTAGGATGTTCTTCAAAAAGTCATATGGGTTTGGAACAAAATGAGGGTGTGTAAATAAAGACACTTTTTATTTTTGGCTGGACTATTCCTTTTTCAGAGCTTTCATTTTAACTGGCCCCCATTAAAAAAAGAAAATATCATGATAATAATATATTTACATACATATATTTTATAGATCCCTATTTTTATCTGTGCCAGAAAAAAATACAAGTTTTCATTTACAAAAAAAAAAAAAAAAAAGTTTTTAATTTGCAATTATACAGCTGGAAATTAACAGATACAGTCCCTGCATCCATTTGCATACAATGCAAAACTTTTCTTACTTGTCCTTTAAAGACTTTCACAAATAATTCTCACAACATCAACAAAAGCTCAACTATGTCGGCTGACAAGTTTAAACCAGCAGAATTTGCAACAAATGTTAAATACATCACAGAAAACCAAATATATTTCCAAATATAAGCCTTTTTTATGTGAAAAAATGTGAAAGTGGAGATTTATAGTAAAAAAGTACATCAATATTGGTCTGTTTCTCACCCACACTTATCATATATCTTCTGAAGATATGGATTTACCCACTAGAGTCTTATAGATTACTTTAATACTGCCTTTTATATGATTTTTTGAGCATTAATGTTCGGGCTACCATTCACTTGCATTGTAAGGACCAACAGAGCTGAGATATTCTTCTAAAAATCTTTGTGTTCTGCAGAAGAAAGAAAGTCATACACATCTGGGATGGCAAGATGGTTTGTAAATAGAATATGGTGAGATAAGAGAATTTTCATTTTTGAGTAAAATATCACTAAGTTTGCAAGGCATAAAAACATGTACAAGGTCAATGATCGCTGTGAAAAGTAGCTCTGGACCAATGAAGCAAGTGACAGTTCCATGAATTGGCCTGAATCTGTCTCACACTGGGTCTACGTGCCATACTTATTGCTGAGCCCTGCTATTAGGTTCAGCAAGTTGTAAAGGAAGTTAACTGCCATAAACAAATTACACACAGCACCATATGCGATAAATGCAGCCCACATGCCTCTGTGCAAATGTTTATGATAGAATGCCATCTTATAACTCCAAGCCTCTGACTCTCAGCAGGTAATTCCAAAGGGATTGACCATGATTACATATTACACTTTGGTTTCAGATGTGAAATGAATATGCAATATAAGAAAGGTCAGACCCTCAGTAAAGTTTTCTATCCGCACCATCTCTTTTGGCCTCTATCTAGCCATATCCTTGTTTGCACAACTGGATTGAGCAGCACACAGTGTTAATTGCACTTACCAATAGCCTTTAGGCGTCACAGGGATTATAGACCTGAATCATATTAGTGGAGCTACCCAATCATTGGGACATTTACTGATTTGTGGCTTTAAGTGCTTTATCCTGCTTTACTGTTCAGTGTGGAATGTTTTAATCCAATAACAGCCACTGTGCTGACAGAAAGATCTACACATGACTGTGCTGCCTCACCGTTGGGTGCCAGCAGGTGGCAGCAGTCTCCACTCTTTGCAAAGGGAGCTTATTTAGGGTTCCTTTGGTGGGCTTCAAGAATCTTGATTGTTTCAGTCAGTAAAATGACCAACAAACTTGCAATATTAAGAGCTTCTAATTTGGGCTTTTAGCTGCCAGCTCAAACTCGCTGAATGTTTGCGGGGTGCCCCAGAGCAAGAGCAATCATTCACGAGGTCTACAGGGAAAGATTACATTAAGGTTGAGGCGCAAAACACACTTACCAAATTCCCAGGGGGAGTGTTAATGTGTGACTGGGAGTAAGGTGATGTGTATATATGTGTGTCTCTATCTGATAGGTCTTTTTGTATTTTGTTCATGTTTCTGCGCTGCAGGCAGTGGAGGAGCTTGCCTTTTCAGTATGCACAACAAGGAAATCAGTGTAAAATGGGCACAAATTGATACTGACATTTTTTTAAAAGCTGACATAACTAAAACTATGTTTCTCAATGAAATATTACTATATAATGCTTTATATTCAAAACAAAGCATTGTTTGCGCGGTTTGCCCCCCACAGCACCCATTAAATGGATAGTTCATCCTAAAATGAAAATGTTTGTCATCATGTATTCGCCCTTGAGTTGTTTAAAACCCGTATGACTTTCCTTCTTCTGTGGAACACAAGCAAGATATTCGAGTGTGACATCCTTAGTCACCATTCGCTTTCGAGGGAGGAAAAAAGACTGTGCACATTTCTAAATTTTTGTGTTCCAAGAACGAAAGTGTTACAGGTTTATATAAATGACAACTGAATTTTCATTTTTGGGTGAACCTTTAAAGGTATAGTTCACCCAAAAATGAAAATTCTCTCATCATTTACTCACACCATCCCAGTGTATGATTTTCTTTCTTCTGTAGAACACAAACAAAGATTTTTAGAAGAATATCTCAGCTCTGTTGGTTATTACAATGCAAGTGAATGGTGGCCAGAACTTTGACGTTCCAAAAGCACATAAAGGCAGCATAAAAGTAAACCAGAGGACTCCAGTGGTTAAATCCATGTCTTCAGAAGCGATATGATAGGTGTGGGTGAGAAACAGATCAATATTTAAGTCCTTTTTTACTATCCATCTCCATTTCACATTCTTCTTTTTTTGTATTTTTTTGAGATTTGCGTTCCTCATGCATATTGCCACCTACTGGGGAGGGAGGAAAATTAAAGATGCAGTATGTAAGATACAGAAACCCTTGTTATTAATGACACCTGTGGCCATTATGTGAACTGCAGTGTGAACTTGTGCTTGCGCTCACACTTTATAGGGATGCAAGCGAGTGAGCGTCGATCAAAACAGTGACGTAACATACAAAGAGACAGCGTGATTCACTGGCATCATGCTGACAGATGAGGCAGCATAGTTAAAATTACACAGTTATGATTGTTTTACTACAAACTTTGAGACTGTATATTATATTTGACTCTCCAGTGCTGGAACAGGGCTAAAACAAAGTGTGGATATAGGTCTGACTATGGGAGACTGTAGTTTGAAGTAATCACTTTTCTTTACATGATACATTGACTGCATTTATACGATAGTCTATGTCGGCGTTTGCTAGCTAGCCAGCTTTATCAATAGCTGTTAGCTAAATTTGGTGGACGATGACAGTAGCTGTTTATTTTTTATTGTTTTATAATAATAGAACGTATATATTTTCTGTATAACCAAGTTACGTTGCCCTAAAGAATGGAGCTTTTTGCATTATCTTGAACATTGCCTAGCATTCATTTCATGTGTTAGTTTTGCTAAAATTACACAGATCAATCCTTATGGCACTATATTTCACATGCTTTGCAGTTATGTAAGCTTACCTGTCCAATAAGAATGCCTATTCAGGGTCGGTTTTGATCCCCGAACGAAGGTCCCTCCAGGAATCAAATGCCCTGCCGATGTTCACTCTAGTTTTTACTCGACCACAATCAAGTTCCTGCTCAGCCAGACAGGATTCAGTAGATAAAAGTTTTTTTGTTTTTTGGCTTCTCTGAGTTTGTGTAGGAGTCGGTGTTGTGATGTTTGCTGGATTCCATCTCTAAGATAACGTTACCTAGTGTTGCAGTTTGTTGTTGCTGTTGAATAGCAGAAGAGAGGGTATTCCTGTCTGAGGTAAAGCTCTCGGGAGCACACATAAACGTCCCATCCTTTGGATTTTCCTGGCAAAAGCAACCCGATCCCTTTGCATTAAATTCAGACTATAGGCTTTAATAGGCAAAATAAGAAGTCCAGGAAGGGCTAATTTTTTAAGTTGCGTCACAAGCCGTTCACACATTGGCAAAAAAAGACCTAATATTACATGAAAATTGTTACATATTACACCTTTAAATATTGATCTGTTTTTCACCCACACGTTTCATATTGCTTCTGAAGATGTAGATTTATGGGTTACGTTTATGCTGCCTTTTTGTGCATTTTGGAGCTTAAACAATTTGGTCACAATTCACTTGCATTGTGAGAAATTACAGAGCTGAAATATTCTTCTAAAAATCTTTGTTTGTGTTCTGCAGGAGAAAGAAAGGCATACACATTTGAGATGGCATGAGAGTGAGAAAATAATTAGAATATTTTCCATTTTGGGTGAACGGTCCCTTTAAATCTTCGCTATAGGCTGTAGATGCAGCCCATATGCAGGCACTGTGGACACTACTGAATAATCAGAGGACTGAGGTGTAGTTCATGCATATGAGAGTTATGCTAAAGCACTCAAGAGGGGATTTACAGCTCCTCTCATCCTCTTCCAGTCCCATCACTATTCCACCTGTTACCTTGCGCTCTCTCTCTCTCTCTCTCTCTCTCTCTCTCTCTCTCTCTAACGGACATAAGTGTTTCTCTCCTGCTCAGTTTAATCCCTGAACTTTGTCACCTTCAGAAATCTCCATCTATCCTTCTTTCTCCCTCTGTCTTTCTTTCTCTCTCTCCTCCTCCTCCCTTGGATGCACCTCTGGCAGTCTTATCTGTGCCTCTGCTGTGTGAGTGTGGTATTATGAGATTAAGGATGAAGCTCTGATGATCGGATGCAGCTCTTAATTGGAGTGGAAGGTGTGCTTGGCTTCAGCCAGTGATTTTGGCTCATGGATATGACAGTAGAGTAGGGCTCAGAGCACTGATACAGGACTAGACAGCGCAGGTTGGTGGAATGATGTCAATATAACTCTCTAATCGTTTTTATTGGTCCAGGCAGCTCAGTGGGATAGATGGATGAGGAGAATGATTCTCTGCTCTCCCTTGTATTTTGATGTCTTCGCATTCTATGAGTCCATGAGCTTAATATTGGTCTGTCTATCATAATGCAATCATAACTGAAAGGTGTTCCCAATCAGGATTGCGGATTAAGAGATTATGCTCGCATTGTCGTTGCCCATTGTGAGGGGTCAAACCGACATCATTTTGGTGATGAAGGACTGGTGCATTTCTGTGGACCATTACCCAGGTCACCCTGAGGGAGAGAGGGCTTGTGGCAGGTGTGGCCTCTCTAATGACAAAAGACCATATTGATATAATTGCTCTCTTTTTGTGATTAATTTCATATTGTAATGGGACAGGATTTAGCAAAGCTCCCCCAAAACTCTCTATCATTAGTGCAAAGCTTCTCATTACAGGAAGAGCCCTGTTATAGTGTCTCACTGCTATGTGTCCGCAGTTAATATAGGTCACAATAGCGAACAAGCACCCATTAGATTATTGTTTTCCATTTTCTTTAGAGGTGCACTTCTAAGCACCAAAACAACCTAAATTCGGATAAGAGGCTCAAGGGAAGACAAAAACCAGAGTTGTTTCCTCTTGTCACTTCCGGTGGTGGGAGAGCTACAGTGGTAATAAAAAGTATGTGAACCCTTTGGAATTACCTGCGGTTATGTATAAATTTGTCTTAAAATCTGTTACAATAATGAACAAACACAATCTTTTTTAAATTATAACACACAAATTATTGTATTGTTCTTGTACATAAAGAATACATCATTCAAAGTTATACAGTGTAGGTTGGAAAAAATGTGTGAACCACTAGACTAATGACGTCATCAAAAGCTAATTACAGTCAGGAGTTGGCAAACCTGGCATCCAAATAATGAAACAAGATTGGAGGTGTGGGTTAGAGCTACTTAGACTTATAAAAAGCATTTTTGAGTTTGCTATTCGCAAGTAGCATCTGCTGATGTGTCAAATCATAAAAGACCAAAGATCAAGAATTGTTGTTTTAGATGAAGCTGGAAAGTTTTACAAAGCTATCTTCAAAGAGCTTAGATATTAATTTGTCTTCAAATTAGACAAATTGTCTATAAATGGAGAGATTTAGTACTGTTGCTACTCTCCTTAGAAGTGGCCATCCAGCCAAGATGTCTCAAAGGGCACACATGCAGAATGCTCAAGAAAAAAAGAACACTAGAGTGACAGCAAAAAAACTTGAAGGAATCATTGGGACATCTCTGTTCATGAGTCTACTACATGGAAAACATTAAACAGGCATGGTGCCCATGGCAGGACACCACTAAGGAAGCTTTTTGCTTTCCAACCAAATTATTGCTGCATGCCTGAAGTTTGCCAAAGACCAACTTGACACTCCACAATGCTACTGGGATATGTTTTGTGGACTGATGAAACTACAGTTGAATTGTTTGGGAAGAATTCACAACACTACTTAAGGAGTAAAAAGTGCACCGCATACCAACATTAAAAAATCATCCCAAAGGTGAAGTACGGTAGAGGGAGCATCATGATTTGGGGCTGCTTTGCTGCTTCGGGGCCTGGACTGCTTACCATCATCGAGGGAAAAATGAATTCCCAAGTTTATAAAGATATCCAACAAGATAATGTCGTGGTGGCTGTGTGCCAGCTGAAGCTCAGTAGAATTTGGGTGATGCAGCAGGACAATGACCCTAAACATCGAAGTAAATCCTCTACAGAACGGCCTCAAAAAATGAAAATCCACCTTTTGGAGTGGCCCAGTCAGAGCCCAGACCATAGCCCAATAGATATGTTGTGGAATTACCTCAACAGAGTCGTTCCCACCAGACATCCTAAGAATATGGCTGAGCTGAAGCAGTTCTGTATAGAAGAATGTCCAAAATTCCTTCTGAACGTTGTGCAGGTCTACTGCGTAGCTACCGTTACACTTGGTTGAGGTTATTGCTGCCTACCTCAGTTTAAATCCAAGGGTTCAATTACATTTTCCACCACACTGTGAATGTTTAATAGGATGTGTTCAATAAAGACATACAATATTAGAATTGTTTGTATGTTGTTAGCTTAAACACATTGCGTTTGTCTATATTTGTGAGTTGGATAAATATGAGATCCCATTTTATGATCTATTAATGTAGAAAAACAGCTAATTCTAAAATTACTTTGTACTTTGAAACTGTTGCTTCCCATGCTTCAAATTACTCATAACTAAAAGTAGTTAAACTACAGTCAAGCTACCCTTTTAGAAAATTAGTTAGCTAAACTACAAGCTACTAATATATAATAGCTAACTACTTTGAAGAGAGAAAATATTTTTAATTTAAATAGATGTGTGACAGGTTAGTGATTTCTGAGCAATGGAGGAGTCTGGAGGCAGCAAACTTTCAATGTGATTTTGAAAGGTGTATTTTATTTACTCCTTCAGCGTCACACAAAACTTTAACAAAAAATGTCTCTTAGAGGCCAAACACACACAAAGGATTCTTGAGGTTTCTCTCTATACTATGATAGGAACAAGCAGCCAACACTCTCTGTTGCCACTCTGTCTACCATTCATGTGCTTTTTCAGGGTGTAGCGGAGGGTGAGGACAGCCCACCTGATCGCAAGACACTCCTTCTCAGTAGTGCTGTACTTTGCCTCAAGGAGAGATTGCGACTTATGTACAGCACCGGCCAACCTCCTGTGACAGCACTGCCCCCAGCCCCCAGTCTGATGTATCTGTCTGCAAAATAAAGGGAAAATATAAATTAGAAGCATGTAAAAGCATCCCCCAACAAAGTGCAGATTTTACTTTTATGAAAGCCTGTTGGCACAACTCTGTCCACTGGACTGGATCGGGGGTACCCTTTCTAGTGAGATCAGTCAGCGGGCTGGTGTCTTCAGAGTAACTAGGCACAAACCTTCGGTAGTAGCCAGCCAGCCCCAAGAACTGTATCACCTCCTTTTTGCTGCGGTTTTGTTAACTTGGGGTCGCTCCTACCCATGACCCAAGTAGAACCCCAGATTCTGAAATTCCACCTGCCCAATTTTGCACTTATTAGCCGTGAGCACTGCCCATCACAGCAACCTCAGGACAACACTCAGATGTTGAATAAGTCGCTGCCAGACATTACTTTAAATGATGATATCATCTAAATGAGCGGCGGCATGTGCTGTATGTGGTCTGAGAATTTTATCCATGAGATGCTGAAACGTGGCTGGAGCCCCAAACAAACTGAACAGAAGAGTCACAAATTGGTGTAATCCAAACGGTGTGGGAAAAGCCATTTTTTCTCTGGAGATTGGAGTTAAAGGGATCTGGCAATAACTCTTTGTTAAATCCAGTGTCGAATAAAATCCCCATGCACACACCGCACCCTCACCCGAATATGGTTGTATTTATTAACATGAGTAAATGCATTGAACTATATTGTTTAACAGTGTTTATTAATCTTGGTTCATTTTAATTTATAAAAATATCATTGCTCATTGTAAGGTCACGTTAATTACTAATTAACTAATTTTAAGGAATACAACCAAATTGTAAAGTGTTATTGTTAATGGATGTTGCAAATTTATTCTTAATACAATTTATGCTTCATTCAACATAAACTACTGTTACTGGAAAAGGTCAACACCAAAAAAACAACTGTAACGCTACTGAAAAATTTAGTAGCTTTGCTACTTTTAGTCAGATATTTCCCAACTCTATTAACTTCTACATTCAGAATAACCTCCCACACCATGAACCAATCCCTGGTTTATGTGCTCAGAGACCTATGGAGCATTTGAAGCAGGTGTTCATTCGGTCATTCCCTGCACAGATTGCTATTGCTCTAGGGCATTCTGCAAGCATCCACAGCCACCCAAGCTGCCTCTAAAAGCCTGAACTAAAGCCTCTGAATATTAAATGTATGTTATGGGCTTTTCATTTGGAGAGATCACCAATATTGTTCATTATTCAACAGAGCATTTCACATTACCAATAGCGGCCACATACACATCATTTTACCCACGCAGGTAAAAATTGGATCGTAATTACAGCATGACCTCCTGTCAGCAAGATAGAGCTGGTCAATCCCATTCACTTTGCCATGTGGATTGTGAAAGCATAGGCCATTGTGTGTTGGGGAGGCCGTTAACTGAAATGGCCTTTGACAGACCCCCTTGTCACCACGCACTGCTTATTGGGTCTCCTCTGCCCTGTGTGCAATGTTTTCCTCCATTGCTCTCCATTCATTCTTTCCTCCTCAGCATGCCTTCATAAAGAAACAGGCCCAGCCAGTGACCCCACCATTCAGGCTACAGCTCTCTGCTGTGCCCAACATGCTGCCCCCATTGCTGTCTAACAAGCCCTGACTTTGCATCTTCAGTGCTCTGGTTCTGATGGCTAGAATTTCATGGTATCCTAGGGGTGCACATATCCCCAATTCACAACAGCTTGGAGAAGGCACACCTGAACCCTCGCCTACTAAATCTTCCTTATGGCTCATCCTACAGTTGTCTGTCACAAGTTTTCTCATTTACTTCAAATATGGTTACTTCTCAGAATTGTAAAGAACACTTATCCCAATATCAATTAATGTGGGCCGCATTGACTAAATCAAGAGTTAATCATCACAAAATTGTGAACTTGAGAGAGACATGGTAATGCAAGGACCCATAAAACAATAACCATCACTTTCTAAAAAGATCATTGTTCTTTTAAAAAGGCGACAGGCCTGTTGCATCCCTTCAAGAACACGCCGTGTGAAGACATTACTTAATTATTGCTCTTAAGTGCCTCTTAAAATGTAAGTGCTGCGCTGTCTGTCAAGCTGCCATTATGTTTAAAAGGTGTTCCCCTTGTGTCTGTTCATCTTATCACTTTTAGGGCAATTTCATAACAGAGCAATTTAATCCACTGTGAGGTTTCAATCCATCGACGACTCCTGCCATATCAGTGGTGTATAGACACATATGCACACAGGCAATGAAGCAGGAGAACACTGTGTTTTCTACAGTATGTTGATGGCCAGTGAGGTCAGTCAGGCTCTCAGTCAGTCTCTCTCTTTCTCTCTCTAACTCTCTCTCTTCTTCTCTGATAGTGAAGAGTGGAAGTTGAGCAGGTCTCTGTGGAGTGAATAAATGTGTAAATGCAGCTCGTTCTTCTCTAATCCACAGAGGTGGAAAAGCACTGAGCCGTTAAATAAGCAGAGTGCTGAGCCGCTTTGCTCTTCGCCTGCATATTGACCAGAGACTTAAGATGATTAATGCAACACTTTAGCACTGCAGAGAAGAGAGTGTGAGAAAGAGAGAGAGATGGGGTATGAAAAATAATAAAGATGTTGAAAATGTTAATTGTTTAATTTCGATAATAATAACTGCACGAAGCGAGAGATGGTAGATATTGTTGGCCACGGAGTGTGAATACATGACTATACGCTGCAAAAAATGATCTCCTTAATCAGTATTTTTGTCTTGTATTCTAGGAACATGTTAAACATACTTAACAAGCTAAATTGAATAGAGGGGCAAAATTGTGTAAAATAATAAAAGAATTCAGAATTAACGTGTTAATGGATGCGATTAATTAAAAAAGTTTAACGCATTCATTTTTCTTCATCATGATTAACCTATTGATGCAGCTAAACCAGCATAAACACTTGCAGGAAGGGCAGATTTTTAATGTGTCCGCCCAGAGTCATTACACTGATGCACACACCACAAACACACACACATAACAGCGTTTCAGTGTCAGTGATACAATTATGGAGGAAGGAGCTCTTAATGCTATTTGATGTACAAAACAAGCCCAGATGGGACTTAGAAATTAGTGATAGAAATTTATTTTTCAGCCAATTTTAATTGCATTTTAATAACCATATAAGCATGTTAAGCCTTTACTATCACCAAAACACAAAATGTTTTTGTCTGCATGAGCTTTTCATGTGGAGTTCAAAGTGATGCTTGACGCTGGTGTAGACGCCCTGATGCGAATCATGAACGCAGCTTCAAGATTGCCGTAAAAAAACAGATAGCCACAGTCTACCAGCAGGTTAATATTGTGGAGGATGAGAGTTAAAGAGATTTAATACCCATTGCAATAAATACGCAAACTATGGGGAGACTATGTATTTGAATTAGTCAAAATCCCAATTAGATTTTGGGATACATTTAATGTTACTTGATTACGTACTATTTTAGTGCAATCTTTATACTGTGGAAGGCTTTGTTTGGAAAATGTTAATAAAGCATGACATTATTACATATTGTTTTGTTTTCTTTCCTAAGATGGAAAAAAATTCATTTTGACAAGAAATTAATTTGATTTAGTGTCAGAGTCAAATTTCAGCACTTTCAAAATCTGTGATTAATCGTGATTAACAACAAAACAGTTTGTGATTAATCAAAAATTATGCCCTTGGACAATGTGGTCAGAAAAATAAACTTTAAGTTAGTATTTCATCTTATGCTTAGAATAAAGAATTTTAGGGATATTTTAGAATTTTTACTAACAAACAATCGAAAAATACTGATTTTCACAGTATAAAATGCCCATAGTCATGAAATTCACTGGTTGTCAGTACATACCCAAATAGTGAACAATTCCCCAGATTGTCAGATGAGAGAAATGACAAGAGCTGCACAGGCTCTCAAAGAGGTTTTGTGTAGCTCTATCTAAATTTAAGAAGTTGAGTATGACATCCCAATACCAAGGTTGCAGAGCGCTCACAGAGAGGGGTTGTAATTGGCTACTGACAGCAGAGTGAAGGGTCAGATGCAATCGGGCCTCAGGTAATTTACTGGTGGAAGTGATTTACGTGTGTATTTGTTTTTCATATTCACCACTCCATGAGAAATTGCATTTTTAACAGGGCAGGAGGGAATGCAAGAACAGTTGGATGCTGATTGCAGATATACCACATGTGCAAGTCTGTGTGTTTGTGTGTGTGTGTGTGTGTGTGTGTGTGTGTGTGTGTGTGTGTGTGTGTGTGTTTTGTATGTGCTCACTTGCCAGGGTGTATTTGTTCCCCACTGTAACACAACCTTACAGATGCCTCCGATAAAGCATTTTGACATATAAATATGAATAAACTTGGCAATATGATGCTGTTTGAACTAAAAATGTTGGAATCAAAATACTCAGCAAAGAGGGCACAAATATAGCCATGTAACTCATTTTATAACAGGCTTTTTATTGATGTGGGATCTGCTTTACAGTGTACATAGAAAGACACTGTCTTTCAATGCAGCTGCATGTCACAAAAGGCCGAAAGTTGAACGCCAGCAGCTATAGACTGTGCCAAATAGGCAACATCAGACCTTGCAAAGCAATAAGCCTTTTATAATACAGGGCGTCATCTTTCTGTCTGTAGATTACCTGTACAGCTGCAAATCCATTAACCTTGAGTGTAACATGTGGCTAGTCTCTAAGCTTTCTGGTTAGGAAGCCAAATCAAACTTGTAAGAGAGAAAATGGGGTGAATATCAAGCTGTGAAATAAAAAATGGCTGCTAATAAAATTCATATTCACACAAACAATCTTAAAATGACATGATATTTGGTAGACTGAAAAAATAAATGTGATCATTTTTGCAACCCAGAGATAATTGCTGTTGACTGTAAAGATAATATTTTAGGTTGTTGCCTCTCAATCACTGACTAGATGTGTGTCTTCAAATTTAAAAGGGAAGTGGCACTATTACACAAAGTGGTTTACAATGGGTAAAAATGAGCCTAATCTATTTTTGCATATCCGCACTAAAGACCTTGGTTTGAGTGTCCCTTGTGAAATTCTGACCATTTGTGGTTGGATTCAGGAATCTTTTTCTTGTGCTCATCTTGCCAACATAAGTTTACAGATTTGACATACTGATGCCAAAAAAGCAGACCCTGGGAAAGCAGCTTATCCACAGTGCAATGTTGCTGACTGTGCTGTTAGAAAGTAAGTCTTTACACTGAAACATTACAGTTAGAATTTGATGCTATATATTAAAAACATCTAAGACTGTATTAGCCAACAAAATGGGAAAAGGAAAATTTTATGTTTTACATTTTGTTTTAAATGTCCAGGGGTTTAATTGGGCCAGAATGGTCCAGAACGTGCCATTTTGTTCGAAGCATTTCACACATTCCTGAAATACCACTTGATTTTATGGTTCCCCCACCTCCAAAATCCCAATTTAATCCCTGATAACAATTAAACACCAATTAATGCAGTGGTTCTCTATAGTTGATGCTTTTTAAGAACTCTTTGTTTTTTAACACCCTGTGCCATTATTCAACATCTCCAAAGTATGTGATCTATAAAGACTCCTTTTTTATATCAGTGGAAACTGTTAAGCTACAAGTTATCTTATCTTTCAAGTGTCTGTGCCAATTGTGTCTCCTGTAATTAGCGGTGTAGGGAGGTGGAAAATTGTGAATGTTGGATATGCCAGGCAGAGACGAAATGCGTCTGTGGGGAATAGCTGCAAAGAAAAGGCAGGAAAATGCAAAGTGCTCGAGGGTCCCTGGGAGCCATTTCAGCACTCTCACAAAATAATTTCTGCAGATAAAATATTCAAAAAAGCAGTTATGTTTTCATTTAAAACATCATGTCCTCTGTAAGTTCTATTTAATGTCAAACCAAGCACTCTGCTTTATCTTAGACTTTCATGTTCAGAATTAATTTTAACCACTTGCTTCTCAAGCTTATTATTTCTAGTGAGGCACAAACAATCACTGAACACAACATGTCATGGGTTGCGTTAACCGAAAGTTCTCCGTCATGTCATTTAACAATTTTTAAAACATTGATGAATAATTCTAATTAATTTCCGCCATTTTGACTGATAAAAAAGAATACAGAAATTAATTTTAACCTAGAGTATCAGTTTTGACTTTCTCATACACACACTCCTACTGCATCGGTGTACCGTTTATTCCCTGGTATTAAGATTGATGCGTTAAAGGGGTTCTGGGTAGCTCAGCGAGTATTGACGCTGACTACCACCCCTGGAGTCCCAGGTTCAAATTCAGGGTGTGCTGAGTGACTCCAGCCAGGTCTCCTAAGCAACCAAATTGGCCCGGTTGCTAAGGAGGGTGGAGTCACATGGGGTAACCTCCTTGTGGTCATGATTAAGCGATTCTCGCTCACAATGGAGCATGTGGTAAGTTGTGCATGTAACACAGAGAGTAACATGAGCCTCCACATACTTTGAGTCTCTGCTGTGTCATGTGCAGCAAGCCACATGATAAGATGCGTGGACTGACAGTCTCAGAAGCAGAGGCAACTGAGATTTGTCCTCCACCACCTGGATTGAGGTGAGTAACCTTGCCACCATGAGGACTTACTAAGTAGTGGGAATTGGGCATTCCAAATTGGGGAGAAAAAAGTTTAAAAAAAAAATGATGTGTTAACATGATTATTAACAATCATTGCATCAGTGTGTTTTTGCATGATAATAAAGCTTAAAAAAGTATAATAACAAAAAGAAAATTATAAAAATTGGCGAATGATTTCAGCCAATTATACTTGCATCTAATTTAAGAACAAACATTACATTTAGAGCAGACTGCTCAGTTATTTTAGTGAAGTAAATGTATTAAATGAGCTTCAGAGGTGTGTGTGCTTCTCATCTGTGACATTTTATGTTGCTATCAGGCACACTGAAAAAGTTCTGTGAACTTGTGCATGTGTCTATACGCTTCAACAAATAAAAATAAAAAAAGTGTTTTAGTGCAGCGGTTAATTGACATGTAGAACTTTCCCCCTAAAATTCATTGGTTTCACCAGGCTCAAGCATGAGGAGTCAAAAAAATCTATCATATAGGCCCATCAACAGTATTGTTTATGCCATTATAATGGTTGCTACACCTCTGAATGTAGCCCTAGTTCTTATCAAATGAAAACAAGTATGAAGGATAAAAATAGATCATGACATAAATTTTACAACAGAGTGACGGATAAAGATATTTTCTAGTGCAACATCTCAAAATGATGCCACGCACAAACATCCCATCTAATTTAATATCAGCACAAAACACTACTTAAACTTGCACATCCACCTCGAAAAGCTCAAGTGACCATGAAAGCAATCCAGATGTAAGCAAATCGTCAAAGGCTGTGCATATTATCTCACTGACTCGCATGAACAGCATTATAAAATTAATCAAAACAAAAAGACTCTCAATATTTTGCAGTTATTGTAATCTAATACAAACCAATGCATCAACAACACTAAAGCAATGGCATACAATTCATTGAAATGATGAGCGGTACACTTTAACTAATCCAACCTGCAACATATCAGAATAAAATTCGCTTTTAAAACTGCCAGCAAAGTTCACAACGCAGGTCTGCACTTGAGCGTTTATTTCCGAGGACCTGTCAGCTTGATATATGATCAAAGCTTTTGATTGGCCAACGTGCAAAGGCAAATATGCTCCTCAGCCTATCACTGAAAGCTTGTTGCACATGCACATTACCTGTCCAGATCTCCCTTGATTAATACTGAGGATGGGCTAGCCACACGCAGAGCAAATGAGAACAATTAAATGACTTTAATGCAACAGACATTACAATTCTAAAATTTCTAAAACAAATATCTGCTGTTGTTTTGCATAATGGACATTATAATGAACATAAAATGTAGCAGCCCCACCTGCTCCTACTGTAGAGACTCCACTGATTTAAACCATTGAATTGTTGGCTCCTTAGCACTTGTTGCCTGCACTTATAGTGTTTATGTAACAACACAATATAGGGTGAAGGTCAATAAGTGTTCATTGCACATGATAATCAAACTACTATAATGCTCTCAATTAATAAAATATACTGCTTTCAATTGAGATGACATTCACCTTCATTGAAAATGGTTTGAAAGGCAAACAAGTATACAGTGCACATCCTTGTGGATTATAGACAAGTTGCACATATCCACGGCTGTAGCTAGTGGGGTGAAAGGTGTTAACGATTCTAGGGGCCCAAAGATCCAAGTGGCCCCACAAAAAATTCTAAACTGTATTTTTTAATAGGAAAGGGGCCCTGCACATATACTTCCTTCCACTTATGTGTTAATGGACTTGGGATATCATATAGAGATTCATTAAATTGACTGAGAGTATGACTTGATTATTTTCAACATGACCTCATGAGAATTCATAGCTATTTGCACATAAAGTGTGGTTCTAGTGCACGTACATTTGTTAAATGTACAATACTGATGTAATGACAGCTTCTGAAATGGAAATCATTTTACGTACGAACAACTAAAGGTTGTTTACGAATCATTACTGAAACCATAAATATTGAATGAATGTATTTATTTTACATTTATTCAACACAACTGACCAAGAGTGTAGACTTTACTTGAACACTGGGTAGTGAACACACAACGTATTTTAGATGCTGTCAACACGTCCATATTGTACGTTATAGCGTCGATCCAAATGTACAAATAGCTACGAATTATAATGAGATCAGGCTATTATTTATTTTCATCTTAAAATATATTTGTTGCCTTGGTAAGTAGGTACATTGAAGAAACAAATAAAAAATACAGAAAAGACTAAAAGCTGACCGTAAGCAAATCTATGTAAAGCACTGTACAAACTAGAGAAATGAGATAAAAGTAGCCAAATATAGGATCATGTTTTTTTATATTCTCTCCCAGTCGTCCTGCACTTCTGTCAGAAAGTAATTGGGGGCAGTAATTACTGTAAGTGAAGGGTTAACAGGCAATTAACCTGAAAGAAACAGTAGAGAATGTAAGAGATCAAAAGAATGGGAGAGACAATTCACGATGAATCCAACGAGTGAAAAACATTTCCTTTCAATATTCTGATCTTTGCCTCCCCTGTAATCCAAAGGCCGACTTTGTCATAGAAAAAGAGAGCTTTAGATCATAAAGGTAGTCATCAATGCTTAGATAAATCTGAACGAGGTCATCTCCGACAGGACCAACAATATGTGATGTTACTGTGATGTTTGAAGAGGTTAGTACAGCTGCACTCCTGGGTGATTTGCTTTAGCTTGTTTCTTCCAGCAGCCAGTGAATGTGCTATGTGTCATGTCATCTAAAAACACTTAAAATACGTTTTCTTGTCTGACCTTTTAAAACAATTAGCTCTGCTTAAAAAGCTGTCAGAGATGGTCCGTTTCAAACCTGGCAGGTCTGGTAGATCAACTAATAAAATTAAGTTAATTTCTGACTCCTGATAAAAAGTTGAGAACTGCCTAACATTCTCTGTCAGCTAATGACTGCAACCATCTCAGATTGAACTGTCGGATATGTTCCTGGATTGAACCCCTTAGGTCTCTGACACTCACACAGCTTTAAAAGCTAATGTGAACGATCTCCTTTCGGCAGCTCTGAATTTACTGAGGAGGGGTAGTTAGTTTATTGAAGCTGAAATGATTTTACCCTACCTCTATACAAGGATGTGCTTTGCCAAGCAGACTGGCAGAAGCTCAGCTTACTTTTTTCTCTGTATATTTACATTCCCAATACCTGCATTACTTATTTATATTTTTAACTGCTTCCCTTCCACTTTTTTGCTTCATTAAACCACCCATTTGAAAATGGCATGCTGGAGATATTGTATGTTGCTCTGCAAAATGTTTGCTCATAATCATGGTGGCTACAGACCTCTCTGAGCTTTGTGTGCGGCTGTGCAGCTCTATGCGCTTCTGTAATCGCACACATTCAGTGTGAAGCTCCTCACCTGTTCCCTCTCTGCACTATCAGAAACCCATCTGACAGTAACCTGGACAGTGTTAGAGGGCCTTTAATGTATCTGCTGTGGCTTATTGTCCTTCCAGCTTTACCCCTCGAGTCCAGTGAAGTGTGGAGCAATCATGGGCCTCTGTGGAGTACGGATAGAGCAATTTTTTGCAGAGGGAGGGGAGGGGGGGTTACAGTAGTTTGTGCATGCACATTTCCAGAGTAGCAATCTTCCCTTCCTTTTTCCGCTCTGAATAAAGGTGATGAAATCCCTCTCGCTGCCACTAATCTTGAGCTGACAGAGAGGGCTGCTATACAAGACTCTCTCTATCTGTTGTGAGAGGCAGTGGACGCTTGCTTGTAAGCCGCTTATGATATTGACTGCCTGCTTCTTTTGCTTTTTGGTGTGGCCCAGCCACTTACGGGTATACACACACTTTCACACTCTATTTGCCCTATGCTGTCATGAGGAAATTCTTATTTTTCCTACATGCTTCAAACTGTATAAACTCAGAAGCTATCAGAATGTGTATTTCTCTGCTGAGTGGACTGCATTGGCCATTGGTTTAATACTAACAGTTGAAGGTCAGTCCAACATTGTTGCTCTGAGTGCTGTTGTACTTTTGTAACGTGTGTCTATTTCTTCAGAAACATTGAGGACAAATAGATTGCTGTCATCCAGCCTTTGTCCTCAATATCCTACCAAACCCAAAGACCTGGGCTACAGCAATTTCACAATGTCTGTCTTACAGTGTCTGTTTTGGCACTGAATTGTTCCAATCGTACAAAAAGAGCAGAAAAGGACAAAGATGAAATCTTGACTGTGATGATGGCAGCCAGAGAGGGGGAGGCAAATTGTTAGCAAATGAGAGATGAGAAGGAAAGGAGGGGGGACTGGAGATGAAGAGGAAGAAGAACAGGTTCATAAACCACAATCAATTCACTATGGCCTGGGCTCAATTATCCCAATCAAGGTTAATTCTTTTGAACCTGGGCACTGCTAAAGGGCACAAATACAAAGGAGAGAGTGGAACGTTGAGAGGATTTACTTGGGCAAGAGAGACACAAGATGGAAGACCATAAATCAATGATTTCTATTCAAAGGCACTCAGATCACCGTTGTGCTGAGGAGGGCTGTCTAGAACTGTGATTCTGACTTGATCTGATCTATTGATTGCCACATTTGCTTTTAATCTTCCACAGTTTTCATGAGTGTCAGCACATTGTTCTGTTTATTACATGAAGATGGGAAAGAAAGTGTGAAAACTCTTGAGGATGGTATGTTTTCATTTTGTAAAACACTTTACAACAGCAACTGGGAAAAAGGTCATGTATTGCAGTTGCGACGTGACACAGCTGTCATATACTTGATCTCTTTGAACAGAATCTGGGCATCGTTATCACATTTTCTTCACTGATTTTGAGGGTAAATCTGAGGAATTCTGTGGAATGGATTTCAACATTTAAACAAACAGTGCCCTATGAAATGCCTTTTATTTTTTCTCAAATTCTGTTTTCCATTTTATTTTCACTGAATTTCGTGTTTAACGTTTAATAAAAATGTATCAAAAAAAAAAAAAAACTGTCTAAACAACTGAATTCATAAAGTTATAATCAAATGTAAACAGAACAATTACTTATCAACATACCATTGCATTATTATTTTTTTTGTTTTTAGTTTTTTGTTTTTAAATTGTATTATTATTATTATTATTATTATTATTATTATTATATTGTCAAATACAGTGCGGCTCAGTAGAGCATCACAGTTTTAATGAAAGCAGTGATGAAACTCTTGCTTGAGATATTACTTAAATTGAATGTAATTATTTTTTGTATATTATTATTATTACTACTACTACTAATTTTACTACTACTACTACTAATAATACTACTACTACTACCAAGGGTGTAGAATTGTCTTGAACATTGTATAAATATTGGGGGTCCAACACTATATACACATGCATGTGATATTTCGGTTTCAATACAATTTAAGCCAAATCGACAGAATTTGTGGCATAATGTTGATTACCACAAAAATGTATTTGGACTCCCCTCCTTTTCTTATAAAGCAAAAATCTGGGTTACAGTGAGACACTTACATTACGTGGGCCAATTTTTTTTTTACATTAAATACTCATTACTCATAAAATACTCATTACTCAATGCTCATTTTTCAAGTATAGCCACAAGACAAAAGGATATGCATGTAAAAATAGTTTACTTGCCTTTTCTGTGAAAAGTTATAGCCAATTTAACAACTTTGTTGCCATGAAGATGTAATGTCAGCAAACCCTAAAACCACAAAAAGACCTTTAAAACGTTGAATTAAACAACTTTACAGCTCAAATAATACATGAGTTTTAACAGAAGAATTCATGTAAATGCTTTTATAAAACTATAAGCTTCAAATGTCTGCCTTTAAACCCTCCAAATATTGGCCCCATTCACTTCCATTGTAAATGCCTCACTGTAACCTCCATTTCTGCTATTGTTAGAAAAGGACAGACAAAATCATGCCACAAATGCTGTCGATTGAGCTTAACTGGCAATTGAACCTGGCATACTCCTTTAATGACTCGGTAAGTATGATCAGGCTTCTCACATTCACTTTCTGTTGAAGCATATGCAGACCATATAGGCTATTTCATTAGTTAAATCTCAGCCTTTTGTGGTTTAATTGTCACATTAGGACATTTCAAGATTTTAATTTGATTAATTGTGCATTTATACATGAATTTCTTCCCAAATATGTCAAATTATGAGACATTCAGCGTTTTATAGGTGATTCAGTTTATATGTCTGGATTCTAAAATTCCATCTGTTATATTCAACACAGAAATCATAGGGAACTACATGGTAAAAAGTGTTAAAGAACAGTACACCCAAAAATAATTATTCAGTCCCTATTTACACCTAATGTTACTCCAAACCTTTATGACTGTCTCCATTGGGTCTCATCGCGTATTGACCTTTCGAATGATGTATTCAATAACAAAGGAACGAAGCAACTCGTAAATTAAATGTGTACAATTATTTCCTTAGAGGAACAGTTGGGAATATTTGATCACTCCCACTATAATCAATTAAGCTATTAACACTGCAAGTGTGTGACTTTCACAGCTTCACTAATTAAAATGGGAGCGATCTATAAGGTAATTTTAGAGCCTGTGCAGAAATACTCAACCTGCTAGACTCTATCAAACTTAGTTAGTTGGCCAAAAAAATGTCTCTTACCAGAGATAACATGTGTGCTACATAACCTACCATTGTTAGTATGCATCAAGCCATCTCACTGTGTTGCTGCAATCCATGCGCCCATTTGTGTTTTGTTTTTCAGATATCTAAACACTTTAATTTTCTTTAGCTCCAGGAATCAAGGAGCATTTAATGTTGACATTTTATGACAGACTTGTCACTATGAATTAAGCACCTCCCCATTTGGTTTGATGTTATCGATGTTGCCGCCACATTTGACATAACTGCTTTTTTATGTTTTTATTTGATTTGAGAGTGAATAACGCCTTAATTTTTTTCTGTACTTGGCACGAAGTGACCGGATGGCTTCAGAAGACATGGAAAAATAGTGCATGGGTCATGTCCTTTTTTGAGCTTGACTGACCAGAGTCACTATTCACATGCATTATTATAAATAAATCCTGTAAAGACTTTCCAAGGAAGAAAGAAGGTAAAATATTCCATTAAAAAGAGCGGAAAGTCCTACACTCAACAAACTACCCCGAATATTTAATAAACAAACAAGAGGTGGGGGATTTGTAAATTATTGTCTGTTCATAGTTAATTAACAGCTCTCTTTGTTACCTATTAAGTGACTTGATATTTGCAATGGAGAGTTAAAAAATTAGCACTTGCAAAAATCTCAGAAAGTGTCGCTGTGTCTGTATAATTCCAAGATCCTTCCTGAATTGTATCCCCTGCTCATACACACACCTCTAAAACACCAAGATAAAGAGGCCAAAACTGAAAAATTGCTGTCGCACAAAGTTACATGAAGGACATCAGACAGGCCACACGAGCCGATGGCAGAGTGACAGCCCTGTGCGATGGCTCTGACTGATAAACACTAACCTGCAAATGAAAGGCTCTTCAGTCCCCATCATCCCCTGTCACAATGCAATTACTCTACAGGGCGATAGCAAGATAGAGTCTCGCAGGCAAGCAGATAATAAAGCTATTGACTGATGTGACTTAATGATTAGTATGTAAGAGAAAAAGAACATAAGGACAGAAAAGTGCTGTGAGATTGACAGGATTTGTGAACGTTTTTCCTTCCCTCTCTTCCGACACAGATACAGTTCAAGCCAGACAAACAAAACTATCACAGCATCTGAATATGTCCGGATGCACTAAGCTGAATTTGAGTGAGGGAGTTATATGGCGAGAGAAAATATATTCAGCTTGGTTGTAGTGGAGTTCTCAAGGATCTGTGTTTAAGTGTTTCATTGTGTCCTTCAGAGAGCTTTTGACTTTGAACTGTTGAGCGGTGCTCCTCCTCTTCCTCCACTCCCTCCTTGTCATGTATTTACACTT
Source organism: Moxostoma hubbsi (assembly GCA_032164185.1). Taxonomy (NCBI): domain Eukaryota; kingdom Metazoa; phylum Chordata; class Actinopteri; order Cypriniformes; family Catostomidae; genus Moxostoma; species Moxostoma hubbsi. Next base: position 17,243,098 of record JAVLUX010000035.1, on the reverse strand, counting down.
GGAGCAGAGATTGAAGACATAAACGTGTAATTAGTCTCCATTGTTGTCTTTGCAGATTAGGAGCACTGTCGGAGCATGTAGTTTGAGGGGGCCGTAAGTTTGCAGCGTGATTGGCTGAAGGGGGGCTGGTCGAGGGCACCCTGCCGTGGGCAGAAATAGTGTTTCCCCCAGGCGTAATTTTAGTGTAGTCACTGTGAATAACGAGTGATTATTAATCAGAGCCCGGCAGTGTGATCACAGTTTCCACTCTGAGCGCAAAGGGAACAGTGTTCATATTCCCTTTACTCAGAGAAGAACAATAATGGTTTGGAGTAAGCAAGGTTGAGATGTGGAGAGCAGACTGAACTGAGAAAAACCTAGACAGAATAACTGATTAAAATCCTCCAAATAATAAACTATTTTCATATTTCTGGTAAAATAAGATGGTTAAATGGGAGACTTTAGGAGATATAGTGATACAGTGATACACACAGTGAAACATCTGAGGGATGATGGTGTGAGACCATCAGTGCTCATGGAACGTCTCTCATCGTGAGAGACGTTCCATGAGTACTGATGGTCTCACACCATCATCAATTGGACGCTTCTGTGTGTATCGCTCCGCTTGTGTTCATGCCATTCTAAACTAAAGTGCAAGCAGTGCAGATGTGTTAAGAGCCATCTGTCTCTTGACATTTAATTTTGTGACATTACATATTTTAGCCAGCAGGTGGAGGCAAAAGACCAATATGTAATATGAGACAGTTGACATGAAGTGAGTCAGTGTCACTCAGTGTTTATATTCAACAGCACTACATGATCACTTGTTTATTACTAAAGCTAGGAAAAAGCCTTAAATGGCTTTAAACTAACAACTTCAGCATTAAGTCATCACAGCTGAGTGACACAACAGATTGATTAATTACACAAACTCAAGGCGCTTACACCATACTGGAGTTTATTGGAGAGGATGTACTGTTCAAAACGGCGGAGGAGATTACGTTTCTATTTTGAAAGACTCTTGCGGACCAGCTACCGCGAAATAGGGCGGAATATCCCACTTGGATGGCTATTTTTCCACTGAGAAAATAGGATGCATTTCACCAAAATTACATTATCTTCAGAAAGCTGACTAAACAAACAGGTGATCGAACATATCTCTCTCTCTCTCTCTCTCTCTCTCTCTCTCTCTCTCTCTCTCTCTCTCTCTCTCTCTCTCTCTCTCTTTCTCTCTCTCACTCACTCACTCACTCACTCACACACACACACATGTTGGTGCAGCTATCATTATGAGGACTCTCCATAGACATAATGATTTTTATACTGTATGAACTATAGATTCTATCCCCTACCCCTAAATCTAACCCTCACAAAAAACATTATGCAATTTTACATTTTCAATAAAACATTGTTTAGTATGTTTTTTAAGCGATCTGAAATATGGAGACACTAGAAATGACACTCATAAACCTCATTTATAGCATAATACCCATGTAATTACCAGTTTGTAACCTAAACAAAAGTCCTCATAACCACTTAAACCTCCCCACTCTCACACACACACACACATACTTGTTTCTCCAATAACATGTTAGAAACAGCCCATTCTAAAGTGATGTTTTTGAGAGGTTTGGACGCATCATTTGGTTTGAACCAGCAACAGCAGTTTTTCCAGATTTTTTTTTTATTGAATTGTTATATATATATAAGCAATATCACACGAGCAAGAGTGCGATATGGCCCTACATCAGCACTGCTGTGATTCGGTCGCAGGCCGAGTGCCGTAGGTTATCACAGCTGTTCTGATGTAGGGCCTTATAGCACGATTGCGAGTGTGATATTGCTTATATACAACAGTTCAATGAACAAGCACATTTTAAAAAATTAGAAAAAACCGAGTACAGTCATAAAAACGCATTTGTGCCTGGACCTACTTTCTTACGTGACGAATCAGAATCTGCCATTGCTGGTTCAAAACAAATGATGCATTCAAGCCTCCATTAGTAATTCAAAAGTTCACTTCAGAAATAGTATCATGGCTTGTAATGTTTCTAACAAGTTATTGGATAAACAAGGATAGACGGCTGGATGTGTGTGTGTGTGTGTGTGTGTGTGTGTGTGTGAGAAAGAGAGAGAGAGAGAGAGAGAGAGAGAGAGACAGACAGAGATGGAGTGTGTTCAATCACCTGTTGCCACACCCAATCAGAGATTTCTCAGTGGAAAATAGACGTCCAAGCGGGGGTATTCCTCTCTATTTAACAGTAGCCGGTGTGCAAGAGTCATTCACTATAGAAACAGTGATGTCCTCCACCATTTTAAACATCCAATGTGGAAACTCCGATAAAAGGTAAGCGCTTGAGTTCTGCAACAAATCAGTCTTGTGTGTCTCTCAGCATGAGCCTTAATCCTGAATTTGTCAGTTTTAAGTCCATTTCCTAGCTTTGGTAATGTATTAGTAATACTAGCGATCACAGAGTGCAGTTCCATGTAAACTCTGACTAACGGATACACTTTACGTCACCAACTGGCTCATATTACACACAAAAATGATCTTTTGCAACCACCTGCTGGCTAACATATGTGATTTCAAAAATAAAGCATGTAACTCCTAACACATATGCACTACGCTTACACAAGTTTAGAACAGTACGAACACAAGCGGAGTGATACACACAGTGAAGCATCCGAGTGCTGATGCTGTCACACATCAGTGCTCATGGAACGTCTCTCGTCCAATCAGATTCAAGGACTGTAACTAACTGTGGTATATATATATATATATATATATATATATATATATATATATATATATATATATACATATAGTATATACACTCTCTGAGCACTTTATTAGGAACACTATGGTCCTAATAAAGTGCCCGATGTGGTCTACTGCTGTTGTAGCCCATCCACCTCAAGGTTCGACATGTTGTACATTCAGAGATGCTATTCTGCTCACTACAATTGAACAGAACAGTTATCTGAGTTACCGTAGCCTTTCTGTCAGCTCGAACCCGTCTGGCCATTCTCCGTTGTCCTCTCTCATCAACAAGGCATTTCTGTCTGCAGAAAAATGCAGACAGAAAAAAACTGGATGTTTTTTGTTTTTGGCGCCATTCTGAGTAAACTCTAAAAACTGCTGTCCAGGAGATCATCAGTTACAGAAATACTCAAACCAGCCCATCTGGCAACAACAATCATGCCATGGTCCAAATCGCTGTGATCCCATTTTTTTCCCATTCTGATGGTTGATCATTAACTAAAGCTCCTGAACCATATCTTCTTGATTTTATGCATTGCACTGCTACCACACGGTTGACTGATTAGATAATCGCAGGTGTTCAAGTGTTCCTAATAAAGTGCTCTGTGAGTGTTCAATGCCAGGGTAACATTACACATAACATAGTGATATAAATAAATATATGTTAATTAAAAATGTAAAATACAAATAATGTGCTTGATAAACCCTGCTAAATTAAGGTGGAAATACATCATACATGGAAACAAAGAATGATTGACACGCAGGCTCGGTATGTTTGTGCATGAAAAACGCTCATTGCTGTCAGTTTGCTGCTTTGCAGCTGTGATGCTCTGATTCTTTGACACAAGCAGTGACACTGGCCAAAGGGCACTGTTGAAGTGCCATCACTAGGGATGGACGCATCCTGCCAACTCCTCAGTGCCCGGGGGAATCCCAGCCCCTGTACCACCTGGAAAAGACATTTATCAGATGGTCCTTGTAACAAAGAATATTACATCATTTCATTTCTCTTCTGGCCTGATATGCCATGAAAGGCAATATAAAAAAAATTCAAACAACTGTGTATGGCAAAATAAGTCAGACGATTACGCAGAGAAACCGAAAGGAAAGAGAAGGGACTGCCGTGTTAGAAGGAGAAAATAAATAGTTTTACACATGCACGCACACATACCTTTTATACCTTCCATCTTTTCAAAAGCTTAGATGACCTTTTGTATGAGTATTTTTTAATCTCTCTTTCTAAGGCGAAGGACAATTTTACACTCTCTGCTCAGAATAGCCTTGGGTTTCCAGTGAAAACCCACCATTTGTGGTGGATGTAGTTGAGCTGCCTCTTGTAAATGCAAGCATTTTTTTAAGGGAACCGAGACTCATATCACAACATTTCTTTAATATGATGCTGTAGAGGAATTGTATGTCAGAGCTGCTCTTTCTTTGGCACCTAAGAAGAACCTGAACAACACAATGCACAAATCTGATGGAAAACACTGGATAAATTAGCTATTACTACTATCACACAAGAGCTTGTGCTGACAACGTCCGCACACTTAGATGTAAACAGAGCAGGGCTCATTGTGTGAAACAAATGCAGGTCACATGATCGCAATGTACTCAGTGAAAGTGAATGGATGCAAAAAAATGGTCAACCCAATTAGTTCCACATGGGCACACATACCCATAAACACCTAATCGCCAATAACATCAACTGGTAACATAACTGACTGGAATAAGTGTCTCTAAGCAGCACCATATGATTTTAGCTGAGTAATTTAGCAAATGTGCTCCTCATCCATTGTTCCGGCCGATCACTCAGGTTTCATTACTCTGATTAGGTGAGAAGGGGAGAGATTAGAACAGATTATGGGGAGATGTGCGGCCAGTGTGGCAGACATTAGAGATGACCTGACAGATCCTCCCATTCCCTGCTGAGATTGCACATCACATTTAGGGGCCCCTAGACATGGGGCCAATCAGGTCAGGAGGGCAGCAGATGCATTTAATGATGTGTTCTTTTACTTGTCATCCTGATTGACATTTACAGTACATCATGTTTAAAAACACTGGGAATACTGCGAGACTATGGCAGCTGTGGCTACCGATGAAGGTGGGCGCTAATAGTGCCGCTGGTCTTTGATATGTGTGGTGTAATTCCTCTGAAACACATCACATGATGAGGTGTCCTCTCCCATACTGAAAATCTCATACACTGCCACTCAACTATTAAGATAAATAAAGCAATGACCAGATTAATACTAATTCTTAATCATAATTCTTTAATAATTTTCATATGCAATTTGAATGTATTGTCCTTATCTGTCTGATGCCTTTGGCTAATCTACGCAGAGACCCTTGGCACCAAGGCTGTGAGATAAGAGAAGGCTGAGTTGGGTGCTGTGCAAGGTGAAAACATTAAGCGCTGAATGAGATTATTGTTTATCTTCCCTGGGTTGGACTATTCACTTTGATAAAGAGTCACATTTGTCTGAGAAAATAAGGAGCAAATTGAATACTCTCTGGGGGCTGACTCTCATTTGTAACCCTTTTTAGAGGTCCGCACACATACACATGAATAAAGCAAGAACAAGAGGAACAGGGAGCAAGTGTGTTCATATTTACCTCACTAATTTCTCATTTTTGCACTTGAAAATCAAGATCACAAATTAAATCTGTATGTGTGTGTGGTTTTCTCAGCAAATGATTACATCCTTCATGTTTTTGACTTACATTCACATGGAAATTTGTGTAGGCCGTGCTTGATGGAGGAGCAATCTGTTATCATGTCATCTGAATTTGACTGGCAAAAAAGAATTGTTTTTTGATTGCTGGGGTTTATAGGACAGTCTGTGTGGTGCTTATTGAATGCAAGTGTTGCTGGTAAAAATGCCACAGGAAACAGCTGTGCATAAAACACAAGACAGCTGTTTTTGTTTTTGGAAACTTGTTTATCAATCTTAAGCCCCCCTCTAATTACAAACAGACACAGTCAGTGACAACATCAACATCAGTAACATTTCATGGCAAATACATTTTTAACAAAGTAATTTACTTTGCCCAATCCTCTTAAAGATGGAAAATCAGCATATATTATTGCAGGATTGGCTTAGATGTTTTTGAATGGTTTTGTCTAGAAGCAAATAGATGAATGTCCAAAAAAATATATATATTTTTTTATCTTTATATCATTAGATGGGTAAGATTTTTTTATTTTATTATATATATAAAAAAGGCCTCTATCCTATGATATTTCACCATTTTTCTTATGAAGTTTTGTTTTATTATCAGCCATTGATTTATAATATATATTCAACTGAGAAAATATGTAATTATACATTATAAACACTTTATAAATACTTTATAATAATAATAATAATAATAATAATAATAATAATTATTATTATTATTATTATTTAGAAACACGTTATATATAATTAATGATAATTATAATCATAATAATGTTATTAATAATATGATAATTATGAATATGATGTATGTATGATGTAATATGATGGGAATTTGCTGCTCTTTTATCATTTCGTCGTATTTATTTAAATTTGCCAGTCAGTATCTGTCTGTATCTCTGCTGAGAAACATTACAGCACTCTCTCAAACACTTGAATTTCACACTTTCATCTGTAAACTCTTGCCTCAAATCACTCCAGCCTCACATATGCTTTAGAAAAAATTAAAACAGAGCAGCTTACATTTATCTTGAAATGATTGCTGGCTGCTTTCAGCATTGAAACAGTGTGATTCCTTATATATATATATATATATATATATATATATATATATATATATATATATATATATATATATATTGTGTGCTCATGCAGCAAAAATAAATAACTAAATATCTTAACTGAAAAAATTTGTTTACTATTTTTATACATTATACTGTATATTCATAGACAACATAATGCATTTTAAATTTGATTATGCTTTACATGTTTTTTTACTTGTGCCTAAAATTTGTTAATGCATTTACAAACCTTGTTTATATTTTTGAGTGTTGAGAAAACTCTTATGGTTCTCTAAAACTCTTATGGTTCATAGCTCCAAGTTTAAAATCAGTGGCATAACAGGATGAAGGAAAAATTGTACTGCAGGTATGGACTTGCAAAGGTGTGAGAAAGTGTGGGGAAAAATCAGCACCTTTGAATGGAGTGACATAGAATACCGTTGGTCAGAGCACTGATAGATATTTTTGTGACACATAGCACTTACAAATTCACATTAGTTCACCAGGTAGGGTTACCCACCAATTAGAATGCAGGATTAATAAGTCAGGTGGAGTTACCCTCCAATTTGAGCCCAGGATCAGGGAGACAGGTAGAATTTCACTCCAATTAGAGCCTAGGATTAAGTAAACCGGTAAAGTTACCTGCACTTCTCTTCAGATTTGAGTAGCTGTGGTTGGGTTATTCTGCGGTCAGCTAGCAGTCATACTCATACTGTCACACCTTTCTTTCTGCATTTGTTTTCTTTCTTTCTGCATTTGTTTTCTTTCTTTCTGCATTTCTTTCTTTCTTTTTTGTCTGTCTGTCTTTGCTTTCTTGTTTCTTTCTCTCTATCTTTCATTCTTTCTTTCTCAGACACAAACACACACTCACTCCTCCCGCATAACATTAGTTTATTCACTCATTCCATCCATTCATGTACAAACAGAGGAAACTTGAGCCTCACGGACAGGATGCCGAGGTGAAGTATGCAGATGAACCCATGCAGTCTGGAACGGGCAGGTGAGGATTAGCCTCTGATTGAATCGTTCCTCTTATCTGCTGTTAGACAGAGCAGACGGCAATACTGAGCCTGTTAAGATGGGAGCTGATTCTGTTTGCCCTGGGAATACATGCACACATAATGGTGCAGCACCTCTCACCAGTCTCTGGAGAATTGCCTAACAGCTCCATTTTGCAGAGGTCACTAATACTAGACCTTAAGACCACTCACTCTGCCTAGTCTTCTCTTTTTTCTCTTTTTTTTCTCACATATTAATGCTTTTTTTATATTACTGATTTTTTATTGCTTCATGCAATAGATTTGTAACAATGTAACATGATCAAACGTACATTTTCCTTAGCATACACAACTTTGACTAGCCACTGATATAAATTAAAATGTGAAATCTAAACAATAAATATATAGACCTCGCACACCTGAAAGATTATGGGTAGGTGCGTAATACATCAATTATTATGAAGAAGAAGAAAAAGAAAATAAGTGATTGCAATGTTTCGGTCTCAAAACATCAGGCATTTAAAAACACAGACTGCAATGTTGACCAAGTCATAACCAATCATCAATTGACAGTAGCCAATATCTAAGATATACAATGACATTCTAGCAAATATCAGGCCCAGAATAAAGGACAACTAAAATGTCATAAATGCCTCCTGGTGGAATAATTTTTAATTTAAACAGATCTAACAAATCATAAATAAATAAACAATAAATGGATTATTGCATTGATTGTTTTCCAGGTGAAGGTATGTGTATTTTCCAGCCATATTATTTTTATAAATGAAGTTACTGTATGATTATTGGCTCTCTTTATCAGCTTAAAACTGAGTTTCAAACAAAACTGAAAAATCTTGGAGTTATATTTGATGAGAGATTGTCCTTTGATTCACATGTGCAGAACTCTGTTAAAAAAAATATATATATATGTATTTTTTTTTTATCTCTTTTTTTTCTTATCTTTTTTATATAAAGCACCTTGAGAAGCTACAAAAATATATATAAAAATGAAGTCTATTATTATTACTATTATTGTAAAAATCACAAGTACTATGTTTTACTATATTTTTATAGGCACTTTATTTTTATCAGCAATAAGCACTGTTTTAATGTTTGTTTGTTTGTTTGTTTTTATTTATTTTGGGGCGGTCTTTTTGCCTATATTTACACAGTACTGTCGTGCAGTAAATGGAAAGTCATTCATCTTCACCAGAAATATTAATTTATTAAAAAAAAATTTAAAAAATCAAAAGCACCATATTTCATGCATTTGTATTAGCACTGTTTAAGTGCTTTGTTTATTTTTAATGTCACACAATGAAACATTTAATTTCGTGGAAGCAGTGTTGTTTTCCCTTTTTTAATACCACTCAGTGTTGTCAGAATGTGTACTATTGAGTGATTATTTCATATCCTAAGAGAGTGATGTGATGTCTCTGGAGCATGGAGCAGGGTATAAGGGCAGAGGCAGCTGTGTTGTCCACTAGCACAAGACTCAGGAGGGCAGTTATCCTCTTAACCCTTGATTCTAAGCGAAGAAACAGGCTGCTTGGTGCAGGAGAGAAGCTGATAATGCTGCTTCTTTTTCCACCCGGGCCCCTCTTAATCTTTTTCTTATACAAATGCTGGCAGAGAGAGTCATGAATTTTAATATCGCCCCCCCCCCCCCACCCCCAATTTTTTAGCATAGTTATACGCCAGTTCAGACTCTACACACATTTTTTTCTCTATCATGAACTCACATACTAGTTTTTCAGCTGCTCTTTTGATGAATTGATGATTTTCTTCTCTATTTACTTACTGCAAGACTGCGTTCGAATTCCCGCACTTTCATAGTATGTACTGAATTAGATGAAGAACTTATTCTATAGACTATTGATTAGCCTAAATAGCCTACTGTATGTTCTTTAGATGTGTAGGCATGTAGTCTAAATTCTGCTTTTTGCATGCTGTGTTGCAGGGATGTCGGCATATTTGAATGCATAGTATGTCTATAATTTTCCTCTGGTGGCTAATATTTCTTTCCCCTGTAAATGGCTGTTTTTTCTCCCTCAGTAATTCTAGCATATCTTTTCAGCTCTTGCCTTGATAATTACCAGAACAGTTGCACAACAAAAGTTGTCTGTTAACATTTGGGGTTTGTGGGACACACTGGGGGTTCCTGTGGCGATGCTGAAGAGGCATTGGCCCTGCTCGTGCCCCAGGGGGCCTCTCTCAGAGCCGAGACCTCACTAATCACTACCTCTAACAAGGCTGTTAATTGAGCACGTTCCCCTCCATCTCTGTCTCTGAAAACAACATTCAGCTCTGCTGTTTGAATCACCAATGAATCAACACAAGGTCCTACTCCGTTAAACAGCGCACCACCAACCACCATGAAACAACATAGGACACACACAGAACCATATGAGACTACAAAAACTAAATAACATACCTATATAAAGTGCATGTGCAAACGTGTGCAAAAAGTACGGGACAGTACAGTAAATTACTAAAAATGAACAGGACAATAGACACTGTGAGAGACAGTGCAGCGCCGACCAGTAAACAGTAGTGCAAAAAGATGACAGTTTCTAAAATTGCCAAATGTAAACGTAACATACTATGAGATGAGTGTTCTATGGACATAGCAGTTATTGAGGTAGCAGCCAGGTATAAAGTGACAATAATTAAAGTGCAACTCAGGACACGTGTGTGTGTGTCAGTCCAGTCTTTGAGTATTGAGAAGTCTGATGACTTGGGGGAAGAAGCTGTAACACAGTCTGGCCGTGAGGGCCCGAATACTTCGGTACCTCTTGCCAGATGGCAGGAGGGTGAAGAGTTTGTGTGAGGGGTGTGTGGGGTCGTCCACAATGCTGGTGGCTTTGCGGATGCAGTGTTTTTTGTAAATGTCTTTGATGAAGGGAAGAGAGACCCCGATGATCTTCTCAGCTGTCCTCACTATCCTCTGCAGGTCTTCGCGAAACGGTGCAAGTCCCAAACCAGGCAGTGATGCAGCTGCTCAGGATGCTCTCAATAGTCCCTCTGTAGAATGTAGTGAGGATGGGGGGTGGGAGATGTGCTTTCCTCAGCCTTCGAAGAAAGTAGAGACGCTGCTGGGCTTTCTTGGTAATAGAGCTGGTGTTGAGGGACCAGGTAAAGTTCTCTGCCAGGTGAACACCAAGGAATTTGGTCCTCTTGACGATCTCCACAGTGTGTCACAGAATTTGTGATGGAAATGACGGTTGCGTTCACCTGTTTTTGTTTAAGGAGTGTGTGCATCTTTTTCACCGGGGCGGCTGTGGCTCAGGTGGTAAGTGGGTTGTCCACTAATCGCAAGGTTGGTGGTTTGATTCCTGCCCAAACGACTCCAATGCCGAAGTGTCCTTGGGCAAGACACTGAACCCCAAATTGCTCCCAATGGCAGGCTAGCACCTTGAATAGCAGCTCTGTCATCAATGGTGTGTGAGTGTGTGTGTGAATGGGTGAATGAGACGCATTGTAAAGCGCTTTGAATACCGCTAAGGTTAAAAATGTGCTGACTATTTCCTACTTCACAGACTGATGACTTGTTTCCACCATAGTAATGTTAAATATAAATCTAGAAATCTTTAGATTTAATTTTAATTTTTTAATTTTTTTTTAATTAGTGTACATTTCTAACATTTTGAGTTATTTTACCCTGGAATTACTAAAAGTTTCTAAAGGTTTCTGATAGAACTGCCAAGGCAGTGACAGTAAATTTGGCATTTTCTCTCTTCTGACTCTTGTAATCCACCTGTCTCTGTTTGTTTCCTCTTGTGAAAAGTTGTAGATAATAGTAGAATAGTAGTAGTAAGTAAAAGTAGATTTTTTTGTAGATTTTGCTGTAGGGGCAAATAGGTAAGCATAAGCAAAAATCATATTTGTTGTGGACTCCCATTCACCACTATGGGAGTTTACCCAACAATAGTTTACTTCTGCATTACAAAAGGGTGAATAAAAAGTGTGGAAAAAGGTCTATTGAGAAAATTGCTAAAAAAATTTAAAACCAGTTATGAAACTGTATTTTGCATTATTTTTTAATAAAGGGATAGTTTACCTTAATTTACCTTCATGCTCAACTATAACATTCTTAAAACAAGATATGTTTATTGAGAAGCAAATTTTTTTTTTAGAGAAATCTAACAAAATATAGAAACTTGCTCATAACAAGAAAAAATGTCTAGGTTATGTATGTAACCTCCGTTCCCTGATGGAGGGAACGAGACGTTGTGTCGAAGAAGCGACACTAGGGGTCTCTCTTGAGCGCCGAATATGCCTCTGATCTATGAAAAAAGGCCAATGAGAAGTTGGCAGACAGTATTTGCATACCCCACCCCGGACATACGGGTATAAAAGCAGGGAAATATGTCGAGTTAATTCAGGATTTTTCTGAGGAGCCGGAAATAGTCTGGCCACAACAGTGGCTCGGCTCAGCGCCGTGGCCGGGAGGACACAACGTCTCGTTCTATCCATCAGGGAACGGAGGTTACATACGTAACCTAGACGTTCCCCGTCTGTCGCTCACTACGATGTTGTGTTGAAGAAGCAACACTAGGGGTCCAATTTGAGCCGTGTATGTGGTCTGCTGACACAGGGGCAGGCAGGTGTTTCACGTGCAAAGGCGACCAGCTGTGTCAGACTGCACATACCCTTCCCCAATGCCCCATAAAAGTCGTCAGAATCCTTCTGGTTACCCAGAAAGGTAAAGAAATGGCTGGGGCCCTTACACTCATCAATGGAAGGGGGTCTTACCCAGTTTTCTATTCTTTCAGGGGGAAAAGACCCTGCGGAGACCACACCTGCCCAGGAAGGGGGAGGTAAGAGTGGTGAATAAATCACATGGGTTTTTAGGCGACATGTGGAAGGTGGCGCAGTGGTAGATCCAGCCTCAAGGAGGAGGGAGTAGCTTCAACACGGTGACCGGAGGGCAGCTGGGACTGCCTAACGGAGACACGGGTCCACTCGCAAGGGGACTGTACCATGGAAAATACACACAGGGGGAGTCCAAGCAGGAGTCCTGACCTGTGGAGCACCTATTCAAGTACAGGGTAGATTAAGTACCCGGAGTGGATCGGGTCGGCGAGTTCCTCCGCTGAACTGCGGACCCAAAGGGCAAGGGAGGAGTCCTCCAGGGATCCGAATGAGTGGGAGAGAAAGCGCACCGTTTTACCTCGGCCGAGGGAAAGGGCGCTTGGTGCAAGCGATCCACCCGGTCAGTCCGTCAGCGTGTACCGAGTTCTACCGGCTCGGACCTGAGAGAACACGGGACGAAACCGACTCAACCCTGAGATTGTAAAATCTCACAAAGGTATTAGGTGTTGCCCAACCCGCTGCTCTACATATGTCTCTGGCCAGTGCCCACAAGGACGCAACACTCCTTGTTGAGGAAAGAAAATTTCTGAATGAACTCGACGTATTTCCCCGCTTTTATACCCGTATGTCCGGGGGTGGGGTATGCAAATACTGTCTGCCAACTTCTAATTGCTGTTTTTTCATAGATCAGAGGCATATTCAGTGCTCAAGAGAGACCCCTAGTGTCGCTTCTACGACACAATGTCGAAGTGAGCGACAGACTGGGAACTATTTGCCATAAATCTTTCTTGTTTTAAAGGGATATTCCATGTTTAATACAAGTAAATTTCAATTGACAGCGTTTGTGGCATAATATTGATTATCACAAAAATAAAAATGTTTTTCAATCAAATCACTTTATTGTCACACTACCATGTACACAAGTGCAACAGTAGGTGAAAGTCTTGTGTGCAGTTCCGAGCAACATAGCAGTCATGACAGGGACGAGACATATACCAATTAAAATAAACAATATATTTACACAACACAATTTACATATCAAATGTACATATACTTACACAACACAATCCTATTATACAATGTACAGTAAACAATACACACATTATAGAATACACATACAATAAAAATAAAAAATAAGAGTATATAAAAAATATATATGCAGTTGTTATATTGTGGAGAATATAATTATGACAGTCCAGTGTGAGATAATAGATTAATGAAGTGCCGTGCTGATTGTTGATCGTGAGAGATCAAGTGTTCAAAGGTCTTATTGCTTGGGGTAAGAAGCTGTGATGTAGTCGGCTGGTGTGGGTCCTGATGCTGCAATACCGCCTGCCTGACGGAAGCAGTGAGAGCAGCCCATGACTCGGGTTTGCTGGAGTCTCTGATGATCCTCTGAGCTTTTTTCACACACAGCCTGTTATATATGTCCACGAGGGAGGGAAGCTCACCTCCGATGATGTTTCTGGCAGTTCACACCACCCTTTGCAGGTCTTTGCGTTTGTGGGCGGTGCTATTGCTGTACCAGGCGGTGATGCAGCCAGTCAGGATGCTCTCTACTGTACTGGTGTAGAACCGTGTGAGGATGTGTTGGTTCATTCCAAACTTCCTCAGCCGTCTCAGGAAAAAGAGGTGCTGGTAGCCTTCTTCACAATGGCCTCAGTGTGGATAGACCATGTGAATTCCTCAGTAATTTGGACACCGAGGAACTTCTGACTCTCTCCACCGGTGCTCCATTAATGTTGATGGGGCTGTGTTTTCTGTCTTTCTTCCTGAAGTCCACTACAAGTTCCATGGTTTTACTGACGTTGAGGGAGAGATTGTGCTCCTGACACCAGCGTGTCAGAGTGTGCACCTCCTCTCTGTAGGCTATTTCATCATTGTCAGTGATCAGACCTACCACCGTCGTATTGTCAGCAAACTTAATGATGGCATTGGAGCTATGTGTCGCCACACAGTCATGTGTGTAAAGGGAATACAGGAGTGGGCTGAGAACACAGCCCTGCGGGGCTCCAGTGTTGAGCGTCAGTGATGAGGAGATGTTGCTGCCCATTCTAACCACCTGACGTCTGCCTGACAGGAAGTCCAGGATCCAGCTGCACAGCGAGCTGTTTAAGCCCAGAGCCCGGAGTTTCTCATCAAGCTTGGAGGGCACTATGGTGTTGAGTCTGTAGCTGTAGTCTACAAACAGCATTCTCACATTGTGTTCCTTTTTTCTAGGTGGGAGAGAGTATATTGTAGATGCAATGGCATCATCAGTGGAGCAGTTGTTGCGGTAGGCAAACTGCAATGGGTCCAAAGAGGTGGGCAGAACAGAGCAGATGTGATCTCTGATCAACCTCTCAAAGCATTTGCTGATGATGGGGGTCAGAGCAACAGGATGCCAGTCATTTAGGCAAGTGATTTTGGCTTGCTTCGGTACAGGCACAATGGTTGACGTTTTGAAGCATGTGGGGACTACAGACAGGGAGAGGGACAGGTTGAAAATGTCCGTACACCAGCTAGTTGGTTCGCGCATGCTCTGATGACACGGCCCGGAATGCCATCTGGGCCCGCAGCTTTACGAATATTCACCCGTCGGAAGGGTCGAGTTACATCCGCAACAGAGACGGAGAGTGAACCAACCTCTGTAGCGTCAGCCGCGAGTGCTCTCTCCGTGAGGGCGGTGTTATTGTCCTCGAAACGAGCATAAAATGTGTTAAGCTCATCCGGGAGAGAGGCAGCGGTGTTCTCGGCAGAGTTTTTATTCCCTTTGTAATCCATAATGATGTTAATTCCCTGCCACATACTTCTAGAGTCGGTGGTGTTTGGACTGTCCTTCAATTTTGTGCCTGTACTGGCGTTTGGCTGTACTGATAGAGTTACGGAGGGCATAACTGGCTTGTTTACGCTCCTCTGCGTTCCCGGAATTAAAATGTCCGGAGGTCCTCGCAAACATCGCCGTTAACCCATGTTTCTGGTTGGGGTAGATCCATATTGTTTTGGTTGGCACAATGTCCTCTACGCACTTCCTGATGAAACACGTTACGCTATCAGCGTAGACGTCGATGTCGTCATCAGAGACGGACCGGAACATCTCCCAGTCCGCGTGATCAAAACAGTCTTGTAGCGCAAAGTCTGATTGGTCCGACCAGCACTGGATCATTCTGAGGGTGGGTGCTTCCACCCTCAGAAGAGTGGTTTGTAGCCATCCCGGAAAGGAGAATAGCAATGATCCAAAAACCCGGTCCCCTCGTGTGTTGAAGTTGATGTGTTGGTGGTATTTTGGAGCGATTGTTTTCAAATTGGCTTTGTTAAAGTCCCCGGTAACAATGAACGCGGCCTCAGGGTGCGCTGTTTCCTGCTCACTTATACTCCCATACAGTTCCTTGAGTGTCCGGTCTGTGTCGGCTTGTGGGGGGATGTACACAGCTGTGATAATGACTGCTGTGCATTTCCTCGGTAGCCAGAATGGTTGACACAGAAGCATGAGATATTCCAGATCAGGAGAGCAGAAAGACTTGATAAAATGTATGTTCCTCTGATCACACCATGATTTGTTGATCATAAAACATACACCACCACCTCTGCTTTTACCTGAGAGGTCTTTCGCTCTGTCCGCTTGGTGCACAGAGAAACCCGCGGGTTCGATGGCCGAGTCTGGAATCTCCGCAGACATCCATGTTTCTGTAAGTTATATAACACAGCAATCTCTCATCTCTCATTGGAAAGAGATCCGCGCTCTCAGATCGCAGAGCTTGTTGTCCAGAGACTGAACATTTGCCAGTAGTATACTGGGTAGCGGGGGCCAATTTGCGCAACGTCTTACTCTGATGAGGACGTCGGCTCTTTTTCCCCTTTTCCTTCTGCGTTTTCACGGCCAGGCAGCCCAGACAAAGGGCTCTGCTGGCGTGTTTATAAACAGTGGGTCGGCATTGAGGAATTTGAAGTCCGGTTTTCGGTGTGTAATTGCCGAACCAATGTCCAAAAGTGTTTGTCTGTCATAAACAATAAGGCAGAGAACATCCAAGATAAAAAAAAAAAAAAAAAACTGTAAACAAAACAAACAAAAAACTGCAGTGTTGTATAGGAGCTCGCAACGCAGCAGCCATACTCGGCGCCATCCAAAGATGCCCCTCCTTTAAAAAAATTTAAATGATCTGGGTTCCAGTGAGGCATTTACATTGGAAGTGAGTGAGGGCCAAACCGTAAACATTAAAATACTCAATGTTTCAAAAGTATAGCCACAAGACATAAACAATATGTGTTTAAACATTATTTTATCTTAAATCAATACTTAATATCTTATGTAATTTTGATTCTCAGTTTTGTTTTCTTTTTTCTTTTAATATGGATGTTTAGATATTTTTACTGGAAAATCTAACAAAAATAGGCACCTCAAGATTTTTTGCAAGATATGATTTTTTTTTTTTTTTTCATGAAACACAAAAGGAGATGTTAGACAGAATTACAGCCTCAGTCACCATTTCAATTTCATTGTACGACATATTTTGTGTAGAACGACTTGAGAGTGAGTAAATGATGACTGTGAAATGATGAATCATGAAAATTATTTTTTTGTGAACTTTTAAAAGGATAGTTCAACCAAAAATGAAAAATCGTTTTCTCACTTTTTCTTCTTCTGCTGAACACAAATGAAGATTTTTAGATATTTTTTTTACATTTTTTATTTCTGATCTGTATATCCATACAATTGAAGTGAATGGTGACCAGACATTTGAAGCTCAAAAAGCACATAACGGCAGCATAAAAATATGCCATAAGACTCCAGTGTTTAAATCCATGTCTTCGGAAGCGATATAATAGGTGTGGGTGAGAAACAGATAAAAATGCATTCCTTTTTTACTATAAATCTCCTTTTTCACTTTCATATTCTAAGACCCACAGAGCTTAAATATTATTCTAAAAATCTTTGTTTGTGTTCAGCTGAAGAAAGAAAGTCATACACAAGAGAACATTTTCTGTGAACTATCCTTTAATATAAAAGCCTATTTTGTTCCTATGACAAGGGGATGTATTTTATTTATTTATTTAGCTATGACAAAGAGCGCTGGTCATTGTGCCACTAGAGTAAAATTGCATCTGTCACAAAAGCATTTTAATATCTATCCTCATATTTTCATTTTGGTGGCTTAATGCAAGGAATTTTTCACAGAATTGTTGCCATGTGGATTTCTGGAGAAAAACAAATGTAAAGTTTTTACTCACATTGACGAGTGTTAATTTTTGAACATTGGTTTGTAGTGTCCTTTGTAGATGGTGTGGATGGGTGTGATAGATGATAGTTGTGTCTATGCTGTGACTGCAATGGTACATAGATGACTGCATGGTTTATGCGCCAATGTGTATGTGTGAGTGAGGAAGACAACTGTATAGGGAAAAAGAAAGTTAGAGTGACATGTCTTTACTGTTACCCTCCATCTTGACACAGCAGACTCAGCCTAATCACACATAATTGGATAGGAGGAGTTGAGGGCTGCTACAGCCTTTGTGTGCAAAGGGCATGTGGTCAAGTTAATGGGGCCCTCAATCTGAGTAGATAGAGATCGCTCCCTTTAACTCTCTCTCCCCATTGTCTCCCTATGGTCTCTTTCCCTCAGTTTCCCTCTTTCCTGTTTGGCGCTTTTCTTGTTTTACCTGTTTGTTTTTGGCATTTCAACTGTATATGTCAGAATGTTGCATCCTTATTTTTCTTTCATTCTGCTATCCAACAGTGTTTCTTGTTCATTTCTACTTATTCACTCCCTCTCTCCTTACATTCAGCCTAGTTCAATTCATCCTCATATTTTTTTCTTCAATTCTGTCTTGACAGAACAGAGATAAGACTGTTTCAATAGTGTGATAATATAAGACCTGTAATGCTTTCATTCTGCGTCTATCTGTCCGGTATAACTAGAAGAGTATAAACAGGATGATAACACTGTCAGACATTGTTATTTTCTTTGTCTTATTTTCCACCATCTGAGGTTTAATTCAAATGCCAAAATGGTGCTTGTCACACTGTGTCCTCCCTCTCCCTCCAGTTCCACATCATCTTATTCCGCTTGCTTTTCCTTTCTTATATCGCTCCATTCATCGGAGGGAGGGAAGAGAAAATGTCAGTCTCTCTGCGCTGTCCTCCGGCACTTGTCATCTTAACTGCATCAGAGTGACATCTGCCCCCGCCAGGAGAGCTCCCCAAGTGACAAGCACCCATCATGACGCTGTTGCCTGATTGGATAATGAACTGTAAAATTCACCATCAGTCAATCAGTCCAGCTTTATTATTGTATGCGTGACATCTTCCACAATTGAATTGTCACTGATTGTGTTATGATTTACACAAAGGCACTTGATTTCAAATTCCTTAAACAACAAAAAGAAAAAGGGCGGGCTTTAAGGTTTGATCGCTAATAAAGAGCCAGAGATATCCTGTATGAAAGTGCTCATTACTCTCCCCTAGCCCCAGGAAAGTTATGGGCCATATCCTGGGCTATGTCCTAAGGGTTCAGACCCATGCTGCTTCCAACAATCAGAACCACCTTAAAGGAGATCATGTTATACAATGTCCCTCTCTCCCTCTGTCCCACTCTGCAACAATGCCCTAACTGAGCTTTTCAGTCTGACCAAACAGGGCACAAAAGCAAAGCGGAAATTGGGGTAACTTTTTGGGGGCTTAGAGGGCCACTCAATAGAGACAGGGGCCTCTTGGGTCAGAATGGTGGTTAATTTGGAAGCAGGAAGTCATTGTCCAAACAGTAAAAAGAGCTGGATTGGAGACAAGGCTAAAGGGTGGAGTAGGCATTTCTCGATATCTTAAAGAGATGGGCTCTTTTTGTCATTGTTTGTATTCAGGGTGTATCAGACCACACTGTTGTCTTTATTTATGTGAGCTGTAGATTGCTTTGTATTAGTTGCTTCCGTTGACCACACATGAACGCAACACTGAGACCTGTCAATACAGTCCCGTCAAATTACTATTGCCATCTACAGTATCTCTTGTCTATTTCTTTTTTCAATAAAATCATAAACAGTAACACCATAAATATCAGTTTGTAGAAAACTGGTCTCATAGAATGACGTTACTATACCTACATTTTTGCTAAATGCTTTTTACGCAAAACAGTTTTCTGGCAAAATGTACACTAGAGGCACTACAATAACAAGAACTTTTGTTCATTTTAACACAAATCGTGAGTAAAAGGACAGATTGCTATCTTATGACATTTAAGGCAATACATTTTATTTAAAGATGTCAAAATTAACACGTTAACGCATGCGATTAATTAAAAATATTTAATGCTTAAATTTCTCTAAATCGTGATTAACATATTTAGGGTTTATAAAGCATTTTAATTACCACAGAAACACGTCAAGTCTTAACTATCACCAAAGCGCTGTCGCTGATGCCCTGACGTAAATCAAGAACACAGCATCACGATTGCTGTAGCAAAGCGGATAAACACAGTCTGCTGGCTGATTAATATTGTGGAGGTAAGAGTTTAGATTTCATGCCCATTGCAATGAATGCTCAATCTAATTCTTTTAATTATAAAACCTCCCACTTTCACTTTGGGAAATGTTTAATGTTACAGAAATTTGTGATATCTTTGTTGATTTCTATCTTTATAATGTGGAAGTCTTTGTTTGGAAATTGTTAATAAAGCATTATATTGTTAACTATTGTTTTCTTTTCTAAAAAGGAAATAAATGCATTTTTACAGGAAAATAAGTATATTTAGTGTAAAATTTCAGCACTTTCAAAATCTGCGATTAATCGTGAATAATTGCAAAAATGTGATTAAATGCAATTACAAATGTTGATCGACTGACAGCAGTCATTTTATTGTTTGCATTACATAATTAATTACATTAATAACAAGGGTGCCATTTATTTGTGTGCCATCATGTTTTGAATTGCACAGAGCATTGCACTTCAGACCAGGACTGAGCCGAAAGTGTCATAGAAGCATTACAAAAAGACATGGTTGCTTCAGCAATTGTGTTTTACAGCTTACATTTGCTTTTATGACACTATCGGGTTTCAGGTTTCTGGAAGGGAAGTCAGTTTTGTTGTTTTAAAACACAGTAGAGCATTAACCTTCAAAGCCTCATCTGTTTTGGAAAACAATTAACTCACTTTTTTTGTGTTTTTTTTTTCTATCTTCCCTTTTACTTACCTAAAGAAACATGTCACGGCGCATTGTTTATTTTCACAAGATGTTCACACGCACAGCTGTGCCATTTGCGGATTACTCATGCCTACTTCATACCTCCTTTTTGTGCCCCTTGTATTTGTCACACTTTTGTTTGAGTGCTAAATATTTAGAATGACCTCACTGTGTCTAAATTGGGGCAGATGAGTCCAGAGTGGGCTTGAGGGTTGGTGGTAGTAAACACTGAGTGCGGAGGCTGCAGTGTTTGCCTGGCAGGTGAGAGAGGTGCCCTTGTGTTGAGTGGCCCATTGCAGCAAGGGGCCTGTGTGCTTCAGGAGAATGTCCTTAAATGCAGCTCTCCACCGTTAGGCTTTGTCAGTCACGTCTTTCTCAGGGTCCTGAAATCAGCTCTCCCCCTTTCTCCTGCCACGCTTGCCACTCTCTCTTCCCCCCAATGCCCCCCATTTTCCCCCTTTGCTCATAAACGCCCATGTGAAGTGGTTAATTACCAGTGGCCTTCCCTGTCTATGTTCTGGCCCCTTTGGGTTCCCACCACTCCAGATCAATAACGGGAGGTCTGCTAGAAAATGAGAGGTGGAGCCATGAAAGGAAAACATGGCACAGAAAGGTCCTGTCAGCACTTCTTCCAGCAAATTATCAGTCCTCAGAAGGGGAGAAGTACAACTTAATTGACCCTGGGATTGTGTGAGATGTCCCACTATGCACTACAACACGGTTTCTGCCGTTAACATTTATGACAGTGGCATCAAAATTAAATCTTACTTTATACTAAATGAGTCAACAGCAGACATTGAGTGTGTTTACAAGCATACCAATATGCTGATAACTACTAAAAAAATCAGCAACAATGCAAGAAACCCACATTTACATGGCATTTGAAATCATCAGTTTATTCTCTGCTTTGACATCACAATGTAATTGGGCATGTGCACAACACTTGAGCACACTGAATATGCCAGAAAGAACACCGGTACACATGCAAATCAAAATAAGCAAAAATGTAAGGTTGATAACCTTACCCCAATAAAAGAAAACCGTATAAGGCATTTGCATGACCTTACACGGTGTCAGCTTATTAAGCATGATCGTTGCATGTAAAAGCACTTGCATCTTCTTATGTAGACAACTGTCCTTTGAAAGTCTGAATCTGGCCTTCAAGCTTTCACGGAGTCTTTCTGAACTGTGCTGATTAGCCAATGCATATAGTTTGTTTATCCAATATTGCAAAATTCCTTAGCTCCCTTATTGTTTAACGCTTCCACTGCAAACAGTTTGACCTTCTCCATCTCTCGCTTCCCACAGGAAAAACCTCTTTAAAAAAAAAAAACAATATGGAGATGGAGATATCCTTCTGCATGTAATGCTCAGTTTTAAAGGGATAGTTCTTCCAAAAAAAAAAAAAACAATAAAATCTATCATCATTTACTCACCTTCATCTTGTTCAATGCTTTTCTTTCTTTCGTGGAATGCAAAAGGAGATGTTATACCGCAAAAAAAAAATATATATATATATTGGGCTGATTTTACTAAAATGAGGCACTGTTATGTCAATCATAGGCAAACAGAAACAACAGCACAAGAGGACAACAATGTGGTGAACACAAGTGCAGTTTATTTACAAAGTGTGCAATGCAAGACGTAAAACATTAACCTGACTGAACTAGACTTGACTATGAAAACAAGGACAAGGAACTAGAACAAGAACTAGAATAAACTGACATAACTGGATAACAACCACAATACCTGGCAAGAGACAAGAGAGCATGAGGACTAGAAATACACAAACTAGGGAGAACATCATAACAAGACAACCAATGAAAATACAGAATTGACAACAAGATGACAAAACTAATTAACCAAGAACCAATAAGAACAAAACACATGAAACATGTAAGTCGCTTAACACAACCAGGAACTCACATATCAGACAGGAAACAGGAATCAAACTTCAAAATAAAAGACATGAACAAAAACAGCCATTAATGTGACACTAATTGCATCAGATTCTTTTGTTTGACATATTAGACTTCACATGTTTTCAACCTTTGCTCTTAAAACTTAAGCATGTAACTTTTTCAGTGCTTAATATTCAGAGACAACTATAAGTAAGCCTTTCATAGGTTCATTTTCTCAAAAACTGTAAACTGTGTCTCTGTGGCTCTAAGAAAATTCCTGTGTTTCTTTTAAGCGACACGTTTAGACCCACCCCAACAACATTACTCAACCAGTGGAATTATTTGGGGACGGGGCTATTAGTTTGTTTGCTCAACAGCAGATGAGGGGTGTATTCAGAAAGAGGTTAAATAAGCATAGTTTATTTTTGTAAATTGATATGCAAATTGATATTGACTTTACCATGTTACAAATTTTATTCCAACATTCCAACAACATCAAATATGCCATGTAAAACATTAGTCACAAATACCATTACAAGGAAACAAGTTTATTTACGTACATCACAAAAGTACGTATTATTTCAACATGAACATTGTTTCTACTTTGTGTTCTTTCTTCAATGAAATACAAAATCAATGAATTGATGTGAATGGTGACAAAATCTAAAACTTGTTCATGTGTGTTTCTTGGGAAGAAAGTATGTCATATAGGTTTGAATAAATATATATATATATTTATTTTTATTTTTATTAATTTTTTCGGGTCAATTATCCCCATTACTATTGCTGTGACCTATCTGCTTCATAATGGTGGGATTTTATACTTCTTAATACTAAGAAAGGGAAAGGCGGCTGCAGAGCTTATACCACCAGAGTGACACCGTAACATGCTGAATGAAAGAGTGCTACATGTAAGACTAGGCTTATCCTGCCGGCAGTAAGGAATTTGCATACACCAGAAAATGGGATTTTATACCACATTAAGAAACAATGGCTGATGAGTTTCCGATGTGTATTTTGTGTTTTCTCAAGAGAGAGTGAGAGGGGCGAATCAGAGCGATGGAGATTGTGGAGTTATAAGCATTCAATTCTGCTTACATACATAGAATCACATGCTAGCATGTCTTTGTTAATGCTAACTGGACAGTCAGATATTTCAGGGCTACTTTGACTGAATTCATTCAGTAATTACGTCACAAAACCAGATGGTTTCATGTTGGTGTGCTGATCCACACTTCAGGCAGGCTGCCAGAGTATCTTATCTTTTAATGCCTTTGCCTGATCTTCCAATTAGCTATGCCACCTATTAGGCTTGTTTTGGGTGACCGTGCTTGGGTGGGAAGATTCTGCTGTGGTTTGTGGAAGCTGAGGTTATGAAGGGATGGTGTAAATGAGTCCGGATTGATAGGGGGGATGGTTTGGGGGTTCTGGGTTTCGTGACAGTTCTGCTTGAGAGGCTGTCTGAGGGGTTTTTTGTGCTCAGGGCAGGGGATGGGCTGTTTCTAGGTTGCCCTGTCTCAGGGCTTGCCGATAACAGAGCCTCAGCCCTTGAGCCCCCATTCTGTCTGTGTATTAACGCTGCTTATCTGCTCTCAGATAGAGCTGTGTGCCATTTTCCTTTCGGAGGAATTAGCTTGTCTTCCCTGGCTAACCAGGCAGTGGTGATTAACCTTTCCACTGTTCAATATCCTTTCTGCTGTCTCCCTGTTCAGATTAGACTAGACATCATTACTGTAGGTATGACTCCAGAAATGAGCTTCTGCTAATTTGAAAAAAAGCTAAGTCTGTACTGACTACACTCTTATTTTGCAAGGCACTTTTGCTCAGGTAAACACACACACACTTACGCACACACACACACACTTATACAATCTCAATGAAACAAGGGGCTGAGACGTTAAATATTTGGCATAACTGAGCACATACAAGCTTTATTTCACCTCAGCAGAATAAATAATCAAACGAACACACAATTTGTCAATTTGACACAAATGTCAATCACTTTTTCTCCATTAGTCAGTAATCCATTAACCAGCCCTTTCCTCCCTGCAAGTGATTATTTGCTATTATTCAACAAATATCATAATACGTTTTTCACACACCCCGAGGCACATCCACAAATCAATTATTTCCTCACAAAGACTTGAAAGTACTTAGCAAGATGCCTGACGGAAAAGCTGCGGGTTATATAAAATTGAACCTCTCATTTGTTTCTCTCATGCACACACACAATCTCGAAGCACAATTAGCCAGCGCCCGTCGCGTTTGTTTGGCCCACTTTAATTCTGCCTGGCATATCTGCATTACTACAGAATAAACCGGCATACAAATACCATTGTTGAGGGTTTTAGGAGAATCAATGGAGTGTAGACAGTGAGTAGACTGGGTGGGTTCACTCAATCTGCTGTTGGCAGGAGATAAAGACCCAGGTTCAAATACACCGTGAGCAGATGCTCCCATTATTAATGCCAAAACAAACAAAACAACGGAAGATGATGCTGACATTTGACATGTGTAGCTAATTGGTAATGTCATTATTGTCTTATTCTTGGGATCTTGTTGAAAGTACAGGAATTACTTTTGTGTGGGATCTCACTTCTTCACTTATTGTTGATAGATGAACGCTTCTATGTAAAATCTGTTTGCAGAAGGGCATTTAGTTGCTCATTTACTCAATCTAAAGTTTAAAAAAGACAGATGCTTATTTAGAATGTTCTTTGACAAGCTGTAACGACAGCATTTGATTTTTTTTAAGCAAAAAAATCACAGTTACAATAACAATAAGGCACACAGGGCCAGGCAATAAATATGAAAATAAACAGTTTGAAATGTCTAGCCACAACACTGAAACATTATATGTGCTGGCATGAGACAGCATTGTATACTGACCTTGTCTGTGTAATTACAGTAAGTCCCATTTTTCAAGTTCAATGTCATATGCAATGGCATTAAAGCAAGTAAACCTGGTAACTTTTGCCTGGCATGTGCTAGGACATCAGAAAGGGACTTTACATGGTGAAAACTCCATAACATTGTGTGACAGGGCGGAGGGCGGGGCCGGGTCGTGATTCCACACACCCGGTCCATAATCAGGCTAACCGAGAGGGATAAAGGCCGACTGCGGAGGATGGTGCAGGAGAGAGAGATCGTTTACGGACATGTCTGTCATGTGTGTGTGTTTGTGTCTTTTGTTTAAGTTTCTCATTAAACTGTTATTTACATTGCCAAGCCATTTCTCGCCTCCTCCTTTCCATTGAACTGCGTTACACATTGTTAACATAATGTTCATCCACCAAGAAATATAGTCCAACCTCAAACTTAATGATTAAGACAACTTTACAGCTCAAATATACTAGAATTTTACACTGCTTTACCAAAATATTACTAAATAATAATTAAAAAAGCTTCACCCTTCTTTTTTAAGCCCTCCAGAATATTGGCCCTGTTTACTTCCATTGCACGTTTAACCATGATATTTTTTTTTCATCTTTTTTAAATTGAAAATCAAAATTATTTTCTATGGTGAGCAACATTATGCCACAAATGCTTGTATTGAACCTGGGTCATTCCTTTACTATATATGGTTGCGTGTCCTTGGTCGTAAATATTTTTTATGATAACAATGTTTGTTTCAATACTGGAATAAGATATATTTGGTTTTACATGGGGTGGACTTATGAACTTAAAGCCTGATCTCTGCTTTTTGGATATCTTAATTACACCATGTCCTTCGCCTCATTTCCTCTCCGCGAATGAAATTTTCATGTGATGTGTCAAAGCTTCCAGGATACCTGACTATTTATAAGCAGTTCCCGAGCACTGCACTGCAGACCCAGGTGAGATCAGCCCCAAGGGATTGTTCCGGGAAAATGCAGAAGGAGAAACTGAGCAAGATTGTTTGATGTCTTGATAGTTTTGTGAAGAAAGTGTGGTATGGTTGATTTGTAGAACACTGTTGACGAGAGGAATAAATATATTTTATAATATAGATATATCATCAAATTGCTCATTGTTACAGTTTTTCAAATCTGATTTCCAAAAAGGCATCCTCTTCAGTGCATTTCTGCATCTGTATCTGCATCTGCATCTTTTTTTTTTTTTTTGCCTTTAATTTCAGTAAATACTTTAAAATAAATCAGTAACACTTTACAATAAGGTTCCATTCATCAACATCAATTAACACATTAGGTAACATGAACAAATCAATTAACAACATAATGTTTACATCATTTATTAATCTTTGATAATGTTAGTTAATAAAAATATTATTGTTTGTAAGTTCATGTTAGTTAATAGACCATTATAATCAAAATTTTATTTTACTTGAAGATAAAAGTTGTTTATATATATATATATATATATATATATATATATATATATATATATATATATTATTTTTTAATATATTATGTAATGGATTAAGT
Organism: Moxostoma hubbsi; assembly: GCA_032164185.1. Taxonomy (NCBI): domain Eukaryota; kingdom Metazoa; phylum Chordata; class Actinopteri; order Cypriniformes; family Catostomidae; genus Moxostoma; species Moxostoma hubbsi. The sequence continues at coordinate 17,216,331 of JAVLUX010000035.1, read as the reverse complement.
ATTTCTTCCTCCACTATATTTTTTTTTTTCTTGTTTTAAACATACATCACATAATTTTTGTTAGCCAGATTTATGCATAAAACAAGTAAAACAATTTGCCAATGGCGAATGAATGTAAGAAACATTTATTTAATTAGATATATTCTAAGTCGTAAAACAACTCTTAATATCTCTTTGCTTGCAATTTTGCATCTCAGTTACATTTATCTTGTTTTAAGGATGTTTAGATATTTTTTCTAAATAACAGACAAAAAAATATATATTACAAAAAAAAATAAAAAAAACATTTTTTACAGTGTTGGGTGCTTATCACACCTTTCCAGAATCCATTTCCACCCCCACAGCAACAGTTCACTTGAATCTGCCACTTTGTTATTTGCAGAACACAGAAACTCCATTAGGCTACAGGCACACACAAGATCACACAGATCACTTGCTAATGCGACCTGATTAATATTGCACACAATTTATGTGTTTTTTACTGACACTGCTGATGTCTACTGTAATGCAATGCTATGAACTGCTACGTTATAGTGGGAGGTGGAAAGATTCTTTCCCGCATGCTTGCAATCTTCCTGTGATATACAAAGGCAGAAAAAATTGTAACAAGCTAAATACGTGAACATGAAAAAATGTAACCAATAAGACAAGTCCTTGTAACATGGATAGAGATACTCTTTGTAAAGTAGCACATGGCTCTACAGTATATTAGTCTTGATGTAAACATATGAGTATTTACTTGTAAGGGACTGTCTGTCATTGCTAAGGCATAATGAAAGTGAGCGCAACAAAGCACCTCCATGGTGAAAGACCGACTTCCCATTGGTGTCTCCTTAATACACTGGTATTGTGTGTTCTCAATTTTGGGCCATATTAATAGTATCAAAATGTCATTTGTCAGAAAAACATATTATTCTGTACAAGAGTACATGTCCAATCTGTCAATTACTTAAGACTGTGACACTATAAGAATGGTTTAACTTGCTTTCTAAAATGTATAACATTTTGTGATTTGTGTGCAAACATAAAACAGTACTGCCAGCACACACTGTATAAAAGACACACGGGTAAATTAATGGCAGTTAGCGAAAGGACTTTCTGACTCCGGTGTCCTTTCAGTGCCCTTGTGTGCTGACAAGATGTGTGTCTCAAGTATCTGTGACAAACATGTTTTGGCTGTCCACCACAAAGCTTAACGGGACAAAAGTCTGGGAAGTTATTGCTCCATCTGTGGAGGATTTTCTCAAGAGCTCTCAGAGTTCTCAACCAGGACATAAGGGCCAACAAATATATGCGCAGACTCGCAAAACAATGGCAACAAATTGCCTCATTCATATTCTCTCATGCTTAGAGAAATGAGCACTTGGGAAAATGAAATAAAACCTAGAAAAGTCTGTCAAACAGGTAGTCAATAACACATCTATATTCTGTTCTACATCTGGCTGTATCTCCTTCAGCATGAGGGCACCTGCAGGCTTGAGCTTCAGGCCACCCCTTTAACAACACAGATAACACTGTTGTCAATGAGTACATCATTAACATTACTAAAGGGCCCCATTCAGGACTAATTGATTCAGGGACTTATTTGTCTCAGCTATAAGCCGTTGACTGCTGATATGTTTACGCTAGCTGGGTAAGAACAGGCCTCACACTGAAAGAGACTTTATCCAAATATTCTCTGTCTGTCTTTACCATTGTCTTTTGTCAGTTAATGGGAGCAATGAGTATTTAACATTAATTTTCTGGATTTCCAAACACTGAATTTGACATTTGTCTTAAAGGAACAGTTCACCCAAAAAAAACAATTCTGCCATTTTTTGACCCTAAATGACCCTGAAGTCTCTCCAAACACATATGACTGTCTTCCATAGAACAAAAAAAGGAAATAACAACAAAAAAAGTATTTACGTGGCTTTTTGCTTATAATGTGAATGGTGATTATGTGCTGTCAAACTCCAAAAATGTTCAACAAAAATAATAATAAAATAAAAAAATTGTCAATACTATTTAACTCATCCACTATATTACAAATGTTCTAAAACCAAACAGTGACTTTGTATGATGAACAGATAGAAATTTAAGCGTATTTTACATCATGCTTCTGGATTTCCAAACACCAAATTATATTTTTATCTTTATATTTAAAGTTATAGTTCACACAAAAAATAACATTTTGCCTTTATTTACTCAACCTAAAGTCACTCCAAACCTGTATGGCTTTCTTTCTTCTGTATAACACAAAATAATTTAGATTTTTATTCATTCAACGCAGCTTTTTTCCATAGAATGAAAATGAATTGTGACTCTGGTCTGTCAAGCTCCAAAATAAAATCACAGTAAAAATTTCAAATACTATTTCACTTATGCACTTTGCATACCATACAATCAACTCTGCACCATACAATCACTTTGTGCAATAAACATAGTGAAATTTAAATTTATATTCACTCACACTAAACAAATCATTGATCAACTTATGTTTGCAGCAGGCAAATCAAATATGCCAAATGCGGTGAAGTTTGGACATCATGGCATTTGGTCACAATACACGTGAGAATCAATGATAAATTTATGTTATTGTAACGGGGTAAAAAGGAAAGGAGGAGTCAAGAACTGGATGAAGCATCAAAGTAATATTTAATTAAACAAAAACACACAAACATAAACACATACAGGGCAGTTGTCTGTAGCTCTCTCTCTCTCAACTGCCGCCTTCGGCAGCATTTATCCCTCTTGTCGGCTTGATTAGCCTGATTAGGGGCTGGGCGTGCGTCATCACAGCCCGGCCCCACCATCCTTCTTGCCACAGTTATTGATGCCATACTGTCAGCATATTTTATTTTCGGTGTTGCTTCAATAAGTTGATCAATGATTTGATTTGAGAGTGAAAACCAAATCAAATATCGGTGAGTTAAAGTATTTCAGATTCAAGTTAAGCTCAACTGACAGCATTTGTGGCATAATGTTGATTTACCACAAAAAATAATTTTGACTAATCCCTACTTGTTTATAAAAAATAAAAAACTGAAGTGACAGTGAGGCACTTACAATGGAAGTGAATGGAGGCAATTTTTGGAGGGTTTAAAGGCAGAAATGTGAAGCTTAAGATTTTGTTAACGCACTTAAATTAATTCTTCTGTTAAAATTAATGTATTATTTGAGCTGTGAATTTGAGTCATTTTAGTGTTTTGGGTTTGTTGACATTACATCTTCATGGCTATACTTTTGAAATAGTGAGTATTTAACGTTTATGGATTGGCCCCAATCATTTCCATTGTAAGTGCCTCATTGAACCCAGATTTTTGCTTTTTAACAAAGAAAAGAAGGGGCAGGTAAAACCTATTTTTTTGTGGTAATGAATATCAATTGAGCTTAACTTGTATTGAACCCGGAATATACCACAAAGTGATCGCATGGCTTCTGAAGAATTTGACTATTTAGTGAGTTTTATATATTTTTTGTTTGTTCTTTTAGAAGCTTGACAGCCCGAAGTCACCATTTACTTGTATGTTAAGGCATGTGAAGACTAAATTCTTCCCTTTGTGTTCCACAACAGAAAAAAAGTAAATTTTCACTTTAGGGTGAATTAATCCTTTAAAGACATTCAGTGCAGTGGAATCATTAAGATTGGCTGTGTGTTATTGCTGAGAAATTGGCACACGTGACATCATATAGTTGACTGCATTCACCCTGGTCTCTATGGTGCACCATACACATACACACCTCACTCCTGGCTTCAGCATCAACAATGCATGTGCATGAGCCCTGGTATCAACCCTCTGTTCTTGTAGATTTATCCATATCTCACCAGAGTATGGTGGAATTCTCACTTTTGCATTTGTGGCCCCCTTTTGCATCAACTACAACTGTTGAACACCTTGCGTGTCTTTTCCCCTATCCCACTAACACTTTTTGGGAGGTTTACGTCAGTATTGCGATTCACTGACTCGAAATCTCTCCCCCCTCTGACAAACTTTAGAACACAGAGAGTGCAGCGAACTGTGTATAGTGGGAGAAGACAGGTCCCCGGTGAGTCGTCTGTTATCATCTCTTTGTCCTGGAATAGTCAGACACGATGAGTCACTCCCTGACATTGCACACCCCTTAGTGAATTCCCTCTCTCTGCACTCTATGGCCAATGTTCTCAGTGAGAATACTGGCTGTTCATGCCTCTGTGTTTGGCCTGATGATCCAACGATGGTATGATCCAGGAAAATAGAGACATGTGGCAGGCAGCTCTTTTCAGTCCAGAAATGTACCCAGTTGGTTGCTTGTAAATTATTTACCTTACCCAAGCAGAACATGGTGACCTAGAAGCTGGTGTAAGAGGCAGTAATTAAAAGACTTGTTAAAAGTGCCTTGCATGGAGGATGGAGGCAAATGTAATAAAAGTGTGAGAGAAAAACACCAAGGTGATGTTTGCCTGTTTTATTTTGGCTTGCTAAAGAGATATAACCTCATTGTGCAGTTTAATATTTAATCAGTTTTTCTTCTCCTACCAATTCTCTGTCATTACTCCAACTTGTTTTCTTACATTGTATGCTCATACTCAGATGTGGCAAGATAACAGAGAAGTTCAGTTCAGTCAGGGTTGTTCGTTGTGAAAATTAGTAAAACTTCCTCACACTATATGAGAATCTGTCAGAGCATGACAAGTTTGAGTTCTCTGGCACAAATTCTCTTCTGAGAAGACCTGCTAAACAAGCATGCAATTCCCATTCTGGTCTAGGTTGGTTTATGATGGCTAGTGTTTAGTTGTTGGACCAGCATGGCCTTGTAGTTTACTAGCAAAACTAGTGTAAACCAAAGAAGTCTTGCTGGTTTAGTTGGATTGCCAGCACACCAACATCCAGATTTCAAAGCACATTTGCTGCTACCAGCCATGCATGTTTTATCAAATTTTTTTTGGCAGGGAAGGCCATTCTTAAACTTTTACATAATTCGTTTTTCTACCATCGGGCGAAACGATTCTGTGAAACCATGCCGTTCTGTACTGTTCTGTGCTCACTGGTATGGTTGTGGTTTAGTTTTCCACTCTGTTAATGTGAAATCAGGATAAGAATGGAATGAGTGAGCAAATTACCAATCGTGAGTTGGCACATATTAAAGGCATTCCACCAGCATGGTTAAGAACGGTTTGCTAACCAGGCCAGGAACTTTTCTATTTTTTTTGTACCATACCATGCTCAAATGGAAATGCAACCGGAACGATTATTGACTGTGAACCATTTGGCACTATGGTGTATAAGTGGCTATACTGTGCAGCAAATTGGTTTGAAATCAAATGCACTGGGATTTGTTCGTCATCAAGATAAACAAAGACAGCCTTCAATGTAAACATCAGAAATGAATGTTCCATCCCTTGTTTTCTTGTTGGCTTATAAATTATGCAATCAACCTTCACTGCTTGGTTTTCACACTAGGAACCTGAAAGGGGTAAAATTGTCATCAGTTTTGAGGGGGGAAAACAATTTGTAAAGAGGCGAATGCTGCTTAATACGTAAAGGACAATTTGCTTTATATGGTAATGAATTTCAAATGTTGTCCTCACTTCAGGAGCAAGAGGCTGCAGTGAGGGACTTACAGCTGTTTTGTGGAGATAATTGATTTTAGAATAGGCAGTGAAGAGAGTGGGCAGGCGGGGTTGACAGTGCTCTACAGAGGGGTCCGAGCCAATTTCCGCAGGCCTCGTCCCTTTAATTAAAGCAGTGCTGAAGCACAGGAGACTGCAGCACTTCTCCCTGGGCAAATTAAACCCCTCACCAGTCCTGTCTCTGCCTTCCCCCAACATGCAAGAGGCTGATGAATTTTTCATGGCTCTGTCTCTCTTTTTTCTGCCCTATCGTTATGGCTGCAGGCAGCGCTGCTGGTGTCACTTCCTCTGACCTCTCAGAGTTGCAATGAAAAAGTATTCTGTGTTGTCACAGGTAAGTCACAGAAGAATGACTGTGCCAGGATGGGGTTTCTGATTTTATGCATCTACCATCACAAATCTCTCAAATCAGCCTCATTGAGAGAAGCAATGCCACATATAGAAATTGCAAGACTGTCTAACACACTTCAGAAATTTACTAATAATCCTCTCCAAATTATGTTGATACAAGCGCAACTTAATTCAGCTTCATTCTGTGTAGCCTACATGACTAGAAAATGCTAAATTTTCTCCTTAAGGAGTGATTATTATTGCAGGTTTGTTCACTGAGACTAGAGAAGCACTTACAGTATGTTCTACAATAATGTCCTTACAAGAAATTCACAAGATTTCCAACACATGTGGAAAAGCTTGGAGAGTTGAGTTCTTGTTCTTGAAATTTTGTTTTAGACTCACTATGTTCCTTTTTATTCTTTCTCTCAGTGCTCACATGTTGTCATGATGAGAAGGTGCAAGTGTCATTGCAATTTGTTGATTTGATCACACACTAGGAGGAGATCACAGAGCCTCTTGAAGTTTTGGCTGTGTATTATGCCATATCATAAACCAAGTTCTGATCTGACCCAGCTTAGGTCACATTTCCTAATGCCATTTGTGGCACGGTGGAGGGCGGGGCCGGGTTGTGACTCAACATGCCCGGTCCTGTATTAGGCTAATTAAGCCTCCGAGAGGGTTAAAGGCCGATTGCGGACGACGTGCGGGAGAGAGAGATCGTTCACGGACATGTCCCTTGTCTTATGTGTTTGTCTTTTGAGTTCTCCATTAAACCTATTATTTTATATGTCAAGCCGGTTTCTCGCCTCTTCCTTGCCCGTGAACTTGATCTGTTCTACACCATTGTTTTCCAAAGTCTGAATTTTTGTAGAGGAAAATGGTGTTCCAATGTGGGTGAAATCGATGCATTTTCAAGTGAAAATGTTTTGATGTGTGAGTGGTTCTGAGCACAGTGAGTAATGGTACCAGTAGTGTTTGCTCTTGAGCATGGTTTGGTGTGGTACAACAACAAACTGTTCCATGCCTGGATTTCTGTGCACAGCTACCTGTGCTAAACCATGCTGATGGACAATTTTTTAGCATGTGGCAACTTATGATTGGTCACTTCACCCAGTCAGTCCATTCAATTCTTGATTTTAAAGCAACATGATGGAAAAATAAACCATTACCGTGCAAACAAGACCAGATCGGTACAGAATGGTATGGTTCTGCAATGTGAACCATTAGGCCCAATGGTGGTAAAACGCCTTTAGACTCAATCAAGACTTCAGGTACTGAAAGCCATTGGCTTCATATTATATCAGATGGATAATACTGTTGCTGTGTTATATTTATATTTTGGCATGAATCATTTATTCTCTCTTATGACAAAAGTCAGCACTTGTTTGGCTCTGACACTCATTACAGCTTGACCTTTGGTGGCTACAGTGCTGCATCTCTGCAATGACAAAGGACAAAGTGTGGTAGCCTGTCAAGGATGTTAAAAGGGAAAGATGAGAGGAAAAATTGCACAGTGAGATTGATTCATGGGCCTCTGTATAAATAAGCAGGTAGCCCTCCATAATGATTATGTTAGCATTCCATATTTTATATTGATCTATGCAGCAGGCCTGGATCTGAAGATGAGAGGCTAACTCCCAAATCTCCACCCCAGGTTGTGTATATTACAAGCCCTTTTGTCCTGACTCTGCAAGCTTTAGTCTTGCTTCTGCTTGTCCTTTGAGATCCCACATGAAGAAATCAGAAGGATTACGATGCACACCATTAACAGAAGAATACTATGAGGAGGTCAAAAAATTCAGAAGCTCTACTAACTGACCAAAGATGGACCGAAGATACCATCTCACAATGAGCATGTCCAAACTGAATTTTTTTTCTGACTTCTTTCACATATCCTGTGCTAATTTTACTCTTATTGATAGCTAAAAGCCCTAACAAATTAACCAAAATATGTTAAGGGGAGAGGAGGAGAGAGGCAGAATTGGGACAGGGCTTTAACTATAATTATTTAATGAGGCCCGGGACAGGGTTGAGAGGGAGCTTTTGGTATTGGGGTACGCTTGTCCTCAGCTCTCCAGAATCAGCTTGTCTGAAGAGTGCATTTTCATGTAGATCCAAGCTGTGGTTTCCCTCAGCACTCCACTGGCCTGCCCTGATCTAGCCATCCTCTTGTTGTCTCTCAACACACCCCCGGTCTCAAGGCTTTTCTAGGAATACAAATAGACTGATGCTGAACGGTGAGGAGTCTGTCAGGGAAGGCTGGGTATTTTAATGCATATTTTAACAGACCTCAACGGTAAACGGGAATCTAAACGGTAAGCCCAAAGCAAAGTGCTGCATATCTTTTCCTTGATGAAGTGAATTCTGACCTTTTATTTAAGAGACTGAAGGGGACATTAATCAGTTTGTATAAGATTAATTACAAGCAATTACAGATTGAGTGAGTGGAAAAGCACCACTTGTGTTTGCTGGTCACTTGATTACAAGACGCAAAAGCATGGATTGAGGGGGAGGCATCTGTATGTCCAAGGAGGAGGCAGAGCTTTCAAAGAAATCATGCAGCCGGGGACTGCCTGTTGAGGTGGAATTGAATGTTTTTGGCGTTTAGTGACTGTTTAGCATTTAATTTAGTGTGTGACACTTAATGAACCCAGTCCTGCTCTGATCTCTCGGTGTTAGCTGAATTGAGAATTAATTGCGTTCCTCCTCCCTTTCCTCCATGCTCTCTGCCTTGATGGGTTTCTACTCATTACTCTTCTCTGAGTATAAGTGGAATGGGTAGATTGGAACAGCATGAGCCTCACAGACAGCGAACATGCTTTTCAACAGAAACTTTCTTGCTAAGCCTACACGCTGACTTCTTGTGGAATGGCGCTCATCATGAAAGTGGAGAAATGCACGATCTGTCAATGCAAATCTCTGTGTATTAGCATGCCTGCTGCATGTCCACCTGTGGAGTGGTTTATGAGTTCACCTTGATACCAGCACGTAACTGACTTAGCTGCAAATATTTAAAGCATCTATAATAAAACATACATATATTCACTTAACTGTATATTTAGTAGAGAGTGTGTAGATGCAGTGAGTGTGATAGGCTTTGCTTTGTGACACAGCTGGAAGCTCTTTGCAATACTGCCTTCAACAGCACCATATTAACATCTTTAATCATGATGTAAATGGATTTAGTGCTTTGTGCAACATGATATCTGCTACCACCATAATTTGGCATTAACCTCTTAAGTCTCACTCAATTTCAGTGTCAGATATGTTTTCCAGTTAGAGGTCAACAATGTTTCCTTTGTAATTTTATGCACTGGAATTTTCTACAAAAAGCAGTCCTAAATTGTTACACTAGTCTTCCACTCTGTACAGTCCTCTGAGGTCATTCAAAACACTCAATTAGCCTCCCTGTTGGCATTCCACAGCGTACTGCATCAATCCACTAGTTCTGTCTTGAATGCTTTGGCCAATTCAGTTCCTATTCAGTTTCCTTCTGTGTCTGAAGCTTGTAATTCTCTCTCTCTCTCTCTCTCTCTCTCTCTCTCTCTCTCTCTCTCTCTCTCTCTCTCTCTCTCTTCTCTCTCTTTATTTGCTCATTCATTTTCTCTTTCAGGAATGCTTTTGTTCTATCTATAAAATGTGGAAAGTAGTTTATTACTTTCAAGAGAAATCAAGAGCTAACATTTCTGTGTTGATAGAATAAATAAATAATCAAATAGATAGATATAGGGGAGAACGGGAGTGTTGTAACACATTTTGTATCAATGCCAGTAACTTGTCTGTCTGTGTGTGTGTGTGTGTGTGTGTGTGTGTGTCTGTCTCACACTTTGACGTAATATTCCTATACAGTGTTTATCTCGTACAAATTAAAGCAGAAATTTGCTTATCCCTAAACTGACTAAATTAGTGTCCATTACACAGTGTGCTGTTCTTATAACCTACCCCGCTACATTTAAACAATGTTTTAAATTGTGTGCATGAATATATTGGGGTAATCAAATCAAATTTTCAAAAATCAGATGATCCCATTTCTGTCATTTAATATCAATTAAAATTACATTCTTTACTTCTATGTTATCATAGGAGTGTGGTCAGCGTGCACGTACGATAATGATATAACTTCTGAAGCTCATTTCTAATTAGTTTAGCTAATTGCTGGCCCCAATGCCAGGGCATGTTGGCACACTAAATGGTTTGACACTAAATGGTTTGCTGTAAAACTATCACATTAAAAGATTTTAAGCAAAAATCTAAACATGAAATTTGAAACAGGAAGTAATTCATGAAACTGAATAAATGTAAAAGGAAATACCAAGCCATTGTTTTGGCCTATAAACTTTATTAATGATAAAATTGCACCCAATAAAAATGTGACAACCTGATATTTATGAAAAGTATTCTAATTTAAGAGGGTTTGGATCTAGGTGCTTGAAACCAACATACAAAACTTATAGAGGGGGGGAAAACTGGACTCTTGACTCAAAACCTTACAGTTACACTGATATAGTAGCTGTCACAATTTCGCTGTAGTATATATTATATACTGTGTGTGTAAGTATATATATATATATAAGTTTAAAAACTGTAGAATCAAATTAGTTGACCTTAGATTTAAGGCAATCGGTTTGCATGCTTTTTCTAAGTAAACATACTTATTTGGCCCAAGTAAATTGAACTTAATTATTTAAGTACAGTTTTCTAGTTACAATTAAACTGAACTCATCTGTGATTAAAGTTTCTTTGATTTATTTAATTATATGAATTGAGTTATAGCATGTCTTATACAAGGGAAATTATGATTAGACTAGGTTAACTATATGGCACATTGGATTTTCCTCAGTACTTCTTAGTGTACATAAATCTGCACTTATTTAAAGTACAACTGAGTAAACAAGAATTACTTTAATTTAACAGGCTACACGTTCACCAGACGTAACACTAATCACCCTAATTGTGACTTCACACAAATCACAATTATCAACCAGCTATAACAAAACAACAACAATAGGCATAAATATTAAACTATATTCACTTTTTAATACCAATTATTTTATTTCTCCATAAGTTCCCTTGTCTTGACCAAACATACATATTCTATTCAAGTGCAAGGGCTTTTGTGTATCCCACACAGCTGCAATTTTGTACTTGATAATTTTGAGTTAGTAGTACTCAAAGCCATAGAAAATATACTGAATATTTGAGTTGTGATTCCAAAATGTGACATTACAAGTACTGTTTAATTAGGATCACTTGATCACTTGATCCTAATTAAATCTTTGTTCTCTTTACTTGTTTAAAAAAAGATAAACATCTTGACGTGCACAAAATGTCTCATTGGTGAGTCCTGAAATCCTTTGTTATATGGCCAATACAATTATTAAACAAATACTCTGAACAGTTTGCCACATGGATCAAGGTAAATTGCATACTGCCATTAAGCAGCTTGTCCCAATGACAATACTGTTAAACAGAGGTTTATGGGCCACTGTTACGTAAAATCTCACTTCAGACAGGATGAGCTTATATTTCTCTATGTGGGCAGCCACAATTTACATTTATAACAGCATGCTGGCATGTTCAGGCCAGAAAGCATTTTAAAACAACATAAGATGATTCTAGTCAGTAGAGGTTTAGATTCATAGCTGTGATTAATAGAATAGCTGTTGCAAAGGAGACTTTGTTCAATATCATTTTACCTCATTCTCACTAAAACACTACATGTGTGTTCACCATATGCTAAATGGATCAGTGTGCAATGGTTCACACTGCAGACTGGGCAATAGGACATTCATCTCAGGCTTAATTTGGGCTCTCATCTCTGTTTATTTCCAGTCCAACATATTGAGAAATAAAACAGTTGCATCTAGCTGTCTGTAAGCAGAACTTACAGTTCTGTTGACGAAAGGTAGCATAAGTTTACCTCTTGATTATGGTTTTGTGGGAATTTGCTTAACACAATTTTTTGCAGATCAGAATAGAACTATTGGATTGGCAGGTAAAGCAAGTAGGGCAGATACTGTATAATTATATGCAATAAATATTTTAAATGCAGTGTGATGAATATGGTTGGTGGCTCTAGACAGCTGTCTAATATGAATCATTCATTTAGTGCCCAGGTAATGTCCTCATATCCGGCACAACATGCCACACTCGATTATTATTCAGACGGCTCATCATCTGCTTTGTAGAAGAGTATTAATACACTGCAGTCTTTAATTAAATATCCATGTGGTATCTAAAACAAACCGTTAATTTTGATATCCCCTCTATACCCCTCACATATTGTTAAATACACATGCAGTCATTTTTACTTACACAAACAGTTCTTGTCTAACTGTAATGTTTAATGTTAACAGCAACTTTTATTTTATGTATGCCATTTACACATATTCTGTAGTTTGTGAGATTGTCGTCAGAGGAAGGTATTAAAATGCATTCATGCTAGCTCATTTGATTACATCTTTGTCACACAAAGCTATTCATGTAGAAATTATAGCAAGCCTTGATCAAAAAGACTTTAACTGTATCTAACGGGTAGCTCGGTTATTTATCATTTGAAAAGGTTTTGAAAAATTTTAAAAAGCATATTTTTATAATAATAATAATAATAATTAAATGGGTATTATTCATTTATTACATAATATAAACAAGTATTAAATACAAATCTCTTAAATGCAAAAAACACCTTAAATACCTTATTCATTTATTTAAAAACAATATTAGTTGTGAGGTCAACCATGAAAAGGCTTTTGTTTAACATGTTGAACTACTGGTGTATTGTTCAGCATGAGAAAACTATGGTTACAGATTATTCCTGAATGACTAAATCATAGACACTCATCCTCCTCGCCGGCGTCAGATCTGAAAAATCAGGTATAGATTAAGGGTGACTTGTTGCATGATGATACTATGGATATTATTTTCAGACACTGTTGATCCACAGTGCAAATTGCACTTCCATCAAATCTCGTAGTCTATTCAACAGTCGCAAATCATGATGAATAAATTCACCTGGCAAATTTTGCTTTTGTGTTAAATAGTGTAATTATGTAACAGATGTATAACTGTTCGTAAATCAATCCTTAGCTTACTGGTAAATTGCCTTATACTCGACCATGTTTTATTAAAACTCCTCCAGCGACGAAAATCCAAAAGAAATCCAGATTAATTTTGTATCCTGTTATCTGTAATTTTAATAAGTAGATTTGACTGTCGACCTAATGAGTGTTTGAAAGTTTTAGTTGTCATCCGATCTAATGCGAGGCGTTGTGTCATTCCAAGGTCATTTGCTAAGGTCGTATAACGATACAGTTTGTCTAGATTGATCATTTGATTATTGCCCGTTATCAACTGTATTGCCAAAACAAACTCAAAGACGCCATTGTATTTCGTTATAATATTTTTAACTGCGTATAATACCGATCTGTTGGTTTTTATAGTGCATTTGATATTTAAGAAATATATATATATATATATAGTTTGCTCAGCAGTGTGTAAAACCTGCGAAAAGATTACACTTAGAATAACTCAAATTATTTCGGATAAATTGCAGTTTTTGTTTCCTGCCTTTCTAAAAATGTCAGTGATCAATATGATCCCAAATAGACCTTTTGTTTGTCTGGGAAATATCAAAATTTGCTCCTGGTCGATTTTATTCTCAGTTCGCTTAAATAGAGATTCATATTTGCAGTGAACACGATCTTCAACCAATTAGCTAATCCTGGTGAACAAAGACGCCTCGTTACTTGCGTCAACGGGGCGCGAGATTAGTGCTTTTGTTTGCAGTTATTATTATGCCAACACCTGTAGCCTTAGATTATGTTTAAATCGTGCCTTGGAGCAATGCCGTCTGTTCAAATCATTCAAAACGCACATTATTATAACGACAGTTTTTACTAATAGTCACTCGATTGAAGGACTAAAGATAAATCTGAGGACATCGCCGCCTTTTAACTGTACACACATCAGTCTTTAATCTAAGACACTGGTGATATGCCCACTGGAGAGAAGGCCATTAAGCGCTAAGCCCCAGGATAAACAGACAATTAGGCCATCTGAATTAACTTGTTTGTGGCATTAATTACACGCTTTGTGCAAACTACAAGCCTTGTGAAAGAATGCTATTTGACTCAGGCCTGACACGCCGATCTTGTTTCAAACTGACGTTTTATCTGGCATTTTTAAACGATAAGGAGGCAAAAATAATTACAACAATAAAAATGGCACGGAACAACGTTGTTATAATAAAATAAATCCATAAAGTAAAACTCGGCCGTGGAAATAAGAGTGAACAAAGACGAATATTCTCAGAGTCAGAGCTTAGATGCGAACTGTTAAAAACTATTTCAAAGCATGGTCATTTTACAAGCAAGTGCAATGTTCCTTTAGACTCAGTTATTAGTCTTTTATGCGTAATCCAGCACGTTAACGCGTTCCCCCTCTCGTTATTGTCTGAGAGAAATTAGTAAACTAATTTAGTATTCACCTATTTTTTAAAATGAGCATATCTCTCACCCCTTCTATATTATCTAACTATTAAAAAAGCCATTTATTTGTTGAAATCCCGCAAACTTTCACAACCATGCACGGAAGCATATTCGCCTTTAATATACGAAACCCTTGCAGTAATATTGCAATATTTCACCTATTGATCCTCCTACCGTCGAGAGGACTGGCGCACCATTCGCCTGCTCGAAAACATCCTGCAGTGAGTGACCAGTTCTGATTGGAGCGATGATAAAACCCCGCGCGCCAAGCGAATGTGCAGAAGGGCAGCGCGCACTGCACTGCTTGACAGTGATTGGCAGGGCTGCCATGACAACCACAGCACGACACCAAGAAGACCAATAGAAAAGGGAAACAAAATGTGTCAACGTTGCACTCGAAGTTGATTAAGGGAAGGCTAGATATTACTCGTGCGGTGGCACTGCGGCGATAGCAGCGCAAACGCGACGTCAATTTTGTCGTCTTTCCCCATCTGTTTGTTTCTGTCCGGCGACTCCATGGTGTTCAGATCTCCTTTAGAGTTATATCCCTCACATCTTTTCCTGCCCAATTTCGCGGATCGCCCTTTGCTTTTAGCGGGCAGCATTCCCAGAGCGCGGTCCCCGGAGGACTTACCGATGTTTCAGCTACCCACCCTAAACTTCTCGGCGGAACAGGTGGCCAGCGTGTGCGAGACGCTGGAGGAGACCGGGGACATCGAGAGGCTCGGACGTTTTCTTTGGTCCTTGCCCGTGGCACCCGGAGCTTGCGATGCCATCAGCAAACACGAGTCCATCCAGCGAGCCAGAGCGGTGGTCGCGTATCACACGGGAAGCTTCCGTGAATTGTACCACATCCTGGAAAATCACAAGTTCACCAAAGACTCTCACGGAAAGCTCCAAGCAATGTGGCTCGAAGCGCACTACCAAGAGGCCGAGAAGTTGCGCGGTCGCCCCCTCGGACCCGTCGATAAATACAGGGTCCGAAAGAAGTTCCCCTTGCCACGGACCATCTGGGATGGAGAACAGAAGACCCACTGTTTCAAGGAACGTACTCGCGGTTTATTGAGGGAGTGGTACCTACAGGACCCTTACCCCAATCCGAGCAAGAAAAGGGAACTGGCACACGCCACAGGACTGACTCCCACTCAAGTGGGCAATTGGTTTAAAAACCGAAGGCAAAGAGACAGAGCAGCAGCTGCAAAAAACAGGTCAGTTTAATGGTTTAAACTGAAATGGGCGAGGACTTTACTGCAATACAATGCAATAATTACTGACACGAAATCAAAGATTATGGTTGTGTTATCTGTATGTATTATCTTGTTTGAAAGAAATCGGGTTTGATTGTCATTTTATTAATTTGGTAAAAACAAAAGAAGCAGATTTGTGTAGCCTAATAATTTCAGCCAATTTATGGGATTTAATTGTTTTAGAATGTATCTCAGTAATTAAACGTGTTATTGTATTGGCATTTTGGAAATAGAAAACAAAGTATAATCATGACAGCACAATACTGACATTTAGGAAGAAAAAAATAAATGTAGACATTTTCTTAATTTGCCCTATGATGTTGATTATTATTATTATTATTATTTATTTTATTTTTTTCTTTGACCCCGTTAAAAAGTAGGCTACTAAATATTGTTGCTCTAACTTACTAAATTAAATTTAGCAAAAATCAGGTTTGTAAATATGAGACAGTAGGCTGCAAATGGTGAATTCAAGTGTGTGCCCAGTTGAATTAACAGAATACAGTCTGTGATAAATGTACTTTTGAATATATCATTGCATAAATAATCTTAATCTGAAAATATTTGTGGATTTTAGGCTTCAGCATCACGGACTGGGTCAAAGCGGCCTGCGCTCCATGTCAGAGTCCGGGTGCACACCGCACAGCTCGGCCGAGTCCCCGTGCGCGGCCGCCAGTCCCACTACCAGCGTGTCCAGTATGAATGAACGGGGAGACGCCGGGACCATTCTCTCAGTTACAGACAGTGACTCTGATTTCGATGTATGATACACCGTCAGACAAATATGGAACATTTTTGCCCAGAGAAATATGAACTTGTGAGAAAAAATGGGCAACAAGGCGGCCGGCCATCTTGCCACATTGTGTTCAACAAAAGGAGAAAAGCATGCTGTTTTTCCAGCGCTTCAACGGACTGACGCCCTTTCCTTTCGTTTCCGAGGCCTACTTGACCATTTTGCATGTTCATTTGTGAATATTTTGCATTTTAAAAAGGCATTTATGAAGTGGAGTAGAACTCATTGCCGTTCCCCGTGAAATGAGTGAACCGGAGAGGCAATTTTGTTATGTTGTTTTTATCAGACAATCGTTGCAGTCAAAAGCACCTTTACCCTGTTAAGTGCTTGGAGATCTTTTATTGGCAGCAGATGTTCATGCTAATTTTATCTCGAGATTTATATTGAATTGTCCATGTCCTATTCGAAGTTTTCCTTAGATCTATGGTTGTCTAGACATGCTTGTATGATATCGCAATTACGCCACTATATTTCCTGCAGATTTCTTTATGTTGTGTCCATAAAGCGTGTGTAACTGTCTGTTAAGTGCTTGGAGATTTTAAGTGTCTGTTCATTCTGCTCGTTTTTATACTGTATATGGGTCAATGGCGCTGAAAACACAGTGTTATGGGTCACTTTTATGCAAATAAATATAATTTAATATAATGACTATCACTGTTTTGTTCATTGAGTGAGATAACACTGACAGTTTCTGTCAAAAACTATGGGAAAATATACACATATTCAGTGAATCCTTTCTGTACATTAGATTAATGTCTTGTTCGTTCTCTTTTCACTTCAGGAGTGTTCAAATCAAGCATTTATTTAAAAATATATATAACTGACAACATAATTACATTTTAAACAGCAGTGTGAAGGGTGCAAAAGGGCGTTTTCTTTTCTTTTCTTTTTAAACTTGTCCTCTTTTTCTTTATATTATTATTATTAATAATAATACAAATAATATTGTTAAGAATAATTACAACAACAATAATAATAAAAATAGCAATAATTAATTGTGGCATTGCACATGATTGGCGGAAGCGGGGTTTAAAAAAACGAAAAGATTGAAAGTAGCTTACATTTTTCGTTTTGCCATGTATAAATGTTCCTTTGTGGATTAGAATGAAATACTATATTCGCAGAACAATAAGTCCACAAGAACTAAGACTTTCAGTAGTTTAAACCCTTGCGTATTTGCTGTGCGTTTATTTTATGTAAAAGACTACTATCCCTGACATTCTAACAACAATGTCATAAATAATAATAATTAAAACCGATGCAAAAAATTAAACATGTTACATAACGTGGACGTATTTTTCTACAAAAAAAAAACTTATTCTTGCATTAATCTTCGCAAATCCGATGTTTACATTGATGCACTTGGCAGACGCTTTTTTTAAAGCGACCTATACAGTGCATTAATGCACACATTTTACCTGTGTGTGTGTGTGTGTTCACTTGAAATCGAACCCATGACCTTGGCGTTGCTAGCGCCACGCTCTACCAGTTCAGCTGAACTTGTGGTGTTTTAAAAAAGAAACTTAGCCTACGTTTAGGTGGTCACGCACATCAGCTGTCAGCAGTCATTGCAACAAATACATAAACACCCGCCGCTCTGCTGTATTTAACATGCGCTGCCATATAAATCACACATGATCTATATGTAATTATTTTTATAATGATCAAAAAAAGATTATACAATCTATACAAAAGCAAGATGTAATAATCACCTCAATGTTCAAACATGTGTGTGCTTAATGTCAATTACTTCATTTCAGTCCTCGCTCACACCGCCATTAGGCTAAATAACAAGAGAATGGCTTGTTTGCAGTTTCCTAATAACATTTCATACAAGAAAGAGAGTGTGTCATTTACGGAGAGGATTTCTCTTCTCTCTTCTCCGCTTTGATTTGATCGCTTAATTGAGCACAGCTTTTTATTCTTGTTTATTCACGCGGCAGTTCCCCTTGACCTGAATTCATTGTGCTGCGCTCCAAACGCGGCGCACCTTTTTAAGCACACTGTTGTGCAACTACTACCAGCTGACAAGTTAAAGACAAAAACACACTTAATACGTAGCTATAAACTTAACCAAACAAGTAAACAGTGAAGCAAATGCAACAACAACTGTTCATAGTGATTGTTGAAGTGTAGCTATACTCTCAGTAGACCTATATCTACCGTATGAATCACCAGAATTAGACAGGTAGTTGAAAAATGTTACATTAATCAACCGTTCTCATGATCTCGAAAATTTTTGCCAATTCAATTACACATAGGCTGAGACATGAAAACGAACGCATCCGTTTAACAATCCGTTTAAACTTGAATTTGCAATGGTTGGAAGATGAGATCTTCACGTCCTCTGCGTGCCGTGCAGCTGGTCGGAGAAAAAGCAATTTGATAAAAAAAAAAATATATAAAAAAAATAAAATAATAATAATAATAATAATAAATTGCGCTAATTACTGTGACAGAATGGTATTAGCATTGATAAGCATTTATGCGTGTTTGTCATTCTTAGTATTCATATAGTTTACGCACTGTATATCCTAAACACGCTCATATTGCTGGAAACATACTGACACTTTTACGTTACAACTGAAACTGTAACGTAAAACAAATCATCAGCAAACTGTGAGTGCTCGCGCGACTGAAAGTTTGTGTAATACTGAAGTGTTTCGATTGAATATCGCCAGTGTGCTGGATACAAATCGACTGCCTGCCATGAACAACTGGGAAGTCTTTTCATTCCATTCATGAGCTGATGTCGCCATCGTGTGGTGAACATTAATACATCAATCTCAGAGAGGTTGTTGTTTAATTTCAGTCCATATATAATTTCTATCCAATCGAATTTTCATTTATGATATATATTAGAGCGTAACATTTTTTCGCCAGATGCCAAATAATATATAAATATATGACTTATAAAAAAATAATAATTTGGTTGTTGAAATAAACTGAAAACAGTTGCTTGTTGTCAAGCTTTATTAAAGGGATAGTTCAACCAAAAATGAAAATTCTCTCATAATTTACTCACCCTTATTCCATCCCGGATGTGTCTGACTTTCTTTCTTCTGCAGAACACAGACGACGACTTTGTAGAAGAATATTTCAGCTCTTTATGTCCAAACAATTCAAGTAAATGGGTGCCAACATTTTTAAGCTCCAAAAATCACATAGAGGCAGCCATAAAAGGTTAATATTTTTGAATACAGACAGATACAGATTCATATTCATATATATGTAAAAAAATTCTATACATTTTCCCTGCTAAGTCAATCTCCACGTTAACTTTCACTTTTACATTCTTCTTCTTCTTGTGTTTTTGGTAATTCACATTCTTCATGCATATCGCCACCTACTGGGCAGGGGGAAGCATTTCAAGAACAATTGACTTAAATTTTGATCTGTTTCTAGCCAACACCTGTAATATCACTTCAGAAAACATGGATTTAACCACAGGAGTATTATGGATTACTTTAATGCTGCATTTATGTGCATTTTGGAGTGTCAGAATTTTGGCACCCATTCATTTGCAATGTAGAAATATTCTTCTAAAAACATTCATTTGCATTCTGCAGAAGAAAGAAATTTATGCACATCTGGGATGGGAGAATTTTAATTTTTCGGTGAACAATTAGTTGAACAGAAAATGTCAAAATACATTAAAATAATTAATCGTGTGATGCCAGAAGTTTCAATAATATGTGTTATTTAACAAAAACAGATGTTGAAGAAATAATATGTCAGTTTACATGTTCTATGGTACAATGTTGCAAAAGACATTTCTGGTTAAAAAGCATTTTTGATCTTGATTTCTCCCAATAGACTAAACAGCAACACAAACATCCATAGTACTTTCCTTAAGTTTGTCACACTGAAAAACATTCCTGATTCATGAGTTCATCTCGTTCAATGTCTAAAGTTTTATTTTGAAGTCATTTGATCTAATATTTAATCATTTTCAAAATGTTGCAACTTTATGTAGATATTGAGAATCATCATCAATTATCATATTTAATTTTAGACAAAATATTTATTTTGAATGTTCAATTTTGTTCAATGTTACAAAATAAAACGTTTTTAATGTCTATCCAATAAGTGAAAGGATAGTTTTGTGGTAAAAAGTTCCTCTGTTTCAGCCCGCATAAACACATTTTTGTTCTTGATTGGGGTGAATAGAGTTGTTCTGAAAAATGCTAAAAGTGTGCTCACATTGACTGATTCATTCACAATGGAGATTACTTTGTTTATAGGATACTTGAGATGTTACGAAATGCCAAATGTGATTGAAATTAACAGGGAATGGTTAACCCTTTTCCGATTTTTTTTTTATTTTTTTTTTTAATTGTAATTTTTTTCTTTATAAATATTATCTTAATTTGTAACTCAAAAAAGCATTTTACTGTCTCAAAAGTATTTGAATAAGTTGAATTTTTTGAATTTGTCCCTATATTTACAAAATATCACTTTCATAACCCCCCTGGGGTGCTTTCTCCCCAAGTGTGGGGTAAAAGGCTCCCTCGTAACCTTTTAAAAATAAAATAATTAAAAATAAAAACAACCTTCCTTTATCATTTATTTTTACACAAATTTTGTTGTTCCATCAATATTCAATAAAAATAACTATTTTTTTTTTTTTTCAATCTTGATACACATTTTCCTTAAGGTGTAGCTTTAGCTCAGTTTTACCCTACATCGTGATTTTTAGAGGTTTGTAGCATTTGCAGATTATTTGATAGCAAGTTAAATTATTAGAGATATTTAAGATTCTGCTTTATTTTTAGGTCACTAATCAAATAAGCAAATTTGTGAAAATTACTATGTTAACCCCTTAGTACAAAAGACCAGATTTCCTTTTTTCCATTAAAGCACATAAAATGCACTTTAGAACATCCTCAAAACATGCTGGGATAACATGGATCATCAAGTCTTACACTAACTAAAAAGGTATTTTCATTTGCTACATACATTTGCAACATTTAAAAAAAATAATAAATATGAGATTAAATTATCTCAAAATCAAACTTTATACACCACATGCCAAGATCTCATCAATGCAAAGTGGCAAACAGGTGTTTAGGAAAGTTCTGTGGTAGTTATTGTTGATATTTAGTGATTTGGGTGAAAATAAAATAAAAGGCCTTTTACCCCGCGGAACCTTTAACCCCGTTGTACTCTACTGCTTTTAATGACGTAACATCACCAATAGGAGGCACTATACGTTTATAAATTTGGTCTCAAGTAAAAGTAAACTTATAAGTTGAAAACGTAAGGTTAGAAGTCAGTGGTAAGGTCAGAAGTCAGTATTTTTTTTATGATTTTTTTTAAAAATAGTTTAGTATTATATATCATAAGGAATTTTGTTGTTAATGTTATACTGCACTTTATCAGGTGATAAAGTTATGTTTATTGGAGCACATACACTGATTTACACTTTTCATCTTCTTGGATAGCAGATGAACAGAGAATTTCACTAACTTCACTTTGCAACCAGTTTTCAAAATTGTGAGTCTCAGGATAAACAATATACAGATATTCTGCCTTAATATATTCCAATTCAGGCAAGGTTATAAAGGATTTTCGAGCCATGATTTTTAAATGCATTAATGCCCCCAAAATTGTATTAAAGCCAACATATAGCCTAGCTAGATAATAAATCTTTTTAATATCCCACTTGTAATTAGGGCCCCAGCACTGAATGTGCAGAGACCCTTTTGTTCTTCTAAGGATTATTATAATCCTTATATTCTTTCAAGGTTTTCTGTACTTATGGGGTACTTAACATGTGTGAAAACTCATGAAATATCACAGTAGAGTCGTCGGGCAGGGCAAAGTTGTGTGCAGGCAAAAATGGGCATGTAAGGGGAGACCTATGTAGCACCCCCTTTTTCACCTATAGTCACGAAAATTGGTACAAATATAGTTCTCATAAAGCCAAACAACTGTCATACTTACAGACATTAGCTCTGCCCAACAGAAAGTCACATATTTTGGATTTTCTGAAAATCATAGGCTCTGAACTTTTAAATACTCCTGCTAGAGGATTCATATGATTGGTACCAGATTTGTGCAACATCATGCCAAGACATTGTAGATGCTAAATTGCAAACTGATTTTTGATATTTTGAATGGTGTCGCCATGGTGAAGCAATATATTTATGGCGAAAATGGAAAACTGGAAGTTCCTAATATCTTCTGTGTGCATTGTGGGATTTTGATGAAAAGTCAGCCGCGTGTTTGGTAATGGGGCTGATCACATTGATGCAGCTATTATGGGTCATGGTCATATTGTCACCAACTGGCAGCAGGAAGTATGGCACTTTTAACAGACTTTAAATAGTGTCTTGTGTTTACAGTAATTGCTTCAAAATTCTTTAGAATAATCTCAAAACACTGCTAATGTAAAATTGTAAAGGAATATTTGATTTGTTTCCATGACAATGCATTAATAGTTATTATTCCTTTTTTTCCTATATTTGGGTATTTTTGAGGCACATGGCATGCTTAAAATTTCATGAAATTTGGCCATAATTTCACGCATGGGCATGTAGAGGTGGTTCTGTAGCGCCTCCTTTAAAATAGATGTGTAAGATGTCCTCTGTAGCACCTCCATTTTCACCTACAGTCACCTAAATTGGTACATATATAATTTTCATCAAGTCGGACAACTTTCATAACTATAGTAATTAGGTATGCCCAACAGGAAGTCAGACATTTTGGATTTTTTAATATTGCAGTCTATGAATGTATAAGTACTCCTCCTAGGTGATTCACAAGACTGCTACCACATTTAGACAACATTATGCCAAGAAATTGAAGCTGCTAAATTGCAAACAGATTTTCATATATGCAACGGCGTTGCCATGGCGAGGCATTAAATTAATGGTGAAAAATAGGAAACAGGAAGCATCTCATTCTTCTGTGTGCAATGTGTGATTTAGATCAAAATTTAAATGTATCTTTAGTTTTGGGGGATAATCACACTGATTTGACTATTTTGGATCACGGTCATAGAGCCACCACCTGGCAAACTGTTTAGAATAATGTCAAATGCCAAATGCATGTGTCCACCTTGCATTGCTTTCCAAAAGCCATCAGGTGGAAATGGACCAGCTGTGCTTGGAACCATCATCGCTGCTTGCAGCTATATTTCACCTTTATTTTTCTGTTTTTGCATACTTCTGTGTCTTTACCACATTCAAATTGTTATGTTTAGCAAACTAATGCCTTGATAATATTATTTTTTTAAATCATAATAATGAATACATTTAATTAAAAATTTGAAATAAAAAACAGGCCTCCATCCAAACATGGCAATAATACAGTATGGTTTATGAAAGTAGAAATCCAAATTATTAAGACATTTTATTAGGGAGGGGGAATCATGATAACACACAAAAATGTCTAAAAATACTTTATTGATATTATGTTTGTTGCATTTTATCGCAGTAATGATCCAGCAGCGGTTCTGTTAAAAAAAAATCAACATTTCCTCCCTGCTATCGATCATAATAAATACAGTTCTGTGCTCCATAGTGACATGTAAATTACCAAACACATATTGTTCAATTGCAAGGACACAACACATTTACACTTCATTAAATATACATTTTATTGTTTTTTTTAACAGCTAGACATATCAAAATCTATCCCTTGATTATAATTAATTGTTACAGTAATTTTTGATGGTAACATTATTCTCCATGTACAGGTTAGATACAATCGGATATTTCCCATCATCTGGTAGTTTGGGGATTTTAGGCTAATGTCCTCTAGGCTTGAATAAATGATAACAAAGCTAGTAGATATTTGGGGGTAAAAGTCAAAGATCACAAGTTTAATTTCTTATGATCCAAGTTCCACCAGGCTTGCCGTCATGGGGTTGAGAAGGCCGTCGTGCATGGAGAAGTGGTGATGAGTGTTTGAGCCACTGACGGGGATGATGGTGGCTCTGGTGCCAGGTGGAGCAAAGCTGTGCAGGGGTGGCAGACCTGAACTGGAGGGCAAGAGGATGCCTGGGCTCATGGAAGTGTGATCCGGGGTCGCCGCAGGAGATTTGTCATCCTCTGAACTTTCACATAAAGATTTATTTTCGTTCACATGAGAGGTCAGTGAATTGTGGCCGTTTGGATTTGCGCCCTCGTTTTCCCTGTTGGAGGACATCATTCATTTTCATTGGCAGGCCAGCAAACAAAAACAGCAACAACAACAACCAACTTTTGCACATATTGTACTTACTCCTTGAGCATGCATATGCACAATCAGATGGGGCTAATAGAGTATGGTGCTTCTATTATTCATCATTAAATAAAGGCCTATTAGAGTATTTTAAATGTTGGCTTAAATCATTTATATCAACATATCAATACTATTTCAGTTTGTGTTAACAATATTGATATTTATAAACGATAATTATATCATAATATTTATGATAATGATGATTATCATCATGATTATAAGTTCTCCTTTAGCTCTTTTAAACATGTTTTCCAATTTCTGGATGATTTTTTTTATTAATTGAGACGATTATTTTTCAACAAGGTAAACATACGATTTAATAATATATCTGAATTATATATTTATAGATGTATTTGCATGGTTAAAATTGACTTAGGCATCACACCCAGAGTAAAAAGACAGGTAAAAAAAAAAAAGAAAGACAAAAAAGACAAAACCTCTTGCATCAAATGCGATAACACTGATGTTATAAAACAGGTAATTCATACAGTCTGCTACATAAAAAATGTGCTAAGTGTGATTAAACATTTTTAGGGCCTAATTTAGTAAAACTTTTAAAGATTCTAAATGTGTCATAAAAATATTGACACCTTGGTTGATTTTGTATCTTCTTCACTTCACTAATATTTTCGTTGTGGTTTACACTCAAAGCACTACAATTAATGGAATTATTATAATATTTCGGTTATTTTGGTAATTAATGCTGCATTGTTTTACAGAAAGAAAACTTGTTTTAAAGTTTTAGGTGTTAGAAAATACAATTTCTCTCACCTTTCTTTTGCTTCTGCGGCACGGTCCCTCTGCCTCCTGTTCTTGAACCAGTTGCTGACCTGCGTCGTGGTGAGGCCAGTGGCCTCGGCCAGTTCTCTCTTCTCTCTAGGAGAAGGGTACGGGTTGTGAGTGTACCACTCTTTAAGCACACACCGGCTCTTCTCCTTAAAACAATAACTCGTCTCCTCTCCATCCCAGATGGTGCGAGGTAGAGGGAACTTTCTGCGCACGCGGTATTTTCCCACGGCTCCCAGAGGGCGGCCACGCAGTTTCTCCGCTTCGATGTAGTGAGCTTTCAGCCAGAGCTGTTGCAGTTTAGGGTGGTTATGCGGAGAAAACTGGTGGCTCTCTAAAACTTTGTAGAGTTCCCTGAAGTTGCCTCGGTGAAAAGCAACCACGGCTTTAGCTTTCAAAACACTCTCGTTTTTGTGGAGGTGCTCACAAGCAGGCAAGGACCACAAAAAGCGCCCGAGACGTTCGATACTTCCACCTTGCT
Organism: Moxostoma hubbsi; assembly: GCA_032164185.1. Classification (NCBI taxonomy): domain Eukaryota; kingdom Metazoa; phylum Chordata; class Actinopteri; order Cypriniformes; family Catostomidae; genus Moxostoma; species Moxostoma hubbsi. The sequence continues at coordinate 17,190,383 of JAVLUX010000035.1, read as the reverse complement.
GAAGGACCTCACAGACGCAAGCAACCTGCTCTTGGGTAAATCCAAAGGTTGGTGGCATAGACATAGTTGAGGGTAATGGGGTACCTGATGTGCTGCACGTATCTTACCCACGCTTAAGTCCATAAGTCGGTATCCACTATGGGGACTGAAGCACTGAAGCTTTCCCAACAGAACAAAAATCAGTATGCTACTTGATGTACATAGTTCCATGAAAAAAAATGGCTTTTATATCAGCCCAAAGCAAATGAAAGTTACCAGTCGGAAAACAAAATCCAAACTAACAGTTTGATTCTGTGCTATGCACTGCTCGATTACATTAGTTGAACTATCGTGACGCGCTAATCATTTCATTCTTGTCTTACGCGCTCTTGTGCGCAATAGTTTCTTTCCTCGACTGTCCTTCGCTATCAGCCCGCCCTCTGGTTGTCATATCTCTTACACATTCGCTAGTGTGTAAGGACGGTTAGCGCATCCTCCTGGGGAGTCATACGGGCAAATGTGGAGAGAAGTTGTGTAGCAGAAACTAACCCTGCCTTTTGGAGAGAAGAGTGGCACTTGGATGTCATGCACCTCGGGGGAAGGAGTGCGCGCAACCCACTCAGAGCGCGACATCCAAAAGAGACACTAGTGTATTGTAATCTCATAACAAGAGATTTATTTCAAATTATGAATTGCTAACATGATTTTTTTTTTTTTTTTTTTTTTTTTGTTATTAGTAACAAGTACGATTTGTGGAAACCCTAGTTTCTGTAATTTACTTTAACATAGTTTATTCTACTTACTATACTACTATACAAAATAAGAATCAGATTGAAATATATTTATTATTATTATTAAACATTTTGGAAATGAGAGTGGGGAAAAAGGAAAAACAATGAAATATCGCTTTAAGATGATCGTTTAGATTGATGGCTCAGAGTATCAGAGGTTTGCTGGATTGATGTTTGTGACGAGAAGTCTCTGGTGTCGTGTGTCTGACGAGTTATTTTGGAATGTAACGCGACTCCAGCGTACTTTTTCAAATGGACATTGTAAATCTAGCATTTGCTTCCAGAGGGACACAGATATTTTCAAAATTAGTTTTTTCGATGGCTAATATATTGCCAGATCTCTCAGAGTCGGGAACATAATTTAATGTGTTGACAAAAAGGTTGATTTATATATATCATCCTCACTGGTATTAAAATGTTATGCCTTTCAATTGTAGGCATAAATATTGAATATGAATATGTAAGCTTATATATATATATATATATATATATATATATATATATATATATATATATATATATATATATATATATATATATATATATATATATATAAAACGTCTTTAAAGAAAAGGACAAAGAGTCACCAAAGAGACACAACTAATTATGTATTGTGTCATTTTCTTATATGCCATCTCAGCAAAATATGCTACACAAGTAGCCCATTGGTATATTTGAAAGTGAAACATTATTACCATAACTGAAGCATTATTACCATAATATCCTATTTAGAAACCGTGGTTGTGTAAATCCCCCAAATACCTTTAAATTTGCATTGGGTATTTCACGTGTTTGCACTGTGTGACATTGTATTACATCTTTTCAAGTCTCTTTTTGTAAAAAGTCTACACCTATGTCTATAGCCTGCCAACACAAATCCTCTCTCTCTATCTCACACATGTACACAGACACACCACACATACACGCACACACAGACGGAAAGGGTTGAGTTTTCAGTCAAATGACCTGATTGATTATACATGTCTGGGATCATTTTCAGGGGAAAGGGGTGGAGGTGTCTGAGCAGTTGTTAGCCAGTCTGAGACCTCCTGAAGGCAGCCACAGCAGCGGCAGCAAAGAGGGGTGATGGTGGAAGTTCAGTGAGTGTGTTCAGATTGCAGCTGGATAGAGGGAGTCTGTTCAAGTCTATTCTAAAAGCCATTTTATTTAAAGGGATAGTTCACCCCAAAATTATGTCATTATTTACTTACTCCATGTAGTTTCAAACCCACTTGATTTTCTTTCTTCCATGGAACACAAAAGGAGACAAGAGGTCTCAGTTACTCAATTCACTTACATTGTATGGAAAAAAAGATGCAATGGAAGCAAATGGCGACTGAGGCTTTCACTCCCTAACATTATTCCTATAACATCCACTTTTTGTGATGGTGCCGCCCTAGGGAGTTGGTGCCCTATGCAGACTGCATAGGGAGCGGCGGTACTGAGCAAGAAGTACTTTTAGTACTGTTACACTATTAACAACAATAAAAACCCCACTAAAATTTCAGAAATTAAAAGCATTCAGGAAACATGGACTAAACGAGTGATAATTGCAATACAGTCTGCTACAGATATCCAAAATAAACTAGAGAGATCACAAAGGTAAAAAAAAAAATGTACGAGGAGATACAGCAAGAAGTTATGCACACCGCACAATGCACAATTGGACTTTTGACCAAATCATAAAAATGTTTTAAACTTTAAAGAGAGTACAGGGAACATAAGAGATCTAAGCAAAAGCATCGGTGGACGGAGCAATGATGTCTTGGACACAGACAAGTCAGATAACTAACCTTGGCACTGAATTCAGTCAGTATCACTTGAGAACACAGAATCTCTGGTGTCCTCTGCAGCTAATCTCTGTAATTAATCATATTTGCCAACTTTGTTAGCTTTCCTAACACTCTTCTCATATTATTTTGTGCATTGTTTTGTTAAGCACAAAATAAGATCTCATTTAGTTAGGAAGATCACTGCTATATCTGTTATGAAAACCGGGGGTATTCTCAATCAAGACGTAAACATAATAAACGCAAAAATCCAAATATATCCATCTTTTACACTAATGTTAATAACGATTCCACTGTAGCAGTTTATAGAACTTAGCAAGATAAACCATTTAAAAAATGTTATACATAATAATGTAATCACAGTACCTGTCATCTTGGGCATAGTATCATCTCTGGAAATCTTGTTGAGCAATGCAATAATGTTGGATTGCATTTCTCTGTATGTTTAATTATGTCCTCAAAAAACGTGTTAAAACTGTAGGCTACACAAACACAGTGACGCATCATGTTTGTTTAAGTTTGAGGTAGTCACGTGAATTATTTTACAATAGAAATAAAATAATTAGATAAAAAAAAATATCCCTATGCCCTACTCACTCTAAAGTTCTGAGCCCTTGAAGTAGGTACTCTGAAGGGAACATGGCATACTGTATGAATTTACCCTTCGCTAACAGTCTAGTGGAAGGGCCCTTCAAGAAACAATTTATTTTCTCACTTTCATTTGGAACAAACTTTTGAGTGGCATCCACTTCCAGCAGTGCCATTGAACGGTGCAAACATGCAGAGGGAATTTGCCCCGGAACATTGAAGTAGCGTGGCCTCAGATGAGTAACAGGGCAGAAAAAAAGTCCATTAAAAGAGTACTTGATTGCAACCGCATTTCCAACATTGCATACTTGCAGTGTAGACAGCTTTATTAATTGTAATAGGAGTGGTCATGTCACTTTCAGTGTTGATAGAAACTCGATATGTTTTTATTGTTTATCTTGTTCCATTTTTTGGACTTGTACCATGGTAACCATTCAGAAACATGATATTACTATCTTGACGCCATCATTGTATTACGGTTCCACCACACTATTGGTGTAAGGTCCGAAATATTGATGTATAAATATTGGTTGATGTCAGAATTATTATTTTTTGTGTGAACTAATCCTTTAAAGAACGATTCACCAAGCAATCATTTCACTTCAAAGTTAAACATATCACTTTAGATTTTACTTTACTTTGTTTTTTTGTAGTGCAATGAAACCAATAGCTTGCTAAATGAAAGGTCTGCAGTATATTTACCAGTGTTGGGTGTAATCTGATAACAAAGTAATTATTTACTGTAATCTAATTACTTTTATTCAGATTACAGTTACTGACTTTCAATTAAGTTAATTACTTTTGAACCCTCTATGCATTATGGTAACGCTGGGTAAAAAAAAAATGTTGTACTGTTTTTTATTATTATAATTGAACACTGAAACAATCATTATCAGTTTATAAATATTTTTAATTTTGAAGAATTTGACGTGGCAACACATCAAACTTGAATCAGTGTGGAAGAGAATATCACTGCTTTAAAGTAATGGAGCGCCTCCTTTTTTGCCAATTCCAATATAATTATCTAATACATCATATTTATAACACACGACACATGAAATGTAAATAAATAAAAGAAAATTGTAACACTTTACAATAAGGTTAAAATAAGGTTCCATTTGTTAACAAAAGTTGAATATATTAGTTAACATTAACTAACAATGAACAATACTTTCACAGCATTTGTTAATCTTGGTAAATGTTAGTTTCAATGTATACTAATAATATTTAAAAATTACAAGTTAGTTGTTAAATTAGTTAATGCACTATGAACTAACATGAACTAACAATGAACAATCATATTTTTATTACTAACATGAACTAAGATTAATGATTTAAAAACGATATTTCTAATTTCTAATGCATTAACTAATGTTAAGGAATGGAACCTAAATGTAAAAAAAAATATTTAATTCATTGCTATAATGCAAAAACATTATTATAAGAAATAATATTTTGATCATTCTAACTCTGTTCCTTATTCATTCAATGTACTTTCCTAATACTGGCCTAGTGTGACTCCATTATGTTCAATGTCGCCGCAGGGCAACATGAACATTTTCATAGTTCTCTATCTGTATAAATTGTATAAAACTATTCAAAATACATCTTTACTTGTCAATAAATGTGGATACGTATTTTATCTTGATGAAAAATTGACAGGAACATTTCAGAATGGTTCACTTTTCATAGGGGAAAATATGGCACTGCTGCACAGATACACCTGCTGAAAGAGCAGTCAAATTGATTGTATGACCAACATTTGCATGTTAGTTAGTACGGGGTCCTCCCGTTTTCATTAAGACAAGACTCATGAATTGGATGATTTATTTTGTCACAGCAAGCCAGATTTGGTCCATAAAGATTACAGTACATTTCTTGGTTTACTCATTTCTAAACAATAATTATGTAGAATACACATGCATTATGTTTACACTGCATGTATGTCTGAGTTTCTGTGACAGCTGAACTGCAAATATAGACATTATAATGTAGACATTATTTTGAATTCATAGAGCAAAAAAATAAACTTTTCTGTGACGTGTTTCAGAAAGTAACTTAAAAGAAAATAATAGTAATGAGATTACTTTTTTGATGACGTAATCAGTAAAGTACTCTGATTATAATTTTAGAAAAAATAATTAGTAATCTGTAATAGATTACTTTAAGCAAATTTCCCAACACTGATATTCATCTTAGTTACTATTCTGATTTTAATAAAAGTGAGTTAATAAAAGTCATCATTGCCGTGTGAATCTGGTCTTTGGCACACCCTTGCAAACTTTCTTTGGAGCATCTGTTTGTGAGAGTTATCCGATAAATCAGCACTGTGTTCGCTAAAAGCATTTTACACTTTGGGACTTGGCATCCTAGTTAACGCACATCACCAGCTGCACCCATAGAGGAAGAATGGGCAATCCAAGTAGCTCTCTGCACACACCTGCACCTGTCTAATGTTTCACGGGCCATGAGTGAGGGAGAGTTCTTCAAATCTGCTCATGTGGCTGGGCAGCGTTCATTTTTCCTGGAGGCCCGCTGCTGACCATGCAGTGGCCTAAACCTTTTTCTTTATTCAAATCAAGGCAGTTGTGTAGGGGCCATGGGCAGAGACACCCAACACCCGGCAATCACACTGTCCTCCACTCACAGTGCACACTCTAAATGATTAATGAAGTTGGCTCACCTTCCCTCTCAGGAGGGACGCGGAACCTGATAGTGCCGAGAGAGGCTTCACATAGCTGTATATGTGTGTGTGTGTGTGTGTGTGTGTGTGTGTGTGAGTGCATTTGCATGAGTGAGAGGGGTCGTATAGTAGGGCTGTCAGTCTATAACATAAGTTTCATCTTTGCCATCTAGTCGATGACACAGAGAGAATTCACAGTCGTGTACCAGTGACACTTTTGTAGCAGGCGATAACTTGATGGAAGCAACAATTTAACAGTCATTTGATTGTGTTCACATCTATTGATAGTCCGAAAGACATGAGCACATGTTTCACAACCACATGCTTAATTTCAGACTTCAACACAGAGAATTAGAGTATTGCACCATTATCTATGGTGCTAAATCATGTCAGTGCCTGTTCTCTCTCTCACTCTCCTTCTCTTGTCCTCCTGTGTGTTGGCCCCCTGGGTGATCAAGTTTCAGCCCTCTGTCCTCCTGGCAGGCAGAGGGATTAAATGTTCATGCATAGGGAAGTGACACCACCAGTGTCTGGGCAGGAACATGCTTCTCAGACTGTAATCAAAGCACTATCTTTCATTCTCCCTCTCTTTTTATCTCTATATCTCATTTACTTACTCTTATATATTCTGATTTATTCTCTTTTTTTAATAACTTCTTGAGCTACAGTATGAATGATAATATCCGATAAATAAAAGCATCTATAATATTTATCTGTTAAATTATATAATTACCAGTGTGAATATACTCTATTTGTTAATCCCATACCAATTACATTAATGTTGTTATAATGTGTAAAGTGTTGAAACACCTGTGACATATAAATCTAACTTTGTCACAGATCTTATAAGCAGCTGATCCTTTGCATTCCCAAGTGTTTTACTGGGTATGTTGGCTTATAGCAGATGGATGGCTTGGCCAGGAAGTGAGTCTCCATAATGTTTCATATATATTCTGAGGAATGTCTCCATATGCATACAGCAGATTGGCTATAAAGCGCAACAGTGCTTTTCAGCCGTCTTGGTTCCGGAAGAATTTTTCTCATCTTCAGATAAATTCTAATTTTTATTTGAGTCAAACAAGTTTTTAACGAGGACATGATCTACAATCACAATTAAAACAATGCAATCGAATGGATAAATAAAAACAATGGATAACTATAAACTGATTGATTTAAAGTTGATTGTAAGTATGGAAGCAATATATTATTGTTTGTTTTTTGCTAAATATTCAGATATTTACAAATATACATACATATATATATATATATATATATATATATATATATATATATATAGTTAAAGAGTGTAAGAAGACCGATTGCATCATTCACAGAGTGTCATGGAAGGGAACGGTCGCTGCAATTGTTGGATTGTTTGCACTCTACTGTACATATACCAGAATAGTAAATTGAGTCCTGAACAATCCCATATGAGCATCTCTGAGCATTATCGGTAAATGCAAATTTGTGTTAATTTTTCCTTCATAATGTTAATATGTGTATACTGTTGTGCAAGAACACGGGCAGTGTAAGAATGGTGTATGATTGTCATCATTCCTTTAGATTACTGAACCAATTGATCTTTTACATACAGTGATTAGAGGAAACATATTTCAGAACCACAAATCCAAAGTTTGTTTTATGAAAGGTTTAAGATTTCAAAAGAGCTGCCAGCACCAAAAATCAATAAATTGTTACCATATGGTCTGTGTTTTAATGTAGCTCTCTAGAAAACATCGAAAACATAGAATAATATGGAATGGAGAGTGACTTGTCACTCTTTGCCATGTGGAAGTTTACTGCAACCGCCAATGGACCATTAAGGGCCAATCCAATCAAGCATCAGTGTTGGGTGTAATCTGCTTACAAAATAATGAGTTACTTTAATCTGATTATTTTTAAAGGAATAGTTCAGCCAAATAAGAAATTTCTCTCATCATTTACTCACCCTCATGACATCACAGATGTGTATGACTTTCTTTCTTCTGCTGAACACAAATTAAGATTTTTAGAAGATTTTTATGATTTCTCAGCTCTGTTGGTCCGCAAATGAATGGGTACCAAAAAAGCGAATAAGCGATAAGAATCTTAAGAAGAGAAGTGATAAGTGTAGGTGAGATATTTAAGTCCTTTTTTTACTATAAAGCTCCACTTTCACTTTCACATTCACATACTTCTCGATTCACATTCTTTGTGCATATCGCCACTGGGCATGGAGGAGAATTTATAGTAAAAAAGGACTTCACACCACCACCACCTAACAAATCTCTTCTGAAGACATGGATTTAACCACCGGAGTCTTATGGATTACTTTTATGCTGCCTTTATGTGCTTTTGGATCTTCAGAGTGTTGGTACCCATTCAAATGCATTGTATGGGCCTACAGAGCTGTGTTAATTAGAAGAAAGAAAGTCATACACACGTTGTGTTTAATTGTGTTCAGCAGAAGAAAGAAAGTCATACACACCTGGGATGGCTTGAGGGTGAGTAGATGATGAGAGAAATTTCATTTTTGGTTGAGCTATCCCTTTAACATTAGAGAAGTAGTGTTACAATGTAAATTCTTGTAATCAGATTATAGTTACTGACTTTCAATTAAGGTTATTACTTTTGAGTACATTACTTGGGTGTTCATTTAGAATACATTTAAAACATGAATTATGTTCATACAGTATGTACACCTGTTTATGTTTCTGTCACAGGGAGGAAGGAAGGAAATATAGACATTATTTTGAATTTACTAAAAACAAAACTAAAACCTTTCTCTGGAAAGTTTTTTAGGCCACGTTTACACTAATCCATTTAGTTAAAAACTTAGTTTTCAGTTTCCTAAATCATAGTTTTTTAAAAGTATGCGCTAATAGGGAGCGTTTTCAAAATGTTATGTTTTCTGTAGAGGAAAATGCTGTTTAAGTGTGGATGAGATGTATAAATGCATAAAAATTCCAACGAAATCCATCTATAAAAGTGGAAGTGGCCTTAAAAAAAGATTTAGGAATGTGATTATGTTTTCCACCAAGTAATCAGTAAAATAATCTGGTTAAAAATTTTAAATGACTTTCTTGATTAACTTCAACCTATTCAAACACAGGGGGACACTGAACACGACTGACCATATCCTATTTACGTGATACTAGTTCTTGTTTGCACTCCCAAAGAGCTTCTGTTTGTTCTGGTGTTACAAAGAGTGTTCTGCAAATATTTTGTAATCGTGTACCCATCAGTGAAACCATACACTCGCTACAATGTGAAGAACATTCTGACTACATACTCCTCTTCTGCTTGCCAGATACTGAAAGCAGATCTTGGGACTCGGGGACAGAAATTAGTCCAGTTGACTAAGTCATCTGACCTGTTCCAAAGCAGCTGTCCTATTCGCAAGCCCCTTTCACCCATGCCAAACGAGGGGTCAACATGTTTAACCATCAAGTTGAGAGCAATTTGAGGAATAAGCAGAGGGAAGCTTTTGGTAGATACTGGGGAAGCCTTTACATGATGCTTTCCTTGCTATCTGTCCTTTCCGCTGTGACACTATAACTGCTAATTCAAATACCAATGGCATTTGCAAGGCTGCAATCACGCACAAATCAGCTTCATCACATTTTGTCATGAGGGTTTATAAATCAACAGCAGGGGCCTGTTTTTGGGGTCTGTCACTGTGGACTATGTGTAAAGCCCTTCGTATGTATGATTAGGTCTGTATGCAATGCATGTCAGTGTGCATGTATGTTTGAAGTTTCCCATGTCTAAACAAGGTTGTTAGGCCTGTGCTGATAGGTATAAATGTGTGCTAATGATGAAGTGTTAATGGAGGGTTGGGTTGCAACCTGCGCTATTCCCTGTAGGTCAACTGCAGGATTTTACACTGTTTCGGGCAATGCATGTATGTATACAAGTGTTCTTGTTTGTGTGTGTCAACATAGTCTCATAACAACTCGTAATAATGCGTACAATATGGTGAAATTGTAAGATATTATAAAACTTGGCTTGCTTGTACAAATTTGCCTAAATCTGTTCAATCATTCCAAATTAATTTATGCAATACTAATGATTGATGTGTCAATAACCTGTAATATGCTTCCCAGATGTTTTCTTTCTTCTGTGCTACACAAAAGTTATTTTCCTATTAAAATTGTTAGGTTTAGGTTTGGGATAGGGGTTAACCTTAAGAAAAATCATAAGAATGCTCATTCAAAACCCCAATGTTTCTCTTTCTTCATGTTACACAACAGTGATTTTCCTATGAAAATAATTTTTAGGTTTAGGGTTTGGGTAAGGGGTTAGGCTTTATGGTTAGGTTTAGGTTTGGGTTAGGAAGCCGCTTTGAGCCTCTTTTCCACCACCGGGCCAAATGTTTTAGAGCACGATAAGGAACGGTTTCAGCAGCATTTCCACTTGAGCACTGTTCTCGGCTCTGATTTTATCGGCACAGTTATTTAACCTTGCTTTACCGTGCTTGGCCGTGCTGCTGAAATGGCTTTTGTATGTGGCGACTCATGATTGTCAATTTGTCAACACCAAGGAAATTAATTTGTTTCTCGTTAGCTGGCAAAGTTTGATATGGTGAGGTTAATATATTTAATAAAAAATACAGTATGTTTGGTGTTTCTTTATGATTCTATGATGATGGTTTAACTAGTATAGTACATTATTTTTCTATACACCGTTTTCTTCAGGGAGGTAGATTATGCAAACTAGCTCATTAAAAACTCACATAATATATAATTATGTTACTTGAATATTTTGTCAATAAATGTCCTTTTTAGCTAGTCTTGGAACTTTTACCTGTCTGTGTGCTGGTGTCTGGTGGCATGCACAAAGCATGGTTAATGGTAAACCTCTCGCCTTTTACTCTTTACTGTCCTTTTTGAGTCATGGGCCGTGTCTTTCCTGTGCATTTGCAGAGTAAAAACCAGGAGGATAAGCAGTCCTAAAAACTGGAATGTATCCTCAATAGCGCACTAGCTCTAATGTTTACCTCTAATGCCGTTGTCAACTGATGTATTTGACGGTTTTGCAATGAGAAATGTTCAGCCCGATGGTGGAAAAGAAGTTTGTTAGTTTGTTTATTTTTTTCTCTATGGAAGTACAAGTCATACGCTTTTGTATGAGCTGACTCAATTTCTTATGTGTGTCCTCACTCTCACTGCCTGCCACTGAGTTTCCCCTTTAGTAACCCTGGTTTCCCCTATCATAAAACTCTAGATTATTAGATGAGAGCAATGATGTCCATGTTCACCTACTACTGTAAACCAACAAAATGACTTTCATTAAGATTTTGAAGGAATATTGTCACAATTATAAACAATTATTGTTGCAAAGAACAACACAAATGATTGTTGTGTGTGTTTGAAATGAACTTATGGATCCTTTTACCACTCATTTAAATGTTTTACCTAAGAGGGGAATTTTAATGCAAATACATTTGCATGGTTCAGATCAAAGGTAGTGTGTTTAACACAAATAAAGGGTCTGCTGTTTTACAAACATCCTTTCTTTCACATGCACATTATTCTGCAAAGAATCCACCTCCCCCACCAGTTTTGACATTCAATGCCCTAAAAACACACAAGCTTTGGCAACAAGAGATAAATCATATACACACTACACTACACCCACTAAACATATATAGTAGCACAAATATATTTTTGTCTACAAAACAATTTTCAAGCATTTAAGCATATGCCTTCAGATCAAAAGACTTTTAATATTATGAGAAACATTTCTATCAAGTGTTTCAAAACATTTGACCAGTGCATTCATCCATACACCGATCAGCCACAACATTAAAACCATCTGCCTAATGTTGTGTAGGTCCACTTCATGCCATCAAAACAGCACCAACCCGCATCTCAGAATAGCATTCTGAGATGATATTATTCTCACCACAGAGTAGTTCAGAGTAGTTATATTAGTTACCGTAGACTTTGTCAGTTTAAACCAGTCTGGCCATTCTCTGTTGACCTCTCTCATCAACAAGGCGTTTCCATCCGCAGAACTGCAGCTCACTGGATGTTTTTTGTTTTTGGCACCATTCACAGTAAATTCTAGAGACGGTTGTGCGTGAAAATCCCAGGAGATCAGCAGTTGCAGAAATACTCAAACCAGCCCTTCTGGCACCAACAATCATGCCATGGTCCAAATCACTGAGATCACATTTATGCACTGCACTGCTGCCACGCGATTGGCTTATTCAGGCAGTGGTGGTTCTGGCTTACTTGGTGCCCTAGGCGAGATCTTACATGGCACCCCCCATAATATCAACAACAACAACATGAGCAATGTCTCGGTTACTAACGTAACCTCCGTTCCCTGATGCAGGGAATGAGACGTTGTGTCGATGAGTTGACACAAAGGGTCACTCCTGCAGAGCCCAGACACCTCTGATCTTGAGAAAAGGCCAATGGAAATTGGCATGTGGAATTTACATGCCACTCCCCCGGACATACGGGTATAAAAGGAGTGACGCTGCAAACACACATCAGGTATCGCACTGAGGAGCCGAGCCAAAGACCTGGCCATTTCAGCGGTTGGTTCAGTGATGTGGCAGGAGGGACATAACGTCTCGTTCCCTCCATCAGGGAATGGAGGTTACATCAGTAACCGAGACGTTCCCTATCTGTCACTCACTTGACGTTGTGTCGATGAGTTGACAGTAGGGGTCCCAATGGAAAATGCCACAAAAGCTGAACAGAGTTACGCAGACTGGTAGTGCGAGACGGGCAGACCTCTGTGTGCCTCGTAGCCAGTGCAACAAGCCGTCACATAACTACCCCTAAAACACTGGCAGGTATGAAACGGTCCCCTGCACCTAGGGGAACGGCTAACTGCTCAGAAGTATGGCTGGCCCAGCCATGGCCTTCTCTCTATTGTTCTCCCCAAAAAAGAAACAAAATCGTTCGGCTGGGGGCCAAATATATGGTCCAAGCTGGGGGGTGTCCCTCCAAAGAGGAGGACACCACAGAGACCACACCCGGCCCCCCAAATGGCAGCAGAGACAGCATGGCCCTTTGTTCTATGATCAATGGTGAGACATTGACTCGGTTTCCCAGAATGCTTCACAGCCGGCTGGGAAGTCCCGCCCATGGACCCAATCTCAAACGTCATTGGTCAAAAGCAGCCTATGACCAATGGCGTCATCTTCTTAACAAAACCTTCTCAATCGTTTTCTATCAACGTTGACTACCTCCCTGCATTTCTCTCCATCACCGGGCCCGAGAAATAAAGCAGAGACGCGTCTTTTCGCTGACGAGCATAAGAAAAAGGGCAGAATCCAGATCGTTCTCTCCTGACCGCTCAACACATCAGGAATTCAAACGGACAACCCTGCTGAAATCGCACAGGATTTCCCAAATAAGGCTTGATATCTGGGCAGATTTAGTTTAGAAACTGTGACTTTTCTTATAAAACTAAATCATATATATTTGATTGCTGAATGTTTGATGTTTTGTTTACATTTGTATGTTTAACTCCAATCGTTGATTGCTGTTTTGATTTGTGAGATTGTCATTTTTGTGTGAAATGTTTATTTTATTGAGTGATCTGAACTAACGATTCAATCGCGCTGTTACCAGCGTGTATCCTCTGTTAAATAATCTCCACCCCTGTTTGTTTGCTCTCTCTCTCTCTCACACACACACACTGAAATTCACAGAGCGAGCAGCACCACGGTTTATGTCCGAATCAGGCTGGTGTTTTCAAATTCTCCCGTCTGTTTCGTTCAGTTCCTTTGTGTGTCTGCTCATTATCACCCACACGTGGTATAAGCTCTGTGTTCTGGATCTGATCCAGCCATCTTTCTTTCCCTACACATTCAAATAATCGTTGGCTCCGCCCTTTACGATCTAATCCTCCCTTTTGAAGCTAGTATCCATTTTGAATTCAGTTCACCATTTTGAACCTAGTTCTCAATGTTGAAACCATTCCCCCATTTTGAAACTGGTTCAACACGTGGTCCACCATTTTGTGTCTTTGTTACCGAACCTAGACACACACCCGCACACACACATACATACACAAGCATATAGCTCCACATTTTAGTTAGGATTTCCATTTTATGTTTTTGTGTTATATTCAGTATTGGCAGTGTTCATTGCTGTTTGATTATAATAAATTTTGTTATTTTATAATAAGTACTCCTAGTTGTTTGTTTGAATATTGTTATGGCATGGTGGAGGGCGGGACCGGGGCGTGATTACGCACGCCAGTCCTGTATTAGGCTGATCAAGCCGCAAGAGGGATAAAGGCCACTCGTGGACGGCGGTGTGGGAGAGAGAGATCGTTCACGGACATGTCCGTTGTCTTATGTGTTTGTATTTTGAGTTCCTCATTAAACCTATTATTTTATATGTTAAGCCGGTTTCTCGCCTCTTCCTTAACCGTGAGTGTGAACTGTTTTACATTGGTGCCGAAGCCCGGGAAGGAAGAGGGATGCGCCGTAGCGGAGTTCTCGCCACGGCCCAGCGGAGCAGCCGCGGCCATCTACCGGGGGGCGGAGGAGCCCAGCCGCCTGGATGCGGAGGAACGGCCGACGACCACGAGGGGATGAGGGGATCCTGGCCGACCGCCTGGAGCGGTTAGGGCCACTGCCAGGGGCGGGGGAGTCCCCTACTAGCCGCTGGAACGCGGCGGGGTTGGAGACCGCCGACCGCGTGAGGCGGGAGGGCTCGCCGCCAACCGCCTGGAGTGGGAGAACCGCTGCCAGGGGCGGGGGGAGGCCCCTTCGACTCCCCGGGAACCCGGCGGGGCGTTCCGTCCACCAGTGGCTGAGGACTGCCTCCGATCCGCCCAGAGAGGCGCGACTGTTGTCCTGTAGAGGGTGGAGAAGTGGCTGAGGAATGAGCTACGGCGTATCAGAGAACCGGCGAGTAAGTTTTTTTTTATCTCTCTCTCCTCTCTCTCTCGCTGCCGCTCTGCGTTGGCCTTTTCCCTCTTTTTTAAATTATGGTGTTTGTGGGAGGGGAGGTACTGCCCAGTGCAGGAAGGACCTCCCCCCCATTTTTAATTATTGTTGTTTCCCTCCCCTTGCCCCCTCCCACGTCCAGGTTGATGGGGATGACCCGCCGGCAGACCGGGGGGACCTGGCCTAGGGGAACTCCTGCCCTTAGGAACGCTAGGTCTGACCAGGGGCTGAGCAAGTGGCAACAAGCCTGCGTGACATTTACACAGTGTGTGCTGTGGTGCCATGCTTGTCTCTTGACTCGGGTCTATAGCCAGTGCTGAAGTGATCTCATATGCATCAACCCAAGTGGCATGACCGTTGCTGAGGATGCCATATGCCCCAGGAGCCTCTGAAAGGATTTCAGTGGGACCAACACTCGTTGGTAGGCATGCCGTCATTGAGACCGAGTCCAACTCCATACTGAGAAAAGAGATGCTCTGAACCGGGACGAGCTTGCTCTTTTCCCAGATGACCCGAAGCTCCAAGCGGCTGAGGTGCCTGAGCACCAGGTCCCTGTGAGCACACAACATGTCCCGCGAGTGAGCTAAGATTAGCTCAGTCGTCATGATAGTTGAGGATGTGGACGCCCACTTCCCTTAGAGGGGCAAGGGCTGCCTCTGTGACTTTTGTGAAGGCGCGAGGGGACAAGGACAGGCCAAAGATATGCTTGACCCTCGAAAGCAAACCGGAGAAAGGGTCTGTGTCGAGGAAGGATCAAGACATGGAAGTACACATCCTTCAAGTCTACCGCTGAGAACCAATCCAGATGCCGGCGCTCGCTAGAATGCGTTTCTGCATGAGCATCTTGAACGGGAGTCTGTGTAGAGCCCGGTTCAGAACTCGCAGGTCGAGGATTGGCCGCAACCCGCTGCCTTTTTTGGGTACGATGAAGTAGGGGTGGTAAAACCCCTTCTTCACCTCGGCTGTGGGGACAGGTTCTATTGCACTCTTCCGTAGAAGGGAGGCGATCTCCACATGCAAGGCTACACCACGGTGGAGTGGACGCTGTTGAACCTGGGTGGGCGCCTGGCGAACTGAATCGCATAGCCGAGTCAGACGGTCCTGATCAACCAACCCGAGCCACGCCCCCAAGCTCTGTGCGAGAGGGACCAAGGGGACTACAGCATCAGACATACCAGTGTGCGGGGCCTCGCGACAGGGCGGAGCCCGGGGTGTTGAGTCTAGAGACATCAAAGCACTTACCTGGCTCCTTGTGACCACTCCCGGAACTGCCTGGGCCGGGGGAAGCCGTTCCTGCCAAAGAAAACCAGTGGCGGTGGGAGACCGGAAATAGGGCCCAGGGGCTGAGAAAACTGCTCTTTTTTTGAAAATGTGGGTACCGCAGCCCGTTGGGCGTGCGGTAAAATTTAATTTGTAAGGAAATAAGGATCGTCCACCCGACCCTCCGGTGGGGGAGGGAGTGGTCTGCTTACCAGCTCCCGTAGTGCAGTTTCCTGAGTCCAGGGACTGCCCGTCTCTGGGTGCTTTGAAGCCTTCTTGGGGTTCTTGGCGGCCGGGCGTGAGGCGGGTGGCGTCGCAGTCCTGCTGGTAGCTCCGTGCCGGCCCCGAGGGGCGGGCTGTGGCAGTGCTGGTGTCGGTGTTGGCACCGCAGGGCGACGACCTGGGCGTTGAGCGGACGGAGTGCGGGGTCTGTGGCTTCGCCTGTGCAGGATGTGCTGTACGGCCTCCGTCTGCTTCCTCACCGTTGAGAACTGCCGGGCGAAGTCTCCAACAGTGTCGCCAAACAGCCCAACCTGGGAGATGGGGGCGTCAAGGAAATGCACCTTGTCAGCCTCTCGCGACTTGCCCAGATTGAGCCAGAGGTGCTGTTCCTGGACCACCAGGGTGGACATTGCCTGCCTGAGAGCCCGCGCCGTGACCTTCGTTGCCCGGAGTGCGAAGTTGGTTGCCGAGCCGCCGCACCCGAAGGTGGGAGTCCAGCGGAGTGTAGGTGGTTTCAAATTAAAAGCCATTATATTGACTAGTCTTGCAGAGTTTATAAAATGTTTGCTTTGTTATAAGGTCTCCGTGGGCATGAAGGAGCTCAGGACGGCTTCCTATATCACCTCTAAGACAGGCCAGTATTTGCACAGCAGCCGGCCCAAATTACTCACCGGCCCACCAGGAAAACGCACGGTGCTCCCTATGGCCAGTCTGCCCCTGGGCTGATTAGATAAATTGCATGGATGATTGTTGGTGCCAGATAGGCTAGTTTGAGTATTTCTGCAACTGCTTATCTCCTGGGATTTTCACACTCAACAGTCTCTAGAATTTACTAATGGTGCAAAAAACAAAAAACATCCAGTGAGCAGCAGTTCTGCAGATGGAAACGCCTTGTTAATGAGAGAGGTCAACGGAGAATGGCCAGATTGCTTTAAACTGTCAAAGTCTAAGGTAACTCAGATGACCGCTCTTGTAGTGATCAGAACAGCATCTCGGAATGCTATTCTGAGATGAGGGTTGGTGCTGTTTTGGCGGCACGAGGGGGACCTACACAATATTAGGCAGGTAGTTTTAATGTTGTGGCTGATCGGTGTATATTCAAAGATAAGTCCAGAGAGAAGGGAGGGAGATTAATTTTGAGAGGCAGTCAAATGATTGTTTTGCCTTATCATTTATAATGCCATAACAGAAATGTATATTTAAATCACAAGATTTTGCATAGAGGTGCAGACTCACCCAGCCATATACACTCATATTTCTATGTGCATACAAACCATTTTTAGCCCAGTCTGTTGGATTGAAATGAGCACTCTGTGATTCACTGGAATAGTTTGGGGTGTATAGGTTTACAGTGTAGGCCGCAGGCACATCCTCTCACTAATGTTACAATGCAATGTTATACCACCATTGTTCAGAACAGAAAATGACACTTCCCTCAAGGGCACGCACATCAACTTACAGGCTCCACTCAGCCACACACACACACCTCTCTTAAACCAATTTAATTTGGCTAAAACAGTCTATGAACAAGCAAAACTTGCTCAGGTATAATAGGTCTCTCTCTCACTGTAGTAACAACAATGCATACACCTCTGAAAAAGCATGCAGTATCAAACTGTAAACACTGACATCGCAATAACTTGCACCTTGCAACTGCGGGTTGCAGGTCTGTTCTGATAATATTGCGGACTGCAGAGAAAAAACTATTCTACATTCCAATAAAAAAATGCAACTAACCATATAATAGTGCATGGATAGAAAGCTAAATAAATAGATTTATAAACTTTTAAAAGAGAAGAAAGTTATTTCCATATATTTTGCTGCTGATGTCAAATCAAATACTACATTATTTTGGCATAAAATCACGTCACTTAGCCCAGAGTTCATGAGTTAGGCTGGGAAATAACACTTACAGTATGTTGTTTTTGTTTATACATTTAGAAAATTGTCAACTTTCCTCTTCAGCCTAAGTCATGTTAATAATTTTGCATATTGTTGGACCAATGCAGTTCAGGGTAATATTAATGTATTATATGTTTTTACTTTTACAAAATAATAATACATTTATGCATTTTTAGAACTATCAGAGTTCACACTTTAATTTATTATAATTGTGATTAATGCATTTGCCATTAATACAGCATATACACTGGTAGGAAGGACGGAACCTTTGCGGTGTGTCCAACAGTGTCATTACACTGACACACACTTCACAAACACACACAACAGCGCTTCTGTGTTAGTGATAAAATGATGGTGAAATGATTGCTTAAGGCTTTCTATAGAAATCACACATTTTACAGCCTATTTAAGACATGTTTTATTACCACAGAATCCCGTCAAGTCTTAACTATCACCAAAACGCAGAATGAGACGTTTTTGTCTGAAAGCACTTTTCATGTGGAGCTCATAGAGGCACTTGTCACTGCCATTGAAGCCCTGGAATGAACCATGAACACAGTTTCATGACTGCTGTAGCAAAATGGATAGCCACAGTCTACTGGCAGATTGAAATTGTGGAGGATGAGAGTTTTAGAGATTTATTGCTCATTCCAATGAATATGCAACCTTTGTTGGGACTAGTTATTGCAATTAGTCAATCTCCTAATTAGACTTTGGAAATGTTCACCATGCTGGAAAATCCATCTTAAGCTGGTAGCAGTGCTTTAGAACATAGTAGCTGGATTCTAGCTGGTCCAAGCTTGTCCTGAGATGGTCAAAGCTGGTCTTTAGCTGACATACCAGTACAAAGATACTCGACCAGCTAAGGACCAGCTTTGACCAACTCATGACTAACTTGGACTAGCACATAACCAGATAAGGACCAGCTTGGACCAGCTCATGACCAACTTGGACCAGCTCATGACCAGCTAAGGACCAGCTTGGACCAGCTCATGACCAACTTGGACCAGCTCATGACCAGCTAAGGACCAGCTTGGACCAGCTACCATGTTCCAAAGCACAGCTACCATCTTGAGCTGGATTTTTCAACAGGGATTACTTGTATTGGTGCTATTTTAGTGCATTTCTATCTTTATACTGTGGAAGGCTATGTTTTACATTTTTTAATAAAGCACTATATTGTTACATACAGCTTTTTTTTCTTTCCTAAAATGCAAATAAATGCATTTTGAGAGTAAAATATGTATATATATATATATATATATATATATATATATATATATATATATATATATATATATTGTCAAATTTAACTACAAAAAAGTATGTGATTAATAGCTATTTAAATATTTGATCAACTGACAGCACTCCAAAATATTAAATATTGGTACTGTGTTGGGTTGCCACTTGATGTCCAATATAAAATATGAGTCATGAAACAAAACTTGTTGATAAACACTGGCAATGTTTCTGGTTCAATACAAGTTAAGTTCAGTTGACAGCATTTGTAACATAATGTTGATTACCACAGAAAATGATTTCAAATATTTTCAAGTGAATATTTTAAATCTCAGCTCTACATGATCTTAGGGTGATCAAATCGTCTTTTCAGCATTACATCGTCATGGGAACAAAGCTGTAATATTGGATACTCATCCAATATTGTACAGAATGTTAGAAAGCAATTTTATCACACTAATATCATGTTTAAACATATAATGTTTACGTCTTGTGGCTATATGTTTGAAACAGCTTGTATTTTAACATTTATGGACCAATTCACTTCCATTTTAAGTGCCTTCCTGTAATCTTGAATTTTTCTTTGTTTTTAATAAAAAAGTGATGAGTCAAAATTATTTTTGTGGTAATCAACATTATGCCACAAATGCTGTCAATTGAGCTTAACTTGTACTGAACCCAGAATATCCCTTTAAGAAATCTAAAGAAACTCCATCTGCCTCATCATATTCCCATGATTATCTAATAATAATCATTCAATAATCACACAGAATGTGAGCAGCAGTTTTACATGTTTTACAGCAGAAAAAAAAAATTGTAATGCAGGTTCATGCTTTGATTAGAAAGTGGATAATTCAATTTAAAATGTATGTTGGGCACATGTAGTCACCCAAGTGTGTGACCACTCTCGTGGCTTTGAGATACCATGACCCGTCCACTGTGGACACTTGTGTTGGTAAATAGCAGGTTTGCGCACCTGAGAGGAGCAGAAAGGAGTGTGCTGTAAAAGGACCACACACTCCTGTGCAGCTGAATCTAAGAACAAGAGCTGTTCTCCCTCACATGGCTGGAATTAACCAAATCAATACACCTTTGTGCACCTTAAGCAGAGGAACCAATGCCAGCCAGGGTTGAGATCCCAGACTTACTTCAAAGAGCAAGATCTTTTGCCTTTTAATAAATCTGTGGTTGTTTATGAGAACTTGCTTGCCAAACAAATTTCATAGCTTATACACCTAAACATCTCAGATTGAAATATGAATCATGATTTCAAAGACAAACGTTCCATTTGATCATACAGATTCCTTTGTTTTTGTTTACAATCTAGGATTCAGAACTCGCCCACAAAAATCCTGCGCTGGTCTATCTTGATTCCACTACAATGCGGGATCAAATTAGTTTCAGTTTTGCCTGAATACAAAGTGATGAGTACATGTTACTAAACCCAAGGCAGAAAAATGGAGGAAATCAACAATGAGGTTCCTTACTCTGCACTGACTTGTGCTAATCAGTGTGATCATGGGCATGGGTATGATTATGGCAGCATGTATAATTAAAGCAAGCTTGTTCCCCTCTCTTTCTCTTATATGGAACATTTGAGTATTATGACAGAAAACTTCAGCTGCAGAATGCTTCCCTGTTGTATGAGAGGAGGAAATATAGACTTACTCTATTTAGCTTCACCCTGTTGTTTATACTGGAACTCTGGGTAACCTGAGACAGTTATCTCTGATTTACAATAATAATTTTAGGGATCTGATTTTTATGTTGCATTCAAAAGAACAACAACATGCTGTTTTTCTAAAATCCCTAAACTCAGGCCAAAACTTCCAATTGTAACTCATGGAGCTTTCAAGCAACATCCATCAAACTCAGCACAAACCGTCACCCTGTTCTGACTCGGTTTTCTATTGCTTCTTTTCCACCATCGGTGCTTGAATGTATGTAATAAACACATCAGATGACAACGGTGTGAGAGGTAAACATTGGAGCAAGTGCGCTAAGGAGATTGATCACATATTCTTATTTTTAGGACTGCTTTTCCCCCTGGTTTTTACTAATCTAGTAAAGTACAAGGAAAACATGTCCCATGTTGCAAAAAAAGAAAGAGGCAAGAGGTTTACCATTATTTTTAAGAGGTTGTGCATGCCACCGAACTGAACACAAAGAAAGGTAAAAGTTCCCAGACTAGCTAAAAGGGAAACAAGCGCTCAGGAGCATCGATAGCTCACCTGGAGTTGGGCCTCCTAGAACTGTTCCTTACTGTGCTCAGAACTGTTCAGTCTGAAGGAGGAAAAGCTAATTATGCAATTTCTAACTGATCAGAGTTACGGTTTTCCCATAGCGGACTCCCAAAATCTATCAATCATCCTGTATGTCTGTCTGGCAGTTTATCTGTATATCTGATGGTCTTTGTGAGACCCTAGCAATGCTTAGCACCCAGACAAAATATCCTAGCGACATCTAGCAACAACCCAGAACAGCCTAGCAACCACTTCAGCTCCAGTAGAACAGCCTAGCAAAGCCTAGCAACCAGAAATACTACCCTAGCAACACCTTGATACCACCCTTATAAGGAACTTCAATATTTAGTAAAGCACTGTCTGTCTGCCAGTTCTGTCTGTCTGTAAGGCCTGAATAACCTTAAAACGAAAAGGTTTTTAAACTTTTTAAACTGTCAGACAAGGCTTTGTCAAGTCAACATCAAAGATAAACTCAACAGACTTTTTCTATCTATAGATTTGTTGTAATATCAGAATGAAGTGTGTATATAAACACTGATTTTTACATTGTTGGAGTTATTTCATCATCAAAGTGCAGCACTTTAACTCGTTCATTGCATGATCATCTAAAAATATAAGCATAAAATAATGCATGAATGCCTCAAGGAAAGTAGCTAGGAAAAACAGAGGAAATAATATAGCATGCTCCTGTGTTCTCTTGCAGACAGTAAGCTTTCTGATTCATGGCCATCAGGCATGGCAGAGTATCATCTCTTTTTTTTATTATTTTTATTTTGCTCTGCATTTGTGCTCCCATGAATGAGATCCCCACACTCTTTCTATTCCCCCTTCTAGAGTCTGAGCTCCTGACCCGGAATAAACAAAAGACTACACTCTGCTTTGCTGGAATGGTACTGCATCCCCCTGGTGGGGCAAAGTGAGAGCCACACTCAATTTAAAACCTGTTCTCTCTTCATTGTTAATAACAATAAGAATCCATGGTTTCTGAACTTGTAAAACAGATTAAAATCATATATGTACCTCAAATGAAGAGAGATGGTTCTGATTTTGACAGGAATGGATTTGTGCGACTTGGTAAACTGTAAACTAAACCTACAGTGCCACCCACTGGAATAATACTTTAATTGCATTCATGCCTCAGTCAAGAAATCCTTACTGTTTGATCTCTTTACTAAATTCCTTTTTCATGGATGGTTTGTTTGTTTAGTTCCATATCAGTTGTCAACTTTTCACCCCTATATCTGTTTGGCCTGCAGGACAAACTCCTATGAGGTCAAGCAATATCACCTGTGTAGCTATATTTATAGCCAATAGAGTTCACTAAATAAAACAACCATACACTTTCTACTGCAAACAAATTACTTGAATGAGTAGCAATTAGAACACTAAATAGCTCTTTGTCTCTATATGATACATTTCCTGAATATTATTTAATCCATGCTTGAGAACCAACATATGCTACTGATCCGGCTGATAACCTTATTGAGCAAAAGTGTAAAATGATCACAGAGCCTTGTCGTCCTAGTTTTTGCAAGAAAAATCTCAATGATTACACATTCATGTAATCGATGAGTATTGCATGGCCATATACTTAAATAATAACATCACATATTATTTATAATAAAGTTAAAATTTAATTTTTTCTTCAAATTCTTTTACATTATATAATATGAACTGTGTTCATGATTCATGCCATGGCGTTAATGGCAGCATCAAGTGCCGCTATGTACTCCACATAAAAAGTGCTTGCTACCACTTACAGACACCTTTTTAGATTTTTTAAAAGATTTAAAATTGACACATTATTTGGCCCACTGGTAAACCAAACCCACACGTGTTTTTCCTACACTCAAAAATATTTTAGCCTATTTTTAAGATGCATATAAATTTCCTAACAAAATTCCATCAAATTAAATTGTATAATGTTTAACCAAACTAAATTAATAACACGTTAAAGATTATTTACTTTAATTTGATGGATTTTGATGGAATGACAATCCAACTTATAAAAGGAATGGCCATTTTATTATTATTTTTTTTATGTATTTTTTTTTAGATATGGTAAGGGAATAGAAAATATCATTAGCTCAATAGAAAAATAATAGAAGTCAATGGAAAGTCCTCACCATGATACACTCCAAAAAATGTAATAAATAAAAATTAAGATTTGAGAATGACAATCAGACTAAAAAATGTCTAAAAGAAATAAAAAATATTTTTAAACTTGCATATTGAAGTTGCAGTGATTAAAAAAAACCTACTGTGCTCTCACCACACATCCCTTTTATAGACAGAAAGATTGGGAACTGAGACCAGCTGAGCTTGATATAAAAAAGAAAAACACACCGATTTTCTACAGAGCCTATCAGCAATTAAGTAATCTTGATCAAGATGTTATACTTGATGCTATGGATGTCACCTCTCTAAACATTCCTCACACTGAGGGCGTTTTGGCTTTTAAGCATTTTCTTGATCTGCATAGTAATGATGGTGGCCGAACTATTGACATATTTACAGCTGAATTGGTACTCCAATAATTGTTTATTTGAGAACAAGTAGGCCCACTATTTGCAGATCAATAGTTATGGGTGCTACTATGGCCCTGATTATACTTGTTTATATATTTTGGAGATCTGGAGGATATTATACTGTTTACGTATAATATTGATGATTGTTTTGTAATTTTTAAAGGCACAGCAACAGATTTGAAAGAATTTACTTTTACATTAATTGCTTAAGATCTTCCATTAAGTTTACACATCATGTGGGTACTATTGATGTAAATTTTTATTTGTATCTCAGTTATCGATGGGCAAATGGTCTCTTCCTTTATAGAAAAGAGACAGTAATAAATAAATAAATGTCTCCTCCATGCCAAGAGTACCCACCCTATTCATCTCTGAAATGTGGGTTACTTTATAGCCACTTTACATGGCTTCACCATATGTCTTATAAGAAAGATGACTTTGAGGCTAAAGCTCAGACCCTATATAGAGACATCAGGTCACATGGGTATCCTAACAAGTGGCTTGATTTTACACTTGATAGAGTTAATTCTTCATACGATTCGGAACCTACTAATTTGATTTCAAAGAATAACTTTTCTTGAATTTGTAAATGTATTTTTAGTCCTTTCAGTTATGAAATTAAAAAAACATAAACAATCATTGGCATATTATTCAAAGCGATAGCCAGCTGATGGGTCTATCCACTGATAACCCACCTCTGTGTCTTTTTGATACCTCCATCTCCTTCTCCATAAACCTCACCGAAGTGCAGGGCAATTTTCTGTGTAACAGTTGTATTTCTTGTTCTCATTATGTTAAATGCAAATACTTTACACATCTGTATACATCCAAAACATCCACAATCAGACAACTGATTACTTGTAAAACTACACAAGTAATTATATATACACACACACACACACACAGACACACACACATGTATATATAATAATCTGTCCTTGTCCCGTTATATTTAATAAAAGGTACATTACACTCAAGAATCATTGAACACATCAGTATCATGAGGAAACAAGATGACACATCACCTATTTTTCTGTATTTTAAGTCTGCCAGTAATTTTTCTTCAGATTTAAATTTCCTTGGATCTGAGAGGAATCTAATATTTACTAATTTGTTAAATATTTTAAATTTATGTAGCTAATGAGTAATTAAATCAAAGGTTTTGAAATAATATAAAACACACTTTTTTATTAAGGTGGGCAAATAGATTTGCAAAGAAAAATTTCAAAGTGGCCTTAAATTGACTGATCCAATACTTGGGATGCTATGAAATGAAAAAAAAATATTGAAATGAACAGAAAATGGTTAATCCTTTTATGAAAAGTTTATTTTGAATAAGTTGTATCTTAATTTGTTACTCAAAAAAGGATCTTGCTGTCTCAAATGTATTTGCCTAAATTGACTTATTTTGCTCTAAATCTATTGTCACTATATTTACACAATATCACTGGAACCTCCTGGGAGTCTTTTACCCAAAGTGTGGAGTAAAATATGTCCTCACCACCTTTAACAAAAAAATACTTATCAAAACAGCCTTCCATTATTATTTCTTTTCACATAAATTATGTTGCTACATTAATATTCAATAAAAATACATATTTTCCAGTATTTTTTCAATCTTGATACACTTCTTTTTGTATTTCATTTGTAATATTCATTTCTGTTACTTTAATAGGATTATATATATATATATATATATATATATATATATATATATATATATATATATATATATATATATATTAAAGTAACAGAAATTAAATATTGAAATAATGAAATATATATTGTTGAATTAATGTGAGCACTGAAGAAGGCTATGGGCTGAAACTTTGCTTGCTATATGGGTAATAACTCACTACACTTCTTCAGTATGCAAGTTTACAAATGTTTTTTTTTTTTTTTTTTTTTGTGCTAGTACTTTTTTTCCAATCTGATCGTCATCATCAATTATTACAATTATTTAGTGTATCATGGTGAGGACTTTCCATTGGCTTCTATTGTTTTTATACTGAACTATTGATATTTTCTATTCCCGAACCCTTCTTCCAATCCTAAACCTCACATTAAGCACTTTTACATTTACATTATTTTGTATGTTTATTACGCAATTTTCCTTGCATGGTCCCTACAATGTCGGTGATTTTATGTTTCACTATTCTTTTACAATGTGGTCAAAATTTGAACCTCACTCTTCCGAACCCCGGCGTGGGTTCATACCTTCCTCTCCTTACCCACTGATTGTGATGCTGTTGCTCTCCTCTTCTGCCTGTCTGTAAACACACGCTCCCCCATCCGGTGTAGAGTGGACGCGGCACGGCTTAAATCGTCTGACGTGTTTTGCGCATTTCCTGAACTGGCGCTCACGCGCAGGGAGGGAGAGCGCGAGAGCGCGAGAGCGAACAGGGAGGAAGGCTGCAGGAAACCAGTGCAGCGAAATCCACTATATGAGCGAGTAGCTCAAATGCTGTCGGTAAATCCTTCTCAAATCAGCAAAGCAAATATGAAACAGTACAGTATATCAGTGAGTGGATGGCAGTAATCTCCGAGCGGCTCGTCAGCAGACTGGGAGAAGGAAGAATCCGAACACCTCTCCCAATCACCGCCTATAGTAAAACGAGTAGTAGAAGACAAGCCCCGCTGAGGACCAACACATTTTTGATATTTTCCTCTGTTTTTGGCCGATATTTTTGCTCTCGGACTCATTCGCACTGCCTTTCCTCTTCAACTGAGCACTATTCCAGACGTAAGTAATTCGTGTTTACGTATGGTTCCCGTCGGATCGTAAACAAAAACAGGATCACCGAAACCTCCTGTTTTGCATCTCGCTTTTTTGCATCCTATCTGATTGCTCTGCTCAAATGAGAGAATCATGTTGATCCGTTGTGTTGGGAACTAAATCATCACAGAACCATCTCTACATGCATGTATGCATACTGATGACGTGATGATATCTACGGGCGTAACGATTCCCTGAATTAAAATCGGCATTTGAAACCGCTCATTCTTGTAAAGGGAAGCCAGTTGAGCGTCATCATGGTGGTTTTTAATGGAGTATTGAAGATCAAGGTTTGTGAGGCTCTAGACCTGAAGCCCACCCCATGGTCACTTCGGCACGCCGTTGGACCAAAGACCCAAACCTTCTTACTGGACACCTATATCGCCCTCAACGTGGATGATTCCCGTGTGGGTCAAACATCGACCAAGCAGAAGACAAATAGTCCAGCTTGGAACGACGAGTTCGTAACTGAGGTTTACGATGGGAAGAAAATTGAACTGTCGGTCTTTCATGATGCACCAATTGGCTATGATGACTTTGTGGCCAACTGCATCATTCAGTTTGAAGACCTGCTGCAGAATGGCAGTAGGCACTTTGAAGATTGGGTATGTTTACATTCTTTTCCTGGAACTTATTGACATGGTGTAATGCATTTCAGTGTTCCTCACACTTGCTCCTGGCTCCCCTATTCTGCACATCTTGGGGTTCTTACTAATATTAAACACCCAGTTCATGTTATGGAGCAATACTACTTCTAATGAGCTGAGAAGCCAAATCACAGGTGTGTTAGATAAGGGTGAAATTCAAAATGTGCAGTTATGAGGGTAAGAGGTGGACTGAGTAACACTGGTATAATCCATTGTGTAGGCCATAATTTCCACAGGGGGTGGTCGGTTTCAGCTTCTTCCCCAGCAAAACCCCATTCCTCTGTCTTCCTCACAGGTTCTCACGCTCTGGGGGTTTTCCCATTTTTCCACAAAACATGTTCTGCTGCTGTTGGAACCAGACTTGCATTTACAATTTCCGTCAAGTGAAGCTGTTTTTCAAATTCCCTTCGTGAGATGTAGTGCTCCCATCAAGGAGAAGGAAATAATCAATGCTTAATTATGCAAGCTCTAAAACTAGTTTGGTAGGTGTGTAAGTTACAACTTGCCATGGAACTATCCATCCTTTCTGGATAATTATAATAACACCTGTCAGAAGGGAAACACTTCAGTTTAATCTGCATGTTATCACAGCCATATCTGAGCATGTCACCTTGCCAGTCACATTCTCTTAGATGGTAGAAATGGGGGTCAAGACCTGTTGCTCAATTCACTACCTTCATCAGTTATAAAAATGCTATCATTTTGACTTCCAGCATATATATATATATATATATATATATATATATATATATATAATATAATATAATATAATATAATTTTTATTTTATTTATTTATTTTTTTTACATAGGAAAAACCGGTTATTCATTAAAAATTTGCCATGACCAGTGATGGTCAAAGTAATTGGTTACTTTAATCTAATTACTGTTTAGTCAAAAATAGTGTAGTGCATTACATTTAACATTTTTGTAATCAGATTAAAGTTACTGACTTTCAATTTATTGAATTATTTTTAAGTGCATTATAGGGTTGTTTATTTCTAATATATTATTTATGTAGAATACATGAATTATGACCCCATAAGGAGTCTGTGCTGAGTGTATGACTTGTGTGTAACAATGAACAAGAATATAGACATTATTTTGAATTTGTTGAGTGGAAACTGTTTTAGAAAGTAACTTAAAAGTAAAGTATGTAGTAATGCGATTACTTTTTCAAATAAGTAATTAGTCAAATAATATGATTGCAACTTTACATAAATAATAACTACTTTGTAGTGAATTACTATTTTAAAGAAACTTGCCCAACACTGGCCATGACATCCCTTGTGTGTTCCTGTAGGGTGTTCAGGATGTATTACATGTACAGATTTCTGATTTGTTTTTACTATTGTCAGAAATTGGCATGTTTGGATGCACTGGGTGACAATATATTTTAATGTCGTTGAAAAAAAATCATAAGATATGGAGCACTTTGCATTCTAAAAATGCTGTAATTGTGAGTTGGTCTGATGTTATGTAATCTTAACCCAGCAGAGGGACTGCAGTGGGAATTTTTTTTGTCTGTCTGGTCATTAGACAGCCAGGAGAAGGTCAGCATTTATCGATAATGTCGCTGTATTTGGCCAATTTTCCCCTCCTGTCACTGGCAGCTCACACTGTAAATGTGTCAGGCGAGAGAGTGAGAAGGGAATCAATTGAGTTTCTGCTTTCCCCCACCGCTTGAGTTTGCCCACTTGCCTAATCATAACACATCCTGTGCCCTCTCGCTCACCGCCAACCCTCCATTCCACCTGTGTACTGTTGCACTAAAGGGAAACATTTGCCAAGAGGTTTAAAATGATGACAAAATTTATATGTGTTTGTGAACTATCCCTTTAAATATTTGTGGTACGTTATTTTGTTAAACCGTGGTCAGAGGTTGGTTTGGGCCATAGCAATAACTATATTGCATTCACTAATATGCCAATCATAAAAATAAAAAAAGTGGCACAACAAAATTGGCAGTGTCTGAGGTATGTTAATCATGACATGGCATATGTGGTATAATTGGAGCTGAACATTTTGTCAGAGGACATAACCTCAGACACACTTGCTAGATACGATTCAGACGTGGAAGCTCTTGCATGTCTAATTTCCCAGAGATTCACAAAAGTGCAATTATGGTCTGCCATGTCTTGTTTACATAAATTAATACCAGAGCTTTTTAAGCAAGACTTTGCTTTCCGTAGATGATGACCATAGAAAGAGGGTGAGTATGTCTGGTAATGTCATATCGCATAGTAGAATCACTGTTATTGGTATATTAAAGGAATAGTTCACCCAAAAATCTAAATTCTGTCATAATTTACTCACCCTCATGTCATTTCAAACCTGTGTTATTTCTTGTTTTGTGCTAAAAACAACATAAGTTGTTAAACAACGTATAACATTTTCTCACCAAAACCTTTATAATGCTGTCAGAAGTCTTGGAATATGACTTATGTAATATTATGTCATATTATGTAATTTTATAATACTTTTGGGGCCTTTTTAAGGCTTTGAGTTCCTCCCTACCAGCAGCCATTGTATTGAAAAGACATAGCGGAATATTCATTAAACATTGTTCTTTGTGTTCCGAATAAGAAAGATATACATGCAGCTTTGGAATTACGTGAGGGTGGATAAATAATGACACAACTATTCCTTAAACAGTGTGTTATAAAACAGTCATGGTACTATTAGCTTTAATATGTGGAACTTCTCAAGGCATTCAGTGTTGCCTCAAATGAATGAACAGATGTATGCCTGAATCTGAAAAAGAAACCAAATGAGGCTAATTTTGAGGAAAACTGTTGTTTCTTGGCACGTAATTAGGCAAGCAAAGGCTGGAGCCAGACATCTACAGAGAAACCCACACTGTTCAAGGAATGGATAGACATCCAATGAGCTTCATCTGTAGAGACACTCCCACTGTTACTCACACAGGTGGAGCTTTATTCTGCTTGGAACAAGAAGAGCATGCTTACTAATTTAGATAACCTTCTCTACTTCAACAAGCACAAATAGAACTCTAAAGAAACAATACTACCACTGTTACAAAAGTGTTCAGAGGAAAAAAATAACTAACCAAGCCCTTAGACTCTACATTTCAAGGGATTGATGTTAAAAAGACACTGTTGTGTCATGTTTGTTGCTTTACCACTTCTCTGTTGGGTTTCTGGTCTATAATCTTTCCCCAACCACATGTTGTGGTTGCCCAGTACAATGCAAACTTTTTTAGAAACTTCACCACTTTTGGGCTCATACATCTTGACTGAGCTTACTTTGTTTTTACAAAGAAAAAAGTGACTTTCTTCACCTCACCTTTTGCGTTGTGTTGAGTTTTAGCAACATATTAGCTTTGCAGCGTTTAGTGGAAGAGGTAATTGGAGCCTGGTGCCACTTTGTGGATGTGTCTTAGACCCTACTGAGACACAGCCTCTTGTCTTTTTTGTGTATGGCAGGAACGCACTGAATAATTTACAAGCCTTCCATCAACTTCTCTATGGAATGTCTGACCCTTTGGAGATCATCCACAACACCCGTAGCTCAAATTAACAACACTCCCATTATCACTAGAGAAAGTGGCTCTTATCTGTAGGGATATCTCTCTCTATTCAAGCCATTTACTGAGGGGTCATCCGTAAGGAGCAGCAGAGAAAGAGAGGGTATGGTAAGGTGTAGGTGCCTATGGTGAAAAGATGGCCTGTGGCAAGGGGAGACTTTTGCTGATCTTTCAGCTCTTCACTCAGCCTGTCTCTTGGTCTGGTTCATGGATTCTCCTTCCTCGTATTGTGCACCTCCTGAGGTCTGTTTGCTTCCTTTGCCTTCTCTCTCCTCCGTTTCCTTCCTCTCCTTTTTGATTTCAGCTCTATCCTTGTGTAATGGATAATTTACTCAAAAAATAAAAATTCTTTCATCGTTCACTGAAATTGTTCCAAACCCGTATGCCTTTAAGGTTCACAAAAGGTATTCACCTCAAAGTCTGACAGAATGTTAGCCTCAGTTGGTATTAGGGCAGCATGCTTATGACAAAATTCATAATCGTTGATTTGTACCCTTGATATTGTAATCAATTATTAATCCCGTCAGTTACAATCGTGACCGAAGTATGGTTTGAAATTTGAAGGGTCTTAAAAGAGTTGTTGATGTATTTTACACAGTTAATTAATATAAATAACAGTGCAGACTTTTTTCACATGAACGATTTAACATTAAATCTTTACATGTTGCATATAGTCACATGACCAGAGCCATTAAATTTCAACTTTATCCCTGTGAAAGATGATGTCTATGTTAATGCTGCTTAAAAGGAAGTTGGTAAAACATAATACAAATACAGTTACCATATTTTGCACATATAACATTTAGGGCGGGGATTGTTCAAAAAAATTTGTTACCGATATCTACCAGTTCCTAAACGATAAATCTGTTTTAACAAGATTACAAACATTACCTAAAAAACTTTGGTTTTATTTTTTCAGTTTGTTGACTTTTTTACAGACACAAAGACTCATCTTCAGAGCCTTCTGGTCTCCTCATGCCAGGGTCGACAGGCAGAGGCTATAACATTAATGTGAAGAGGAAAAAAAAACAAAACAAGGAAGCCAACCCTAGGGATAAGTACAGTGTAACAAGATAACTAGTTTAATGTGAGTTAAACTCGATCAGTTACTGTCAACCTTAAAGCAATTTTAGCATCGATTTAGCTAGCTATCTATAGCCATACATCCAAACAATATCTAATGTTACATAGGTCCCAGTTTATAGGACTATGTCACTGCGCACAGAAACGTTAATTTAACAAGTACACAAGCATGTACCGCTACAAGTTAGCCGATTTTGTTTGTTGGTTTGTTTGCTAAATGTTAACCTACCTGTCAAGAGTCCCTGTCATAGTGCTGATGCATTCATCAGTAGTTTTGCAGGAGGACTCGTGGTGGGCATGTTGAAGGAATCTCTGTGGCAGGACGCTGAGAGGATGACTGCACCGGCTCGGTCTTCTTGCAGTCAAAGACGGAGCAACTTTAAGTTTATTCTGTGCACTGTCAAGTACTTCATCAGATTTGTCATGTTGCAGGTCTTGGCAGCAATTATCTTGTCGTAAATATTGCATCGCTCGCTGTTGGCATCGAGCCTGGTGAAATGTAGTCACACTTTTGATCTTTTCCACATCTTTTACATCTATGGGGGTTGGGACACATACACACTACAGCCTCACGTGTGAGCCACGTCTCTGGGCGTAACCAGTGTAAACTAGTTTTTTTCCTTGATGCCGAAACACAGCCAATCACCAGCACTTTTAGATTTGGGTACATCTAGCATTCTACATGCTTATCGCTGATGTTGACGTGATTAACCCCATAGGTATCGAAATTTGGTACTGAACGACAAGATATTTTTTGATACTCTATAGTTTAGAAGCAATTCGGTCGGTGCCTAAAATGTATCGAACTCGATACCCGGCCCTAATAACATTTGAAGGGTCTATTGTTGACTTATTAAAAAGATTGCTCTGGCTAGTATAAATCATGTTCACAGGACGAGTAAACATGTAATCGGTCACAATTGTGACCGGTGGAAAACATAGAGCCTTTTTTGAATTGGTGACTGATTGACTCCCATTTTAAAATTGCAAATTTCTAAATTTTTCAAAATTAAATGAAAGTAAAAATAAACAGAAATATGCATGTATACTTTGTTTGTCATTCCCTTTCATGCCCCAATTGCTTGTTAGTAAAAAAATATTAAAATAATCTAAACGTATAAATGATGTTACTTTATCGTTTGCCATTTTCTGTTTGGTCCTATAGAGCAACTGAGCAAAATTTTACTCTGTACTTACTTTCCCACCGGTTACAGTTGTGACCAAGAATAATTCTTAAAAAAAGAAAAATGAAATTGAGCAAGGAGACAGTATTAGAACTCTGGCCCGGAATGCATAATACATTGATTTTACTCATTTTCACGGATCTGTGTGAGCGGGGATCGTTTTGACAACGTTGTCATCAGTAAACGAAACTTTTCAAAAACACAAAGGAAAAACTTTTCTGTTTTTAGTACATCGTTGTCATGTAAACGTACCCTGAATCTTCAGGTTTACACTGTTTAAGCTGTGCACTTCACTCATGCGAACGCTCCCTATATAAATGAAGCTGTCATGGCACTATGAATTGTGGCACAATAATCATGTTGATGCCTTATAATCGAAGCATTCTAGTTTTTGTATCGTTGCTTGTTTGAAGTGTATTTACCATCTACATTGCAAGCAAGCTGTGCAAAGTAGCAAATCCAAAATAATTCCATATTACAGACGATGCTTTTGGGCTACAGACTGCTTGAACTTGTGCATTAGGATTGGTTGTCATTAAATGTGTCATTGTAGACTAATTTTAGCTCTGAATTGCCATTGCCATTTCATTACTCAGCGTCATGACTGCGATTGGTTAAAATACTCAACCGCTGCAAGAACATGTTGTAAATAGAAACTTTTGATGCAACAGGAGTATACTTCAATGGAATGCTGTAATTATCAGTTTTTATGTTTGTTGAATCACATCTGCTATAATCGTAATATCTATTACTTTCTCAAGTAATTGTGCTGCCGTAGTCACATTCACTTTCATTGTATGGAAAATAGATGCATTGAATGGTGACTGAGGCTAACATTCTGCCTAGCATCTCCTTTTGTGTTCCATGGAAGAATATGTAAATGCCAAAGTATACTTATGGTGTCGCACCTCGCACAGTATGTGTGATGCAAATTGCGTCATCAGCACAGCTTGTCAGGTGGCTTGACCGTGCGCCACCTAGATTTTCTTGACCCGCGCACATGGTCCTCAGCTGTGCGTGTTGCTGACGCATGCGCCTGCTATTGACTGTACTGAAATAGTATCACAAAGAAGTTGAAGTGGGCATGCGTCAAACGCATTCGTATTCCCTCGCGGTCAGAAGAGTATACTCACAATGGTAACGCAGACGACCAGGCATGCGCCAATCTGGAACGCGCAGAAACTAAGTATACCTTAAGTCATACTACTGTATTTTGGAACAACATGAGGGTCACTAAATGGTGAGACAATTTTCATTTTTAGGAGAACTATTCCTTCACAGATATTTATGGTCTAGACATTAAGTCCAGTCAATTACAAACCAGATCTGCAACATTGTAAACCACACTTCACTTCGAGCATCGCTTTAGCCACAGATAATGAGCGTTAAAGGCCTGCAGTTTCCTTAATATCTTTCCACCGCTTTACAGCTTACATTATAGTTATCGATTGCACTC
This sequence comes from Moxostoma hubbsi, assembly GCA_032164185.1. Classification (NCBI taxonomy): domain Eukaryota; kingdom Metazoa; phylum Chordata; class Actinopteri; order Cypriniformes; family Catostomidae; genus Moxostoma; species Moxostoma hubbsi. The sequence goes on along the minus strand of JAVLUX010000035.1, from coordinate 17,155,566 downwards.
GGTTTTTTACAGGTTTATGCCCTGCAGCTCTCTTTCCATTGTCTCTTCTTAAATGTTGGTGTTAGCCATAGAGTACTTTTTGGTTACTGGACATTGGCATCATTTGCCCCCACTTCTCCCTGGCCATTTTCACAAATAGGCCAGACTGAGTCTAAAACATCAACTACTCCCCCTCCTTGGCATACGTTTGCCACAGGAACACATATCACCTTCTTGCCAAGGCACAGCTCATCGGAGATGGGTGACAGATAAGATTCCTCACTCACCAAGGATTTCTTAGAAATTATCTCCTCTCTTTATTTCTATAGAAAAATCTCACTTCAGAATCACTGTTACTGTAAACATAACAAAGCAGTTAACATTTTGACTCTGCCTGAAAGCTCTTCTAGCATCACACCGTTTGCTCTGGTGTTTGTCTCACATCGGCTCACAGTGTTTTTCATAATTTCTCAAATCTCAGGATTGGAGGGGGAGGGATGAATTGTGGCTAAGCAGGATCAGTCCATCCAGCATCACTAATTAATTTTATGAACTGACTAGATGGGAGACCAGAGAAATATCTTTACAGTATATTTCTGTTGAACTGCATGGTTATTACATTTAACCATCTGTCCTCAATAATTCCTCTTGTGTATATTTGTGTGTGCGTGCTTTGCAACTTTGTGTGCTCGACTGACAGTTTCTCGCTTTCACATGCTGTGTCAAGCTCTTGCCATGGGTACATTGAGCATGCTCGCAGAGAAAGGGAGAAACACAGGTGACATACAAGAGCCCAAATACTCCAACAAATATGCCTGATCTGCACTGCTATCTACATGACCCAGTTACACACACTCATCCAAGGACACAGACACATGCACTCACACACATATACTCTCATCACAGTTGCATAATACACTAAGTCTTCTCTTAAGGGCATGTGCAAATGCGTTTTAAACGTCCTAAATGTCTAGAAGTTCTCTTTTTTTTTTTAGGTGGATTCAGTGGAAGAAAGTACTGTAAAGACTGTAAGAGGGTGTTCCAAAATGACGACAGAAAAACCTTGTATAAATAGCTACTGCAAATTTTGTGACTTATAGAATGACAGCCAGTTAAATGTGACAAGTATTGTACATACAGGCATTTTAATTAAAAATGTATTAATCTTTGTCAGTCTGATTAAATAATGGGTTAATAAGAAGATTAAAATTGCACAAAAAAAAAAAAAAAAGAATTAAAAATGCCTTTCTGAACTTTCAAAAATAACCCTGCACTTGGGTGTTGAAGCTACAGGCAGCATTCTCTTACATGTTGAAAAATTGACAAAATTATAATTGACCACAAAAAAGTGTGTGTAGCGATTCAGATAAGATAATTACATATCGCATGTAATTCTTTATAAATATGTATTCTAAAAATATTCTGAATACATTGCTTTTTTTATGTGATGGATCGGAATATGTTACAATTAAGGTGGTCATTACATAAGGAATAAAATTTTCCTTGATCTTTTGACATATAAGAGGTCATTGTACATTAAAAACATACTGTAAGTTTCAGAACTCAAAACTTCCTCACTGCATAAAGAGAATTTCTTGAAACCAATCTACCAAAATTACTTGTTCTCTACTTCCTCCACATTGTGATGTCACACTGTGGTAGACATTTACGTCTGACCGCCACCACAAAAACACGTCAGTGCCTACTTCATCTTATCACTTCCGTAGCTTGCCCAGTAACAGCAGTGAAATGGCACGGACAGAGCAGGTCCATCAAGAGCAGAGAGCCATTCATTACAGTGGCCTTTTACTGTCAAGTCTTAAAGGAGAAGCAGTATCAAAACTGCGATTTTGGTAGAGGATCAGAATAAGGGTGTTTTTCCAATATATGACAGTTTTTTGTTCAAAAAACGTATGTTATAAGTGAACCTCGAGGAACATTAAAATAATAAAACAAAGGCATGTCATGAGAGAGCGTATTTAGTATTCAGCTCAGAATACTTTTAAGTATTCTGCCCAACCCTGTCATCATCATCACTGCAGTCATCACCTCTGTGGGTGCCGGCAACAGACATAATGCCTCTCAGCACCCTATTCACACCCTGTATGTTCACACACACACACACACACACTCCAATGCACCACAAACATAAGGGTATATGTGTTTTTAATGGACAATGCTGATATCCAGAGAGCTGGTATAATGCAGATATATCACACAATTTTAAATAATAATAACAGATTTTGTGTTTTAGATGGTAGATAGCCGTTTCTGCTGGTTTCTGTTTAGTCTTCCTATATTAGTAGTTTAGCTGGACCACGTATAGGCAATGCAGTTTTGCATTTGAGTATGTTTCGGCCTTAACACGTGTAAAAGGTGTACTCCCTGTCACTTTATTGCACAGCCTCGATTTGCTTATTGCTTTTATAAAATGCTGGTAACAGCAAAATGCTGATTACTATCAAAAATCAGTTTAATCAAAAACACCAACAACTTAAGAAACCCACATTTACTTGAGATTTAAACTCATCAGATTATTCTCTGCTTTTGACTTCAAAACGTTTACAGGCTTGCAGACATTGGATAAGATGGTAAGGTCATGGGTACAGGTGTTTACATGTAACGTGAAATCAAAGTAATGTGGTTCTGATCAGTTTATGTTTAAAAAGTTATTAATAATCTGATTAAAAAAAAATTCCACTCAACTAAGTAAAGCAGAAATATATCAGTATAAGTGTAGACTGTTTATGCAATGTAGCAACTTGGTGCATTAATATAGAATGTGCACAGGTAGTAATTTTGCAATGGCTTGAATTTGCAGCATCAACTTATGTGTCGAAAGTATTTCACATCTCTCGGTCTTTGGGACACAAAGGCTAGTATTCCATCAGTCTGTTCTTGTGCCAGCAGTTACATGTGTGTTTTTATCTCCAGACGTCTGTTTTCGTTTTGTCTGGTCTCTTTTTGTACTATTTACTAAATTACAGCCGTGAAGCTCTCTCAGGACCTAGTGTTTATTAAAACTGAATTCCAATCAGACCTTCAAAGGCTCCCATTATTCGTCTGTATCATGAATTATGCACAGTTAGCCCCGGTGTGGTGTCTTATTAGTAATTCATGGAGTTCTGAAGGTTTCACTCAGAGCATGTGCATTTGTGAGGACGATTTAGTGAGTGTGCTCATATGGCGGCAATTGTCTGTGATTTTGAGTGTGAATGGGAGCTGTGCATGCTGCTTAGCCGCCATGCTGAGACTCTGCTGTTGACAGATGGATGTAGGAGGGCTGTTGCCGAGCTCAAACTGTCTTCGAGAGAGAGTAATAAATGGATGAGAATATCTAAGAGGAAAGGGAGTAATTGAGGGGGAGAAGAGGAAGAAAGAGAGGTTGTGTGAGAGAGATGTTTATGGTTGAGCCTCAGTGTCATGTTTAGTCATAGCAGAGAGATTAATTTAGAAATCAATAGCATTATGCATATGTGTTTTAAACTTTCCAGACATACTGTACGTTTGATTTCCCAAATACACAGATAGGACCATCTTCATTCTTCGTTTGTTCTGTCTTTTAGCCCCTCTCTCTTTCTCTCTCTACTCTTAAGCCTTCGTTCACCATCCCCTGGTCGAATCAGCAGTCCTAATAGGACTAACAGCATAATGAAATTAACTACTTTATTACAGCTGCACCTGTTAAATGTCGGTTGTGCTGACCCTTCTCATTTAAAGAAATAGCCGCCTTATTTTGGAAAGTTTGAGACTGATTAATAACTGTGTTCTATATTTAGGCTTAGTTCTAAGAAATGGATCCATAAGTTCTAACCTCCTCTATGCTCATCCTTTGTGTTAAAGGTAAACATTTTACATAGGCCAGCTTCCCATTCTGCCACATCAGATCATATCAAACCTGGTTGCTGTAAACTATCCTTTTAAACTCATTACTGTCTTAAAATGTCAACCTGTTTTTAGACTAATGAGCAGTGCTGAGCATTCCTGTTTCAGCTCAAGACTTCAGCAGATTTTTGCATGGAGACGTGTGTTCTAGAGAGTGTGAGCGGCATGTGTTCTCTGTGGCTTGTGGGTATCTGTTTGCATAGCGGTGATTAGAAAAGAGAGAGGGTGAGCAATGGACTAAGGCCAATAATGGGTTCATGACAGTAACCAGAGCAAGAGCTTGTTTTGGTCGTGTTGTAGGTGATATCCAAACCACATGTACAGTACACCATATTAGCATAAGAGCGTGTCTGAAACTACTGACAAAGATGGCAGACATGATCCAATATTGCCTAATCTGGTTTTGCATGGTGTGATACGTTAAGTTAGTGTGGGTGAATCAAAGTCTAAAAACTGTAAACATTTTTGCAGAACATAACTGAAAAGGGGAACATAGTCCATTTTTAATCGCAAAATGTCATTTTAAATGCAAGTAACCAGCTAATTAACCTCTAATTTAATTCCATAATTTTCTCATGAAACATGAGTTTATCACAGTAAATTTTTTAATTAAATCACTTTGCCTGAAAAATGTGTACTCTCTCTGTTTAATAGAACATAAGAATGTGCTTTGATCCTGAAGGAAACCGCTGCATCACACATTTCTTTGCCAAACTGTACGATGTGGATTTAACCTTCAATGACATGCTGAAGAGTGGACCTTTTTAACTGCTATATATAATAACTACATATACGAGCACGTTAATCCAGATACAAAGAAAATAGCAGAGGTTAAACATACATTTCTCAGTTGTTTCCAAGTCTTCATTAATACAAATTTGATGCTGCTGGTTTTGATAGAGAAGAAGATCTTTAATTAAAATTTAAAACTGTACTATGCATACAGTTTTTATTTTTTATTTACGCCGTACTTTGTGATAATGATCAGTTTCATAAGGCTTATTTCAGCTACAGAGCCAAGAGAATGTGTGCTCCCTTAAGTTTTACCCCAGTGCTGATTATTAAATCAGTATAAAGTTGTTTCAGGACTTCATTAGCTCCAGAAGAACATGGTCTGTGCATGTGTAGGGACAACATGTTTTAAAAAATTACAATTATTCTGCCTGCATAAGGTGACTTTTAGTCCAAACGCCCCTCACAGTGTATGCATGCAGGGGAGATATTAGTCCTTTTAATTTAAGATAACCAGATATATTTTACATTTGTGATTTTTTTTGGGGGGGGATATATTGAATATTAAGAATACATTTATTGAAAAGGCTACTGTACACAATGCTTGTTATGATTTCTATGCCAATATTTCTCCTACTTGGAATAAAAATTGAATCTCTTGTTTTCGCTTATTTGGGGTGAGATAAATAGAGTTAAACCTTCCAGAGCAGGTTGCTTGTTTCTCTTTTGAAATCTGGCAACACTGCAACTTGTATAAGAACGATTTTGTGCAGTATGTAGCACAGAGTACAGCCATTTTAAAAAGAATTTTATTGTGTTCTTACCTGTAACCATTTGAAAATAAGGCTGCGGTACACTGGAACCATAATGGAAAAATCCAGTTTCTGCTCACACTGTAATCCCGAATAAGATAGCAGAACTCAAAAAATTGGAGGTAGTTATTTACATCAAATTTTATAAGTTAATAAATTACAAGTTTATGTAAGCAGAACTGTCAGAATTAGATTTTGTACTACTCGTGTGTTGATTTTTTTCTTAACGTGAAATATTGTACTAGCTATATTTTTTTCAAATTTAACTTCAAATTTAACTCTTAGGCTCAAACTAAATGTCAAGTAGAGGGAACATAGCTAGCTAGAACAAGCAAGTACAGTGAATGTTAAAAAGCTGAATGCATGCTAATTAGATTAACCATGCTTTGATTAGCATATTGATTAGCAATTGTTCAATAAGTATATCAATATACTGTAGAATGATTTAATATTGTACCTGTTTTCAAGCTGATCTCAAGATCCACTATTCACCATAATGGTAACCCCCAAAAACTGACAGAAACTCTTCTAAACAACACAACAAATCATTAAACACAAACTAATACGAAGTATCTCCCTTTACATTCATCTTGCACAAAGATAAACTATATAACACTACATTTTAACATGTACTATCCCTGTTGAGTGCCATGTAAAGCATGCTGGAAAATAAAAATCCCCTTCCCAGTTTCAGTTCAATTTAAGTTCCTATGAATTTAAAGAGACAAGTTCATTAAATTCAAAACATTAAACAATTCAGGTTACTTAAAAGGTGTAATTTTTGTGAACTCAAAAGAAAGCGTTCTAAATACACATCAAGGTTAATGTATTTGAACTCATTTGTATGATTAGATTTTTCCCCTACTCAAAACAATGAATCCTTCTGAGCATTAGATTTTTTGTGCAGAATGAACCAAAATTAAAAACATTACATTGTTAGTCCCTGGTGCAAATAGATGCTTAGTGTGTGTGGTGCTGTAGTTTGCGTGTGTGTGTGGCTGCAAGTGAGAGCAGGCTGACCCAGAGGTAAATTTTATCGACAGAGGTTGTTCTTTTTTAGCTCAGGAGATTTCATGGAGCTCTCAGGCCCCATTTCCACATGGTATTAAGATGCGTTTCAGTGATCCAATTACATATGGTCAGCCTTAAATACAGTTCTAAGCAGGGTCTAAACCGTTTTGTGATCGGATCACAAAAAAACACATATGACTGTGGTCAAAAATGTATGTGAACACATTGCATCTGAGGTGTAAACACTAATCCATCCTGAATGCATCCTGACAATAGTGAAGCACCGCCCTTCACCTGTCAGTAAACTGCTGCGCTTAAACAGTAGTTTAAAGCTTGCTGATTACGAGGGGCTTTAAAAGGATATAAATATCCGATTCGAAAATTAAAAAAAAGTGGATACATACACAGTCACAAGAGCTTTGTTGCTTAGTTGCGCTTTATTATCATGCAGTAACACATTGACATAGTGATTGATGTCTGTCGTCATGAAACAAACACCCTCCCCTCCAAATCCGAACACAAGTGGTCACAGGAGACACAACGTGTCTCACCTGACCACATGTGATTGGATCACTTGAGACGCATCATATTACCAGGTTGAAACTGGTATTGGCCTTGTTTAATTTATGTATCAACTTTGTTTCAGAGGATTCTCCTAAAATACCACTTGGAGAAATACAAATAGACACAATTGTTAACATGCAGTTATTGTGGTGAGCATTGCACAGGTCATTTAGTTTTTGAAAAATTTGATAAGAAACATTTAATTTCATATTGAAATCTCTGACTTTTGAATTTTGTCTTTGACTGTAGGGTTTCCGTTAGCCGGTAATAACCGGGTTTTGACTGTTAAAATGTCCCAATGACAAATTGAAAAATTGTAGGTTCATTTTCCTGAAAAGTGTAAACACTGTTGTAACAGATAAAGGATGGGCAAGGAGCAGGCGGGAACCAGCTGAACAGTAAACATAAAGTTTAATAAGAAACTCAACATAAAACTAAAATAAACAAACACAGACACACATCCAACACTGCCACGTGCATCTCTCTCTCCAACAGGCGCCTCCAGCTCTCCTGTATCTCGCTTTCTCACTGATCAGCTGTTTCAGTGCTGGCCGTGCATCATCACGGCCCGGCCACACCCTCTTCCTAGTCACAACTGTTTTTTTGAGGCACTATAAAAACATTTCTCTGTTTGTTTGAGCATCCTGATACAATAACATCAACAGTCCTATCAACAGTCCTACTGGGATACAGCAGCACGTGCACACAGTGATTCTTCGTCTGACAGAAATGAAGTGTGACTTGTGAAACTTCTCATTTGTAAACAAGCTGAATGACCTGGTACATGCATATTTTTGCAAATCCATTGGGTGACGCTAGTGGTGCAAAAATGTCAGACGTTCCCTTTAAGCCAAAGTCTCTGTTTGTTCTCCATGTCATCTCATGCTTGGGAGAAACAGTTTAGATGTTATTGAGATCTCCTGGCTGTTTTCTCTTTTGGGGAGGGACAATGAGTCCACAGTCCTCTTGAGCTGTGGGTGTGGACAAGGTTGAGCCGCAGGGTGTTGCATAAGAGGAGCTGATTATGTCCCATGGCTTATCTCTGGGTTTTATCCTCTTCTCTCTCTCTCTGTTTGCCTCTTCTATTTTTCTCTTTTATTCTCCCACCAGTCTCACCTCATAATATCCATGCCTTTTGTTTGACCCTCAGAATCATCCAACTCTTTTACTGATTCTGTGTATTGAGCTGCTTTTATATTGGTGTCTTCTGGCTTGAGTGCTTGCCGTCTGTGTGGACAGAGCAGGACAGAGAGAAAGAGAGAGATGCAACATAAGTTGGAAGAGAGAGACAGCACAGAAAGGCATAAAGACAGGATGAAATTCTTTGCAAGTAATGTGATCTAATGCTTTGCAGCAGTGCTGTGCATTATTCAAAAGGGACAAATCAGCATTGATTGACCGGCTGCTGTACATCTGTCTGTAGTGTATGGATTCCCATGCTGTGTGCATCTCTGATTCCCTTCAGCTGTATCATCTTTTTGTTTTCATTTGTGGAAAATTTAGGACAAATGAGCTGAAAGAGAGAGGGAGAGAGAAGCTATGTTTTTACATTTCTATAATGTTTGTCTAAACTTAATACTTGTTTCACATGTGGGCATTTGACAACCTAATGACAACAGACAGATTATTTACAGTACACAAGAGTTTTTCTGCTGTCAGTTAGCAAAAGGTTTTCAAAAATAATAATAATTCAGATAATTAAAATGCATTATCTTATTGTGGCAGACAAGTACAGCATTGATTAGGCAATGTAATATGTAGCCTACAATTAAATGTGTCAATCTGTCCAAGGTAGACTTATTATAATGCTTTTCTATGGATTTGCTTTTGGAGCTTCTCATTTTTGTTGCGTTCATAAACGCAGTTTAGGTAAATTTAGAAAACACGTCTCTAAACCTCTGCATTCGGAGATGTGCTCCGTCCAGCTTTTGATGCAGTTTGCTCTTACTGTCCACTGCTGGAAACATGAAGGTGATATTTCAATCTTAAATTGCTCTGTTGTTGGTAGAAATATTCCTTATTACAGTTGGTGGGCATAATAAATTGCACACATTTTTTAAGCACGTTATTTTTTTTTTGGAATTTATCACACTAAATAAACACGTAAAATCAACAGACCTAGTTATTACACATTTCCAGACAACATGTGGCCCAGAGAGAAAGAGAGAGACTTAATAGCTGCATCTTTTGAGCTACATAAAGAGACTGGTATCATGCCACAGGCTGTTTCTTTCAGTAATGGGAGACCAAATTTCACATGAGATCTTCTCTTGCAGTTTTTGGCCCTATCCCAAATGACACACGTGATGTGTACTTGCAGTGCACTTGTGATAGGACAGGCATTCAATACAAGTCATAATTATGAAATAATATTTCAATATGAAATATTGCAACTTTGTAACACAAAAAGATATGTTCGGCAGAATATAGGCATTGACAGCCTCAGCCACTATTATTTTTATAGCATGGAAAAAGACGCAATGAAAGTGAATGGTGTCTGAGACTGGTGTCTGGTGTTTGAAACAATATGAAAGTGAGTAAATTATTCTCTTTCTTCAATGAGCTCCAGATCTTCTTCTGTTATGGCCATATCTTCTGTCTGTGTGGTCGTCTTTATTTCATATTTATATTTGTGTGAATCCATTAAGGTTCCAAAAGGTCAAATCTATTTAGTGCTTTTACTAATAGTTTTATTTCTTCATGTTTTATGTTGAATAGGACAATAAAGTATAAACCTTAACATAATTAAGAGTCAATATGTTGTATGACTACTAAATTAAACAGTTGATTCAAACCTTGTATAAGAATAACCCCAAAAAAGTTATTTTTTTGAAGGTTTGCTTTGTCCAGTAAGATCTGGACTGCTGTCCACTAGTTAGTCACTTCTGCTATAGTGTGTCTGTCCCATTTGTCATTTCATGATTTAGAAGGGCATTGGCACCATGTTTGCGACTGCAATGCAGATTTCAGTGTAAACCACTATTCTGCTGGGGACCATGATATGTTGTGTTTTGGATGCTGATCCCCAGTATATTTTACCCACCAGGCTTTTTAGCTAGGTTAACCAGTAAGACTTTCTTGGTCAATCAGATTTATCTGAAATGCCATGCTGGATGACCAGCTTCAGTTTTGCTGGTAAACTATGTGGTTATGTTGGTCCACCAGCTAGATCTGGATCAAAGCCTCTTTGATCATATTTGTCTATATGTAGTGTTTTTTGTGAGTAGTAGGATTGTGGGCTTGACTGTCTGAAGTAGAGCGGGCCGTAGATGAGGTTTGGTACCATAGTGTTTGTGTGTGTGTGTGTGTGTGTGTACAGTATGTGCCTAAACCACTATTTGCAGCCTGTCTTGGTGCCTGCATGATGACAGCAGCTTTGGAATATCTCTCAAGTCAATGGTTGGACACACTCACAAATTCACAAAGAACTGGTGCTGTTTTGCCAACATTGTTTAGCAAAGCATGATACTGGTTTCCTGGAGAGTGTCATCAGGGAGAATAGAACACACACCACTCAGTCCTCGTACGTTCACTCACATGCAGTGTCCTTTCCTTCCTCTGCTAAATTTAGTGGCCTTTGCACCTCCGAGACAAACACACTCAAGGAGGCTGCTCTTGAATGGAATCTTATGACATCACAGGAAGAGAGGGGGGTGGGGGAGGGGCCACGTGGCAGAATAACAGACTTGTCATCGCCCAGTTAGCATTTCAAATGACATCAGCAAGTGCTCAGATACTCTGAGAGAGACTTTTATACTGTCATTCAAAGAAATAGTTCACCCAAAAATGAAAAATATAAGGTTTTCATTTACTCCCTTACATTGTTTAAAACTTTCTTTCTTTAGTGGAACACAAAAAGAGTTTTTATGGCGAATGTCCAGGCTGCCCTTTTCCAATGAGAAAAATACAATGTAAGTTAATTGCAACCACGACAGTCAAAAGAGATGTTCAGTGTATAACAACTTAAATTTCAGTTTGTTCCTCAGTGTTATCAAATGGTTTCAGAGGACTTGTAGTACATGAGTTGTACGGACTACTTTTATGATACATGTATGGTCTTTTTTTGTCCTTTTTGGAGTTTGACAGAGACTGGTCCACATCCACTTTCAATGTAGACATTGGTAAACTTTGGTGTTTGTGTTACACAGAAGATATTCATAGGGGTTTTGAACAACATTAGGGTGAGTAAATAATGAGAGAATTGTCATTTCGGGGAGAGCATTCCTTTAAATCAACATTTGAAGTTCTGAGAAAGTAATATTATAATTTCATGAGATGAGTGCAGATGATGTGTAAAGATTTTTTGAGTGTGTGTGTGTCTGTTGTCTGTTTATGTGGACAAATAAGATGGGGCAGTTTTAGAAGAATTTGACAAGTTAAATTTTGATAAGTGCAGCAAAAGTTTATGATTTCCTCAGGAATGGAGGGAACAAATCTGTTTTTTTTTTCCCTCCCAGCTGAGAAAGCAGGTTAAACTCAGGGCTAAATGACAGAATTGCAACCCCCACAGCACAAATTGTGACTTAAATACGGGCAAACAAAATCTCCTCTGCAGCCGAGCCCTTCAGATGAGCTTGTGCTGTTCCTCATGTCCTAATACTTTTCTTCAGTTAGAGCCCAAGAGTGGGAGTGCTGATCTGGCATCAGGTCCACTGTGTCCCTGCTGATCTAGATCCCTGTGAAGGGAAAAATAAGACAGGCCTCCTATTTCGAGAAGCTTTATGAATGCAGCTCAGTATCTCTCTCCGACACAATCCACCTCCACATATGCACTGCGGCTTCCATGCTTTTCCCTCTCTCTCTGTGGATAATAAGATTAAGCAGTAGTTACCTGACATTGTGGATCTGATGCCTCTCACAGCAGCTTCTCTCCCCCACACAGAGATGATGGAGAGTGGGTGTTGAATCTCGGCTAGGCGCCGAAACCACGTGGGGTCTGTGTGGGTCACTCTGGAAAAAAATATTTGAAAAAGAATAATAAAACCGAATCAGTTTACTTGCTAACTCTCTGCCATCCTCCACCCTCTAGACAACAAAAAAATATGCAGAGAGCAGGAAGTTAGTGAGCATGTTCACAGAAGGAATCTATTACTAAGGTCCTGAATTTTGGAATCAGCTGACAATAGAAAGGTGAGGTGAATAAGATCTCTGCTTGAAGAGTGTATTTCTCGACCATTAATAAAGTGCATTCTGTAGGTATGCAAGTGAGTATTATGAATACATTTCCAGACATAATTCATCCGGGAACATGGACATTGCCCCATGACCCAAATATACACTCACTGAGCACTTTATTAGGAACACCTGTACACCTTCTTATTCATGCGATTATCTAATCAGCCAATTGTGTGGCAGCAATGCAATGCATAAAATCATTCAGATGTGGGTCAGGAGCTTAAATTGTTCACATCAACCACAAATGTTGATGAGAGAGGTCAACGGAGAATGGCCAGACTGGTTCGAGCTGACAGAAGGCTATGGTAACTCAGATAACCACTCTGTACAATTGTAGTAGTGAGCAGAATAGCATCTCAGAATGTACAACATGTCAAACCTTAAGGCGGATGGGCTACAACAGAAGAAGACCATGCCGGGCACTTTATCAGGACCATAGTGTTCCTAATAAAGTGCTCAGTGTGTGTATGACGTAGTAACAACAAACACACAAATTATCTATTTCTGGTAGAGATGAAAATTTTGGAAAATTCTTTTAACTGACTACCTGCTAGTATTAACCGTATCATAAATAATGAATTAATTAACCTATAAGCCATGAATCAAACAAGTGACCAAACAGGCATGACTAAGCTCTATACTGGCTGAAACAAAACAGGCTCACATGACAGATGTGCATATTTACCAGTAGTTATTTCATCAACATTTGAATGAACAACTGAATATTTCCTTCTTATATTTAGTATAAAAACTAATTTGAAATGGATCGTTTGCACTCGAAATGAACCTATAAGGTGATTAGTTTAAAAATGGAAGAATATAAACAGCTAGCCTATTTACAAATTGTGCTGTGGGGAAATCCTAATCGCTAACCGCTCCAAAAGCACTGACTTCCCGCCACACATCACACTCCCGTTATCCATGCAACATAAGTAAAATGAGAGGCTGTAAACATATGCCCATAGATGTCGAGATGTAAAGATGTCGAGGTGTAAACGTAAAGTCCTATTTGCATCGGAATATATTGTCTTCACGGACAAAATTGTCCCACGGTGCACACATCATATGTCCTTGTTTTTCAGACTGAGTGGATGACAGTGGTTTACGTTTTGTGTCGATATAACATGCCCTATGAGATAATTATTTTAGAGCCCCTTGGATAGACCCATCAAATGACCTCTCTGTTGTTTCTTTATTAACCTCTTGGTTATGATTTTCTTTCTCCTGATTTTGTTAAACAAGTAGAATTTGAGCATAAGAAACAACTTACTTGGTACTGTATATATAGCATTTCCAGTTGAAAAGAGCCACCAGAGTTTTTTTTTAATTATTTTTAGTTTTTATATTATTTAATTTTATTATAACATTTTATGAAGGTGACATCTCCTGAGCTTATATAGTGTTATACTTTATTAAAGTAGAAGGCAGATGTACCTACTGTTTTTTGAATATGAGGATTTAAACATACTACTCAATTGACATACTGCTTTGGCATACTATATAGTTGGGAAGTAGGCATATTTGGATGGGAATGTCACTGAATAATGGGTTTTTGCTATTGGATATGTTTTTTTTTTGTCTCCATTTTGTGCTGAAATGCTTTTCTCTGATTAGTTTCTTTGTTTCCTCTGTACAGATCGACCTGGAACCGGAGGGCAAAGTGTACGTCATCATTGACCTTTCGGGATCCTCAAGTGAGGGTGAGATTCTTGAGTCCACACAGTAAATAAACACAAGAGAAACAAGATGACGTAATGTACATACACAATGTGACCAACACCACTCCTGTATGTGCTTGTTAAACATAATTTAAAAAATCATAGGCATTAATCCCTCCCTTTGCTGCTGTAACAGTATTTTTGGAAGATGTTCCATTCAGAAACAGGAACATCAGTGTTTCATTTTATGCTGAAGCATGAAGATTTGTCTTCTCTGGAATTAATGGAATAGCCAAACCCATTAATTTGAAAGGGGTGTCCACATGCTTTTGGTCATATTGTATAAATGCACTTAGTTGTGAGCAATTGCTTGATGCTAGCGGAGCAAATCCTTTTGGTTTTGTGTTGTATCACTAGTTGATATAGAGAAAGGCCCTTGGACTATTTCCTGCACCAGTATACGTTTGTGTGACAGGAAGTGTTTGTGTGTGTGTGTCGCAGAGAAAGCAGCAGAGTCCAATAGGGAAATCCCACTGTTTAACGCTTGTGTGTGCGAGGGCTGAAGCTGTTCTTTCCTGGGTGTGTTTTGAGCATATGTTCAGAATGCCCACTCACTGTCGAGACCTGAGGCTGGTGCAGGGAATTACCTTCTGCAGTCGAGCTATACCAATAAGTGCAGAATCTAAGAAGAAATGTTGGACAATGATTCAGATATAGTTATGTTTAATTTGACTGTCTAAAGTTATACAGTGCCTGAATGGCTTCACTGATTGAGATGATCATGACAGTAGGGCTGCAACGATTAGTCTACATTATCGACACTTTGACAATAAAAAATTGTCGACAAAAAATGTAGTTGTCAAATAGTCGTTTCATCTCATTTAATGTAACATGAGCTCACACTGTATTTTGATACTCAGAGTGCATGTTTGATAACTGTTAAAAATCATAAAAAAATTAAAATCATTTGATTCCGGTATACATTTTTTAAAATGGAACCGTTCTAAATAAGAATCGGTTCTTGGTTTATTATGCTAATTAACCAATGAGCTTTGATAATAAGTCTACAAATTTCTAAGTTAACACACAAATTTAAGAGAAATCAAACAACTACACAGTACCCACACAAAGGCAAACACACAGACAACAAAACATATACAAGCTTGATGTGTTTAAATAATAGTTGTCTGAATGTTGCGTTAATCACAGGCCTCTGTTTAGAGGTGTCAGTACACAGAGGATGAGCTTGGCTGGAGACCACTTAATTCTAGTGTCTCTGTGCAAACAGTCAGTTACTGCTAATGTGCGACTTTGCACTGGGCATAAATAAGAGCTCAGCATCCCTCCATCCTCCTGCTTTCACTGAGTTTATATACAGCAGCCTATTATTGTATATCCACACACCTATTGATCACTGGCAGATCTTTTTCATTGATCCAAAGCACTCTGCCTGCTCTGACCGGCCTGGATGGGGTCATTTGACATGGGCATGAGAAGCCCAACAATACCAGAGATCAGGCCAGCGCAATATATTATTAAACAGTTTCAAAATATCAATAGATGTGCACTCATGAAGGAACACCAAATTCCCAGCATGCATCATCAAGAAAAAAAAAAGCACTTACATGTCATGACCTTTAATCTTTGCTGCCATGGCTACCACATAACCAATAGCATGTGAGAGTAGTTTTTAGTACCAAGAGGTAGGATAGTGTTTTCTTGTTTCCATAGACAGATCCAATCAATCTCTCTCTCTCTCTCTCTCTCTCACTCACACTCACACACACACACACACACACACACACACACTCACACACACACACGCACACAGAGACAAGAGTCTCTGTTTAGATATGAAGGGCAGTTGAGCTATTTTCAGTGGCACCTCAAGCTTCACAGACCAGAATAGCTCAGGCACTGCAGAGTTCCTGCTTTATTTACAATTACCCACGTCCCCACCTGCCTGACCCCATCTCCTACTAGGCTTTTGTGCCAAGCCCAATTCAGAGCACCAATTTTTATTGCAGTTTACAAACAGATGATATCAGAGGCATCTTACCTGAGCTATGTTGGTCACAGATGCTTTTAGATAAACAAAAAAAATGACATAAAAATTCACAGTGCTGTGGAAAATGTAAGTGAACCCTTGGATTTAAAACTGGCCGATCCTCCTTTGGCAGCAAAAACATCAACCAAGAATTTCTGGTAGATGTACAACGTTCAGAATTTTGGATCCATTTTCCTAACAGAACTGCTTCAGCTCAGCCATATTCTTAGGAGAGTTCATTCCACAGCCTTTCTATTGGGTTAAGGTCTGGGCTCTGACTGGGCCACTCCAAAAGTTGGATTTTATTTTTCTGAAGCCATTCTGTAGTTGACAACTTCTTCAGAGCTATAGCTGGTGTTGGGGGGATGTTTTCATGGTATTGGTATGCAGAGCCCCTTTCATGCTGTGTGAAGTGCTGCATGTTTGTACCAAGCAATTAAACCATAGTTTCATCAGTCCACAAAACATTATCTGAGTAGTGTTGTGAAGTGTCAATGTGGTCTTTGGCAAACTTCAGTCATGCAGCAAATGTTTTTTTTTGGAAAGCAGTGGCTTCCTTCATTTATCCTGCCATGGACACCATACCTGTTTAATGTCTTCCATGTAGACTCATGGACAGAGATTTTAACCAGTTTCATTTATTCGTTTAAGTCTTTAGCTGTCATGCTAGAGTTCTTTTTACCTCATTGACCATTCTGCGTTGTGCCCTTTGAATCATCTGGACAGCCACTTCTAGGGAGAGTAGCCACAGTACCAAATCATCTCAGTTTATAGAAAATTTGTCTAACTGTGGACAGATAAACATCTAAGCTCTTCTATATCATTTTGTAACCTTTTCCAGCTTTATGCAATCAAAAATTCTTGATCGTAGGTCTTCGTAAATCTCTTTTTTGCAAAACATGGTCCATGACAGCAGATGCTTCTTGTGAATGACTTACTCAAAATGTTTGAATGCTTTTTATAAGTCAAAGTAATATCAGAATATTGATTGCAGGGCCATGAATGAATCAAATCGAAGTCCTATCGTGGCAGACTTTGACTTATCTGCAAATATCAGATCGCAGGCCTAGAGAATCGATATACGGTCGTATCGTGATGAAATGTCTGATTTACAACTCGTGTGTGTGTGTGTGTGTGTGTGTGTGTGTGTGTGTGTGTGTGTGTGTGTGTGTGTGTGTGTGTGTGTGTGTGTGTGTGTGTGTGTGTGTGTATACTGATCAGCCACAACATTAAAACCACCTGCCATATATTGTTTAGGTCCCGCGCGTGCCACTAAAACAGCGCCAACCCGGATCTCATAATAGCATTCTGAGATGATATTCTTCTTATCACAATTGTACAGAGTGGTTATCTGAGTTACCATAGACTTTGTCAGTTTTAACCAGTCTGGCAATTCTCTGTGGACCTCTCTCATCAACAAGGCATTTCCATCTGCAGAACTGCCTCCTACTAGAAGTTTTTTGTTTTTGGCACCATTCTGAGTAAATTCTAGAGACTGTTATGCATGAAAAACCCAGGAGATCTGCAGTTACAGAAATACTTAAACCAGCCTGTCTGGCACCAACAATCATCCATGCGATTATCTGATCAGCCAGTTGTGTGGTAGCAGTGTAGTGCATAAAACCACGCAGATATGGGTCAGGAGCTTCAGTTAATGTTCACATCAACCATTAGAATGGTGAATCCAAATCTCAACTCTCAATGATGTGGACTGTGGCATGATTGTTGGCGCTAGATGGGCTGGTTTGAGTATTTCTTTAACTGCTGATCTCCTGGGATGGGAAATGCCTTGTTGATGAGAGAGATCAACAGAGAATGGCCAGACTGGTTCGAACTCAGAATGCTATTATTAGGCAGGTGGTTTATATATATTATAATATTATTATTATTATTATTATTATTATTATTATATATATATTTTATTTCATTTTTTCAATTCAAAATCTATATATTTTTAATTCTTATTAAAGATAAAGAATAACTGTTTTCAATACTACTGATATTACCATCTCATTAAGCATGTTGGAGAACAATACAAAAAAGTTATATTTGCTTATGATGGAAATGAGAAGTTTAAGATTTTGATTTAAATCTCTTCAGATTTTTAAATGATGAACTGAGATTAGATTTATTGTTTTGCTTTTTAGATGTCATTTCCAAACTGGTCAAAATTTAAGGGTTCAGGTTAACTTGTTGTGTTAGCAAGTCCAAGACAAAATGCCATTACCATCACACATAATAGTAAACTGAAAAATCATGCAGTTGTATCTGTTGCAATTTTTGTGTGTTTATACATGCATAAATCCAGAGATATAGTATAGAATAGGGTAGCAATAAATAGTCTTAACACCCACCTTTACTTTGTGTAAGTTTGTCCCTTTTGCTGTTATCAGCACACAGTTCTGATGGAGATGACAGACACTGTGCTTCTATCTTTACCCTTCTCTATATATAGTTGTCCTCTCATCAGCCAAATGTATTGCTCCCTTCCCAGGCATCTGACTCATTCTCATTCAATACATTTAACCATATTAAAGTATCTAACCAACATATTCTGAAAAAAGGGAAAGGTAGGATGTGAGTGTGTGTGTTTGAGCACATGAATGAGTGGAAACGTTTTTGTCGGGTGCAGCATGTCAGTTGTTCAGGATTTACTGTCTCAAAATAGCAGGTAGGACTGATCCATGGATTAAGAAACAGGCAGACAAACAGACACATGTCTTGTAGGTGAGCTAAAACAATGGTGGCACGTGGTGTCGTGTTTAGGGAGCCAGAGGTCGATTTTGGTGGGCCAACCACAAGGTCGGGCACTTTCAAAACACAACCACACATGCACAGTCAAGAAAAATTACTACACTACAGCAGGGATATTCAACCTGTTTCAGGTTAAGAATCCCTCAGTGGATAAAGAAACTGAGCAGGGACCCCCTGTTACATATAGTATAGTATAGTATAGTATGTGTTTTAACTAATTTTACATTGTAATTTGGGAGAGACATTGTAAACATTTTGCATAAATGTAGTCCTTAATTCAGTATTTTTGTTTAATGCATATTTGAATCTTCAAACAAAATAATTGGCGGACCCCCTGTAGTACCACTGCAGACCGCCTGTTAAAGACTCCTGCACTTACATGCATAGTGAGTGAAACATAAAAATATACTTCCAAATATTGCCTCAACTAACCCTTTAACCACATTTCTATCCATGTGTTTTCTGATTGGCTCCCCCATCCACTTCCTCTTCTCCCTACACTTGAACTTTCTTCCAGAGTTTATGTGCTAACAGCTTAGTAAGTGCCAGCCCCTGGCCAATTACCATGCAAATGTATGCAGGGTTGCAAGGAGAAGTGGTATCGTCTATTTTTAGATTTCATATATAGTTTTCTCACTCTCTCTTCAAAAAGGATATTTCACCCAAAAATTATGATTTTTTTAAAATAATTTCTTACTCTCATGTTTTTGCAATCCCAGATGAATTTCTGTCTTCTGGTGAACAGAAAATTAGATGTTTGATAGAACGTTAGCCTCAGTCACCATTGACTTTCATTGCATCTTTTTCCCCCATACAATGAATATAGGGGGTTGATGACAGAATGTTCCTTTAATGACTCCCTGAATTGGAGGCTGCAGTATACTTAATCTTCTCAATCTATTACTTTTCCAAGGACCTTATCTTATCACCTTACTTACTCCCGCTCTTTCTTTAAATGTCCAAATCATTCTATCTGTATGGAGAGCAGGGGATCTTCTATGGTCATTGTTTTTGTGTTTGTTTAGTGGGGCTGTCCATGCAATGAGATGGTTTAGATTGCAGAGGTTGTCATGGAAACGAGCCTGTGAGCTCACACTTTCAGATGCATTGAGTTTGTGAGAGCTCTGGGAGCAGAGGAGAAAGACAGAGGGAGGAAGAGAAGACAAGGTGAAAATCTGAACAATGATAATGCAATTGTAAAGAGTTTTAAGGCAAGTTGTAGAGTTATAGCCTTGTGCAGATGTTTGTTGTTCATAATATTATGAAAACGTGCTTATTTACTAGTAAATGCATTTATTATAAAGTATTATGTTCCATAAAATCTATTCTTCCAGTACAGTTCCTTAGAGAGCCGTTTAGCCCTCAAAGATGCACTTTAGTCTCTAGATATTTCCATTTATGTGATCAAGGTTAGATCTTCAATAGAATAATTTGTGCTCATTTTGTGATTTTGAAAGAGAGAGAGAGTCATGTGACAGATGGCTTGTTAGATAACATCTCTGATCTGTACACCACTGCGTCTCAGTAACATGTGAATTCACCCGCCAAGCTTGCCAGAGACAGACTGGTCTGCTTCACAACACTCCTGTGACACAACTATGCAACTAAAGGAATGCAAAAAGAATCCTTTCTTCCTTCCTTCTCAGACACAGGACAAGTAATAATCATAGTATATGCCATAATTTATTTGACACTAGTGAAAATTTTGCTATAAGAGATAAAAGTATTGTATGTTCAGTATGTTGTACTGCTGTGCATCTGGTGTCACTGCCAATGAAACATTGAGTATATGTCTTTCCACAAGTTTCCAGTGTAGGGTTGTCACGATACCAACATTTCTGTAGTCTATACCAGTTAAATTTCACTATTCCCAATAACAAATTTGATGTAGCGAAAACGAATTTGCTATTAAACAAAGTCTTTTATTTTCAGTAAAAAGTTAAATATGAATATAACTGCATGTGACCCTGCGTACACATGCTTGGATGTTGTATTTTGGCTTCGAAATATGCAACAAATAATTTAATTTAAAGTGACTTATCTCAGGAGACTCTTTGAGTCATGTGACAAAACAATATAGCGCTGATCACAGTGGAGTTTGTGCGTGGGAGAAATATCGACAAAACTACATCTGGTAAGAAACTGAATTAAGTTTTTACACAAACCTGTTTGAGTCAAACGATAAGAGTCCCTAGTTTCATCTAATATGCCATATAAAAAATGTGAGCGATTTACCACATTGCTAAACACAATGTACACTAATGTGTACTTTAGCGCATCTTTCCCTTAAAAATACTATATTTATGTGCATAATTACATTGAGAAAAAAAAATTGCTTTCAGAAGATTTATATGGAGTTAGGATGAAAATACGGTGCATTTCAAACCTTTCTGAGACCAGTGCAGACAGACAGCACACTGGAGCCATTCACTAAATATCACTCAATGTGGTTAACCCTCTGGGGTCTGAGGGTATTTTGGGCCCTGGAGAAGTTTTGACATGCCTTGACATTTGTGCTTTTTTCAGTTGCTTAAAAACATAATAATGGCTAAAGTCTGATAACACTGTATTCAGCACAAACAGGGCTACAATAATATGTGAGCAACATGTGTGTACATACATGAGTAAATGCGTGGTTTTTGAAAAAACAAAAATGTTAAGTCACTGAAATAAGGCCATATAACACATACTAAACATTTGTCCACAAGCCTTTTGAGTGCTGGATCTAGTAGCCTAGAGTTTTTCCTACAACATTATGTGAAAACCATCCTGATCACTCATTCATGCAAAACAATATAAATATTTAACTTTTGTAAGACAATTTTAGCGTTGAAAGGTAATATGCAAGGAGGCTTGAACGATCATGAATATGGATTGAAATTCACACCTGAGAGACAATGACCCCACCCCTGGGACTATCAGTGAGGAATGTGACAGAAAGAGAATGAATATGAGGAGACTTAATGATCAAAATCAAGTTTTAAGTTAAAATAAGTAATCTGACTATATATTTTCTTTACATAAAGACTTTACTTAATTTTAGACCTACACTACTGTTAAAAGAAGTCTCTTCTGCTCACCAAGACTGGATTTATTTGATCCAAATACAGAAACAATATTGATATTCTGAACTCTTTTTACAATTTAAAAGAACAGTTTTCTATTTAAATATATTGTAAAATGCAATTTGTGATCAAAGCTGAATTTTCAGCATTATTACTGCAGTCTTCAGTGTCACATGATCCTTCAGAATTCATAATAAGATGGTGATTTTCTAATATGGGCATATTTAAAGTGCATTTTACTCATTTAACCTGAACACATATTTGCAAGCACTAGCATTGATGATAATGAGGCATTATAAACAATTGATAAAATATAATCTAAACATTCATATTATTTTTATATCATATTACATATCATATTTATATCATGCAGCATACAATTGAAATACCTGCTTTAGCCGAAACAGCATTTAAATGTAACTAAAACTTGCTTATTAGGAGTCATATTTCAAATGTCAATACTCTGAATCCTGGCTGGCAAGTCTGGAAACAGTCCCACTAGTAAACTATGTACATGTTTATATAAAATAGCATGTCAACTAATGAAAACTAAATGGCTTACTCGTCCGAAATTGTATCCTCGGCTGGATCAAGTCTCTCTTCAAAATACAAATGTTCATCGGAGTCCCGCTCTTCTTCTGAGGAAAATGTTAACTCTTCCTTACAATCCTTGAGCTTTCTCACTTGTGTATTGTTGCAAACGTGCAGAAAAATGAATGAAATGTGTTTACATTAAACCTCACAGTTGGGGGCGTGTACATTTGCATTGATCGTCTCAGCACATTAGCGTATGAATGGCGTGCTCTGCTGGTGGTTGGGATCACATTACAGATAATGAGATGAACTGGTAAAAACTGTACATCGCTTTGTTTCATACAGATTACATTGCAGGAGGATATTTTTTTAAATTTGAATTGGTTTATTAAAAAGTAGACATTTTAAGTTTTCTTTAGACATATGTTTCATGTTTGTGTGATAAGTATTCACAGAGTTTCAGTTCATTTTTGTGACGTGTTTCTGAAATATGCTCGTGAACACAGAGACTGCTGAAAGCTCACCCTTTTTATTTTATTTTACAAAAGCACAAGGTTTTGTTGTTATTGTGAGTGTACACAAATAAAAGTAGACCCTTTATAGTCTCTAATGCTGTCTTACACTTATCTGTATACCCAGTGGTTAAACTGGCTTTTTTAGGGAGGGGGAGCCCTTATTTACGGTGAATGGTCATCATTAAAAATCCCGCCGTAAAATGACTTAATGTGTTTTTACACCAAAGGGGCTCTTTTTCCAGTATTAATGTGTAAGGTAGGGTTGAGTAGCTATTCAAATAAAGACAAATACTTTACAATTCACTTACTTTATTATTATTTTTTACCTTGATTGTTAACTGGCTGTCAACAGTTTTCACCCTCGGAAAATATATGAAATTAACATGTTTGAAAATATTGGTTGGCAAATATGTAAACATCTTTTTATACAAAAAAAATTGTTGATTTAAAGTGCTCATATTATGCTTTTTCCCTTTCCTTTATTGTGTTATATATCTTTTTTGTGCATGTTATAGGTTTACAAAGTCCAGCCCAAAGGGACTTACTATCTCCAACAGAAAACACTGTTCACAAACTGCTCCAAACAGCTCTCTTGTAGTCCAGCCTTTACTTCCGTGACCAACGTTTGTCACTTTGTAACACATGTTGTGCTGAGGGCTGACACTGGGTTGCTGCTGCTACCACTACCATTGCTGAGAGCTGGGTTGCTGGTTGTGCCTTTCTTTAGGGCTTTTCTACTAAATGCATAGTTCCATACATCGAAATTACTGATTCTGCACACTTCTGGGCTTACACCTTCAATCTCTATCATTCTTTTGATATGGCAATTGCAGCATTAACTTACCCCCCCAAAAATCTTCCAGGGTCCGCTTCATGTTTATTCAGCGTCTGAATGAACACAATCAGCTTATGTTTAATCTTTTTTTTTTTTTTTAACTATCAACAGAGATAGGTTTATAGCATTTTTTAACATATTTATAAAATCAAAGGTTTTTTTTGAAAAAAGAAGCTTTGTGTTAGGTGTAAGGCAGTTAGATGAGTTCACCAGATGTGTTTTGACATGGGTAGGTCAAAAGGTCAAGCCGCATTATAGATTTATAGCATTTTTTAACATTAAAAAATATTAATAAAATCAAAGGGTGGGTTTTTTGAAAAAAGAAGCTTTGTGTTACATGTAAGGCAGTTAGCTGAGTTCACCAAAAGTGTTTTGACAAGGGTAGGTCAAAGGTTAAGCTGCATAATAGATTTTTCGAATGTGTCGAATATCCAACGTCCAGTATAAAACCAACTTTACCATGGCGGATCTTGTGGCGGTTTTGCGTCAATGTCAGCTAACGTTACTGAGCCCGCTAACATTAACGTTAGCTCAATTGAACGGTTAAACATACAGACAGCTAACATTTCTTTCAGCTCAAACTTTGTTTTACCTAGTTTTATTGTTTTCCTATCACTTACAGGAGCAATGGAGATTTTTGCTTTTCCCAATACACATTGTTCAAAAGTAGCTTTACAGAAAATCAGCTGTAATGTCTGTAAGGGTTCAAAACATGAATAACCAGCACTCCTGGAAGCATAATAAACAATTTGATTTTAAACATCTGACATTCTATAGCTTGGTATTATTTAAAATTTCATAACTTACTTCTGCTGTCCACATATGTGGACATCCATTTTTAGGAGAACCATTTACTCTAGAATGATTTTTTTAATTTTTTTTTTATTAGGTCCTACTAGTTAAAAATAAAAAAGGGAAATTGAAAATGCACACAGCAGTCATGCTTGGGTCTCATAAAGTAATAAATATTACTTTATGTTTTTTGATACATTTTTCAAGAAAACAGAATTGGTGCTGTTTGGCTGCATTTACAGTGCAACCCAAATGCACAGATCCAATATTTTGACAGACCATTTTTGTCTCCATTCCAGTAGACCAAAAAAATCTAATCAAAACCGAGGATCTGATTTTCAAATACATAACAGTACGACATATTCATCAGGGTGTACTTTCCTCACAGCATTGTTTTATTTTGGCTTCTACTCTGACAAAAGCCTTTTGACGCAGTTGAGAATGATCTACTACCTTATGCATGTTATTTAATAGTCTAAATAGTTTAATATCTAATAGTCTAAATAGTTTAATACCAAACACTGTGTTGCCAAATGTGCAACTGACATTCTGCTGTTCCTGTCAACCAATGCAGACATGAGTCTTTGACAGCTATCAGCCCACCTCTACTCCTCACCCAGAACCATCTCTCCAGCTCTGTAAACATTGTCAGTGATGATAAATTGAATGTTGTGTGGCTCATCTGCAACTCACTGATCAATCTGAAGTTATGGGTCAGACTGTTATTGAGATATAAGCTGATTTGCAATCTTTCTCTCACTCTCTTTCTCTCTCCTGATCTTGTCTGATTGATGCCATTTTAATTGGTCCCATGCTGTGCTCTGGCTGGATTGGAGAGTGCTTGTGGGTGGCATGTCTGGGGCTGAAGTGCCGTTGGTGTGGGAGGAGGCTGCCCCAAGCTCCTCTTTGCTGTCTGACCGTGGGCGAATACAGCCGTTCATATCAAACTCTCATCAGCTCAGCCTTCCACAAGCCAATCAGGAGAACAGGGGATGAAATATAAACAACAGACAGAGAGGGACGGAGTGAGGTGTAGAAGGATGAATACAGTGTTAATGGAAAGGAGAGACCGTGGTTTGGAGCAACAAACATGCAGTCGTCCCTGATCACCATGGACACAGTCACTAGGGAACGTGCTCATATATTCTCACCTGGTGCATCTCATCAGATTGAATTAGATAAATAATGAGTGTAAGGTGTTAAGAATGGCTCTGTAACCAAACATAGTGAGCTGACTTGCTGTCTACTGCTAACATAGGCAGCTTCCTTCTAAAGAGATTGAACCTTATACTGTAAGTGACTGATTGGAATACTCT
The DNA here is from genome assembly GCA_032164185.1 of Moxostoma hubbsi. Taxonomy (NCBI): domain Eukaryota; kingdom Metazoa; phylum Chordata; class Actinopteri; order Cypriniformes; family Catostomidae; genus Moxostoma; species Moxostoma hubbsi. The sequence goes on along the minus strand of JAVLUX010000035.1, from coordinate 17,129,892 downwards.
ACAAAGGCAGGAAATCTGCATGCCACACTAACTGTGCTATCCACGAGAAACTTGACTCACAATAGAGGGCAACAATCTTGTTCCGAAAGTAAAAATCCTGTTAATTTTCTCCACAGACAAATTGATTTGTAATAATAACTATAAACCTTCAAATACAGACCTACCATGAGCTCTTAGGTTGCTAATCAACAGTATATTCTTCTGTTAAAATCAGCAGTTTGTGTTATTTCAACTTAATTTTTTAAAATAGTGTTCAATAGAGCACAACAGTGCCCACCCCCTTTTTAGCCTCCCTGGTTCCAGAAGTATTTTTCCTTATTCAGTTGTTCCACAGGCTATTCATAAAAGTCTGCATAAAAGCATTCAAGCCATGAACCAAACCAACCAGCTCCGAGGTGAATCATAATACACAAACTTTGATTTGAAGCAAAAAAAGTATAAGACTGTGAAAAAATGAACTGCAATCCCATGAAGCATTCCGAATGACAAACAAATTCAATCATATTCTTATGAAAGACATTAAAGGGTTGGTTCCCCTCAAAAATTAAAAAATTGACTCACCCTCATGCCATCCCTGTTGTGTATGACTTTCTTTCTTCTGCAGAACACAAACGAAGATTTTTAGAAAAATATCTCAACTCTGTACGTCAATGGTGGCCAGCACTTTAAAGCTCCTAAAAGCACAAAGTCAGCAAGTAATCCATATGACTCCAGTGATTAAATTAATTTCTTCTAAAGTGATATGATCACTTTGTATGAGAAACAGATGAATAATTATGACCTTTATCAATATAAATGTTCAATTCTGGTCGCTCTTCAATGCACGTTCATGAGAGGGCCGAGCTCATGCAGCCTACACAGTCTTTGGCCCAGTTCGGAATGGCATACTAATGTAAAATTCATACTATTTCTGTTATTAATAGATATCACATAGCAGAAGTAATATAAATAGTATATTGGTCCATTCCGAACTCACTTTGTCTTTTTCTCAGATTTTCAAATACTTCTCTTCTTCAAATCAAAGTTTGTAATGTTTTAATGCACCTAAGCTGGTTGTTTTGGTGCATAGCTTAAAAAGCTTTTATGAAGGATTTTATTAAATCCTGATAGGAAAAAATACTTCCAAGACTCTATTGGTTCCAACAGAATTTGTTGGTACCATGTCGCTAAGATAACGACACAATACTCTAATGAGCATAAAAATACATAGCACACACAAACATTGGGTAAAATAGTCCATTTTATTTCGATATAACTTTTTTAATCAATATTTTTCAGTACTGATTGAAATATAACTATATTTATAGTCAACATTGCTCTCGCCTCGTCCGTCATCTTGGATTAACTTTTTCACTGAGCTTGTTGGAATGCGTTCTTGAGTTGCCTTTGGCCATGAAGGATAAATTTGATTCGGTCTTAAATTTATGTGAAACGAGGTACTTAGAAGGCAGACTAAGTTTCCTGCCTTACTTTTGGAACAAACTATGCATCAGGAGTGCCGTTATGATGCCTTAAAATGCCGCCTAGGTAGACAGCTCACTAGGTTTTGCTAAATAGATTAATTCCTCACTGCCTAGTTTTCATTCTTCCCCACTGACTGAGTGTGTGTTTGTGTTTGTGTGTGTGTGTGTGTGTGTGTGTGTGTGTGGTACTCTAATGTGAATTGTGTTGCTGGGAGGTATAGGTGTGTCCTGTTTAAGCCCTGTTTTTTGAGCAGATGGATAATGTATTATGTAAGCACATCTATCCCATTAATGGCCCTTTTAGCTGCTGCGCTGTTCTCCTGAGCAGCTGTCTGCTCCAGAAGATAGGATGCTCTCTGATATTAGACAACACACACACACACACACACATACACTCACACACAACTTTCCCATATAGCACCCTGACATGAGACAGCAGATACACACACTCACTGTATGTCACCCAGGAGCCTTGCATAGGTAATTGTATCCAGTCTATTCCCTCTATGTGGGCTGTGTGCTGCCCTACGGGGAGTTCTCAGCCGTAATCACACCTCTGCAGCAGATCCCTTTACAGACAGCATTAAAATAATGCAGCCCACACATACACTGATGTACTGGAAGACAAGAAGTGGGGGAGGAGTTGGATGGTGGAAGTTTATTGGAACAAAACAAGAGTGAAAAATTTGTTAGACTCTCTACTCTCCTCCGTCTGAACAGTGGTTTGACTGGAAAAGAAAGCAGAATGTAATTAAGAGATTGTATGTGTTGATTGTAGGGATGCACCAATGCACTTTTTCTCTTCCGAAATCGGAAATCTCAGTATCAACTGAAACTGATCCTGATCTGATACCAGTGTTGTTTTTTTGCATTAAAAACATTGGGTGTGCTCTTTAATATGTAAAGAAACACAAACCTCTAACTACAAATTATTTCAATATAAATGTATAGCTTATTAAGAAAAACTTGATTGTTAACTAGTATACTGGTATAATGTTGCAGCAAAATTAACAGTAATTCCAGTATATTATATATAAATGGCGCGGTAGATCCAGCCTCGAAGAGGGGGGAGTTGTTACAACACGGCGACCAGAGGACAGCGAAGGACTGCCTAAGGGAGACACGGGTCAGCTCGTAAGGTGACTGTACCGCGGAAGTACACACAGGAGGAGTCCGTGTAGGAGGCCTGACCTGTGGAGCACCTATTCCAGTAGGGGTAGCCTGGGGAACCCGTAGTGGACTGGGTCGGCAAGTTCCTCCGCTGAACTGCGGACCCAAGAGGGCTAGGGAGGAATCAACCAGGGGCCTAAAGGGTCTCCTGGGAAAGAAGGCGCACTGTTTTACCTCGGCAGAGGGAAAGGGCACTGGACGCAAGCGATTCACCCGGTCAGACCGTCGACGTGTACAGAGTTCTACCGGCTCAGACCTGAGAAAACACGGGACAAGACTGACTTAACCCTGAGATTGTAATATCTCACAAAGGTGTTAGGTGTTGCCCAGCCCGCAGCTCTACAAATGTCTGCTAGGGAGGTGCCCCTAGCCAGTGCCCATGAGGATGCCACATTCCTGGTAGAGTGGGCTCGAACCCATGGGGGGGGTGGCACGGCCTGGGTGTGATAGGCCAACAGAATGGCGTCCACCACCCAGTGGGACAACCTCTGTTTGGAGACAGCGTTCCCTTTCTGCTGTCCCCCAAAGTAGACAAAGAGCTGCTCAGAGCGCCTGAAGCTCTGAGTGCATTCCAGGTAGGCACGCAAGGCACATACCGGACACAGCAGCGAGGGGGCTGGGTCTGCCTCCTCCCGGGGCAGCGCTTGCAGGTTCACCACATGGTCTCTAAAGGGCGTAGTAGGAACCTTGGGCACATAGCCCAGTCGGGGTCTTAGGATCACATATGTGTCTGCCGGACCGAACTCCAGGCAGGTGTCGTTAATAGAGAACGCTTGCAGGTCCCCGACCCTCTTGATGGAGGTGAGAGCGATCAGCAGGGCTGTCTTTAGGGAGAGGGCCCTGAGTCCAGCTGATTCTATCGGCTCGAAGGGGGATCTCTGAAGACCAGCGAGGACCACCGAGAGATCCCAGGAGGGGGAACAGTTTTGGCCGGGAGGGGTTTAACTTCTGGGCACCTCCTAGGAACCTGACGATTAAGCCGTGCTTACCCAGAGACTTGCCATCTACTGGGTCTTGGTGAGCTGCGTTAGAGGCAACATACACATTCAAGGTGGAAGGGGACAGCCTCTCCTCCAACCTCTCCTGTAGGAACAGGAGCACTGACCTAACTGCGCACCTCTGTGGGTCTTCTGCCCGGAAGAAAACCAATTCACGAACAGACGCCATTTCAGGGTGTAGAGTTGCCTGGTAGAAGGGGCTCTGGCGTGGTTGATCGTGGCTACGACCGTGGGTGGTAGACCAGCTAGATCTTCCAGGTCCCGTCCAGGGGCCAGACGTGGAGGTTCCAAAGGTCTGGGTGTGGATGCCACAACGTACCCCGTCCCTGAGAAAGAAGGTCCTTCCTCAGGGGAATTCGCCAGGGAGGGGCTGTCTTGAGGAGTACAAGGTCCGAGAACCAGGCCCGGGTGGGCCAGTAAGGAGCCACAAGAGTGACTTGTTCCTCGTCCTCCCTGACCTTGCACAGCACCTGTGCAAGAAGGCTCACTGGGGGAAATGCGTACTTGCGCAGCCCCACTGGCCAGCTGTGTGCCAGTGTGTCTGCCTCGAGGGGAGCCTCTGTTTGGGAATACCAGAGCGGGCAGTGGGAGGTCTCTTGGGAGACAAACAGGTCTACCTGGGCCTTGCCGAACCATTCCCAGATCAGCTGAACCGAGTGGGGGTGAAGCATCCACTCTCCGCCAGGCAAGCGTTGTTGTGACAGCCCGTCCGCTATCACATTGAGGTTGCCGGGGATGTGAGTGGCGCGCAGCGACTTGAGTTGCTGCTGGCTCCAAAGGAGGAGACGACGGGCGAGTCGTGACGTGGCATGAACGTACGCCGCCTTGGCGATTTATGTTCGCCACCGCAGTAGTGCTGTCTGACCTGATCAGGATATGTTTGCCTCGAACTAAAGGGAGAAACTTCCACAGGGCCATGAGGACAGTCAACAACTCGAGGCAGTTGATGTGCCAACGCAGCTGGGCCCCTTTCCAACGGCCTGCTTCTGCGTGCCCGTTGCATACGGCACCCCAACCCGATCTGGAGGCGTTGGTCGTGACCAGGTCGCATCGGGACACCTGCTGTAAGGGTACTCCTGTCCAGGGTTTGAATGTTTGGCGGCAGTCGGGGGTGATTGTCACACGATGCGTGCCGCGATGCGACCTTCGTGGCTCTGAGGGCGAGGTTGGTCGCTGAGCGCAGTTCCTGCAGCACATCGGGGTCAGGGCTACCCTCGTGCAGATCCCTGAGCACCTTGGCCTGGTGGACTTGCAGGATGGCCATGGTGTGCAAGGCAGAAGCGGCCTGTCCCGTGGCGCTGTAGATGAGGATGAGGATGTCATGAGGATGTCATCCTACAGGCCTTGGAAGGGAGTATAGGGCGCCCGCGCCAGGTGGTAGAGTTTCCGGGGCATAGATGGAGCCCTTTCCACCTGGGGAATTGGCGTATACCCGTGGGCCACTCCGCCGTCGATGTAGCGAGAGCGGACGAGCAGGGCTTTTGACAAGTGGAAAGCAGGGCTCTCCACGAAGACGTCAGCTCGTCATGCACCTACGGGAAAAACAGGACCGGGGGGAGGGTGAGGCTGTGAGCGGCACCCAGATCCCAGGAACCAGTCATCCAACCGTGATGGGTGTGGGGAGGACGGAGGGTTACAATCTAACCCCACACTGACGGCGGCCTGGGCAAGCATGTCGGACATCTGCGCATCAGCCTCAACCTGGGCATGCTGGCCCGAAGGTGGCAGCCCAGGGGAGGCGTCAGCGTCAGATCCACCTCGAGCTCAAGAGAATAGGCAGACCGGCCCGGAGGCGAGTCGCCGTTGCCTCGAGCACGGACGGGGGTCAACGAGCATGTCGGGGGGCGGGTGGTCCGAGGGGGCGTACCCGGCAGAGCTGCACCTGCTGCCCTCCCCATATCGCCTCCATCACTAGCCGCATCGTCCTCAATCCTGTGGGAAGTAGAAGCGACACGGGGGGCGGCTGGAGTGCCGTGCTTTCTATTGAAAGCAAGCCGCGACCGCAACGTTGCCATGGTCATGCTCTCGCAGTGAGAGCATGAACCATCCACAAATGCTGCCACGGTGTGATCGGTGCCCAGACACACGAGACAACGGCTGTGGCTGTCTGAAGCGGAGAGCACTCTACCGCATCCAGGAACTACACAGGGGCAGAATGGCATCTTTAAAAAGACGCGTCCTGAAAAGGACGTTCAACGCCTCTGTATATTGCTCTTTTAGAGAATTTAACTCTTTACAGAGAAAATTGCTCTTTATAAGGGAAAACTCTTTCAAGCTCTGCACTGTCGAAGTGCCCAGGGGCAAACTGCACGCCGTGCAGAGAAGAGAAAAGCCGCTGAAGTGCGCCGTAGATCCAACAGCAAAGCAGAGCGTCAGAGGATAGAAGCAGGATATCTGGTATGTCACTCGCAGCTGGCTGCATACACGACCATTGGCTCCAAAGAAAATTACTGAACGAACGAGCGTATTTTCCTCGCCTTTATACCCGTATGTCCGGGGTCGGGGTATGCAAATACTGTTCGCCAACTCTCACTGGCCTTTTTTCATAGATCAGAGGCATATTCGGCGCTCAAGAGAGACCCCCACCCCAGTGTTGCTTTTCGATACAACGTCGAAGTGAGCAACAGACGGGGAACCTTGATTTTTACTTCCTTTTTTTTTTTTCATAATTACATAATCAACATTATGTTACAAAACAAATGCTATCGCTTGAGCTTAACTTTCATTGAACCCAGAATATTCTTTTAAAGGGTTAGCTCACCCAAAGTTGAACATTCTGTCATCATGCAGTCACTCACTTTTTTTGTGAAACATAAAAGGAAATGCTAAATTATTTTAATCACCAGTCACTTTCACTGTGATTGTGGAATCATGGAAAAAAGATGCAATAAAAGTGAATGGTTTTTGAGTTCAGGTATCTCTTTTTGTATTTTATGCATGAAAAAAATCATACGGGTTGATGATGGTGAGCAGTTAATGTCAAAAATTTTATTTTTGGATGAACCATCCCTTTAAATGACATTCACAATGACGACAATATGCAGCTACAAAGCTAATTGACCAAGTTCTAAATCGTATACTGAATCTACAGTTAAAGTCAGAAGTTTACATACACCTTAGCCAAATACATTTAATCTCAGTTTTTCACAAGTCCTGACATTTAATCGTAGAAAACATTGCCTGTCTTAGGTCAATTAGGATCACTACTTTATTTTAAGAATGTGAAATGTCAGGATAAAAATAGAGAGAATGATTTATTTCAGCTTTTATTACTTTCATCACATTCCCAGTAGATAAGACATTTACATACACTTTGTTAGTATTTGGTAGAATTGCCTTAAAATTGTTTAACTTGGGTCAAACGTTTTGGGTAGACTTCCACAAGCTTCTCACAACAAGTTGCTGGAATGTTGGCCCTTTCCTCTAGACAGAACTAGTTAAAGTGTATCTTTACTAGTTTAACAAGTCAGGTTTGTAGGCCTCCTTGCTCGTACATGCTTTTTCAGTTCTGCCAACAAATTGTCTATTGGATTGAGGTCAGGGCTTTGTGATGGCCACCCCAATACCTTGACTTTGTTGTCCTTAAGCCATTTTGCCACAACTTTGAAGGTATGCTTGGGGTCCTTCCTCATGATGCCATCTATTTTGTGAAGTGCACCAGACCCTCCTGCAGCATGATGCTGCCACCCCCATGCTTCACTGTTGGGATGGTGTTCTTCAGCTTGCAATCCTCACCCTTTTTCCTCCAAACATAACGATGGTGTGGCAGCAGGGGGGGGCATTGTTGAGCGTCCGTCCAGAGAGAGAGAGAAAGTGCTAAGGGTGCTTACAACTGAGCTATATTATGTCTAACACCTGTCTCTAATTCCAGTGAGCATTGGGATATAAAAGCGGCATATAAAAATGGCCACGCCACATGCAGAGAGGCAGAGAGAGTCTGGCACAAGGGAGCCTACAGTGCTCATAGAAGCTGATATGTTTATGTTGTGAAGTTAATGTGTTTATGTTCGTGAAGCTAATGAGATTGAGTGCCTAAGTGCCTCTGAGACTGTTGAATTTGTGAAGCTGTAAATCATTGAAGTGGCCAATTATAAGCCCTCCCTGTGTCCTCCTTCCCTTTTGTTTATGGAGTCCCTCACACTGGTGCCAAAACATGGGATTGAAGTTGGAGGAAGTACGCCCCATGGAGTCCTTGCAGGCAGCAGAGATCCACCAGTCCCACCAACAATCCCTGCTTGAGCTTCGCCAAGACCAAGATCGGCAGTTCTTCGAGATCCTATGAGCTCAAGCAGAGGACCGGCATGCGATCTGGAGCCTCCTCAGCCAGGAGAGAGCCCTGGCCATGACCCCGGACAACCATAGCCCCCTGCCCCACCCACACTCTTGAAGATGGGGGCGGAAGATGATTCAGAAGCCGTTTTCAATCTTTTCGAGTGAACCACGGAGCTCTGGGGCTGGCTGTGTGACCAGTGGGAGTGATTGACCAGGTGGTGCTGGAGCAGCTAATCCATTGACTGCCAAAAGGAGTGGCAGAGTGGGTCCAGTGCCACCACCTGGTGTCACTGGAGGAAGCTGTCTGACTGGCGGAAGACCATATGGCGGTTTACCCATGGGTGGAAGAGCCCTCCTACGCTCTCTCCCCTCCCTCTGTTTGTTCCCCCTTCTCTTCCCTCTCACTCTGCTCTCTCTCCAGAGCCTGTTCCTTCCCTGCGGAAGGGAGGAACCCCACCACCTAGGCCAGTTCCCCGTGCACGAGGCAATGCACCACTTCCAGCATCTACAGTGCCCAGCCACTCTCCCCCTCAGGCGGAGGTATCCGCCGACACAGGCAGGTGTGGCACCTTGTCCAGCCTGCTGGAGTTGCTGGGATCCGGGACACTTTCGGGATAAATGCCCTGTGATGGAACTGGGGACGGTGGTCCGGATCCCAGACACTCCGCAGGCTACCCCGACTGAGACGGAGCGTTCCGAATACCGGTAAGTGTCAAGGGGGGTACTCAACAAGCATTGGTGGACACAGGTTGTAATCAAACCACTATCCACCAATGCTTAGCTCAACACAAAGCTTTGGGCACAGCTAAAATGGTGAGGGTGGAGTGTGTGCATGGGGATATTCAGAACTACCCATTGGTGACCCTGATTAAATTTAGGGGAACAAAACATAGAGTGGAGGCCGTGATTACTTCCCGCCTCGGTGGGTCCTGCACAACAGTGACGAGATGTGAAATGTGCAATGCTCTGGCAGGGGAGGCGGAGCTGGGGCCATCTTCATTAGCTCCACATCAGAATGACGTGAGGGGTGAGAGGTTGCGGCCCCTCCCATCCTTAGAGTATTTCCCCTAGGGGATTTCCCTTTGGAGCAGTCGCGAGACGTAACACTCAAGCATGCCTTCGACCAAGTGAGATTGATCGATGGTCAACAGCTCTGGCCAAATGTTGCACTTTCATATCCCTATTTCGCAGTTATAAACGAGCACAACCCAGCTCTTAATTACAACCCAGCTCTTAATACCGCAGAGCCGCCGGGAAATGGTGTTCCAGGCGGCTCATTATAATCCGATGGCGGGTCACTTAGGGGAAAGGAAAACACTGAACCAACTAATAGCCCATTTTTATTGGCCGGGCATTGTTCGCAGGTAGTGTGTGGCAATGCCGCAAATGTCAGCAGGTGAATCTATCGGCCACTCCAAAAGCACCATTGTGCCCCCTTCCACTGATCGAGGCCCCCTTCTAGAGAATTGGCATGGACCTCGTCAGGCCATTAAAGTGGTCAGCATGCAGACACCGCTTTGTATTATTCCTAGTGGACCATGCAATGTGAAGCAGTGCCTCTACGCAGCATCTCGGCCCGTATTGTTGCGGAGGCTCTCATCAAAATAATCTCCCGGGTGGGGATTCCGAAAGAAATCCTCACCGATTGGGGCAAAACCTTTATGTCACGGACACTACGCAAGCTTTACAAACTATTGGGCATAAATCAATTCGCACCAGCGTTTGCCATCCACAAACAGATGGCCTGGTGGAGCAATTTAATAAAACCCTTTAGAACATGATTCATAAGTTCTTGCACGAGGATGCTAGAAATTGGGACAAATGGCTCAATCCCCTGTTATTCACAATACGAGAGGTCCCGCAAGCCTCCACTGGGTTTTCCCCATTCGAGCTGCTGTACGCGCAGCGCCCAGCAAACTTCACACCTTGGGGCAAATAGCATAGGAGAATTTGCTCCAAGCTTAAGAACAACAGAACTGACTATATAACAGGGGAACTCGGCTGCAGGATTTTGCACCGGGAGATAAGGTATTACTCCCCACATCGAGCTCCAAATTACTCACCAAGTGGCAAGGACACTTTGAGGTCACACGACGAGTTGGGGATCTCGATTATGAAGTAAAGCGAACCGATAGAGGGAGCGCACATCAAATATATCACCTCAACCACCTGAAATTGTGGAGGGGGGCAGTCCCTGTGATGTTTGCTTTGGTAGTTCTGGAGAGGGCAGAGCTTGGGCCAGAGGTGAATACAAAACCTAATCATATCACCCTGTCATTTGCGGAGACCACCTCTCACTGTATCAAGTCGCAGAGATTGCCAAGATGCAACAGGAATTTGCCGACGTGTTCTCCCCTCTACTGGGTCATCCGAATCTCATCCAGTACCACATCAAGACTGAGCTAGGAGTGGTGGTACGTGGCCATCCCTACCGTTTGTAGTTGGGAAGAATTGAATGCATATGGGGATAATAAAGGAACACAGCGATTGGTCCAGCCCGGTTGTTCTAGTTCCTAAGAGTGACGGGTCTGTATGGTTCTGTGTGGATTATAGTAAAGTCAATGCGTTGTCTAAATTTTACGCATACCCAATGCCTTGCGTTGATGAGTTGCTTGGTCGGTTAGGCACTGCTCGATTTTATTCACCCAGTGGTATCTGGCTCCTCAGCCCTTTAAATTCAAGGTGGTCCACAGGACAGGGGTGCAGATGGCTGTCACCGACTGCTACTAGAGTCCAGAAATGGGGGTGAGTGGTAGACAGGCCGTATGGAGTCGGGCGGTGGGAATATGTGGCAGCGGGGGCATGGTCAAGTGTCCATCCGGAGAGAGTAAGGGTGCTTACACCTGAGCTAGATTATTTCTTACACGATGTCTAATTACAGTGATCATGGGGAGAGAGACATATAAATGGCCATGCCACCAGCAGAGAGGCAGAGAGAGTCTGGCACAAGGGAGCCTACAGTGCTCATGGAAGCTGATGTGTTAATGTTTGTGAAGCTAATGAGTTTGAGCGCCTATGCGCCTGTTGAGTTTGTGAAGCTGTAAAGCATTGAAGTGGCCGACTAAAAGCCTTACCTGAGTCTGGAAAAACCTGCTTCCCTGTGTCCTTCCCTTCTGTTTGTGGAGTCCCTCAAACCAGAGGACATTTCTCCAAAACGTTAAATCTTTATCACCATGTGCACTTGCAAACTGTAGTCTGGCTTTTTTATGCCAGTTTTGGAGCAGCGGCTTCTACCTTGCTGAGCAGCCTTTCATGTTATGTCTATAGGACTCGTTTTTCTGTGGATATAGATACTTGTCTACCTGTTTCCTCCAGCATCTTCACAAGGTACTTTGCTGTTGTTCTGGGATTCATTTGCACTTTTCGCACCAAACTACGCTCATCTTTATGTGTCTCCTTCCTGAGCGGTATGATGGCTGTGTGGTCCCATGGTGTTTATACTTGTGTACTATTGTTTATATAGATGAAAGTGGTACCTTCAGGTGTTTGGAAATTGCTCCCAAGGATTAACCAGACTTTTGGAGGTCCACAATTTTTTTTAAATTTACTGATTTCTTTTGATTTTCCTATGGTGTCAAGCAAAGAGGCACTGCGTTTGAAGGTAGGCCATCATCCACAGGTACACCTCCAATTGACTCCAATTAGCCTATCACAAGCTAATTGCCTAAAGGCTTGACATAATTTTTGGGAATTTTCCAAGCTGCTTAAAGGCACAGTTAACTTAGTATATGTAAACTTCTGACCCACTAGAATTGTGATATAGTCAATTAAAAGTTAATCTGTCTGTAAAAAATTGTTGGATAAAATATTCATGTCATGCACAAAGTAGATGTCCTAAAAGACTTGCCGAAACTCTAGTTTGCTTATATGAAATCTGTGAAGTGGTTCAAAAATGAGTTTTAATAACTTCAACCTAAGTTTATGTTAACTTTTATGTTTGTAAACAATTTATTTTCAGTAATCATGTTTCCATTCAATTTGCAAATTTAATTTATGGAATATTGCTGCATTTCCATCCCATGTGTTAAAGAGAACAAAATCGTCACTTCTGTGGAAATTGGTGCAAAATTAATATGAAAATGGAAGTTTAAGCCAATATGGCTCTTTTATTAAATGTAATGAATTACTTGGGGTTTAGAATACGCAGACAAATGCTCTGACGAACTTCATGTTGGCTAGTGTTCAACGACAGATGCCTTTTGTCTTGGAGCATGTCAGACGGTTCTTAGAGGTAAAGTAGTCAATCATTTTGATGTTTTGCATTATCTAAAATAATCCAAACAGCATTTCAGATGCTTTGCAATGGTATTGATTATGTTCTCGGAGTGAATTATGTATTCACTTGGCTTGAGGTAGAGTCACATGACATTTTTAAAACATATCTACAGTTTATTCCTATATAAATTTTAGATAGGAACAAGTATTTTTGGTAAATATGTTTCAGTTGTAGTTTATGGGCATGTCTTCTTATTGAATAAAAAATGTATTCTTAAATCCCAAGGTCTTTCAATTTATGTGTCAACCCTCTATAATGCAAGTAAATCACTTACCTGTGACCAAATCTCATGCTATGCGACTAAAAATGTCTATGATTATCCACTGGTTAGTAAATGTTTTGATTTATCTTACCAGTGATTGAGTAGTATAGTGGAGAAGTTATTAGCTCAGAGGTTCCTTCACTGTGTGTTGAGAGGAATAGTTTGGTGTATCCAAAGATGAGATCAACAGATCCATATGTCATTGAATAATGTCTCTTTTAATAGCTTTTCTGTTTTTTTTTTACAGACAATTGTTGATTAAAACAACTATAAAAGAAACGTTTAATTCTAATCAGACATGGATGTGCTAAAGAAACCACGCACATATTCTCTCGTTATAGGCACTCACTGGCTGATACAGGTAGGTCTCAGAGAGACGGTACCGATTTAGCACTTGTTTTACATATCAATGTAAATACTTGTAAATAGTACAAATTATGCAAGTAAACAATAAACATTTAAATAATATATAAAAAATATATATACAACATAATATATGCAATTTCAAGACATTAGATGAAGGTAGGGCTGGGTACCGCCTGGCACCTTACGATACAATACCTATTGCATGATTCGATATATTGTGATACATCATGATATTGTTATTTGATTCAATTACAAATCAATTTCAATTTTAATTCCAATTAATTTGGATATATTTTATTTATATGCTGATTTCTGATTAAGAACATGCAGTTCGAAACAATGTTTATGTCTCTTGGTGAGCTCATTAAATTGATTTGGAAATAACAGTGTGCCAATTTGTTGTGTGATAGAAATACACAAATAGTTGAATGTAAATATCTATACATGGATCTAAAATATCAATACAATATCATCATGAGAAAAAGAATTGTGATATATCGATATTTGATTGTATCGACACAACCCTAATTGAAGGTATAGACTAAATTCTAACATTTTCAAAAGTTAAAACTTGATCAAATTGATGAAAAACTAATGATAAAATATATTTAGCAAAATTAATATTTTCAAATTGTACCTAGAAGGGTTACCTAAAAGGTTCCTTTACAATTAAGAGCATTAGCTTAGAGAGAATTTCTTTCATATGTAAGCAAAATGGACATTGTAACATAAATGTACCTATATGAATCGATACCAAATCAAGATCAAAACTGAATTGAATTGAGAGCTTGTGAATCAGAATCGAACTGAAACGGGAAATCTGTATCAATATCCAACCCTACGTTTTGCAAATGAGCAGTGACACAATGTGGCAACTGCCTGTAGGAATGAAAATAGTGTAACTCACGTGACCTTTCGTTGAGTGTTGGCAGGACAGAGAAGTTAATGTCACTGTGTGCAATTATTACTGTACTAAATGGTTTGTCTCTGCCCACATACAACCATATAATAACAAATTATGTGTGGAAGACTGTGTCAAAAATTGTCTATGTTCTGAGTGAGTTGGATTCATGCATTGCTAATCGTTCGTCTTGTTTATACGATGCATTGCTGCAACTTATTTTCAAATGATTTCCACTGCAGTATGTTTATAAGTTAATGTCTACCAGCAAGGAATCTGATTCATTGTCAAAATAGAAAGACATCTTTTTTTAGATTTTTTTTTGACAAAACGTCTCATTCTTGATAAGCAGTATAATTGCTGTCAGTGTGAACGCATCGAACACATTTAATGACAGAGGACACATACTGATGTTAATATAATTTCACAGTTGTTTGTTTGATTAAGGAACACTGTCCCCCTCAAAGGCATCACCTGACTTCTAGAATGCAGAGAGCTGGAGTGGTCACATGGTGAATCAGGTGGTCCTTGGCCGCCAGTTCCACTCATGATCAACATGTATACAAAATGACTGCAGTTCACAATGGGGCAAATTAAGGGGAAGATTGCATTAGAATCAATGATGTGTTTGTTCATATTCTCTGTTGGCTGGGTTGACTTAGATCATGAGGCTTTGAGAACCTCTCTGTTTGGTGACTGATCGGTGTCATACCAGAGTATGTGGATAAGATTCCACTGTTGAGCCTGAAGATGGAGGTGGGCCTCAGAAAGTAATTGTGTGCATCAGTGTTTATGTTTGATGCAACTTTCTGAGACCCGGGTGTGACCGCTATGACCTTATTCCATTTATCTTTTTAATTTGTAACTAGTAGCAAACTAAGAAACAAGGAAAAAAAATGTATGTCCACATATGTGGACAGCGGGACTAAGTTGAGAAATGTTAAATAATACCAAGCTATTGAAAGTGAGATTTGTTTTTTTCATCTTACTGTTTATTTTCGGGAGGTTATTGTTGGTAATTCATGTTTTTGAGATGTTACAGACATTACATCAGAAATTAGCATAATTAATTCTGATTCAAAGTAATGGTCAGCATCACCCATTCACTGCCAACCATGTTAAAATAAAAATATACATTATAAATTCTGAATATATATATACTGATTACCATTGTTCCATGTCTGCCAAACATGTTGAGTGGTCCAGACATCATCTGCAGCGTGAAACTGGACTTTTGGTGATATTTTAGGAATGAATGCACTTAGCTGCATGAAGAGCTATAGGATACTCCCTTGCTCCCTATTTAGTGAATGAATTACCCTCCAGTGTGATGTCTGTCTACACTGGCCTTAGAACAGTTCAAAATGCAATTTATTTTCATCCTAACTCCATATAAAGCCTCTGAAAGCAACATTTCTTAGATTTCAGATGAACCCATTGATTCTCAGTGTGAAAATGCACAGTAAATATAGGAATGTATTTACTTAAGTTAATGAATAGAACTGTATTGTACAGTGATAGAAAAATATATATTAAAATGAAGCAAAATGATCCACAGATGTGTTAATGATAAAAGTTATTCAGAAGAACTAACATGTTTTTTTGTTTTGTGTTTTTTTTTTCAAATTTTGAGGGAATAATGTCCCAAAATCTGCGTATATGGACATCATGATTATCAGCACACTGACGCGCAAAAAATTACGTTTTTAAAGTGGCATATCAAACAAAACTAGAGATGCTAATCTTTACACCCAAACAAGTTTCAATAAAAATATAAAGAGCTTTCTAACTAGAGGCACTTTTGTAGACTCTGTGCCCATAGAAGCACTTCACGAAAATGAATGTCATGTTGTTGTTGTGTCATGTGACTTGGTGCACCAAAAGTGTAACCCTTAAATTACAGTCTAGAGTGTTGTGATCAGTATTAAGTCAGTTTTAATTCATTTCAATTATGCAATGCTTAGA
This sequence comes from Moxostoma hubbsi, assembly GCA_032164185.1. NCBI lineage: Eukaryota > Metazoa > Chordata > Actinopteri > Cypriniformes > Catostomidae > Moxostoma > Moxostoma hubbsi. Next base: position 17,114,219 of record JAVLUX010000035.1, on the reverse strand, counting down.
GCTAAGCCAAGATACAACATCCACATATGTGGCCATGAAGTTGCACAAGCTTAAAGGTGAAGTGGGCTTTTCTGTTCCACTACCACAATAATTATTGGTTCAAACTAGTTTTCCAAGCACTCTCAGACAGTTCTGTCCCAAACTCAAAACACCTCTTTGTCAAAGTACCAGGGCTGAGATTAGTGATCATCAAATATGTTTTTTTTTTTAATTGAAAATTCCTAAAATATTACCCCGTAAAACAATTACACCCTACATGTGTGGTTACAGCTTTGCAAAATACTGATTTAGTAAGATTTATGTTGAATACATTTTTTATTCTATATAATCTATTAAAATATAATGGTGATGCATGGGACATTCAGTGTCCTGAAGCACTTGTTAGACCCACCTAACCTTCTTTCTGTATCTGCTATTTTACTTAGGAGCTGCATCATCCAATGAAAATGAGGAGAGGGTGTTCCGTGAGCGAATGCGACCGCGGAAACGGCAGGGGGCGGTCCGGAGGCGTGTCCATCAGGTTAACGGACACAAGTTTATGGCCACTTACTTGAGACAGCCCACCTACTGCTCCCACTGCCGAGATTTTATCTGGTAAGGCGCTATACCCCTTATCATTCAATAGCTATTTCTATACCATACAGGACCACATTTACTATAAGAGCCCTTTGACTTAAAAGAGTTTTATGTCATTTTCAAAGGGAAGGGATGACAAAACCTGATGATAATTACAACCACTCCTGCTTCTGATTGCAACAAAAGAGTTTTGAAAATTAATATTAATTAATTAATATTAATATTATTTAAGTTTCAGCAAATTGGGCCTGGAGAGATCTGTTCATAGCTTAGACATAATGTTTGTTTTTTGTCTCTGCAAACAAATCCTCACTGTACAAATAACTGTTATGTGACCTACAATTTGCATACCTGGTGAATAGTGCATTTGTGTCACATCACAGGATGTTGTGTGTTGCTCAGGCAGCTTCAGCAATGGATGTCTGTGTTGTAGCAAAACGCCATCTGCTGGTCAGAAACAGAACTCCACAAGCTTTCTATTCTCTGCATTCTGAGAGCTTATCTTGTCTAACACATTTATGTCACTTTGGTTCTGCAGGGGTGTGTTGGGGAAACAGGGCTATCAGTGTCAGGGTGAGTAAGAATCTCTGCATTTGTACAGTGATAATCAAATTAATTCCTGGTTTCAGGATCCTTTCTATTACAGTCGATTGTAAAAAGGCGCCAATTTCTGTTTGTTTAATTGCCATGCAAACCTAATAACGCATATAATAAAGTTTCTTTTATTATTATTTATAATGCATTGAACTTATTTCATTTGTTTGCATATTCCTGAAATCCCTCAGTGTGCACCTGTGTGGTCCATAAAAGATGCCATGAACTCATTATCACAAAATGTGCTGGCTTGAAGAAGCAGGAAGACACTCCTGAAGAGGTCAGTACTGACTGTGACTATATCCTTTCTCTCTTTTACAGGACTGCAGTATGTTCAGAATAGCATAATACCATACTATTGCTATAGTAGTGTGTGTGTTAGAAGTAGTTTTATTTTATGTATTTTTTATCCTCACTTGATTAGATTATCAAGTGTTCTAAATTGAAGTGAGAGCATGCAGCACATCATGTCTACTTTCTTTTGAATAATAACCTCACCAGGGTTCACAAAAGGTTCTTAATCAGAAATTTCTTCTTAACTACATTTTCTTCTTAATTTGTAACTTAAGAAAAATTTACGAATATTTTGTATTCCCAAATAAGCTTCTTAAGAAAGTTATTTTTTCTTAAGATTGTTCTTAAGGCGGGTGCACGCTGTACGATTTATAATAGTCCTTTACGATTGTTGCTTGTCAGACTGTACGATATGAACACATTGATATCGCCATGGCACACTGTGCGACATTATGTCAGACTGCACAATATACATTGTAGCCTACTGTGGTCCCAATCAGTGAATGTGACTCAAGTTACAGGAGTGTTGCGGAATAGAAGCGAAACTGAGAAATTTGCCCACCATGGAGGATTTTTTTTCTCTCTCTGAAAGTCAGGACATCATCATTTCCATTGCTCCAATACCACTCCATCACGAGCATAGGCTAACATTTACAAGAAAGATGGATTTTGTCAAATAGGCCCATAATAAGACAGGCTGATCTCAAATACAGAAAATGTATACGACAGAAAAAGCGGGCATTACAATAGTCAAGTCTAGAATTAATAAAGGGGTGAATAAAGGCGTAAATTGTTGTTTTGAAGCTTCTTAATGTGGTGACCAATCATGCTAATTCAAACGGATGTGCTGCATATAGCGCGCTCTCTCCGCGATCTTTAGAGTTTATTGAAACGTAATAATTATAACATTAGAAATGTGAGACTTTACCACCCCCCCCCCCCCACGTTTACATAATAATTTATTAAAATGCAAAATAATTGTTTTTATTTTCGAGATGTTAGCTTGACATAATTTTAATGATACCTAAAGAGGTCATGTGACAACATGTCAGTGTAACATTTTGAAATGTTTATCATTGCATAATGCGTATTGTTTTTACATACTATTTTTTAGATATATTAGGCAGTGTACATTGTACACGGTACAGTATGTAGTAGTAAGAGAGTATTTTATTCTGAACATAGACAGTGTACCTCACACTACTTCACTCTACACAGGATTTCATCAGCAGAGTGATCAGTTATAATTGGGGTATTGTAGTTTGAATCTTTTTTTTTACAGGTTGGCTCCCAGCGCTTCAGTGTAAACATTCCACACATGTTCAGCATTCACAATTACAAAGTCCCCACTTTCTGCGACCACTGTGGCTCCTTACTTTGGGGACTGATGCGGCAGGGACTGCAGTGCAAAGGTAAGATCTGCTGCAAATCCTAGTGAAGTATGTCATCTATTTCTCTTGTTATGTAGTCATTTGCCCTTTCTATCTGTTTTCAGCCTGTAAAATGAATGTCCATCGGCGGTGTGAAAGTAATGTAGCTCCAAGTTGTGGTGTCGATGCCAGAAAAATTGCTAAAGTCCTCTCTGACCTCGGTGTGACACCAGACAAGATCTCTAATAGTACCCAGCGCAGGAAAAAGGTGAGTGGTCTTAAATGTCCATGGAAGGGGACAGTCCAGGTGGACCATTGGTGGATGAATAGTAGACAGCTCTTATAAGAGATTACAACTGTAACCTTTTGCGGCCCCACGTGCACATATGTGGATGTTGTATTTTTGCTTGGATATAAGGAACGCATAATTTAATTTAAACTGACTGATCTCAGTTCAGGAGACTCTTGGCTGTCAGTAAAGGGTTAAACTTTTGAGTCAAAAGATTATTCTCTAGTTTAATATGATATGCAATTTTAAAAATTGTAGTAATTTATTGCAAAAAGCCACACTGCTAAACATAATGTACAATAGCACAAGTTTTCCATTAGAAATCCAATATTTATTTATACATTGAGAAACAAATATGAAGTTAGGATTAGAAGTTACTGTTCTGAAACCAGTGCAGACAGACAGCACACTGGAGCAAGGGAGAATCCAATAGCTTTCCTATGAGGCCAAATGCATTCAATCCAAACTTCCTATTACAAGTTCAGTTTCAGGCTGCAGAGGATCTTTGAACCACTCAGCATGATTGGCAGACATGTGACAGTGGTAATCAGTGCTTAGATTCAGAATTTATCATTTTATTTTAACACAGTTGGCAGTGATTGGATGATGCTGGCCATTACTATTAGAATTAATTCTGCTGAAGTCTGATGACTATAGCAATGACTATCACTTGCATGTTTGACATTGCAAAGAGAGTATTGTGAAAAACATTTAACATAAAAGTCAAAACAAGTCAAATAATTTTTATTTCTATAGGTTTTATTTATTTATATAGGTTTTATTTATTTATTTATTTATTTATTTATTTTTTGCTTTTCCCAATATACATTGTTCCAAAGCAGCTTTACAGACAATAAGCTGTAATTATCTTTAAGGTCTCAAAAACATTAAAAGTCAACACTCCTGAAAACATAATAAACAATTTTTGACTTTCTATGTATTACAGTATTTAACATTTCACAACTTAGTCTCACTGTCCACATATGTTGCCATACATTTTTAGTAAAACTATTTGCTCTAGATTTTATTTTATTTTTACTAGTTACAAATCAAAAGGGAAATGGAAATTGCACACATCAGTCACGCTTGGATCTCAGGAGGATAATGTTGTTTACATAAAAGGATAGTTCAGACAAATATGCTAATTCTGTCATCGTTTACTCAGCCTCATTTCGTTCCAAGCCTGTATGACTTTCTTTCTTCCATGTAACATTCAAGGAGATGTTGGACAGAATGTTAGCCTCACCGATAATGCCACTGTTCATTTTAACAATCACATTCAATGAATGTGAATGGTGACTTGGGTAACATTATGTATAAAATCTCCTTTTGTGTTCAACAAAAGAAAGAAAGATATACATGTTTGTAACATCATGAGGATGAGTAAATTATGACAACATTTTAATTTTTTATGAATTATCCCTTTAAATAATGATGCAGTCAAATGAGGCCAGTGATGATTATGATGATGGTGGAAAGGATTTAGGGAAAGACATTAAAATAATAACATTAGTTTTGATATTAAAAATGCTCTTTCTTTTTTCAGTTGACCCCAGGGCAGGACCCTCAGCAACCCACATCAGATACACCCTCATCAGAGGAGTTTGATCGTTGCAAATCGGCTCCAACATCACCCTGTGACCAGGGTACAGAGTTACACTCTCTTTCTCACACACACATACACTCTGCAATCATAGTCACTTACTATTAAATATTCATCATTTATTCTGACACTTACCTCTAACGCTGTTGTGTCTATCTGTAGCAGAGCTTGCAGAACTGGAGAGCATCCGTAAGGCTTTGTCATTCGGCCAGGAGCACAAGTCTTCCTCCTCTTCCTCATGCAGTGGCATTCAGAGCACATCGCCCGAGGGTCAGGAGAATGGACACCTGAAGATAGTCCAGACGAAGAGGATGAGTCTGACTGACTTCTCCTTCATCAAAGTGCTGGGGAAAGGCAGCTTTGGCAAGGTGAGGGACCAGCACATACAGTTATTCCTTTACAACAACACCAATGGCACCTACAAAAAAGCTCACTAGACTGGACCTGCCTCTATGATAATCCAGAGTGCGTTGCAGCAAAAGTTAAAATGTTCTCAACTTTTGTTTGCATGACAGATCTTCTCTTATGTTCTCTCCATACTGTAGGTAATGCTGGCAGAGCTGAAGGGCTCAGATGAAGTGTATGCTGTGAAAGTGCTGAAGAAAGATGTCATCCTGCAAGATGATGATGTGGACTGCACTTTGACAGAGAAACGCATTCTGGCCCTGGCTAGAAAGCATCCGTACCTAACCCAGCTTTTCTGCTGCTTCCAGACAAAGGTACTACAGATACCAACATCATAACCTGATTGAAGAATTTTCTTATTTCTGATCAGATTAAATACTTGAGTTCTACAGCTCTCTACGTCAAGGCTTTAAAATATGAAATCAAGGACAGGAAAAGTCAAATGTGTTCTTTTATATCCAGCAGATGGCAGAGCCAGACATGATACAGATGAGTTTATCAGACCAGCACTTAGTAAAAGCTGTCCAGGAGGTGGCATAGTGGCATTTTTCTCAAAGTGTTTTTAGACCACAAGCTATGGGTGCCTGATTGTGAACCATTTTTTAAAGGTTTATCAAGTGGTTTTAGGTGACAGTCTCATGAGTCACTTTGAGTTAACTGAAACTATAAACAACTAACCGGCAGAGAGGCTTTTATTAATCTTAAAAGTTTAGCTTGTAGTCAAGTTAAAGGAATATTCTGGTGTCAATACAAGTTAAAATCAATCGACAGCATTTGTGCAATAATGTTGATCACCACAAAAAAAAAACTTGTTCCTCCTTTTGAAAATAAAAAAATCGAGGTTACAGTGTAGCACTTACAATGGAAGTGAATGGGGGCAATCTTTGGAGGGTTTAAAGGCAGAAATGCGAAGCTTATAATTTTATAAAAGCACTTACATTAATTCTTCTGTTAAAATGTGTGTATTATTCGAGCTATAGAGTTGTTTAAATCATTGTTTGTAAGGTCATTTTAGGGTTTACGGCTTTATGTCATTATGGCAACAACATTGTAAAATTGGATATAACTACACAGAAAAGTTTTTTTTTTTTCTACACTAAAATCATATTAATACGCATATTGTTTGTCTTGTGGCTATACTTTTGAAACAGTGAATATTTTAATGTTTATGGATTGGTCCCTTCACATCCATTGTAAGTGCCTCACTGTAATCCACATTTTTGCTTTTTTCAAAGAAAAGAAAAGAAAATGCTTTTTTTCATTTTTGTGGTAATGAACGTGCCACAAATGTTATTGATTGTACTTAACTTGTATTTAACCTGATATTCCTTTAAGTCGGTTGATTGTCATTCCTCTCTTGACTTCATGGTGCGAATTACTGGGGTATAGGGGGTCCAGACCCCCTGAATGCAACAGCAAAATCATGTGATTCATTATGTATGACGTTTAACACTGTTATTTGTTAATGCTGTAGCAATGAATATGTTAAATTTGACAACAAAATGTTTAATTCTTTTCGGTGTGATTTTCTAAAACCTGATCTGAATCGGAGCTGATCAAGATCAGAGCAGATGCTGAACATGTAATTCGCACTCTTTGTATGGTGGAATTTAATAATCATTAAAACTCATCAAGAAATGTGTCACTCATTAGTGCTACAATGGCATTAAATTCAAACATCAGCTAAGTGATTGGCCTACTGCAACCAGCAGCATCTAAACATTTTAAAGTTTTTAGAAACCTGAAAATGTGTTCCAAAAATGATAGAAAATCTGTTCTCATCAAAACGACTCAAATGTTGCATGCTGAGTAGGGTTGCAGTGGTATACCGGTTTCACGGTATAACACGGTTTGAAAATTGACGGTTACTATACCACGTACATTTGCTTATCAACGGTATTGAGAAAAAAATGCAAGCGGACCGAGAATATCACATGCGCATCTCCTTTTCTCCTTGTCTGCCTGTCAGACTCATCAACTTGCAACACACACACACACACATGCAACCGAGAAAATGTCAGAGAGAAGCGAGGCGAGGGGGTCTGACATGAGTGAGCGTGTGTGTGTGTGTGTGTGCGTGTGTGTGTGTGTGTGTGTGTGTGTGTGTGTGAGAGAGAGTTAAAGCAGTGTTTCTCAATTGGTTTATTCGGACTGGGTCGCGGACAGAGTGAAAGAACAATGCCATGGTTCTCCCATTGAACATATTTCAGCGGCCGCCCAAGTGATCGACTATTTAGGACTGCCAAGGAAGATTTAATGATAATCTCGAAAACAGCTAAAGCAGACATGGGCAATTTACATCCCGCGGGCTGGATCAGGCCCTCCACATGGTCTAATGTGGCCCGCGGCTCATTTATCGTAAAAGCGTTTTTTTTTTTTTTTTTCATTTGATATTTCAGTTAACTTGCATTGGGACATAACGCGTCTCCACAAGCGTTTACCATGATCATGGTTGCCAGATAGGAGACGAAACACCCCCAGTTTGAGATTTATTCTGCCTAATGTTATACTTATTTTGTGCAATCTGGCAACCATACACGCGAGTGACATCAACAACAAAAATAATGTCACTTGATGCATGTCCTTGTACTGGAAAACAATGCACAAAACTATGCAACATAAAAGGAAATGCAACCCAAGATTCATTAAATGTAGGTTATGTTTAATCTATGGCTGGTCGCCACTTGATGTAAAATCTGCATCCTGAAGCAAAACCAGTTGAGAACCACTGAGTTAAAGGGACAGACAAGAGCAGTCTGGCCTCACTGTCGCGCACCTACAGTATATGTTAACTGTAAATAATCATAGGACATTACTTCAAAAGCTCACACAGCTGATGTTATTTTTCTTTCAGTAGTTCATTTAACATGTAAACTAACATGTTATAGATACATGCTATTTTTATCATGTTTATAATTCGATTTATTATTATAATTCTGTTTGCTTATTTTTTCTATTTATTTTATTTTCAAAAGGGAAACTTTTTTTATTTTAATAAAATAAATGGTTTCAAGTTTCAATTATAATAAAGTGTTTGCTCAAAAATAAATATAATAACCCTTCTGTTTTCACTGATAATTGTGAATTGATAATTGCGTAATACCGTATACCGTGAAACTGTGATATTTTCTGAGACATTTACATTTATGCATTTGGCAGACGCTTTTATCCAAAGCAACTTACAGAGCCCTTATTACAGGGACAATCCCCCCAGAGCAACCTGGAGTTAAGTGCCTTGCTCAAGGACACAACGGTGGTGGTTCGAACCAGCGACCTTCTGATTAGCAGCCCTGTGCTCTAGCCACTACGCCACCACCACCTGTTATCATACCATGAAAATCTCAGTGACTCCAGTTGCTAGGGAGGGTAGAGTCACATTGGGTAACCTCCTTGTGGTCACTATAATGTGGTTCTCGCTCTCGGTGGGGTGCGTGGTGATGTGTGTGTGGGTGCCGCGGAGAATAGCGTGAAGCCTCCACACGCGTTATGTCTCCGCAGTAATGCGCACAACAAGCTACGTGATAAGATTGACGGTCTCAGACACAGAAGCAACCCGGATTGAGGCGAGTCACTATGCCACCACAAAGACTTAGAGCACATTGGGAATTGGGCATTCCAAATTGGGGAGAAAAAGTCTCAAATGTTGACGTGTATATTGTGTGAAATTCGCAATGAGTATAGAGCGCAAAACCTGTCATCTTTCCATTATTGATTATTTTTATTTGTATATTGGTCCAAAATGGCAGAAATGTTTTTCTGCATAATTTGACCATTTCCCCAGGCATTTTTCCTTCCTTCATAAGTTGTGCCTAATGGGAAATACATGAAAAAATGCATTATATATTGTATTATATAAATAATATATTACATTGTAATTGATAATGTTTGTAATTTCATTATCATAATATGTATTTATAAATATATTTTATTGTCTGTATTTCAAAAATCAGTTTCTAGGATCTGCAAAAGAGGACAAAAAGTGGTTTGGGAGCCCAAAATTAAGATTTTTTTATTTATTCATTAATTAAATGTAGACATGTATATGTGCTGAAATGTGTCCAGTTTAAGTTCACTGCAAGATAACTTTTTATTTTATTTTGGGAAACATCAGAGCTATTCAAACTTCTGCACACAACTGTATTAGGGAAGACAAGTTGAAGCAGTGTTTCTTCTGTCAATGAACGGCGCTTATTACACATCCTTTTCAGCAGGGCTTTTATAGCTCTCATCTTCTGTCTCTTTACCCCATCCTTCTCTATCTTCCACTTTCACTTCTTTCCGAGTCTTTTTCTGCTTCCCCTCCCATGGCCTAGTTACACTCAAAGTGATCTCTAGTGGCCTCATTTCTCTTTTTTTACTCTTTATCTCTTACCACCCCCTCGGTACCTCCCCTGTCTTTTACCCACATCTGAGAACACAGGATGCACACTGACAGAGGTCAACAAAGAAAGAGATCAAAGAAAAGAGGAGGAGGAGATGGTAGGGCAAGAAAGGAGCAGAAAGTAAAAGGAAGACGTGATCTGGACTCGTGCACACTTTTTGAACTGTAGGCTCTGGGTTTAGTCAGCTTTGGGATCACAGCCATATTTTATCTGCAGTAATTATGCAGCAGAAATGTAAATAACATTACACAACTATTTCTGATGAGGCCTGTTGTGACCGCAGACAGACATGCTCCTTCAGATTGCAAATGTCCAAAAGGAGGAAAGTACAAGGGGCCATATAGAAGGACCATGAGGATGATTACGGAACATGCAAAGTTTAAATGATTGCCTGGGAAAAAGAGAGAGACAGAAAGATAATGGGGCAGAGAGTTAGCTCATGCTTGAGCAATGCACTGGTATTTTTAAATTACAGCTGAACTACATGAGGTTAAAGGTGATGTAAGCAATTTTAGACATTCTAGAATTTCCACAAACTGAGCTGCTGGATTAGCCACACCCCTTCTTTCCAAAACCCTGCACACCAAAGATACCAAATTAGTTTTATAGAGACTGGCATTAAACAGAAGTGGTTGTCAAAAACAACAGAAGCAAAATATCACCCTCAACTGACAACTATTATGAACAGCATGGCATAAAAATGGCATTAAGCCTCATTAATTCGCTACAACTACAATTCTATGAGAAAGCACAAAATGATTGACAGGCAGAAATTGTCAGAGACTAATGAACTAATGAGCAAGTATGAGTAGTCGCAGCTATACTATATTATATAGTGATATTTAAATCAATATTACTGTGTGTGTGTGTGTGTGTGTGTGTGTGTGTGTGTGTGTGTGTGTGTGTGTGTGTGTGTGTGTGTGTGTGTGTGTGTATATATATAGCCGGTAAATACCGGTTTTTGAATGTTAAAACTTCCCAATGTCCAAAAATTCTAAGACTGTCTGACACAATGTCTGGTGAAAATATTAACACAATGTTTGTAGTCACTATAAATATTAGCCATTATTATTATAGGACATAACCTAGCGTTTTTTGGTTATTTTAATATTTCTCTGTGAACGAAAAGATATGTGGCAAATTGCAGTTTAGTTTTTTGCATTTCACTGTATTTTTTTGTTTTGTTTTTTTTAATTAGACGCTTGTTCCACGACTGCTGTTTTTTATGAATAAGCAGCTATAATGAACAAATGTGTATTTATCATTTGACTTGATTGTGTAATTATTATATAGCGTATTATGCATAGTCCGTCGCGTTTCAGCACAAATTAAACATTGAAATTAAATGACTGGATTTTTTCCAATTTGTCCGGTAATGTTTATAATTCCTGGACATGAAAACACCTGCAAAACACAAAACGGATATCGATCTTTGTTTAGCATGGATTTTAATGCCTTGATTCAAACGTTTCTGAACATTGCATGAACATATATATCATCACAGCCACAAACAGAACTGTAACATCTTTAAAATTTACATGAATTAAAATAAAAACTCTTATTGATATTCTTGAAGATGTAGAGATAAATAGAACTATTGATAAAGTAACTATTTAACTAAACAAAACTTTTAAATGGCACTTTTGAATGTTGAATGAAATTTTGTTTGAAATCAGCTAATATTTTGCAGAACCGATCACTAGGTGCATACCAGTAAAAGATGCTGTCCGACTTGCTGTGACAATACTGTGACCAAATACTTTTCAGACAGCCGCAGTTTTCAGAGCCACGTCTGCTTTAAAGGCGAACATAGTCTGGCGCATTGAGATGTACATAGTTAATGATAAGCATTCACTTTTAGCTGTGTAAAACACAGTATACACTTTGATCCTCTCTGTTTGAAAACCGTACTGCAGAACATATGCTATCATTGTATAGCATCATCCAAAATGTGGTTACTAGAAGACTTCTAAAACACCTGCAACGTTAGCGGTAGCATTGTCATTTTGTTTCCTTATACATCATCTTCTGATTTGCGGGCAATAGAGCAATTTATGGACATATGTCGGAAATAGGGAGTAGGAAAATCTTTTGACTGTAATGCAGCTTCATTTCCCAAAACAAACTCTGCTTACTTAATGCCAGTATCCTATCAGAGAGAAAGAGAAAGAACGGCATATGAGTAAGACTAATTAAATGAGTCAGAGAAAGTGACTTTGTGACATTGTGTTTTTTTTTTATGGTTATGGATAGATACACTGACACCAGTATGCTGAGGACAGGCACAGATGAGGTCATAATCACAGCTCACTATCTCTAGCACTGTTGCAACCCAGAAGCCCTCATGTGCTTCTCTCGGCCACTGTTTAGCAATCTACAGATCAAGTGTTCAGTGTTTTCAAGATTTTGGACATTAGATTTGGATTTCGTGCTCAATGTGTAATAATGTGCCTTTTGAGACTTTGTGTTGTGAGAGTGCAGACACCTTTCAGTATATCAGGACAATATTTAATACTCATTGCTTGTGGGCCATTTTGTTACACCATCATGTCTACCCTTAGTAGAGGTCATCAAATTTGCCAAATGTTCTTTTATATAAATCGATTTTTTAAAACAATATCTGTACACATAATAATGATAAACGTTTAGAACAACTTATCTGCCACAATCCTATAGATTGTTGATGGGTGGAGTCGTATATGTGACTACAGTACATCTATAGGCGTTCTATAATGCAGATTATAGGTATTATCGTGTTTGTGTATGTCTGTTTGACAGGCTGTTATGTGTTTTCAGTACAGGGTTTGTCAGAAACTTCTTGCACCTGCAGTCTTTAAAATATGAGCCATTGAAAATGCCTTTCATAACATGTTATATAAGCATAGTTGAGACTAAACAGACATTTCCTTACACCACCCGTCTGTTACAGCCCCCTGTCAGAGACAGAGAAATGCCCTGCATAACACATGCACATCAATTTGGATATACCATAGACTGTCATTGTTTTTGTATAAAGCCAATTATTATTAATATAGACTAACCCTAAACCACACCCTAACCCAAAAAAATATTTTTTCCCCCAAAGTATACAGTGCAAAGATAATTTCAGATGTAAAGATAAACTGCTGTTTTCTCTATTCTTGACTCACATTTTATTTTTTACATTAAATTTTTTGCACAATAGTAAACGGGACCAGTCTTCTTATTTTAATCTAACAAAAGCAGAGCCAGTATTAACTAGCCCATATGGGGCTGTGCTCTGTCCACTATCTTCCAATCAGAGCTCCTCTCCTGTGGTCCAGCCTAAACGGAAGCCACTATTTGTCCATTTCTAATTAGGGCCAGGAAATGTTTGTTCATATTGGATTGGGTGGGCCTCCTTCAGATTTCTTGGCACATTTACACAAACTATTTAAGCATCCTGTTTAAATTCCTTCTCACTGAACAAAGACCAACATGAAGTGGGTTCTTGTACACTTACATAGGAGAACTTTGTTCATCAAAAGTCAAGGCTTTAAACAATTTGTGTCAAACAGAGAATGTGGAGTATGTCAGTGTGATATATTTTTGGTAGCATTTGTAATATGCAATAAATACCAGTCACTAGTATGCTGTGATTACCTCCCTGCTAAATGCATAAAATAATCTAAAAGGGATAGTTTATCCAAAAATGTTCTATTGTGGATGACTTTCTTCTGTAGAACACAAACGAAGATTTTTAGAGGAAAATCTCCGCTCTGTAGACCCATACAATGCAAGTAAATGGTGATCAGTACTTTGAAGATTCAAAAAACACATAAAGGCAGCATAAAAGTAATCCATAAGACTCCAGTGGTTAAATCCATATGTTTAGAAGCAATTTCATAGGTGTGGGTGAGAAACTGTCATATTTAAGTCTGCAAGTACTGTAAAAATTACTATTTAATGTATATGCTATTTTTATATGCAGAACATACCGGAAAGATCATTCAGCACCTTCCTCTTTAACCAAGACTTTCTGTAATTGTGTTATGTGTATTTTATTGTTTTGATTCATTATTTTAATTTGAGCGACTGCTTAGTGGCTCACTAGCTTCCTTATGTGCATTTATTCTAGCTAAGCTTCTGGTATATTGCAAAATATTTTCCCAGAAGTAAAATTTTTAGGTAAGTGATTCATAAATTAAGTAAATATATTTGTATTATTCAAAAAATGCAAAGATATTGTAGTTAGTCTTAAGCATGTTCCCATGTACTGTAGATAGCTGGGTAAACATTAAACTCTACACTGTTTCATGTAGCTTTACTGGAATAGTTTGTTCCTCTGAACTGAGCAATAATAATGTTTTATTGTAAGGGCACTATAAAAGATGGATCTCAGTTTCCTTATAAATAATCTGGAAGAAGTGAACAATGGCATATGATAAAATGTGGTTTACATTTTGATATCTATATGCTCTCTTTTCCTTCATTATAGTATGGGAACTAAAGACTCTCAAACTTTCTTTTCCTATTTTCTTTATGGAGTTAACAAAGAGATGTTTTTCTACTGAGAGTCAGAATGTGCATTATTATTTTATCACCAAAGAATGTTTTTAAGTTAATAGTGGTGATGGTGACAGGTATTTATAGAAAAGAATATGTGGCAACTCCAGTGGTTGTTATTGGCATGTCCAACACATTCTGTTATCTGGACATGAGTAATGTGAGGGTTATAGAGAAATATTAATTTATATAATTTTATAAAACAGATATTTACAGGCCTGTATGGCAACTGGTCAATACAGTGTTCCAGACGTACACAATATAGAAATACAGTATAATACAAACACGATATCTTAAATATGCTTAAATAACTTTTAATGAACATTTGTGCATTTTTTTTTCTTTTTTTATGTATTAAGGTTATCATAGTCATTATATTTAATTAAGCAAATCCATTCACACTGTTATTGGGTGTAAAGTCCCATTGAATGAAAATAAACGTGCTCTTTTTTTTTTTATCTTAATTTTTATAAACTTTCTCTTTGTCTCTCTAGGATCGGTTGTTCTTCGTTATGGAGTATGTGAACGGAGGAGACTTGATGTTTCAGATCCAGCGCTCGCGAAAGTTTGACGAATCTCGTTCCCGCTTTTACGCAGCTGAGGTCACATCAGCGCTTATGTTCCTGCATCAACACGGCGTTATCTACAGGTATGCACACACACACACACACACACACACACACACACACACACTTAAAAACACTCAGCAGCCATGCCATGTGACTTCCCTGTGACATCAGATCCCACAAATGTTGCCAGTCCTTCTCATCATGCATCACGTTTACTGCCACTCAGCAGTGATGGGCAGTAGCTTCGCTATTACAAATAGCAAAGCTATTAGCTTAACTAAATAAATAAAATTAAAAAAACAGGTGGTAGCTTTGCTAGTTTTTAAATCAAGTAGTTTTTTTAGTAGCAAATCTATGTTTTGACTAGGTGGTGGCATAGTGTTGACAAAATCTACACCGCTACATCATGCCTTGTACCTGGAGTTTACTATCGCCAGTTCCCCTTCTGTCACTCACTTGACGTTGTGTCGAATGTAGTGACGCAAGGTGTCTTTCTTGAGAGCCTTGCGTACCTTTGAACTTGAGAAAAGGCCAATGAGAAATTGGCAGACAGAATTTGCATATCCCGCCCCCGGACATACGAGTATAAAGCGAAGCAGACGTGCGTCTGTCAGTCAGATTTTTACTTCGGAGCTGAGCGGTTGTGCAGAAGCAAGCTGAATCTCACTACTGTTCCACTCACTCGTAAGCAGAGCATTGCTGTTGGATCTACGGCACGTTACCAGTGGCTTTCTCCTTCTCTTCATGCTGTGCAGTCCACGCCCCTGGGCGCTTCGACAGTGCTTCTTCTAGCGATCACACTGAGGCAGCATTTGTAGATGGTTAATGTACTCACTGCAAGAATATGACCATGGCAGCGTTGCGGTCACGGCTTTCATTTCTCAAAGTGAATGCCACTTCAGCCGCCCCCTGCGTCGTTCCTTCTGAACACGAGGTGAGCCAGCATTCTCTCTTGAGCCCCCTGAGTTGGATGATGACGGCGCCGCTGCATCGGAGACTGGCTTCAGACTTGAGTCCCGAGATGGGCATGCGCCACGATACATGCCGTGTGTTAATCACTCCTTCCTGCCATCAGACTTTCAACCCTTGGACAGACCTCTGTTTTCTGCAGACTGGAATCCCCCTATAGCAGGTGTACAGACATGTCGTGGTCACCACAGACAACTCCAACAGCTTGGGCCGCCATGTGCAATAGGCATGCTGGCTCCTGGATAGGGCCCCAACTGCATTGGCACATCAACTGCCTGGATTTGGTGGCTGTATTCCTTGCCCTGCAGAGATTTCTCCCACTGATCTGGGTCAAGCACGTCTTGATCTGTTCAGACAGCACCGCAACGGTAGCATACATAAATCGCAGAGGCTGCGTGCGCTCTCGTCTTATGTCACAACTCGCCCGCCATCTCCTCCTTCAGGTCGCTGCATATGCCGGGCAACCTCAACATGGCAGCGGATGCATTGGTTCGCATGGCACAGGTAGATCTTGTTGCCTCCTAAGACAATTTCCACTGCCCGCTCTGGTACTCCCTAACAGAGGCCCCTCTTGGGACAGACGCACTGGCATACAGCTGGCCCCGGGTGCTGCGCAACTACGCATTTCCCCCAGTGAGACTTCTTGCACTAGTGCTGTGTAAGGTTAGGGAGTACGAGGAACAATTCACTTTAGTGGCTCCTTACTGGCCCACTCGGACTTGGTTCTCGGATCTCCTGCTCCTCGCAACAGCTCCTCCCTGGCAAATTCCCCTGAGGAAGGACCTTCTTTCCCAGGGATGGGGCACCTACGGACCGTACCACCTACGGTCGTAGACACGATCAACCAAGACAGAGCTCACTCTACCAGGCAGCTTTACGCCCTAATGGGGCGCTTCTACACAAATTTGTGTTCTTCACAGCCTGAAGACCAGCAGAGATGCACAGTTTGATCAGTGCTTTTATTCCTGCAAGAGAGTCTGGAGGGGAGGCTGTCCTCCTCCACCTTTAAGGTGTATGTTTCTGCTAACGCAGTGGACGGCAAGTCCTTAGGTAAGCACGACTTGATTATCAGGTTCCTTAGAGGTGCCCGGAGGATGAATCCTCCCCAGCCAAGCCTGTTCCATGCTCTCCGACCCCCTTAAGGGACCAGGTCGTGAACCTGCAAGCACAGCCCCAGCAGGAGGCAGACCCAGCCTTTTTGTTGCTGTGTCCAGTAAAGTGCTTTGCGTATCTATTTGGACCGCACGCAGAGCTTTAGATGTTCTGAGCAGCTCTTTGTCTGGGGAAAGGGAACGCCGTCTCCAAACAGAGGTTAGCTCTCTGGGTCATTAACGCTATCTCCCTGGCCTACCAGACCCTGGCCGTGCCCACCCCCTTGCGGGTTCGAGCACACTCGAAGAGAAGTGTGGCATCCTCGTGGGCACTGGTCAACGGCACCTCCCTAGCAGACACCTGCTGAGTGGCGTGTTGGGCAACACCCAATACTTTTGTGAGATTCTACAATCTCAGGGTTGAATCGGTCTCGTCCCATGTTTTGTCAGGTCCGAGCTAGTAGAACTCGGTAATACAGAACAGCCGACTGGGTGTTCCACTTGCACCTAGCGCCCTTCACCAAAGTGATCCAGTGCGCTGTCTCTCCCAGGTTAGCCACTAAGCTCTCACTTCCTGGATGTTCTTCCTCCCTAGCCTTCTGGCCTGCGAATTCAGTGGAGGAATTTGCGGCCAGACCCACTAAGAGCCTCAGGTGCTCTGTACTGTGGTATGGCTCCACAGGCCTAATTCCCTCTTCAGGCAACTCCCTGTGATGTATTTTCCGTGGTACAGTCCCCCTGTCAGCGGACCAGCATCACCCTTGGACAGTCCCTCTGCCCCTGGTCTCTATGTTTGTAAAGCTCCTCCCTCGCAGCAGGTAGGACCTACCACCATGCCACTTCCACATGTGGCTTGACAACCCATGTGACGTATTGGCCACTGTAAAGCGGGTTAAGGGAAAGGAGGAGGCAAGAACTGGCTTGACAATATAAATAATAGTTTAATGGTAAACTGAAAGAAAAACAAATAAAAATAAACACAGAGCAGCTCCATGTTATTCTCACACTCTCTCTCGAACCATCGTCATCGGCCACCCTTATCCCTCGCGCACCCCCATCAGGCTGATTGGGGACTGGCCCCGCCCTCCTCCACTCTAGACCCAAATGTTACCTCCCCCCAGTCTGGGCAGGATGAGCACCTTTTTTTGGGGGCGTTGGGGAGGGTTACGTGTGGCCGATACAGTTGCTTCTAGCACGCAGTAGCTTGCTAGCACCTGTATCAGCAGTTCACATAACACAGTCTAGTGTATGGCGTTTTTAAATGGGACCACTTGTGTCACTACATTCGACACAACATTGAGTGAGTGACAGAAGGGGAACATTGTGGTTACTGTTGTAACCTCCGTTCCCTGATGGAGGGAATGAGACGTAGTGTCCCCCTTGCCATGACACTAGACCTACCACTGTAAAAGGCCATACCTTATTCTTGTCTCCTCAGTGCAAAAACCTGACTGACAGATGCACGTCCACTTCCGTTTATACCCGTATGTCCTGGTATGCACTCGCACAACAAGAACAAAGGAAATTTTACAACACGGAAAATAAAGATAATGCTGGTTGCTGTGGATCTACAATCAATGGAAACCAAACCTGCAAATGTATCCTATCATTTGCCAGTGATGAAGGTCTTTTTTAAGTTCAACATGTTTGCAGCTTTTTAACGACTTCTGCATGTAAAAAGAGTAAATGAGTATAAACACTTAGTAGACTACACATAATCAAAAAGTGCCATGGCATTAACATGTTACTTTATTAACATGTACCATTACCTGGGAGCACCATGTTAATGCAATAGTATATGTATATGGTAACCATATAGCAAAGTACCATTGTATTCTTTTAATTACCTTGAAGCACCTTCTAATAACTATGGTATATAAATATGGTAATCATGTATCAAATTATCATGGTGAACCCATGGTATTCTTTGAATTTCCTTAAAGCACAATGTAAATACTATAATATATGCATATGGTAATCATATATCAAATTACCATGGCAGTACCATGGTATTCTTTAATGTACTTTGAAGCACCATGCGATTTATGTTACATAAATTTGGTAATTAAATGGAATTACCTTGAGTATCTAAATACCTGAAATACCTAAAGTATCTGATACATCATCAATACATTGTTATTGCTCAGATGTGCTCACATACAGAATTTGGCCTTTGATCAAAAGATTCCAGTACATACAGAAATTCAACAGCAAGACACAGAATTACAGGATAACATGAATATTATATGTACACAGAGTTTTTATACAGAAATGTGCAAAGGCAATTATGTTCAAATTGGTATGTGTTTGTAGAGGTAGTAGTATAAATATGAAAAATAAAATTTAAACATTTAAATGTTTCATATTGAACACATGGGTATTGTATAGCATGAATAAATAAAAATTTACTAATTTTTTACTTGCACATACATTTTAAAAAGCACCATACTGTATAATATTATACTGTATTGCACTATACTGTATTATGCTATACCATGGCTTTGATAAACATTATGGGAATAAGTCTTTTAGATGCTTTGTCTATGACAGTATGTCTCATGCTTCTGGTTGGCAAAAAAATAGCTTAAATTTAGCAAGCTACTTTTGGTGTGTAGCATGTAGTGTAACTTGCTACTTACTTTGAAGTGTAACTTTTAGTTTAGCTTAACTCATTTTTCTGTTGAGTAGTTGGTAGCTTAGCTAGCTAAATTTTTGCTAAATGAGTAGCTTGCACAGCAGTGTCACTTAAGTTTCTTTATTTTTTGTTCCAGCTCTGAAGTAGATGCTAATTAAGATTATGATTCAAATTTATTGTCATTGTGCAGAGTACAGAGCCAATGAAATGGAGTTGTTTTCGCATATCCCAACTAAGCTGGGGTCAGAGTGCAGTGTCAGCTATGAAACAGCATCCCTGCAGCAGGTAGGGTCAAGGGCCTTGCTCAAGGGCCCAACAGTGGTATCTTGACTGTGTGGGGCTTGAACCCCCGACCTTTCGGTCAGTAACCCAGAGCCTTAACCGCTCAGCCACAACTGACATTTGATGACATTAATTAATGACATTTGACTCGGGAGAGTTTGCAAAGATCAGTTTACTTTCTCAGTAAAGTGAAGTCTTCATTCAGGTCAGATCAGTTTTGTTGATCCCAGAGAAAGCAGGAAATACAGTGTGTACTGTGAGCTGATTGCAGCTCTGAGCTCTTGATGCTTTGCAAAGTTCTTTACCAGAGGCAGATAATATGAAACAATTGCACCAATGCTCAAGAGACGAACCCATGCCCTTGTTTAAGGTATGCAATTGCAGTGCTGAGAGCAGGTCTTTTCCTGTCTCTATACAGAACTGCATGAAGCCCCTTCACTTTTTTTGCATTTCTTTATGCACAGTCACCCATTTGTGTTTTAGTTTAATTTTAACATTTAAAAAACAGTATTTGCTTAATTTCTGAATCGATTTACCAATTAAGGATGTCACTGAGTGTCCCTAAAGGGAGGTTTTCCCAGGCCATACTTTAGTTTAGTACGTTCACACACATACCCCTAAACCTTGCTTTCCTTGTGGGAGTGTTGTCCGGTTCCCAAAGTATAGTTGATTTCAGGTAATATTGTCCTTGTTGTGGCAGGTTCTCATAATGTTGGCAAAATCTCTCTTTCTGTCTTTCTATCACAAAAGCAATCAGACTTAAAAGCAAAAAGATATCCTGAAGGCTAAATACAAAGGCTGCAAATGGTCACGTGCCCGGAGAAAAGCACAAAAAGCAATATTCTTTATCTTGGGTAGATACTGTAGTACTAAAAATCCTCCACACTCATGCTGAATCCTTCAAGATACAAGAGGTCAAACTACATATGCCCCCATTTGAAACAGCTCTCTTTACTGCAGTGTTAAAGCCCCTATCTCCCCCTTCCCCAATGCGTTATCATGTCGAAAATGCTTGCCTTCAATGTTCTGATGTTTTAACATATTGATTACTCTAATCCGATAAAGTGTTTTTATGCTGATTAATACTGTCAATGTCCAACTATCTTCTGCAGTTTTTGAATTTTGATAAAAAAATTGTTATTCAAAGAGAGATCAGATTAATTAGATTTACTGAAGTGAAAGTAATAGTTAGTTCCTTTTCATCATGAGTAATATTAATAGTTTATTCACTGATTTGAAAAGATGATAATCAAATGTTTCCTGATTTGTGGCGCGTAATGTATTATATCTTGTAAGTGATGTTGTAAAATGTGTAGATTGATTTTACATGAAAGACCTGGCCTCAGGGAAACTTGAGGAATGTAAGTGGAGGTGGGTTGTATTAGTCAATTAGAGCACCAATCTTTGGAATAAGAGGCCTCCTTAGCCTCCAGCAATATGAAAACTCTTCCAACTTTTCTTCTACTGCTCTTATTTTTTTCTTAAGGAGTAAATTTAAGAACAAAATGTTAAAAATGTACTGCAAACTTTTAAGTGTGGTTGGGTGTACTCTTCTAGAATATTAGATTTCCTCGAAGTGTGCCAAGATCTGTCTGTTGTATGATTTATTTCCATCTCATTTTTCTGATAATACTGTCAAATATCTATTTACAGATGATTTATTGCATATGTGTGATTATCAGGACTTTTTTTTTTAGGATATTTAGGCCATTATTAACACAGCCCATTTCCATTTAGTTTTTAAAAAATGTAATCCTTAGGACTAGCTATTCACACAACATTCTTGCAAGTGTTGAAATCGTATTTGTTTGTTCGGACAGTTTAGTCAATATCCAATATATATATATATATATATATATATATATATATATATATATATATATATATATATATATATATATATATATATACATATATATATATATACATCGGTAGCCATACTAATTGCTTGAGCATCAGCTCACATAGTTCATAATCAGTTGGCTGTGGCCGAATGCCACGCACTTCACTATATGGGGAAAGACTTGACTTCGGAGATTGCTGTAGACATTCCTGCACATTGTGTTTGACGTTATGCTGTATACACATTGCGTTCCAAATGACGAAAAACAAACAAACAAAACAGAAAAAACACTGAAAATCAAAAAGTTACTATTCAGGGTGAAACGAAAATCTGATTTTAGTAGTAAAATTTCAAACCACAAATGACGTGGTTTGGGTCATGTTTGTGAAAATATATATATTTTGCTGTTTAAATGATACACAACTAAACAGATTTAAGTAAAATGCTCCATAATTTGGCTTTTTTATGCTGCCAGTTTGATTAAAACCTAATTCATAGAACCATTTTGATGGAAAATTACCATTATCACTGTATAACTTCACCCAACTGCTAGTTTGTGGTCGGAGCCTAATACATACACTGACTGAGCTCATGGCCCTAATAAAGTCCCCTGATGTGGTCTTCTGCTGTTGTAGCCCATCCACCTCAAGGTTCGATGTGTTGTGCATTTTGAGTTACAGTAGCTTTTCTGTCAGCTCGAACCACTCTCATCAACAAGGCATTTCTGTCCGCAGAACTGCCAGTCACTGTTTGTTTTTTGTTTTTGGCATCATTCTGAGTAAACTCTAAAGACTGTTGTGCATGATAATCCAAGGAGATTAGCAGTTACAGAAATACTCCATCCAGCCCGTCTGGCACCAGCAATCATGCATCGGTCGAAATCACTGAGATCACATTTTTCCCCATTCTGATGGTTGATGTGAACATTAACTGAAGCTACTGACCTGTAGCTGCATGATTTTATGCATTGCGTTGCTGTCACACGATTGGTTGATTAGATAATCAGATGAATAAGTAGGTGCACAAGTGTTCCTAATAAAGTGCTCAGTGAGTGTATTTTCTTCTTTTGGAAAGTGGGGAGAAAGAGAGTGTGAGAGAGACAGCCAAAAATAAAATGTATCTGTTTGATCTGTTCTGCAGGTCAATGCTTGTCCTCCGAACAGACTTGCTGTCTGATTAGGATGTATTGAACCATCCATTCGCCCAGCGTCAACTCTCTTTACTTTTACAGTATTGTCTGTTCTTGAGTGTTTAGCTGAGATTTTTTTTAACTAAGGCTGATCAGTGATGAGGGGCTCTATGGAAAAATCACTCCACACACAAAAGGAACACAGGAAGGATTTCAATAGGGCCTAATTATGTGTATACAGTAAATGCACATGCTGGTGTCCATGCAAGCATGGCATGTGTTCTTGTGCATTGAGTTATATTTAAAATCTGAGGTACAGAATCTAATTAAAACCTGGAAATATGCCTGAAAGTTTTAGGATGTAAAAAGAATTAAAGCAAAGATCCGTTATGAAGTCACTTATCCAGTAAGCAAATCTTAACTCAGTTTTCCCTGCTTACTGTACATTGAAGCACACAACATGCTCTTTGGAAAAATTTTAAAACATGCAGGTATAACATGGATCATTAGGTTTTGTATCAACCCGTGGAGTTTATGCCAACTCAAGTGCATGCTGTCATTTAAGCAAAAGGAGGGACACTCCAAACACTAAGAAATTAGGTTGTGTAAATGTATTCAATTTAACTTTTCACTCAAATTGTTGTGTTGATAATATAATTTGTTATGAAAAAAAAAAAGATGTAAGCATGCATTAGTCTTGGCACATGTGGGTTTGGCGAAAGTGCGCATGCAAAGCACTAATGGGCTGGGTCAAGTTCAATTTAAAGGTGGGACACAGCTTCTGAAGGAGCACTGAAAGGGCGAGGAGTGTGTTTGATTGGCTGTTGAGTTCAATTAGCAATTGTCTTTCTCAGGAATCACTTACTCCACCTTTAATTCGGAGTTCCTTTTCAAGTTATTTCACCATCACTATTACAGGCTAAAGTATATTCCCTGTCAAGCACCAGTGATAGAAACAAAGATAGCACATTCATAATTTTAGAATATTTAATTATATAATATTACATTTTTTGTAAACGTATGCTATTTTGTTTATGAACTCTTTGTTGAACATCAGGCATATTTCCAATGACACTCCTTTTATATGACTTTATAAAATGTGGTTCTTGTCAGGACTTGGATGTAGGCTCTGTTAATTTATAGAAAATGTAAGTGTTATTAATTAATTTGATCTACTGACACATAATCATTGCTAGTGTTAACAGTGATGGTATCGGCCTTCCAGTTTTGTTTAGTTTTTTCACACTTCACTTTTACCAGTCGATTATGCTTTCAAAATTAGTAATTTATTGAAACATAAAAAAACTTAAGCCAAAAATATTTCTAAATTCAAATTACATTTCAAACGAAACTAAAAAAATAATTAAAATAACGAATGGTCAAAGAAATCTTATTTAACCACCTCCCAAAATGTAAACATTTTACCATTAACTTCTTTCACCTGCCCCTATTGCAATGACATAAAAATCATTCTACTACAACAGGTAGAAAAATACCAATAGAAATTTGATAATAAATTAAATTGTGACTATAAACGTAATAATAATAATTATTATTAAGAAATAAACCATGACCTCTAGAAAAAATTGTGTTTCATAAATAGCTACAACAGTGATTGTCAGGGACATAATTTATGTTCAACTATATTTTCAGAGTTTGGACATGAACTTTAATATCACCTGCTGGTGAAATCCACAAACTGCAAATGCAGGAACAGAGTTTAGACTTTGGCCTGAGAATATAGGTGCTTCTGAAACGTCTAAGCACAATTAGTTTTTCCTTGTGCTTTGCACCACTTCATTAACATACAACACACCCACAGTTTACGTGCATACCCCCACTAATCCACGCCCACTTGTGCTTTGCGCTTGCATGAAATTTGGCCTTTTTCTTTTAAACTGTGCTCTCAAAAAATTTTAAATACAATAAAAATAGATGATGTTGCGCACTTGTTGTGCTGCAGCTAGCCCGGTCACGAAAATAGAGCCCAGAGTGTAATCGCCTGTTGGTTGCTATCAGATTTGTTTCTGTGGCCTCAGTTGAAGGGCCATGATGTTTCAAGTGAAACACTGAAGCATTTGTGTGACCTTGAGAAGTAGCTGCCATTGTTAAGGACGTCCCACTCAAGCAACTTTCATTCAACCCTTCCTGTGCAGTGGATGACAGCTCCCGGGTTAAGAGTAGCTGTTGTCCAGTTTGATGGGCTGTTGTAATGTCAAGTACATATCACACTAAAATACTTTTACCTTTCTTGGTTGCTATCGAAAATAGAACAGTTACATAAACCTGGGCCCACCCCGCCCTCATCGGAACAGTGCCTCTGAAAAAGATCTTTCCTTGACTGATGCCAGCAAAGAAATGTTGACATTTTTTGCCAATCAACCATCAAAGGCCATGCCTGTTCAGCCCCCCCTTGTGCTATCTTTGTCCAAGCAAGCTTTATAGAACCATCAACAAAACATTTCACTTTATATGCTTTCAAAATCACAGATGGGTGAGTTAGTGAAAGCCAGAGAAAATAATACGGTTTTAACTGACATATGATCAGTGATATAAGAGGATTTTCCCACATGTGGCACATACAAGTGCTGTTGTTTTTCATCCGTTTCTATCCTCCTTTTCTGCCTTCTTTTTTCCACTTGTTTTTTCTGTTGTATGTTAAGTGTCATGGGAACTCAAACTTCCTTACGATACAAATCCATGGAGTCTTTAGTGTCATTACTTTTTTATAATACTTGTCTGCAAGTATTATAAAAACACAATAGCCTTTTCTCATGATACATTTTGATAGACTGTTTTACAAGAGCAGAGTTAATCCTTGTCTGCAAAAGTGTTTAAATAAATACACACCTGCAATGTGTGTGCAGATAGTAGGAGCTGTTTAGTAGCAAACCACACCCTGACTTCTGTATAGCTCAATATAACAGACATATAAACACTCTGGCCTTGTTTACACCTGGTATTAAAATGCGAGAGTTTTTGATTTTAGGACTACATATATTGCTCACTATGTCAGGGTTTTAATATATATATAATATATTTTAATATATCTGTCAACATGTTTCTCCCAAATAAACTTGGATTTTATTTTCACCTCAAAGGTAAGTTTTAATTGGGTTTCTCATTTATTTTAGTCAAGTATCTGTTGTAAATGTCATTGCATGTTGATATCAGGCATTCTGAAGACGGTCGGTGAAGTCTTTTGTATGACTGTGTATTGGCTTTTCCATTTATTATCTGATTGCATGGTAGGGTTCTTTTAAAAACACTATTTTTAGAACACTGGATGGTTGACAGGTGAGTAGGAATGCTTGTGTCCAGGACATATTAGGAATGATTAGTGTTAACAATACAAATGTGATGTGGTCGCATGCATTTCTGACTACCTCCAAATGTGGTTCGAATGATCCGATCACAAAACGTTCAGTACCCCGTTTGCACCCTTAGTGCTGACCACTTGTGAACAAATCGCCCAAGATGGATGTTAATACTAGGTGTAAATGGGATCAAACACACACTGTGTAACCTACACAACCAAGAAGCTGTGTGTAGCAGAGAACTCAAATGCATGACCTGGCGCAGCATCCATTGGCTGGCATAATCTCGCAGACAAAAATCTCACACATTTCCTTTCATGATCAGAAGTTACGATGATCTCACTCTCCTCTTACCCTTCTTACTCTGCCTCCCTCATTAAAGATGATATCTTTAAGTAGATAGAGAATGACAAGAGCTGATCGGCCAGCGTTGCTCAGATGATTAAACCTCAGGATGGAGGCCATGCTGCACCGTGTGTCATCTGCCGCTGTCAAAGGTGTAGGCATATCAGGGAGGCTTCGGAAAACAATGAGTCATTCTTTATTGACTACACAAGCCAGAGCTTCTCAGGTGTATGGTACTGTGATATAAGACTCCTTTATGGCTCATTAACTCACACACTCAAGGCACAGATCACAGAGAGACCACCAGTCACACTTCAATTCATTTGAGTTTAGTGTCCCCTTTCAGTGCAGTCTACCCAGATGCATTTGTTAAGATTATACTAGAACACAGGGTGTAAAAAGTACAGAGAAATTATACTTAAAGGGATAGTTCACCCAAAAAAGGAATATTTTGTCATCATTTGATCCAAACCTTCCATGGAACACAACAGGAGATATTAGTCAGAATGTTGGCCATAGTCACATTCGTCGCATCTTATCTATCTATCTGTCTGTCTGTCTGTCTGTAATTCGAGCATAACTGTGGAGTAAAAGGTGTGATTTTGTTTTCTTTGGAATTGTAATTGTAAAGAGAACCTGTATTCATTTTCATTAGTAGGGTACAGCAGGATTAAAGGCACATCTTAAGGAAAATGTGCTTATTTTCTGGTTACAAAGTATCAAGATGGAAATAATAATTTTTTTAGTGAATAAAATAAATAAGTATTTTGTCTCATCATTCCAGGGATTCTCATTAGCTACATACATTTACAACATTTTTAAAATTATTTAATATTAGATAAAATGACCTAAAAATCAAACAAGCGATGAACTCACAAATCAGAAATGTTTTGCAGTGTAAAGCGACAAATAGGTTTTAAGGAAAGTACTGTGGACGTTTTTGTTGCTGTTTAGTGTTTTTGGGGGGCTTACATTTAATAATCTGTCATCAGGGGTCCTAGGTAGCTCAGCCAGTAAAGATGTTGACTACCCCACTTGAAGTCGCAAGTTTGAACCCAGGGGTGTGCCAAGTGACTCCAGTCAAGCCTCCTAAGCAGCAAATTGGTCCGGTTGCTAGGAAGGGTAGAGTCACGTTGGGTTAACCTCCTCGTGGTCGCTATAATGTGGTTCTCGCTCTCGGTGCGGCACGTGGTGTGTTGTGTGTGGATGCCGCGGAGAATAGTGTGAAGCCTCCACATACGCTAGGTCTCTGCGGTAACGCACTCAACGAGCCACGTGATTAGATGCGCGGATTGACAGTCTCAGACGTGGAAGCAACTGAGATTCGTCCTCTGCCACCCGAATTGAGGCGAGTCACTACGCCACCACGAGGACTTAGAACGCATTGAGAATTGGACATGCCTATTTGGGGAGGAAATCTGTCATCATTTATTCACCCTCATGTCATTCTAAACCCATGTGAGTTTCTTTCTTGCATGGAACAAGTGAGTTTTCTATTGTAGCAGAATGTCCAAGCTGTTCTGTCTGATAACCATTTACATTTATGGTATGAAAAAGAATGACAATGAAAGTAAATGGATAATTTTGTTGTACATTTTCCAATCTAATATTTTTGTAATTGCATGGACAAGAGCAGTGAATTCTTTTAAGTTTCTCCTTTTGTGTTTCATGGAAGAAAGTCCTGTGGGTTTAGAACAACATGAGGGTGATCTTTTAAGTATAGCAATGATGTTCACTTACTCAAGTACTTTATAACCTTGCTGGAGTGTCAGTGTCTTTGTGGACTGAAGTTCCAAGAGCACATGTGAAGCAGTTTCCTCGAGAGATTGACCTGAGCATGCGGTCACCAGGCTCAGTTGCGCCTTTTCTCTATTTTTTTTTTTTCCATTTTTTATCTTTATTTTGTTTTGACACACTGAGAAAACAAGATTTATCAGGCATAACGATCAGATTAGCTCCTCTGAACATTCCATTCCTGGAGGTCCCAGCCAGTTTGTCCAGGTGTGTGTAACACACACACACACACACACGCACGGTGTGCACATCCAGAGGCATACACTGGTGTCCTGCACATACCTGTTTGTTATGAGATATATGCAAATAACTATACAACCAATGGGGTTCAAAGACTCCACTTATGAAAATGTATTTTAGATTTTTTTCTTAAATAATTATGTTTAATAATAATGTTTCTTTGTTTTACATTACAAGTCTTTATATTTGATTTTGAATACCAGGTTTTCAATGTGGTTTCATACTTTTGAACTCTACTGTATTTAGATAAGTATACATTCATTATTGTAACTGTATGTCTGCAGATCACTTGTGATGAAATGAGCTGATCATGCAAAATCCTGTAGAGACACTGCACATAATCACATAACTGACATGGCTGGCATGTCTTAATGAACTCTTCAAACTTTCCCCACTGACAGTATTCAATGTTATTAATGCAAATAAATGTCCTCTGCCAGATTCCGCTGTCTGTATCCTAACTGACACGTAATAAGGTCTCATCCTTTAACCTTTTTTATAATATAGATCCTTTATAAATAGGCATTATAAATCTCTCCATGTGCTTTTTCGACTCTACAGCAACAAGCACAAACTTCCCCCTTAGTAAAACAGCCTATCTGCTCTGGGGCAACTGGAGCAAGTCAGCAATTCTGATATTATCGTGTGCTCTTTGTGAGGCGTTCAGCTATTTCGCTAGAGTCTTCTATAGCGCTAAGCACAATTGTTAACCCATCCCCATGTTCTTAAGTACAGATTTTGAACAAAGGTAAGGCTTTTCAATATGTGCTTATATTATGTGCCTATTATAGATTGGAAGTATGGGGGTGAATCTCATAGGTCACAATAGGTCACATTTAAAAATTTATAATTTTGGAAATATTTTTGTTTTCATAAATTAAATAAAAAATTTCTAAATCAAAATCAACCAGTAGAAGTGAAGTGTGTTGCAATCATTCAAGCTTCTTATGCAGTCTTTGTTTATATCACTGGTGCTTAAAGGAATGGACTGTATAATAGGACACAGATGGTGGAATAACCGGAGAAGAACCTCAGAATTAAATTGCACTTGACCCAGCCCATTAGCGTTTTGTGCACACTTTCGCCAAACCAACTTGTGCCTTGACTTTGCGCATGCTTGCACGAAAATACAAAACTTCACGACCATGCCCATTGACTTTGCGTGTAAGACATATAGCGTCATAGTGCTACACTTAGCTCTAGTGCTCTTAAAATAGGACCCATAATTTCTTAATGTTTCCTTTATATTTTGGATTGAAAACTTAACCCATACATGTTCTTGACATTCACCCATTGAAAGATTTTAGGGTGGGGAGGGGAAGTGATGCGGGGACACACAGATGAAATCTGCCATCCTAGGTGGCCTGTTGGGTAAGGCTCTTGTATTGGCACAGCAATGGAAATATCCAGCATACAGCCCCCTGTTGCTGTTGTTTACTTTATGCTCGATTTATAGGTCTTAATACAGTTATAAGCCACCCTAAGCTCTGTGATTTTGCTCATGTGAAGATGTTTTTCATACCTTTGAAAGCTGTCTTCAAAGGCTATGGTACAACATGTTGAGTACTTCTGAAATGAAGTCTAACATGCAGCCATATCAGGAATGGAGCAATAAGCAGGTTAAGTGCCATGTGTTTGTTGTAAAGGTCTATAGCACGTTCAGGCCCTTAAGTTTCCTTAGATTATCTGTCAGCTTACTGCAGGGGTCGGCAACCTTTTTGAAATGGAGTGCCATTTTTTATTTTTAGTTTAAGTCCACTTGTGAAAATTTTTCTATTTTGCATTTTTCTATTATTATCATTAATTTTTCATTACAAATGATATTGTCAGCATAACAGTTTGATTGAAAAATTTGAGTAAAACCAAAGAAAATTGTGCACCTGACCTGAATTGCAATCTACATCTTGATGTAATCCTTCCTCATGATCACGCAAAGTGTTTTCATCAGCTGAATCAGGGAGTGTGATGAGACTCACGCTGCGCATGCAAGCCATTCGCGCATCACAAGCCGATCAACTATTTAGCCCTTTTCGGTGATTCACACCTGCAAAATCCTAAAACTTTATGTCCAGGTTTAATTTATATTTTTAATAGATTTTTGAGCCCCACAATGTGGGTTTATGTTTTCTCTTTTAATCGTTTAATGTAATTTTGAGTGTGACCATAAGGATGCAGAATGCAGAATCTCAAGAATTAATGAAACATGGAATGTAGTCATCTGCGCAGCCTGACCGAAATAAATACTTAACCAAATGTGAAGCGCTGCTGGCTCGTGGTGCGTGAATGGCTTTCACCGCTGTACGAGTCTGTTGGGTATACAGCAGTCTCGTCACATTTTATCCTTTTGTTTAGCCTCCCATTCAGCTCATGAAAACACGCTGTGTGAACATGAGGAAGGATTACATCAAGATGTAGATTGGAATGCAGGTGTGGAATTTCATATGAATAAAATAGTCTTCTCTCTCGCCATTGCTGGCGTGCCAGTGATTACCCCCTACGCCTGCCAATGCCGGAACGTGTGCCATAGGTTGTCAACCTCTGGCTTACTGTCTCACAAGCGTGCTGAGCCCTTCTCAACAATTTATTAGAAAGTTTAAGCTAGGTACAAAAAATAAAAACTTTTGTGGTCTAATTGTGTCTCATTTTAAATTCCTTGTCACTGCAGAGACCTGAAGCTGGATAACATTCTGTTGGATGCTGAAGGCCACTGTAAACTTGCCGACTTTGGGATGTGCAAGGAGGGCATTCTGAATGGCGTCACGACCACCACCTTCTGTGGGACCCCAGACTACATCGCCCCTGAGGTACAACTCCATTACACTGCCCTACAAAGACAAAACACAGTAATGACTTTAAAGTTTTTTGATTGCCCAGCCAAATGTGGATTATAAAAAAGTCTCTTACTTTTTTTTTCTGAATCTGAGAATATTTAAGCCAAAACCGTATGTCACAGGACAGATCATGGTCTAAGAGGCCCCATTTTGGTCATAACTTAATTTTGACAAAATATGTAGGACTCCCTTTTGCAGGCCATTACAGTTGAGCTACTGTATGCTCATGTAACCCAACTCATGAGTTTTAATCTCAGGAAAATCAAGTGATTGAAGTGTTGGCCAAAATGCGTAAATGTAAATGTCAAACATTCAGCCTAGCAAACCATAATGGAAAAAACCAGTACCAGTGGTTTTTCACGTCATCTTTACACAGATCTTTATCTCTTTCACTTTCAGATCCTGCAGGAGTTGGAGTACGGGCCATCAGTGGATTGGTGGGCTTTGGGCGTGCTCATGTATGAGATGATGGCAGGTCAACCTCCATTTGAAGCTGACAACGAAGACGACCTGTTTGAGTCAATTCTCCATGATGACGTTCTTTATCCTGTGTGGCTCAGCAAAGAATCAGTCAGCATTCTGAAAGCTGTAATTGGACCATTTTTTTTCTTGACATGATTTATTCTGTTTGTCAATGTGGTTTGTGGTTGGCCCATTTTTTCATTTCTTATTCTACCCCTGTTCGTAATCTTCTCTCTTCCTGCAGTGCTGCATTGGGCGGTGTACGGTCATACGCCCTGCTTCACTTTCCCTTTGTCCTATTCAACCTTCCTCTG
Organism: Moxostoma hubbsi; assembly: GCA_032164185.1. NCBI lineage: Eukaryota > Metazoa > Chordata > Actinopteri > Cypriniformes > Catostomidae > Moxostoma > Moxostoma hubbsi. The sequence continues at coordinate 17,082,361 of JAVLUX010000035.1, read as the reverse complement.
TTGATTACCTCCCCTTTCCCTGTTTTCCTCATTCATCCTCCTTCCATCCCTGGGTTCTGGTACTTTTACCTCCGACTTACAAAATACACTAATTTTATGGACACAAGTTGGCATATTTAAAGGATGTTTTGTGTTCAATGCAAGTTAAGCTCAAACAACAGTATTTGTTGAAAAAAAAATAAAATTTCAACTCGTACCTCTTTTACTTTACAAAAGGATAAAGTTACAGTGACAATTTTCGAGGGTTTAAAGGCAGAAATGTGAAGTACTTACATTCATTCTTCTGTTAAAACGTATGTATTGTTTGATATGTAAAGTTGTTTATATCAATGTTTTTACAGTCATTTTGGGGTTTTAGGGTTTGTTGACATTACATCATGGTAACAAAGTTGTAAAATTGGCTATACCTTTGCACAGAAAAGGTAAAATCATGTTAACACGCATATTGCTTATGTCTTGTGGCTTTACTTTTGAAACGGCGAGTATTTTGACATTTACAGATTGGCCCCATTCACTTTCATTGTAAGTGCTTCAGTGGTACATATATTTTTGCTTTTTTCTAAGAAAAGGAGAGGCAAGTCAAAATAAATTTTTGTGCTATTCAGTATTATGCCACAAATGCTGATTTTTAAGCTTAACTTGTATTGAATCTGGAATATTCCTTTTAAGGTGTTGTAAGCGGTTGCAGTCAGTCATTTTGCTAACTTCCAAACTCACTCCATTATTCAGGAAACTTATTTCAGTATATACAGTATGTCAAAGATGGACATTTTAATGTGTTGTATTCCAAACAAATTGCTTACAGCACCTTGATTGTTCATAGCCCTTTACTTATCCCTCACAGCCCCTTTTTTTTAAATCACGTGATACATTACATGGAATCTTTTCTTTTTCTTCAGTTTATGACAAAGAGCCCTAATAAACGTCTGGGGTGTGTGGTGACCCAGGGGCTGGAGGAAGCCATCAAAGTCCACCCCTTCTTCAGAGAGATTGACTGGGTCCTGCTGGAGCAGAGGAAGATCAAACCACCCTTTAAACCTCGCATCGTAAGCGTTCTTGCGTTCTCACACATAGAAACTAACACACACAATCAAAAAGTACTCACTATGATTACACATGTCACAACTGCTCAATTCATACATATTTTGTCTCCAAAACACACCAATACAGCATGCACACATTGACTTTATCTCTCATGTTCCTCTGTCTTTAGCGTTTGTGGTCTAAACTGAAAGTCGGATGCCACAACGGCACTTCTCGGCTTCTGCTTTCCCATGGTGGGGGGATGGGCTGTGTGTTTGTTTGTGTGTGTGTGCTTGCAATTGAGAGGTCACAGAATGCTTAAGGGGAAAGGTGGCCGCTACTTGATCTCTTGCCCTCTGAGTAACTTCGAGCTGACGTTCATATACCGCTTACCAACTTACTTTCTACATTTAAATATGCACCTGTAGAACTTAAAGGGATAGTTCAACCAAAGAAGAAATTTTTGTCATCATTTACTCACCCTAAAGTTGTTCCAAATTACTTTTTTCGTCCATGGAAAGCAAAATGAGAAATTTTAAAGAATGTGCTTGTCGCTTTTTCCCATGCAATTATAATTAATTGGGACTGGAACTTTCAAACTTCAATTAAGATGCAAAAGACCATAAAAGACACACCAGCTTTGGGTGACAAATAGACAGAAATTTAAGTCATTATTCACTGAAAATGTTGGCATCCACCCCAGCTCTCCTTAGCGTATTTGTATGACATTTAATAAGAGAAATACAATATCAATGTCTGTTTTATGAACAGATCATTCAGACTGTTTTTTTTTTAAAAAAAAAGCTCAAGCAATTAATTGAAAACAATTTGTTCCCAAACGGCTCCTTCCATAACCATACCAAGGAAAACTAGGGCAGTTTTCAAGATTTTGAGTGAATAAAGACTTAAATTTCAGTCTGTTTCTCACGCAAAGCTATCACACATCTTTGAAGCCTCCTTTATGAAGCTTGAAATTAATTGAATGGACCCCATTCATTGTAATTGCATGGAAAATAGCAACCAGAACATTCTTAAAAATTCCTCTTTTTCTGATCCACGGAAGATTGAAGTTTACCGTGTTTGGAACAATGTCATAAGTAATATAATTAACAGAATTTTCATATTTTGTTGAACTATTCCTTTCACTGAAAATATTCCCTGTTTCTTATAACAGCACATGAGAGAAAACCTGAAAATGCCATGCCGGTTATACTTATACAATGCCGGTTATACAAATACGTTTTCTGTTTGTCTCTGACTCTCATTGTAGAAAACCAAGCGTGATGTGAATAACTTTGACCAAGACTTCACTCGAGAGGACCCTGTGCTCACACCAGTGGAGGAGGCCATCATAAAACAAATCAACCAGGATGAATTTAAGGGTTTCTCTTACTTTGGAGAGGAGGCTTCATCTTAAAGCCCTGGCACCTATCAGTTCATATAAAAACACACAGTAAACATGCATACATCACCACGCATTACATTATACATTCTCCACAGATGTGCTGAAGACCACAGGTTGGGCTCAGAGCAGAAGAGCCAGTCCCTATGTTCGGAATTCAGTTCTCCTTTACTGCTGTTTTCATTCTTTTATTCTTCTCTGTATCTCCAAAAGAGAAACATTTGTACTGCATATTCTCATGACAGTGGATGTCATAGAGTACCCGGCCTCTACAGTAATGTCACTGTAATGTTTCAAAAAGCTACTAGTTTGAAAACCAATCAGAAAAGAATGTCCTCCAGAGCCCCAGAAGGAAGGGTCGGAACGCACTACCTTAAACCAAATTGACAATACCAATGATTGTACTACCATTTGGACACCAGTCAGGTCTCCATAGTCCCTGATGGAAGCGGTTGTGCCCTTGAGGAAGAATATACCCTGCATACGTGACAATGAATGAAACATGTTGTGCTGTGCAGTCAAATGCCTTTTTGTGTATTCAGGTGACATTTTGGGAGCAATTTTATAAATATATATATTAAAAGACATTAAAAAAAGAACTTTGTAGTATATATATACTGCCGGCCAAAAGTTTGGAATAATGAACAGATTTTGCTCTTATGGAAAGAAATTGGTACTTTTATTCACCAAAGTGGCATTCAACTGATCACAATCTACAATCAGGACATTAATAATGTGGAAAATTACTATTACAATTTGAAAAAAAAAAAAAAAACATTTCAGGACTTCAAAGAGTTCTCATAAAAACAATCCTCCATGTGTAGCAATGACAGCTTTGCAGATCCTTGGCATTCTAGCTGTCAGTTTGTCCAGATACTCAGGTGACATTTCACCCCACACTTCCTGTAGCACTTGCCATAGATGTGGGCACTTAGATGTCTTGTCGGGCACTTCTCATGCACCTTACAGTCTAGCTGTTCCCACAAAAGCTCAAAAGCTATTGCATCCTGTGGCAACTCAAAAACAAACACAAACACAATGTTAAGCTTCATTTAATGAACCAAATAGCTTTCAACTGTGTTTGATATAATGGCAAGTGATTTTCAAGTACCAAATTAGCAATGTAGCATGATTACTCAAGGATAAGGTGTTGGAGTTATGGCTGCTGGAAATGGGGCCCGTCTAGATTTGAACAAAAATGTTTACACTATTTTTTCAAATAGTGATGGTGCTGTTTTTTACATCAGTAATGTCCTGAATATACTTTGTGATCAGTTGAATGCCACTTTTGTGAATTAAAGTACCAATTTCCTTCCAAAACAGCAAAATCTGTACATTATTCCAAACTTTTGGTTACCAGTGTATATATACGTGTGTGTGTGTGTGTGTGTGTGTGTGTGTGTGTGTGTGTGTGTGTGTGTGTGTGTGTGTGTATATATATATATATATATATATATATATATATATATATATATTATTTTCTATGACAGTGTAAAGAAGGCCCATTAGGAATGATAACCTGCTGTATATAGGTTGTGTTATGATGTGTTCCGTTGGCCTGAATAGGTGTGTGCATTGCATGTATGTGTCCGTGTGCATGTGTTTGCATGAATGAGAGCGGGAGGTCTTGCTCTCCTGAAGCTCTAAAATTTTTCTTGTTTTCTTGTTGTTTTACAATGTCTTTTCCTTTTGCGCTTACCTGTGTATAGGCTCCGATATGTGTGTGTGCGTGTGTATCTGTGAGTGTGAGTGTGTATGCGTGTCGTGCCCCACCACTATGCATAAGAAAGTATAGTTGTGGGAAGACAGACCAGCACCCATAGCTGTCCAGTCTTTCTGTACAGAACGTAACGTGTACATAGTATTTGCTCCAAAGCCTGTGAAAGCTTCATAGAGTAGGCAGTTGTTGCATGGTCTTGCAAAATGTGTTATTGAGTAGCATAAGTCTATGGAAAGAAAAACTTTTTGATATCTATATGTGCAATACCCTGAACAAATATTTCCCAATTCTTTCATTATTATTATTATTATTATTATTATTATTTTATTTTTTTGTTCTTGTTGTCAGTTCTTCTGGTGTAAACTGATTTTCTGGTTTCGAACAGTGAAGAGTGAGTGTTCCATAGGTTAGAGCTTCACCAAAGGCTTTTTCTCACTCTTTTGCACCTACACTTTCTGTTGCTGGTTACATCTCTCTGTGCTACTTTTGTATTTATAGTGTGCTGAAATACATAAGCTGTGGAATGTAGTAAATTAATGTTTGAGCTCTTAATTTATTCAATATACATGTAGCTATGCTTCCTTTTGTGTCAATAAGTCAATAATTTCCCAGTGTCTTCTTGTGTTCTCTTATTTCAGACAGTTAAGCCTTGTTACACAACTCCATAGATCTTTTAACCTATTCAGTCTTGTTTATACTTTTTGTGAACTGCTTGTATATTAATAATGTTTTGTAAAATGTGAAAGACTTTAAAGGGGAGGTGAGTGAAAAGAAAAGGGTACATTTCAGGCGTACTAATTAAAACCTTCTGGAATGTGTTGACTTTTGCTTCAGCAATTCAATGGCAATTTCAAAAAGTGTTGTTTTCTTTTTTAAAGTGGTTAGATTTAGATTTTAGATTGCTGTCCTTGCCTCTAAAGTTTTTTTTTTTTTTTTTTTTTTTCACTTGTTCAACGTTTCACTGTTTTGTTGCTTTTTTATCTGTCTGTGGGTTGATTTTGGTAGCTAGGTCATGTTGCTGATTGTCTTTGAAGCCTTTTCTATTGCAGACATCTTCCTGTCTCTCGCCCACAGCAGCCTGTCTCACCGCACCATGCCAAATGTCTCCTCTGTGCTTCAACTTTATTTTTCCCCTTGGTTTCCTTTTGAATTCTAAAGGAATGAACTTAATATATAGGAATCATCCATGGGCTGTCTTTTATAGTCAAATAAAGTAAATAAACTAACCTAAGAATTACCTCTTAAACTAAGTGCAAAGATTTCTCTGGCTGAATATTGAATATTTGCGCATACAGTATTAAACTACAGTACATAAATGTTTCATATGTATGATAGTGCTGTATTATATACTACATCTGGTATTGGACTTAAGTATCTGTATGGTGAAGCTTTATGTGCACAGAGGTATTTCTTTTCTGGATACACTAGCATTATCTTATTGTAAGCATTTTACTATGTGCCAAATGTACTGTCGTCTAAAGGATGTGAATGTTCTGTTTATTCTATTAAAACCCAAGATGTATGAAAAAATGCAGTCTTTGGTGATATGTTGTAAGTAAATATATCTTTCTGTATGCACAAACACACTAGCAAGTAATTGAGTAAAAATTATATTGTACTTAAGTATTATTATTTATATATATTGTATATACACTATCTATCTATCTATCTATCTATATCTATATATATATATATATATATATATATATATATATACACACATCTACATATATATATATATTGTAAAGACGATCATGTTCATGGGCAAGGAAGAGGCGAGAAACCGGCTTGTCAATACAAATAATAATTTAATGAAGAACTTAAAACAAACACATAGGACAACAGACATGTCTGCTGATTAAGCTCTCTCTCCCGATCGCCGTCTGCGAGTGGCCTTTATCCCTCTTGACGGCTCAATTAGCCTGATACGGGACCGGGCGTGCGTAATCACGCGCCGGTCCCGCCCTCCACCGTGCCACATACATATATACACATCTACATATATATATACATATACATATACATGTGTATGTATATGTGTATATATAAATATATAATATATATATATTAATATATATAATATATATATACACATATATAATCATAAATGACATGTACACATTTAATTACAATGGTCTTTTGTTTATATATGTTTATATATATATATATATATACACACACACACATATATATATATATATATATATATATATATATATATATATATATATATGTGTGTGTGTGTGTGTGTATATATATATATATAAACAAAAGATCATTGTAATTAAATGTGTACATGTCATTTATGATTATATATGTGTATATATATATATTATATATATTAATATATATATATTATATATTTATATATACACATATACATACACATGTGAATATATATATATATATATATATATATATATATATATATATATATATATATTGTGACCAAACAGGCGCCAAATTTATTTATTTATTTATTTATTTATTTTTTTTTTTTTTTTTTTTCCCATTTTTAACTCCTTCCATTCCTTTTCGTCCCGCAGCTCGCTAACAGTGTAGTCTGTGGAGCATTCTTCGCAATTATGTGATCACATGCATTTTTTTTATGCTTGTTACTGTCACCTGTTTTCTCACAGTCTCTTTTTTTGAAATGGTTAGTTCCTGCAATGAACTCCGTTTTCCCCGCTATTCCTTTGATATAAACTTTTGTAATGTATTTCGGGAAATGTAATGCAAATTTTAAAATCAAAGGGAGTAAACTTTTACTGTCGCCAATGGCGACCTTGACAGAAATTACACTCACAAATAAATTTATTTGGTCACAAATGCAGTCGCAGTTTGGAGCCCTGCACAAGGATGATGATTTATCGACTTTATAGACATTACATTTTTATCGTCTGTTAATGCTGAACTTCTGTAAAGCTGCTTTGAAACGATGTGTGTTGTGAAAGGCGCTATACAAATAAAATTGACTTGACTTGACATTGTAATTAAATGTGTACATGTCATTTATTCTGCACTTGCCTTCATATTTAAATAATATCTATACATTTCTACTCCTATTTGCTAAATTATTGTTGTTGTTGTTGTTGTTATGAAACTATTAATGAAAATAATAACTATAAAACCACCAATAATAATAATAATAATAATAATAATGGAAGTAAATCTTAATTAAGAAATTATTGAATTGATCTGCTCAACAGCAAGGTTTGGTAGCAAACTTCAGAAAACAATTCACAAAACCAACAACATTACTAACTTTATTCAAAGCTTATTTTGACATTTTGCTGTCAAGGGGCCGGGTGCTCTGACATTCAGTTTGTGAGTGTCTTCTATCATTCAACAAACATTGTGTGACTTAGGCAACGTTTATGCAAAATAAAATGATGTGGCTTATTACACGTTTCAGGGCAGTTCCGAAGTTAAATATACACTGTCCCTTTTTTTTTTTTTACCATAAATCTCCACTTTTACTTTTAAATTGTGAAAGTGGAGATTTATGATTAAAAAAAGATATCAATATTGGTCTGTTTCTCACCCACACCTATCATATCACTTCTGAAGATATGGGTTAAACCACTGGAGTCATATATACTTTTGTGCTGCCTATGTGATTTTGGAGCTTGAAAGGTCTGGTCACCATTCACTTGCATTGTAAGGACCAACAAAGCTGAGATTTTCTTCTAAAAATCTTTATGTTTTGCAGAAGAAAAAAAAGTCATACACATCTGGGGTACATGAGGGTGAGTAAATGATGAGAAAATGTTCTATCTTGGGTGAACTATCTCTTTAAATGGGAACTGCGATCCAGCAGTCCTCCTGGAAAAGAAGCTGTTCCACAATGTTATTTTCCATTATCAATGTTTGCTTGTCCACGTTTAAAGATTAATTTTCATCCCTGATCTCACTCAGGCATTCAACTTTAAACTTTCGCTCATTTGGCTCCTTTTTGCACACTTCACGTGGTTTTCTTATTGTTTATTTTATATCGGCAGCTTAAAATGACCTTTTACGTGGAGCTTGCATGTGAGAGCGCGCTGGAGGGTATGCGAGAAATGAGTGAATTGCACCAATCAGTGCGCACAGATTTGACGCGCGCATGCAGGCACACAGTGAAGCTCTCACGAGTTCTTTACCTATCACACCAGCGTCCCGTCTAGTGCGTGTCACTTAGTTTGGAGAGGTAGTGCAATCCTCGGCAGTGTTCTGAGACTGCACTAACCGCTCACAGTCATTACTGTAATTGTCATTAGAATGGACGTTACGGAATAGAGATAGAACAAATACCATCATCGTTTCTGTGAAAAGATCCGCGTTTTAAAGTTTTTCTTTTGGGGAAAGTTGAGTGAATTCATTTTAAGCAGGAAAAACTCGGTTGACTTCTGCATTGGCCCATCATGACAGCCGAGATAGATAAAAAGAGGTAAGAGAAAGCTTTTATTAAAATTTATAAGCTATTTTTATTCTTTAATAATTTTTAATTATATTTTGTGTTGTTAACCGTTGTTTTTAGATGAGTTTTGACATATTTCGTAAATAGGAAACTGCGTAACATTGTCCTATTAAGGTTTTTTTTTTTTTTGCCATGATTTATGTTAATAGAGTTGGCTGTCATACTGTCAGATTGAGAATAAAGAAGTGCGCAGTGGTTTTACGTATATTTATAGATTCTAAGAATAATAAGAGTAAGTACCTGTTGAATCTAACTATCATAAATTACATTTTAAACGTTGGGATGAATTACTGTACGACACGCACATTAAAGCCTTATTACTCTAACTTGAGTAACAGAGTTAAATCATATATAGAGAAGACCGGGGTCAGTTGTAAAACTGCTATTTACTCTAATCAGGAACAAGCCACAGTGAATGCACATGTTATACCCCAAAGCCACTTTTTAAGGTACTAAAGTAAATTCTTTAATCTGCAGAATTTTTTGATTGTGTCATCAGTTCTGATGCAAATGATTACAGAAAAGTCTTGTTTTGATCACTGTCTAGTTGGCAAACCATTGGCATGATTGGCATGTGTCAGTGCTGAAGTGTTTTGCCAGCATGTCCAAAATCATCATGGTTGACAGGGTGATACAACTGACCATGCTCAAAGATCTGACATGAGAAAACTTATTAAAAAGAGAAAATATATAAACTTTCTTTATAGAGAGTGAAAATAGAAAGGCTATTGATAAAAATGTAGATTATATATATATAATTTCCACAATTTGCCATTCTGTATTGTGTGCTATATTGTGCTCCTCTGAGCAGCTTCGGTGTTCCAAAAAGTAGGGATGTGAAGAATACATTAATGGCAGTGCAATGTATCTAAAAATATTTGATTTAACATTTAATATTTAGATTTAATATTTACTCTGAAATCTCTGAAATTATGAAATGTGTGCACAATTTACACTCAAGATATGTCTCTGACAAGATAGGCCATGTTTGTTTGTCAGGCATCACAATACAATCAGCTATTAAGCTCTGTGTGTAATGCTGCATTTCAAACTACACGTAAAATGTTGTTTGAAATAGAACAGTGGTTCTTTTAGTATATATATATATATATATATACATTAGGTACATTCGAACTGTTACATTAGGGGTGTAACAGAATTTCTCACGATTTGGTTTGTATCATGTTTTTAGGGTCACGGTTTCTGTATGGTACGGTGTTTGCTTTATTAAAAAAAATAGTACTGGCAAATCCAAAGAATAATCTATTTGGTAAACACTTCAACAGGTTTGCCCTTAAATAACAATCATTGTTTTACAACAGTAAGCAGTTTAACCCTGGCATTTATTGTAAAATCATAGTAACCACAAAATAAACATGGTTACTGTCACGGTTACAATATATAGTAAAAAAAAATCATGGTTACTATAAAGAAACTACAATATTACTGTTATAAAATCATGGTTAATTGTATCAAAACCATGATTTCTGCTCAGAAAACCATGGTGACTGCATCATTACTATAGTAAAACCATGGTTAATTTTTGTCAGGGTCCTTAACAAAAAACAAAAAATATTTTCTCTAATTATTAAAGCAACATTTTAACTTAACTTCCTTATTTAACTTTTTAACTTCCTGCACTAATACCTTACATGCATCAACATGAAGTCCTCTTCAAATTACTCTCAACATATTTAGTGGAAAGATACATATTAAAAATGGAAAGGAGTGTGTGTAGTTTCGGCTCACCTGCAGCTCTTTCCCAGTCTGGGTGATGTCAGCATAAATGATTAATCATGTATCAATGTATTACTATAACGGCATCTTAATGCCATTAATCAAAGCGCATTATTGATACACGCTAGTTAACGCGTGCAGAACAGTGATGTCATCAAGCTGACCCATGTGAAACACAGGCAGAGCGTTTAATGATCCATTCAGGGGTATTAGCGGAGGTTGTAACTGTGCCTATCTGTTTGATGCTTTTTTTCTTCACCAAACCTTGTTCTCCAGAGATGCATCATTAAACATGAGGTGAAGTGACCATGGTGCCAATGCTTCCTGAACCGTGGGTGGCGAACTGTACGATTCGTTTTTTTTACCGAGAACGTCACACTCCTAATCCACTATCGGTCGACCACTGTGTCTAGCCTTTTTAGCACAATAATGTGATTGATCTGAAGTCATCGTATTATAGTGAGGATACATTTTTTTATTGTAATCAGATGCGCTTCTGATTTGTTAATACATTTCTGTCTGATGCATGAAGATATTAATTTGCTTTCTCACGTCACTAGCTTAAAATATGCAATTTAGCTGGCTAACAAATGCGTAAACGTGACCTGCTGGATATAAAATAATGTAAATAGATGGTAATAGATGGTAACAATTGTGACATTTAAACATTTGGGTTGGACCTGCATGTATTTTTGTCACATTGTTCTATCCGCTTGAGGTTAGCTTTAATGTTAGCATCCTCTCAGCCTTGTCGGCAAACATAAATGCTGTTCTCTACTAATGCAGCATCTAGTCAACTGATTAATTACTAACTATCAACTACTGTAGTGTACTGTGTACATAGAGCTGAAGTAAGAAGTTTACATACACTTAGGTTAAAGTCATTAAAACTCATTTTTTAACCACTCCACAGATTTAATATTTGCAAACTATAGTTTTGGCAAGTCGTTTAGGACATTTTTCCAACAATTGTTTACAGACATATTTTTTCACATTTAACTGACTAAATCACAATTCCAGTGGGTCAGAAGTTTACATACACTAAGTAAACTGTGCCTTTAAGCAGCTTGGAAAATTCCAGAAAATTATGTCAAGCCTTTAGACAATTAGTTTCTGAGAGGAGGTGTACTGAACTGGACGCAACAGGAAAAAACTATTGCCGTGGATTTTTGCCGATAACCGATAGTTCCAGAAATCTGTTCGATGCTAATTAATCGGCAAAACCGATATATCGTCGATCTGTAGTATATATATATATATATATATATATATATATATATATATATATATATATATACACTGCAATAAAAGAAGTAAAAAAAAAAAATTAGTTAAAGTGCTTTACTGTCTGATGAAGGAATGTCCAAAAAATTTGGATCTCAAACTGGACATTACAATGTAACATTTCACTTGCTTGACTTTATCTGAAATTTCTTCAAATATTGTCATGTTATAAACATTTGGTTACTTCTATCACTTTATCAGATTGTTATCTGTTAACATTTTGTTTCATTTGCTCTCAAATAAGTGCTTCATTAGCACTATGATTAAGTGTGATGTCATTTGTGTGCTTTGTAATTAGTGGCAGTGGGGTAATGTAATCATGTAATTGTGCTGTTTTCAATGGCATTTATCAAAGCTTGTTTTTCAAATGTTCAAACCCTGTTGCACAGGAATGTGACTGCTCTGTCACCATGGGTTCATTTTCTATTTAAATCAAAATCTTCCACTGTATTATTGAAAATTTGGGCATTTTTTTTAAAGTTAGGGAAATGCAATTAAGTTAATAACTGCACTGGGAGTGAATGGTCGCTCTGTGCTGTCTGGCTTTTGGCTCTCTGTGAACTCACTGGCCTAATCTGGTTGAGAGGAGAGATGCAGAGAGAGATTGAAAGAGTAATGGGTTCACATCAGCTTGCTAATCATATGATCTGCTCTCTTTGACAGCTTTTGCTTTGGTTGCGTGATGACGCTCAAGGCAGTAGGTGATAGGTACAGCAGTCTCCCTATTGTGTTTGCTTGGAATCGTGATAGCCCTGTTTAATGCAAATCTCCGTTGAGATCTCTCTCTCTCTCTCTCTCTCTCTCTCTCTCTCTCTCTCTCTCTCTCTCTCTCTCTCTCTCTCTCTCTCTGAAATACAGACTATCCTCATGTCAGCTACCTGTTGAGTGTTTGATTGGCACTTTTCATGAAAAGAATACCATGTAACGAACAGTTGGCTATGACTTTATAGCTGCCTGTCACATCCCTCAGTGATATTTAGCTGCAGTAATGTCATAATTACAAACCTGTCTCATAGAATCCCATTACTAAACTTATATTTTTCTAAATGGTCTTTAAATGGCTTGTTATAAAGGCAGTTTCAAAGAGATGCTACAACAACGAGTTATTCACTTTTGTCCAAATCACAAGTAAAATGGCAGATTATCTGTTAATAAACACACACTTTTTGCCCTGTACCTTACACAATGCTATCTTATGACATCGAAACACTTTTACTATTGCGCATGACTTGTAATGCAAAACATTTCAACGTGGTAGCTCAACCGATAAAGTGTTACTCTTGCGATACAAAGGTCCGGAGTACAAGTCTTGAAATATCAAAGAAGCGCCACAAAAAGTGATGTAGTAACTTTATCAGGCGCATTTTTCATGTTGCATTTGCTTTGTATGACACTATCGGTTAGGTTTAAGGTTTAGGGTAGGAAGGTAGGTTTTGTTGGGTTAAAACTCAACAGAGCCTTAACCTTCAAAACATTTAACCCGCACCACACAGTGGACATTTTATCTCGGAACTGCTGTGATACAAGTATGGAATCACGTAATATCATTTTACAAATCTGTCATCGCAGTTACTTAAACTTCAGGAGATCATGCTGCATAATTAAGCAATATCACACAAACAAGCATTGTTCTGGATATTGTATAATAATTTTAACCATTCTATAAAAAAAGTTAATGTCAAGAGTTACTTAGATTTCATACAAAATGTGGCCAACTTTATTATTTATTTTCTCTGACAATGAAAGTACTTCCTAAGTTGACTGGTCGAGCGCTCTTGGAATGCTGTTTGGCCAGTCAAATTAGTGGATTGTATACAGCTATCTGTTGTATAAAAGAACAGAGATCAATTTTTGACAAAGCGAAAACTGCTAGCAGGCCATTGTCTTCGGGCTACCTTGACCTATAGCACAAGTCATTATATAGACCTCACAGAAGTTCTCCAATCCAGAAGTTGTTTAGCTAGCTAATGTTGAATCCCTTTAAAGTGTAGCTAAGGGGGGTTTAGGTCAGCAGCTGGCCTGTGTGGGAAAAGAACTCAGTAGTTTAGCAGAGGGCAGAGGACATAACTCCCCTTCATTTTAGGGATTGGATCCAGCCAGAACGAGGCCAAAGGGTCTGTAAAAACTACATCTCCACTGAGAGATAAACCTTCTAGCTCATCTCAGATCAAAACACGGAGGCATCCAAGGTGTGTTTGGGCAGTTTAGGTCTGGCTTAAATTACTGAAAAAATAAGCTAGGAGAAGCTCATGCACTGGGTGATGGTTTACTCATTCCAGCTGGCTGTGAGAGACTGACGTGTGCATTATCTTGTTTCTAAATTGTGTTAAACATAAGCATTGTAATCACTTTGTTTTAAATATAATCTAGCAAGTTATTGACAATATGCATGATTGCTGGTTTATAGTTGGTACTTGTAGTACTGTTTTTTTCATTATATGTATATATACACTGGCGGCCAAAAGTTAGGAATAATGTACTGTACAGATTTTGCTGTTTCGGAAGGAAATCGGAACTTTAATTCACCAAAGTGGCATTCAATTATAGTATAACAATATATAATTGTAACACGTCTTGTTGTCGGGGCAGGATGGATGACATGGAAACGGGGTTTCTCTCTCAAGGTGAGTCTTTAATTTCAACACAAAACGTTTGTTACAAATTTAAACTTTCTTTAAGCCTGAGGTCTGCCAACACTAGACTGGCGTTCTCCTCCCTCTTTGGCGGTACTGGTGCTCTCCTTTTGTCGCTCTCCCCATAGTCACTGAAATTAGAGACAGGTGTTAGACATAATCTAGCTCAGGTGCAAGCGCCCTTACCGCTTTCTCCCTTCGGACGGGCGCTTGACCACGCCCCCGCTGCCACATACCCCCACCGCCCGACTCAGGCCGGGGCGTCATCCGGCCTGCCTACCACTCCCCCCCCATTTCTGGAGAGGAAGTCGGTGACAGCCATCTGCACCCCCGGTCTGTGGACCACCTCGAACTTAAAAGGCTGGAGAGCCAGATACCAACGGGTGATCCGGGCGTTAGTATCCTTCATGCGGTGGAGCCACTGCAGTGGGGCATGATCCGAGCAGAGAGTGAAGGCCCGCCCCAGCAGGTAGTAGCGGAGTGTGAGGACCACCCACTTGATGGCTAGACACTCCTTCTCCACGGTGCTGTACTTTGTTTCCCTTAAGGAGAGCTTCCGACTGATGTACAGCACCGGGCGCTCCTCCCCCTCCACCACCTGCGAGAGTACGGCCCCCAGCCCTCTGTCTGAAGCGTCCGTCTGTAATAGGAAAGGGAGAGAGAAGTTAGGGGAATATAAGAGCGGCCCTCCACAGAGTGCGGCTTTAATTCGTGTAAACGCCTGTTGGCACTGCTCCGACCATTGGACCGGATCTGGAGCCTCCTTTTTAGTGAGGTCAGTCAGCGGGCTGGTGACATCCGAATAATTAGGCACAAATCTTCTATAGTAGCCAGCCAGCCCCAGAAACTGCCTCATCCCCTTTTTGGTCTTAGGTCTAGGGCAAGTCGCAATCGCCGCGGTCTTATCAATTTGGGGACGCACCTGGCCATGACCCAAGTGGAACCCCAGATACCGTACCTCCACACGCCCAATCGTGCACTTCTTGGGGTTTGCTGTGAGTCCCGCCCGTCGCAGCGACTTCAAGACTGCCCTCAAATGTTGTATATGCCGCTGCCAATCATTACTATAGATTATGATGTCATCTAAGTAGGCAGCGGCGTAAGCGGAGTGTGGGCGGAGGATACGGTCCATCAGGCGCTGGAACGTGGCTGGGGCTCCGAACAAACCGAACGGAAGTGTCACAAATTGGTGTAATCCGAACGGCGTAGTGAAGGCTGTTTTTTCACGGGAAATTGGTGTCAAGGGGATCTGCCAATAACCCTTTGTTAAGTCCAGGGTCGAATAAAAGTGAGCCGTACCTAACCGATCGAGCAGTTCATCAACCCGGGGCATTGGGTATGCGTCAAATTTAGACACCGCATTGACTTTTCGGTAGTCGACACAGAACCGCACCGACCCGTCACTCTTGGGGACAAGAACGACCGGGCTGGACCAGTCGCTGTGGGACTCTTCTATTACCCCCATATCGAGCATCGCATTCAATTCGTCCCGAACAACTTTTTTCTTATGCTCGGGGAGGCAATAGGGGCGGCTACGAACCACCACCCCCGGCTCGGTCTCGATGTGGTGCTCGATGAGGTTCGTACGACCCGGTAGAGGAGAAAACACGTCCGCAAACTCCCTTTGCAACCTGGCAACCTCTGATCGTTGGCACGGGGAGAAGTGCTCTCCACAAGTGACCGGGGCATTGTGATCGGACTTTGGATTAACCTCCGGTCCGAGCTCCGCCCTCTCGGGAATTACCGTAGCCAGCGACACAGGGACCGCCTCCCTCCATAATTTAAGGAGATTGAGGTGGTATATTTGACGTGCATCCCCCCTATCGGTTCGTTTAACCTCATAATCGAGATCCCCCACTCGTCGTGTGACCTCGAAGGGCCCTTGCCACTTTGCGAGTAATTTGGAGCTCGATGTGGGAAGCAATACAAGAACTTTATCTCTCGGTGCAAATTCTCTTAGCTGCGTTCCCCTGTCGTACAGTCGGCGTTGGCGTTCTTGAGCCCTGAGCAAATTCTCCTGTGTTAATTTCCCCAAAGTGTGGAGCTTTGCTCTGAGATCAAGGACGTACTGAATTTCATTCTTACTATTCGAAGGTCCCTCCTCCCAGTCTTCACATATGATATCCAAGACACTGCGTGGGCGTCGACCATACAGTAGCTCAAACGGAGAGAAGCCGGTTGAGGCTTGCGGGACCTCTCGCACTGCAAACAACGGGATCGAGCCATCTGTCCCAATTTCTAGCATCCTCGTGTACGAACTTACGAATCATGTTCTTGAGGGTTTTGTTAAAACGTTCCACTAGGCCATCTGTCTGCGGATGGTACACGCTAGTGTGAATCGATTTAATGCCCAACAGATCGTAAAGTTTGCGAAGTGTGCGTGACATAAATGTTGTGCCTTGATCGGTGAGGATTTCTTTTGGAACCCCCACCCGGGAGATTATTTTGAAGAGTGCCCCAGCAACACTACGTGCTGAGATGTTGCTTAGAGGCACTGCTTCCGGATATCGTGTTGCGTAATCCACCAGGACTAATACAAAACGATGTCCGCTTGCTGTCCGATCTAATGGCCCGACGAGGTCCATTCCAATTCTTTCAAAGGGAACCTTGATTAATGGAAGGGGGCGCAATGGCGCTTTTGGGGTGGCCGGCGGATTTACCAGCTGACATTCGCGGCACGCCGCACACCACCTGCGAACGTCGCCGTTAATGCCCGGCCAATAAAAACGGGCTATTAGACGGAGCAGTGTTTTCCTTTCCCCTAGATGACCCGCCATGGGATTATAATGAGCCGCCTGGAAAAGCATTTCCCGACGGCTCCGTGGAATCAATAATTGTGTAACATTTTCTTTTGTATGAGTGTCCTGCGTCACTCTATACAACCGTTCATTTATAATTGCGAAATAGGGGTATGTGAGAGCGATGCCTGGCTGGAGACGCTGACCATCAATTGTCTTCACTTGATCAAACGCGTGCTTAAGGGTTTCATCTCGCGACTGCTCCAAAAGGGAAATCTATGTTAGGGAATTCCCTGCAGAGGGGAGGGGCGGAAGGCCCGCCCCTTCCCTCGTCATCCCGATTCGGAGCAGCCGAGGATGGCCCCGGCTCCGCCTCCCCCGCCAGAGCATCGCACATCGCACATCTCCCTATTTTAGTGCAGGACCCATCCTTACAAATACTCCCTAATAATTCCCTAAATGCAGGCCAATCAGTTCCCAAAATCAGAGGATGGGTGAGGCGGGAACTAACCGCTGCCTCTACTCTATGTTTTTTCCCTCGTAATTTAATTAGCACCGTCACCAACGGATAGTTGTGAACATCCCCATGCACACACCTCACCCTTACCCGCTTAGCTGTGCTCAAAGCCCCGGGTTGAACCAAGCGTTGATGGATGGTGGTCTGATTACAACCGGTATCCAGCAAAGCTTGGTGTGTACCCCCCTGGATTCTTACCGGAATCCGATACGCTCCAGCCCGATCGGGGGCGACATGCGGGGGATCGGAAACCCGAACCACCGTCCCCACCTCCATCACCGGACACTGATCACGGAAGTGGCTCGGGTCACCGCATCTCCAGCAGGCCGGCCCAGGCGCGACACCCGTACCTGCTTCGGCGGACGCTCCCACCTGAGGGGGAGAGCGGCTGTAGGTTGAGGGGAAGGGGCGGGATGAGACTGACGAATGGGCCGTGGGTCTCAGCCAGGCTCCTCGCCTGCGGGGGGCAGGAACGGGACCTGGAGAGAGGACAGAGGGAGAGGGTTGAGGGGGACGGGGAAGAGCGGAAGAAAACACAGGGGGAGGGGGAAGAGAGAGAGAGAGAGAGAGCTCATCTGCCCTTGGGATCGCTGCCATGTGGTCCTCCGCTAACTGGACGGCTTCCTCCAGCGACGCCGGGCGGTGGCACTGGACCCACTCCGCCGTTTTCCCTGGCAACCGATGAATGAACTGCTCCAGCACCACCTGATCGACAAGTCCCTCGACGTCGCGGTCCCCCACTATCAGCCACCTTCGACAGGCATCACGAAGCCGCTGGGCAAAAGCGAACGGGCGGTCGGACTTCTCCAGCTTCATAGCCCGGAACTGTTGACGGCTTTCCTCGGGGCTCCGACCAACCCGTTGCAGGATGGCTTTTCTGAGGTCCCCATAAACCAGGAGGCTTGATGCCGGCAGTTGTTGAGCCGTGAGTTGGGCTTCCCCGGACAGTAGAGGAATTAGGCGAGCTGCCCACTGACTCTGCGGCCAGCCCCAAATCTCAGCGGTTCGCTCAAAGAGATCAAGGAACGCTTCCGTATCATCACTCGCCCCATCTTCTGTAACGTGATCGGGGGCGGCATGGCGTGGGTGTCCGGGGTCGCAGCTGCGGCTGGTGGGGCCTCCTGGCTAAGTAGGCTCCGGATGGCGAGTCGATCCTCCGCTTGAGCCCGCATGATTTCGAAAAATCGACGATCTTGGTCCTGCCTGAGCTCAAGCAGAGACTGCTGGTGGCTCTGATGTAGAGTAGCGAGGGACTGGAGGACTTCGGCCAGCTGGGAGGACTCTACGGGGTGTCCCTTCTCCATGGGCGAATATTTCTTTTTTATTTTTCTTTCTTAATGAAATCCTGGGTTTCGGCACCAGTGTAACACGTCTTGTTGTCGGGGCAGGATGGATGACATGGAAACGGGGTTTCTCTCTCAAGGTGAGTCTTTAATTTCAACACAAAACGTTTGTTACAAATTTAAACTTTCTTTAAGCCTGAGGTCTGCCAACACTAGACTGGCATTCTCCTCCCTCTTTGGCGGTACTGGTGCTCTCCTTTTGTCGCTCTCCCCATAGTCACTGAAATTAGAGACAGGTGTTAGACATAATCTAGCTCAGGTGCAAGCGCCCTTACCGCTTTCTCCCTTCGGACGGGCGCTTGACCACACCCCGCTGCCACAATAATATATATAGTATCAACTATACTCAAGTATAGTCAGGACATTACTGATGTAAAAAACAGCACCATCACTAATTGAAAAGTAATTTTTGATTAAATCTAGACATGCCCCATTTCCAGCAGCCATAACTCCAACACCTTATCCTTGAGTAATCATGCTAAATTGCTAATTTGGTACTAGAAAATCACATACCATTATATCAAAGACTAAGTAAAAAAATATTTGCATTCTATAAATCAATTTTAAAAACTACTGTCCAATTAATCAGTTATCGGCCTTTTCCACCACCATAGTTATCGGTACCAGCATCAGTCGACCTCTAATATATATAAATATATACATTCGCTGAGAACTTTATTAGGAACGCTATGGTCCTAATAAAGTGCCCAAAATGCTCTTCTGATGTTGTAGCCCATCCACCTCAAGTTTACACTACAATTGTACAGAGTGGTTATCTGAGTTACCGTAGTCTTTCTGTCAGCTCGAACTAGCCATTCTCTGTTGACCTCTCTCATCAACAAGGCATTTCCGTCCACAGAACTGCCCCTCACTGAATGTTTGGCAGTGTGGCAGGGTGCATTATCCTGCTGAATGAGGCCACTGTCATCAGGGAATACCATTGCAATGAAGGGGTGTAGGTGGTATGCAACTGTCTATAGGTAGGTGGTATGAGTCAAAGTAACATCCACATGAATGCCAGGTCCCAAGGTTTCCCAGAAGAACATTGCCCAGAGCATCTCACTGCCTCCTCCTGCATTCATCCCATGGTGCATCCTGCTGCCATTTCTTCACCAGGTAAACGATGTAGACGCACCCGGCCATCCACATGATCTAAAAGAAAATGTGATTAATCAGACCAGGCCACCTTCTTCCATTGCTCCATGGTCCAGTTCTGACGCTTCCGTGCACATTGTAGGTGCTTTTGATAGTGGACAGGGGTCAGCATGGGCACTCTGACTGGCTACGCAGCCCCATACGTAGCAAGCTGCGATGCTTTGTGTGTTCTGGTACCTTTCTATCATGGTCAGCGTTACGTTTTTCAGCAATTTGTGCTACAGCAGCCCTTCTGTGGGATTGGACCAGATGAGCTAGCCTTTGCTCCCCAAGTGAAGGCTATCAATGAACCTCGGGCGATCGTGACTCTGTCGCAGGTTTACCAATTGTCCATCCTTGGACCACTTTTGGTAGGTACTAACCACTGCATACTGGGAACACCCCACAAGACCTGTCGTTTTGGAGATGCTCTGACCAAGCCATCTAGCCATCACAATTTGGCCCTTGTCAAAGTCGCTCAGAACCTTATGCTTGCCCATTTTTCCTGACGAAAAGAACTGCAAGGACTGACTGTTCGCTTGCTGCCTAATATATCCCACCCCTTGACAGGTGCCATTGTAACGAGATAATAAATGTTATTCACTTCACCTGTCACTGGTTTTAATGTTATGGCTGATCAGTGTATATTTATAAGTATATACAGTACGTAACATCATATTGTGCCTATATGCTTATTCTAACTTCTTAGGGGCTGTTCACACTGGCATCTTTCTGCAGTATTTTCCAATTGTTTTTCAACATATACATGCTCTAGACAGATGTCTTTGACCATTGTGCCACATCTTGCTGTTTTTTCAGAGTCTCACCCAGGAGTGCAGCGTTTTTTAGATGCTGTGTCACTTTAAAAAAGAACTTCAACCCTTTAAAAAATGTGCGTTATGTTCTATTTATTGCACATCCTGTAGCTTTTTTGTAGCACAATTATGCATTTGGTGTGAGCGGCAGCGAATCTGATGACATCGGTAGGCCTAAGAAGAGTTTTTTTGTGCTATCTAAGAACAGCATGTCTATTGTATCAATCAAAAACCATATAATTTAACCTTGAAGCTTCGAGCCTTTTTTGGCCTTCACATGCATACAAACGCTTTATGACAGATACACCTGGAGCCATCTCTGGTGTAGAAATCTATTTTCTCCTTTAGGTTAAGATGTTATCTGGTGCCTTCATTAGTTTTCTATGTATGTCAGTCTTTTAGAATGAGGGTATGGTAAAATTTTCCATTTTACAGACTTACAGTCATCAGCATTTTTTGTTGTTTTTGATGCACATTGTGTTTATGTGCATATGCAAGTAGACCGATATCTATGTATACTCATATCACCAGTGCAATAGTTAATTTAAGATGTGTTGCTATTTATATTTCCTTTTTGATACTGTATATGATTATCACTTTGTATGTCTTTTAGTGCTAGATAGCTTCCAGGAAGCAATAAGAAACTAGGGCATTTCTTTAAAGGGCAACTGCTGTTAGATATCACCTGGTAGCTCCAAGTTATATAAAATAATTGTAATAGTATTTTATAGTAGTGGATTGAAGGCGCATGTGCACTGTGAAGAAGTCTGCATTATCTTAGATTTTTTGGTACCAACTATTGATTTTCTGTTTTTATGTCTGTATTTAAATTTTTATTAGATCTGTCCTTTCATTCTGCTCTTTTAAAACTGAAGTGGTTCTGTACATTGAGACATATTGCACACTACACAGTGAGTGTGGAGGTTTAAATGGAAGTAGCCAATCCTCATTTAGCCCAGAGGAAAAGCAGACAGAGGAAAAACCAACAGTACATTCATAGTTTAGTCCCATGGGCTTGACCTCTCTATGTAAAAAATGATCAGCCATTTCCTGTGAGAAGAATCCATGGTCACTATTACAATTACAATTTTCTTCAGAAAAAGGGGGGTAATGGGAAGGCAGAGAGGGGGCAAGTTGAGGTTGTCAAATATGCAAATGGAGGATTGATTATCACATTTCTGCACCCCCGCACCACGCTGTGCATTTGACAAACACTCCCAGAGCCAGGCTGGACTGAGCCAGGGAATAGGGGACCCAGACTGGGATGATGCAACTGGAATTACATGGCCGGATCCTGCATCAACCTCCCACAGACACTGAAACTCAGTGCTGTACGCAGGCCACATGTGTTGGTAGCTTGAGCACTTAAGAGAGTGGTTGTGGTAGGTCGCGTGTGAGGGTGGCACAGTGAATTGTGGCACACCGCACACAGAGGCCAAAGAGAGTTCACTTCTGTCAGCCACGGGTGCTCATATCTCTCTACACACATTGGCAAGCCACAAACCACAGATTTCTTTCTAGGCAAGATAAAGTGTCTCTCTGGATAGATAAATGAGGGCACATTTCTTTCAAAAGACCTGCGCTTTCTTAAACATTTCACATTGCCTTCTCTACATGCACCCAACTCTGTTTTTGTTATATCTTTTCTACTAAATTATTCAATTATAGATATAATTCTATATAACTGTCTCTTGGCTGTCTGATTCTACTGAATAATACCTACTCTGCACATGCATTAAGTTGGATCCCAGACCTGTATGTACATACCTCATAAACCATTATTGGAGTAATTTGTGGCTTTAAATCCATGTCTGTTAGCTTTAAAGCCGTCTCATGATATGATACATTTTATGTATATTATATGCTTTCAAATTGAGTCTTTCTCTACTGGGGACTACAGACCAAAAATATTGATGACTCATCTTGCACAGATTTTTGTCCAATCAAATGCTCTCTCAAATGATAGATGTCCCTCACCCTAATACCACCTGCAACTAAAGGCAATTGATTTTTTTAAATGTCAAACCCAAACCTCCTGTTTCAATTAGAATTAGATCAACACAAGAAAGAAATATATGCTTTTCAAGCAAATTCACACTTTACACTTTACAATAAGGTTCCATTTATTAACTAAAGATAATGTTTTAGGTGTCATGAACCAACAATGACCAATAAAGGTTTTACAGCATTTATTAATCTTTGGTAAAGTTAGTTAATAATAATCAAATTATTAATTCTTTGTTCATGTTAGTTCATGTTAACATAGAAAACTTTTGATTTTAAAAATGTGTGTTGAAATTAACATCATCCTAGATTAATAAAAATATTGATCATTGTTAGTTCATGTTAACTAATGGTAAAGTTATCAAATGGAACCTTATTGTAAAGTGCTACCAACCTAATCTGAAACTGAAATTGCAGTGTCATTTTATTTTCGAGTGACAGAATGGACAGATTCTCACAGGTTCTCAAATATGAAGTCTGTGCAATCGGCACCAAAAGTATGTTCAGATTAAAACATAAAATATTTATTATAATATTAAATTTTTTTTATTAAACAATAACTTGCTCGATTCCTCTCTGTTTTTCAATCACATCAGGATTGAAAAAACATAGGCAGTAATAATCAGTATCTGAACTATACGAATGAAGAAGAAGCTCAGCATATATTTTCATCACCATCCTGTGTTCTCCAGGCACCCTTCAGAAAGGCGGAAGGAAAAGTCCCGTGATGCAGCACGCTCCAGGCGCAGTAAAGAAACTGAGGTTTTCTATGAACTCGCCCACCAGCTGCCGTTACCTCACAGCATCAGCTCACACCTGGACAAAGCCTCCATCATGAGACTAGCCATCAGCTTCCTGCGCACACACAAACTCTTCAACTCAGGTACACACTTGCACAACCATTTATATATATTATATCACATGTGTAAATATAGAATTTATATGTGTGAGTTATTTATTTAGGTGTGTGTATGCTACTTAACATTAGTTAATGCATTATTTATCATGAGCTAACAATAAATAATATTTTTAAACTTAAACTTAATAAAATGTTAACATACAGCATATGACGTTTAATTAAAAAAAAGTATTAATAAATGTTTAAATTTGCATTTACCAAGATCAAAAAATCCTATACTGTAACTATATACACTCCATATGGGTTTGGGTGGTTTACGAGGACTTTTTTTCAGGTTACAAATTGGTAATTTTATATAATAATATTTATTTAATAATAATTTTGTCTATGGAGAGTCCTCATAAGTATTGTGTGCGTGCGTGCGTGCATGTGTGGGTGTGTGTGTGTGTCACAGTGAAGTTAGGGTGGATAAGACTACAAGATGTCCTGTACTCCTCAAAGTACAATAAGAAATGCAGGAAGACAGACAAAGAACCCTGAACATTGTTTCCAGACTCTATTTATGACGCACATACACTACATGTGTATCTTTGAAAGAAGGAAAACGAGAGAGCAAGGAGGCAAGGAAGTTTGCATGAGGAGTGGATTAAACAATGAAAAGGGAAGAGATGGAATCTGGTGATGAAAATGTGTGAGGGAGAAGTGGAAGTGGGTGGGTGGGAGGAGATGGATGGACGTAGACAGACGGAGAGAAAGGGAACGAGGGAGAGAACGAGGTGTGAGGTAATTAGGGGCTGTTAGTGGTATTGTTTCTGTAATTGGTGAATTATACATTTCTACGCTTTTCTTAGCCATAACACTCTATGTCTTGGCGCCAGGCGCCTGCCTGTAATATTTAACATATTTTATGGGCTTCTGATTGTTGTTCTGCATTATGCCTTGACCTTTAAAAGGTCACAAAACTCAAAAACCCGGAAGCTGTACAAGGTCAAACTGATACACCAATCTGTATGGTGTAAGGTCTTTTTGAACTGGGGTCCGGGGACCTCCAAGAGGCTACAAGGGGATGCTAGGGTGTATGCAAAATAAATAATAATAAAAAAATAAAACAATTTGAGTAAGATTGTTTACATTTACCAAATGTTACAAACTACGGTTTCATTCTGCTTTCTGAAGACTGGTTGAAAATAATAAGATTCATTGTGATTATTCTATTAGCATCCCTAAATGTTAACAGTAAGAAATAAAAACAAATGTGCTTGTAGAAAGGCCACAATCTGTGCTCTAGGTCTGATACGCAGCACACAAAATTGGAAAACGCTTTCTCGATCAACTCAGCGCAAATCTGATTGGCTGGTTTATTGAAACTTCCACAAGTAGATGCACACAGGACATTTAGTCAGTCTCTGGAAGTCGAATCGTGTTTACAAAGTTCCACGTTGATACAATGAGCATCAAATCTTTTATAGATATTCAGAGTTTCGTTTAAGTCATGTAGCAGTAAGTAAAGTGGATTTCTGAAAGTAGAGCTGCTTTTTATGCTTTGATTACTTAGATATGTCTTTGAAATTCTCTATACTGCAAATTATCTAATACTTTTCAGGTTTTTCACATCACAACAATGTCTAAATTTGTTAAATCTGTTTCAAAACAAACACAAATATTATCTTTCACTGCCGAGTCTAAGCTATGCTATCCACACTAATTTTGTAGCTCTTTCCTCTTATTTTTTCTCTTTATGTCACCAGTTCTCTCACTTATGGCTGTTTTTATTCAGTGTGAATATTTGCACCCAGGTGTATATAACACCTGCCTCACACCGTGGCTATTTGCACCCCAATAGTCTTTTGGAAACATAGACATTTACATACTAACAAACTATATTGTGAGCATTGCATCAGTGGCGTGGGGCGTAACGCTGGCGAGTCTGTGCTTTTTCGACCCGGGTTCGATTCTGTGTTTCTTGCAATCTTTTTCTCATTCTGTTTATAAAGGTAGTTTTACTATAATATTATAGTAACCATGTTTTTTGGCAGAAACCGTATATTTGATGCAATTAACTATGGTTTTACAACAGTAAAATGGTGTTTATATAGTAATCATGCTTAATTTTGTGGTAACTATGATTTTTCTACAAAATACCATGGTGATACTATGGTTACTGTAGCAATTTTGTAGGAAGGTTAGGGTTAGGTTTAGGGGTTGGTGAAGGTAGGGTGTCTGTAGGACTCTAAATAAACACCCTGCAGTGATTTACTGTTAGTAATTAATTAGGGGTGCAAACAGCATCTACCATTATTTGTATCAGGGACTGGGCCCCAATAATATTTGCCACTATTTGTACTGAGGTGTAAATAGCATTTACCATTATTTGCACCAGGGTGCAAATAGCATAATTTTTATTCCTCCAAAAGAACACAAAATTTACATAACTGAGAACTGAAAGAGCAACCACTGAGCAATACAATTTTCCTCTGGGCTTGTTTGTAGGCATATTTATTCAAACAAGAGAAGGGCTTAATTATTTTAATAGAGATTGACAGTGAGCTGTGAAAAATTTTTGAGGATTCTTGGGCTTGGCTGAAAGCCAAAGGAGTAAGACATCACAGTGAGGTATTTCTAGCTTGCTGGATGATTCTTTGGGCTTGAGATGGGAGCACGGACACTGTCCACCTGCTGGTGGCAACTCACAATCCAGACACAGTGTGACGGTGTCTGAGCAGGGTCAAAGCTGCAGTGCTTGAGCTCTCAATGCCCGCCCTAAATGACCTGGGGAGGGGGCCCTTATCTCCAGGGAAGCAGGCCTGAACCTCACAGCATGGAGCCTAGATTTAATTATTTTCTCAAGATTTTGAGGTTGTTCAGTGCCATTGTCTACATCCCCTCTTTGCTGATCAGATGAGGAGACGTGATTTGTTTTTGATATGTGATTTGGTAAGACCTGAAACTCAGCTGTTTACTTTCTTTGTGATTGTTTTTGTTTTATAAATAAGAAAAGAATATGAATCTGAGTTTGTGTATTATGGACCCTTTTCACAGACTTTGATGATTTTCGACATTATTTAGCAGCGTAAATCTTGTTTCTTTTTTGAAAAGCTGTGGGCATGTAATAGTGGACTTTTCTTTTGCTGTAGGAGCAAATGAGAACATAAAAATGATAGTTGCTGTGGTCTCCCATTCACCATGGTTTACTTCCACTTTCTAAACCTGGAAATGTGAAGGGTCTATTGTGAATGTGTCTCATGATTGAGAAGGTCTCTTTAGAAGGTGTGGCCCAAAGGACCTGACCAGTCTTTTTCTTATTTGCCAGGGTAAAATATAAAAATGACAATGCACACTTTTTTATTCTAGGCCACACAGTTCAACAAACTCAGTCACAGAATGACAGCCAGATGGACAGTTTATATCTAAAGTCTCTGGGAGGATTTGTCGTTGTAGTAACATCAGATGGAGACATGATATTCCTCTCTGAAAACGTCAGTAAATTTATGGGCCTGACACAGGTGAGTCTCGCCTTATTTTTCTCATTATTTCTAAAACAAATATTATAATAATAAAGCAGATAAAAGTTCATCTAAGCTTTTACTTCCCTACCAAATTGTTCAAGGTGGAAATGACAGGCCACAGCATCTTTGACTTCACACACCCCTGCGATCATGAAGAAATTCGAGAGAATCTCAGTGTCAAATCAGGTGAGGGTCAACTCAGAACTTTTTGTTACTATTTGAATTTGGACTTGTTACCTTCCAAACCAAAATGACAGAATTTCCTGGTACTCTTTATCTCTGGATGTAGTTTGTCATGGAGATGTACTTATCTGCATGTGCTTGATGTTACATTTTGTAAAATGTTGAGGAGGTTCCTCTGAGAACAAGACCTCTTTTTTACCTCTCAGTCCAGTCATCTTTTTTCCATAAAATGCAAGTGAATGGTGAGTGGTGAACTCCTTCACTCTGCTTTAGGTTGATTTTTGTTAATTCAAGTATTCAACTTTTTTTCAGACATAGCTAAATTCATCATCAGTCTTAGTTGGATTAGTTTTGGTGATTTTTTTATGAATCATTTGTACTTTCATGTTGTTTAGCTGCAGCTGACTGCAATGATTCATTTATTCAGAGAATAGATTACATGATTCCTAAGGATGGCAAATAATCAATTCAGGTACTGACACTGTTTTTCCAAACAATGACTAAAATTCAGCATCTGGCTCATTTTGAATAGTTTTGGAGTGAAAATTTGTTAATGAATAATGTATACATTCATGTATATTTGCACCAAATTTGGTGTGAATTTAGGGTTAACGCTGATTATTTTGTGGCAATGTATCTTTGTAAGTTACCATTTCTCTTTGCCTCTCTGTTTCTCCCTTTATCTTTTTTCCTGCACTGTCACCTGACTTGTTCAGACTGGGAGCACTTGAGTGAGTGATGTAATTTACTTGGGATTTCATTGGTCAGTTGGAGATAATCCCTGTGTAATAGCACAGAGAGCTTGATATACTGTAGTTAAGGTTTCGACAGACTGATTCAGCTACGGTTGCACTTTGCACCTTGCCTCCACGACTGACTAACAAGGCAAAGTCTTATGGTCAATAGTAAACTATAATAACTTGAATTTTAAGCATATGACTTATGAGATGTTTGATTGGCAGGACCTGTATATGGAAGAAGAGGTAATGATATGAGCACAGGCAGAGATTTCTTTATGAGGATGAAGTGTACGGTCACCAACAGAGGTCGTGCTGTCAATCTGAAATCGGCCAGTTGGAAGGTGAGAAGACATACCTACACATACAAATACATGCAACAAGAAAGTGTACAATGCAATCGAGTAATATATGGTGTCGCCACCCTGTCTGTCAGGTGCTGCACTGCACGGGGCATCTGCAAATGTGCACCAGCCGCCCCCCTCAAGTTCTATGTGGGTTTTCGGAGCCGCCCCTCACTTGCGTCACCATGCTGTGTGCACCAATCCCACATCCCTCTAGTATGGACACACCCCTCGACAGCAAGACGTTCATGAGCAGGCACAGTATGGATATGAAGTTTATCTACTGCGATGAGAGGCAAGGGAGTGTTGACTAATTGAAGTATATGTGCATATACAGTGGACCCAAAAAGTTTTGGACATTTAAACCACACTTAAAAAATATATGTTTCAGTTAATAAGAAATATATATATCAAACAAGTGGCATCAGCAAGCAAATTATTTTAAATGTTTTCTCAGAACAAACTTTAAGTACGGCATAAGTGTCCGAATATTATTTGGGGCCGCCGTATATTCATATGACTGTTATGCAATTTTTTTTTCTAATTTGTACTTATGTGTGCATTATAATTGTAAACAGCATTTGTAAGTTGATAAGTGCATGTTTCAAAGTTCATTATTGGAAACTCTTATCTTAATCCTGTTGTGCTACAGCCTGTGTTTTTATCAGAGTGTGTTGTAAGGGAGATGGATAATTAGCTTTTCTCTTTAGATCAGGTACATTGCTTGAAAGCTCCTAAATGACTGCCATTGATTTCTCTTACATAACTTGCATAACAAGCCAGGGGAGTTAGTTTGTCCCCTGAAGATATGGGACTTCTTGCAACTTTGAGTGACTGGTCACCCATGGCCTGTCTAGTGTAAGCAGGTCACTGCTTTAAGCGGTGTGCTATATGGGCAGGTCAAATTGGTTTCAGGCTGATGTTTGCTTGGTACATTGTAATAGGATTCATTATTGACCACACAGAGCTCATTAAAATTCTTTCTATAATGGGACAGTAGATGAGTTGGTCCAAGTCTGTCATTAGCTGGTTGAGCAGCTACCATATTCCAAAAAAACTGTTGACTGCCTTAATGTTGTAAGACCAGCTGATAGCTGTTTTCATTTTATTTTATTATATTTTTGCTTGCCACAATGGTCAATCAGCTTTCACCAGTTAATGATCAACTTGGAACAGCTAGAAACCTGCTTAAGCTGGATTTTCCAGCAGGGTATTTTGATGTGCATAAAACAATAGCATGGGTTTGTATGGTGTACTCGACACTACAAAAAATTACCATGGTGATGATATTGATCATAACAACAAATGGTGTTGTGATAAATAGGCTGGGCTCACATGTCCTGTCTGCCTTTAATCTTACGCCTGCTACAATACTTAAACATTTCAAACACAGAAGAGGATGTGATGTGTCTTTCAGATTCAGTGTGTTGATACATGAAAGCAACTCTCTGCCTTTCAATTCAGCAAGTTGGAAAACAGACTTTAAAAGGGTTCACCCAAAAATGAAAAGCCTCTCATCATTTACAGTCCTCATGCCACCCCAGATGTGTATGAGTCTCTTTCTTCTGAAAAACACAAACAAAGATTTTTAGAAGAATATTTCAGCTCTATAGGGAAATCAAATGAATAGTAATCAGAACTTTGAAGCTCCTAAAATCACATAAAGGCAGCATTAAACAAATCCAAACAACACCAGTGTTTAAATATATGTTTTCAGAAGTGATTTAATTGGTGTGGTGAGAAACAGATCAATGAAAGTAATTTTTACTGTAAATCTCCACTTTCACTTTTACATTCTGAAAGTGAAAGTGGAGATTTAGTAAAAAAGGATTTAAATATTAAACTGTTTCTCACCCAAAGTAATTACTTCGCTTCAGAAGATATATATTTATTTACTGGGGTCTTATGGATTACTTTTATGCTGCCTTTGTGTGATCTTTGGAGCTTCAAAGTTCTGACCACCATTTACTTGCATTGAAAGGACCAACAGAGCTGAGATATTCTTCTAAAATCCTTTGTTTGTGTTCAGTAAAATAAATGTTATACTTACATCTGGAATGGCATGGAAATGAGTAAATGATGAGAGAATTTTCATTTTGGATGAACTTTCCCTTTAAAAATAACCATAAAAACAGAACAAATAAAACTTTCTTGTGTAAGAATAATTTAGAGCTCCAGTAAGCAAGGGCCCCACTTGTTATCATTAGTTCTCACTAAGCTAAGGAAAGAGTTTACATTGGCTCACAGTGGCACAAATTTGTACTGTTGAGAGGATTTATTGTTTTCACCAGATATAGTTGAGAGACATGGATTTTGGTTTATTAGCTTCACAGTCACTTAATTTAATTACACACTGTCTTAAAGACAGCTTTTATTCCCATATAATGGCCCCAGTAGTTTACATAACACACATTATTTGATTATTATTTTTTTTTTCATTTGTTTTATTCATCTTGTGTTACAGAGTTAGCAGTCTGATTGGGTATAGACCAGAGGAACTTCTGGGGCGTTCTGTGTATGAGTTCTCCCATGCTCTAGATTCTGAAAGTATGACAAAGAGCCACCAAAATCGTGAGTACCTGTCTACATTCAATAAGCAAAAAACATTATAACATTCAAGAGTGTTTCTTCAATTTTGGGCACTTTTATGTCCCTAATGTTATAAGATATTCAATCTTGTTCCCTCATTTCCACCAGAAACAACTATTTTATTCGTTATAAAGTTTTCTTTAATAGTGTGCGTGGTTATCAGGGAGACAGTAGTGTCTGTGAAGAGCATTCTTGAAATATATGAGACTTGTGACATGTGAAGAAACATAGAAAAATCAAAGCAGATATCACTTGTGAACAGAATATATTTTCTATCGGGAAGACACGCAGGCTTGAGTGAGGTTTAAGATGCAATTTATTTGATGAATGTAGAACAGAAAAGTAATGTCTCTCTTTGGCGTAGGCCCCGTCTGGCGGTCCGAGGGAGTTGTACTCGGAACCATCATATCCTGCCGGAGATAGGAGGCAGGGGCGAGGAGCCTACCCCCGTGCGGGACGGGGCTCAACTGGTGGTGGTGGGGTGGTGGAGGTTGCCGTGTTAGCGCACTGAAACAGCAATGTGAGCAGACTTATAAAGCAATGGCTTACCTGCGATTGGCTAGGAATTACCCAGCTAATGGTGTGATGATGTACAGCTGCTAGTCTTCCCGCTAGAACTACGCTGCGCTCACATTTATTGTGTGTAATTTCCAATCAAGCTGTCATTTTGTCAATTCATGCAATGTGAGTCTGTAAAATATGACTGAATTGTGTGTATTTAGGGTACATAAAATGCATTAGTCTTAGCGAGAAAAGGTGTCAGCTATTTTATTCCATAAATGTTTAAAATGTAATTTCCATTGCATAATGCTTTTAAACACAATACAAAATGGTGGAAATGTTCATGACTCTGAAAATATTGAATCTCAAAAATGTCAGAATTTTCCTGTGATGCATGTACAGTATGTCCACCCTAACAAAAAAAATCTAGAGTTGCCGCCAACTTGCTGCAAATTCACCACTCATTAATTTTCACGTGCAAATGAGCTTTAGCTAAACTCTTAATTTAGCTAAAGGTTTACTGAAGGTTCACCACATCCAGTGAAGAGCTGCAAACTTCTGGCAAACATTTGTGGGGAATAGCAAGCTCATTTGCAATGTGAAAATAATGATGGTGAATGGTGAATTGGTGAATTTGCATCAGTTTGCGAGAACTGTAGATTTTTTATAAAGGCACTATTGGACATGGTTTGAAGTCTAATTAAGTAAAGTGGCAAGATTGTGAAAGTGTGTTTTATGGGAGTTTATTTTGAAAAAGTCTACATGTACAGAAGTGCCCCAAGTTGAAGAAACACCCTAAAACAGACACATAACGCAGTCTAGGGTCGGTTTCTTGCTTTTGCTCTATCCCTCAAAAACACATACCTCTATTTCATTTTTTGGAACAAACACACCAAAGTAGCTCATTGTGTGTGATCACGCCAAGCTCTTTGGCCGTTTTGGCTAATTTACGTATCTCTATAACAATCTTGACTATCCTGAAATGACCCATGGCCTGGAACAAACCCATGCCTCTCATCTCTGGCAATGGGTAAACTACTCAGACTTGAGTTCAAACCATCTAGACCTGAGGTGGTTCCCATGGGCTTGATGACTGAGGGAAACAGATGTCCCGCTGTGCTCCAGGAATTGTTGAGGGATATTTATAAACTCAGTAGTTGTTGCCTTACATTATTTATTTGCTTAACAGATGCCGCAGACACTGTTGTGGCCAATTTGCCTTTAAAAATCTAAAACTATAGTCCTAACCTTACAAAGACCATTTGGAAAACGTTCTTTGAAGGTAAATCCTTTTGTCCTAATTAAAAAACAAAGTTTTACCCCTAAAAAGTATTATTACTTTTGAATAATATGTTGATAATCATGTATACACACATACAATGAACACTCTAGTCATATTAATGGCCTTGTAAAAGCTGATTTATTTTACATGGAGCTGAACAGTCTCATGTAGGCCACCATGTTGGCTGGCATCCAGCCAAATACTGCTTAATTTATCACAGTACCCCCATATTGTCTGATACTTTCGCACACTGAATAAGTTAACATAACAAAGTAACAGAGTGACCATTTGCATTAGGTGTAAATAGCACCTTTTTCATTTGTTTTATCTAAATCTGGTGGGTGGAGTTATAAAACTATGCAACCCATGTAGACGCGTAATGACTTCAAATTATTTAGTTTCTAGGACATACAGTTCAAAGGTTGTAGGCCGAAACATAAGTGAAACTTTTAACTGTTGGTGGTGCTTGGTAGTTTGAGAGACAGCCCCTAAATTTGGGTCAGTAACATTTTAGAGCGTCCTCTATCAAATTACATAACATTCCTCTGTATGGTTCTATGGGCTGCCATAGACTTTCTGCGGAATAATAATAATAATAAGAACACTTATCAGGATACAGTAGTGGCTTCGCATCTCCAGTGCGTGGCTCCAAATGTATATAATGGTTGATCTCCTCGTAGTGATTTGGTCACGGTGAAGTACGGGAGTTGAGAGAAAGGTTTGATCTGGGTAAAATTAACCATGGTTTTACAAAATTAATATTGTAGTAAACATGTTTGTTGGCAGAAGCCATAGTTTTAATGCAATTAACCATGGTGTTACTACAGTAATGTGGTGTTGTTAATATACTATCATGTTTAATTTTGTGATTACTATAATTTTAATACAATACCAGGCTGATACTATGTAGTAAAACCATGTTTAATTTTTTGTAATGGAAGGTTAGGGTATTGAGTAGGGATAAGGGTTGATGTAGGGTACCTGTTGGACTCTAAATCACGTGCTGCAGTGATGCCCCTATTCTTTATGTTAGTAGGGATGCAAATAGTATCTAACTCTATTTGCACTTAGTGCAAACAAGATTTACACACTTAGTGTAAATAGCATACGTACTGTATATCGCTATTTGCACTTAGTGCAAATAACGTCTGCCTAACGGAAAACTATTATGGTTGCATGATGCTGCATCCATGCCACAAAGTGTCAGTGTTAGTCCAAGATAATAGCCATATCGCCCAGCACAATATAAACAACAAATAACTGATTGCACCTTTGAATTGTATTTCCAATGCATTATCCCATGCTATGTGAAGTCAAGCCTGTGCATACACTAAATCTGTCCACAGTTTATGACCCATCCTCCATAAAATTCAAATTGGATTCTTTTTACTGCCATTGTCAGTTACATTGAGTTCCCCTTCTGTCACTCACTTGACGTTGTGTCCATGTAGTGACACAATGTCTTGATCCCTCCATCAGGGAATGGATGTTTCGACAGTAACCAAGATGTTTATTTCCCTCACATATAACAATGGACTTAGCCAGTTTCATCCTAAAGCACAATATCATCCTACTGTGTCTAAAGGCTCTTGTTAAATCTTGTTTTCAATATGATGTTTAGTATACTCAGAGGAAACTGATTTTATTGGAGTTGCCACATGACATGAGTGGCCTGAATCCCATTATGTGTCCTCTGAATTCATCTTTAGTGACCCAAAGCTCTCAGATTTGCTGATTCGGGATGATTAGCCAATGCATTAGCTGCTAACAAGCCTTTGAAGTGTGCAAGACCTCTGATCTGGTTCCTCTGATGTCTTTTTTATCCAGATCAGTGCTCTGGTCTTCTTCAATATGTCCTCTTACAGTGATCAATGCCTGTGCCAGATCCTTTAATTTGAAGAATGACTTCACTTCAATGGTTTTAAGTAATCAAGCTATGCTTCTCAGAAAATATTAGGATTAAGCAGAATATGCTTTTTCCAAATGTAACCATTCAGAAAATTGTAATTAGAACATGCTGTTTAATTGCAGACCCTTATTCTGAAAAACACTAATAGAGTTATTAGTGCAATCCGATAAAATTTCATGGCCTGTGACCCTGAAAGTAGAGGTTGAACAGACACACAATTGTGTTTAGTTCTTTCGAGAGAACAATTAAAAACTTTTCCCTCCTTTCTCTTTTGTTCTGCAGTTTGTAACAAAGGTCAAGTGGTGAGTGGCCAGTACAGAATGTTAGCCAAGCAAGGGGGCTACGTTTGGGTGGAGACCCAGGCGACCGTCATCTACAACAATCGCAACTCCCAACCACAGTGCATCATCTGCATCAACTACGTCCTGAGGTATGCAAACGAGACACTCTCAGATACCTGTCACATTTTATACTGTTGTAATTATGCTTGCACTTAATTGATATCCACAGACATTCTGTTTATGGGTTCATCTAAACCCCTAACTTTAAGTATTTAACTTATGCAACTAATCTCAGCCTGTACTGTTAAATGTACAGATTCCATTTAAACTTTCAAATTAAAATCTTTGTTGATAATTTCAGCCTAAGTATTAAGGATTTAAGTATTATATTATTTGCAAGGACTGTTATTACTTTCTGGAAATGCAAATCTAACATTGTGTGGATATTGTCATTGCATTTCAGTTCTGTTGAAGAGCAGTCAGTGATCTTCTCCTTGGATCAGACGGAGGCACTGCTCAAGCCCTACCACATGCAGCAACTGTTCAGCCAGGGTAAAGCGGCCTCCGATCTGTTCACTCATTTCAAGGAAGAGCCTGAGGAGTTAGCCCAGTTAGCACCCATGCCAGGAGATGCCATCATTGCCCTGGACTTTGGTCAGAGCGCCACCCGCCATTACTTCAACCATTCCCAATACAACACCTTCACCCTCTTCACATCCTCAACCCCCGGTTACAAGACCTCTCCCATTATGCATGCATGAACTCCTGGTCATTCTTAGTTTTTTCTTTACACTACCTCAAATCACAACCAATCACACAAACATACACTGCCCAGGTCATAAGCTTTTATGTTGTGGTAGACTGAATGGTAGACTTGATGTTGTTTTGTACTATTACTCAGTGACACTGTAGCTTTGCTTTGCTGCAGGGAACGCAATATGTGACTTTAGAAGGAAATTAAATCTCTCTGCTCCAAAGCAAATTAGCATCTTATGGCTTAGCATTTGCTTTAGCATAAACCATTTTGTACTGTTTAAATAAATGAGTTATTTTTGAGTGTTTTTTTAACAATAAAGTAAATATTTTAGCATTACCTGTGTTTTCTAGTTTGCAGACATCACAACACACCTGAAAGTTTTCTGATGGCATTCGGCAGTGTTTGTGTGTTTCACAACAGGGGTATAATGGGAATACTAATTTCTCTTTTCATCATAATGCATGTCTTCACTCCTAAAAACACTGCATGGGATGGAAATCTACACTCATAGATGCTTTCAGCAGTTCTAACATTTCTTATGGTGATGCCTGAGTTTGTTATTAACACCCTTCTTAACTTATGTAACTCTCACCTAAGGGAAATGTCTCTCAAGATCTCTTGTAGCCATATCTTAATGAGAACTATTTTTTTGGTGCATTGTTGTGTTTAAGGTGTGTCTGAC
The DNA here is from genome assembly GCA_032164185.1 of Moxostoma hubbsi. Lineage (NCBI taxonomy): Eukaryota > Metazoa > Chordata > Actinopteri > Cypriniformes > Catostomidae > Moxostoma > Moxostoma hubbsi. The sequence continues at coordinate 17,045,922 of JAVLUX010000035.1, read as the reverse complement.
CCACTCATTTATCCACTAGTAGTTGATCTTCCTAGGCTTTATATGTAGTAATCTATTATCAGCTATTTTTGGTCCAAGTGTTAGAGGCATTGTTATGTTAGAGGCATTGTTTCACTTGTGTTACTGTGTATTGTGACTGCAGAAAGTCTACCATTTAAAGAGTCGGCTTTCAAGTCTACTAAGCTGCCTGTGGTCAGCCAGCCATGGATTGTGGACACATTGCCTGGTAGTAATCCTGATAGCAACCTGTCATCCACCTACACCATTCCCCAGGTGCCAGCTCCAGCCAAGGGCTCGACCAGTGCCACGCCATGCTTAAGCAGCTGCAGCAGTTGCTCTACAGTATGTTCTCTCTCTATCTTTGCTTTCTCATTTACTATTGAGATCAGAACATGTATGGCAGTAAATAAATTATTATGATCTGTTTTATGGTTTAATGTGTTTTGATGTTAATGTTTACAGCCTAGCACTCCCGTAGATTACTGTGGCAGTGGGGAGTGTGAACTGAAGGTAGAGCTGACAAAAAAGATATTTGCCCCCGAAACTGTGGCAACTAATCCCACAGAATCCCAGGTCAGTATGGCACAAGCATTTCACCTGAAATTGTTTTGTTTTATTTTGAATGTGATATTCTAATTCTTCCTTGATACTCTAATACGCCATTTGCTAAGCTTTACAAAAAGTCTCATTGGAATAAATTGGAAATTTCCATGAACAGTGGGATTTTCAGTAAAAAGTGCTCATAAAATTGTAAAATGAAAAGTGGGCTAGAATGAAGTGTGACATAGCAAAGCTTTTAAAAAAGGTAAAATACACAGTTGCATGATTAAAACTAGAAACTTTCATTAAAAAGAGAGAAACCTCATTTGATAGCAATTACAGTGAAAGTAAACAAAACTGATCCTAATGCTTTTAAAACATACTCTCAATGGTACCATGAACTCTCCAGTCATCTTTACTATTACCTGAATACATATGTAAACAAATTAATTAAAGGTGCACTCATTAATTTTTTTACTAATTTAAAAAGTTTTACTTCTAGAGGAAATTGATTGTAATTTTGAAACATATATATAAAATCATGACCATTCACATGATTAGGCGCTGCCATGTTAGAATCACAGGACCAGCTGATTACTACTTGCTTCTAATCTCAGTCCTTTCTACAGTGGCATGAATAACGTCATGTTTACTGTCATAACCTCCGTTTCCTGATGGAGAGAATGAGAAGTTGTGTCGATGTAGTGACACTAGGGGTCGCTTTTGAGAGACCAGAATACCTCCCATTACTCCCAGGGCTTTCAGCTTGACTGACTCTAGCGGCTCAATTGGGGCTTTCCAAAGGTCCAAGAGTACCATGGAGAGATCCCATGAGGGGAAGAGGCATGGCCTGGTAGGATTCAACCTCCTTGTGCCTCTGCAGAACCTGATGATCAGGTTGTATTTCCCTAGGGACTTACCATCTACTACGTCATGGATTGCAACTATAGTGTCTACGTATACATTCAAGGTGGAGAGGGACAGCCACCCCTCCAGCCTCTCCTGCAGGAAGAAAAGCACTGACCCAACTGTGCATCTCTGGGGTTTTCGGCAATTCGCAAACAAACCCCACCTCAGGGCATAAAGCTGCCTGGTAGAGGGAGCTCTGGCTTGAGTGATCGTGTCTACGACTGATGGTGGTATGCCACTTAGATCTTCCGCGTCCTGTCCAAGGGCTAGACGTGGAGGTTCCAGAGGTCTGGGCGCGGGTGCCAGATTGTGCCCCATCTCTGAGAAAGAATGTCCTTCCTCTGCCAGGAATCTGCCAGGGAGGTGCTGTCATGAAGAGTGTGAGGTCCAAAAACCAAGTCTGGGTGGGCCAGTATGGGGCCATGAGGGTTACTTGTTCCTCGTCCTCCCTGACTTTGCACAGGGTCTGTGCAAGAAGGCTCACTGGGGGGAATGCATATTTGCGCAGCACCTGGGGCCAGCTGTGTGCCAGCGCATCTGTCCCGAGGGGGGCTCCCATCAGGGACTACCAGAGATGGCAGTGGGAGGATTCCCGGAAAGTGAACAGGTCTACCTGTGCTTTGCAGAATCGACCCCAAATCAGCTGGACCACCTGGGGGTGGAGTCTCCACTTTCCACTGAGCGTTGCCTGCAGCGACAGCATATCCACTGTGGCATTGAGGCTGCCCGGGATATGAGTGGCAACCTCAGCCACTGCTGACTCCAGAGGAGGAGATGGCGAGCGAGTTGCGACATGTTACGAGAGTGTACACTGCCTTTTTTATATGCTACTGTCGCTGTGTTGTCAGACCGGACCAACACATGCTTGCCCTGGATAAATGGCAATAACCTCCGCAAGGCGAATTGTACAGCCAGCAACTCTATGCAGTTGATGTGCCAACCCAGTCGCGGTCCTGACAGGAACCGGCGGCTGCGTGCCAGTTGCACACGGCACCCCAGCCCAGTTTGGAGGCATCTGTGGTGACTACGACACTTCTGGATACTTGCTGTAGGGGAACTCCTGCCCGTAGAAACGTGAGGTCTGTCCAAGGGCTGAATAAGTGGCGGCAGATTGGCGTGATATCTACGCAATATGTGCTGGGGCACCATGCCCATCTCGGGACTCGAGTCTAAAGCCAGTGCTGAAGTAGTCTCATATGCATCAACCCGAGCAGCGTGTCTGCCGCTGAAGAAGCCATATGACCCAGGAGCCTCTAAAAGTGTTTCAGTGGAGCTGCTGTCCTACAACTGTTTGACTTCAGGGAGCTCAGCACCGACCAAGTCTAACTCCATGCCAAGAAAAGAGATGCTCTGAACTGGGGAGAGCTTGCTCTTTTTCCAGTTGACCCGAAGCCCTAGACGGCTGAGGTGCCTTAGCACTAAATCCCTGTGCGTGCACAGTAACTCTTGAGAGTGTGCTAGAATCAGCCAATCATCGAGGTAGTTGAGTATGCGGATGCCCCCTTCCCTTAATGGCCCTTAAGAGCTGACACTGTGACTTTCATGAAGACATGAGGGAACAGGGACAGGCCAAAGGGGAGGACCTTGTACTGATACACCTGGCTGTTGAAAGCAAACCGTAGGAAGTGTCTGTGTCAAGGTAGAACCGAGACATGAAATGATGCGTCCTTCAGGTATACCAGCGCAAACCAATCTTGATGCCGGACACATGTCAAAATGTGTTTCTGCATCAGCATCTTGAATGGGAGTCTGTGTAAGGCCCAGTTCAGAACTCGCAGATCCAAGATTGGCCGCAACTAAGCACCTTTCTTTGGCATGATGAAGTAAGGGCTGTAGAACCCTTTCACCATCTTAGCTGGAGGGACAGGCTTTATCACGCCCTTGTAAAGAAGGGTTGCGATCTCCGCATGCAGGGTGCAGGGTACTTGCCCTGCACAGAAGTAAAACTGATGCCACTGAACCGGGGTGGGAACCTGGCGAACTGAATTGCGTAGCCAAGTTGGATGGTCCTGGCCAGCCACCACGACAGGTTGGAAAGCGTTAGCCACACATCCAAGCTCTGGGCGAGGGACACAAAGGGGATGATCGTGTCTAGCATACCTGGGGGTGGGGCCTTGCGGTGGGGGGGAGCAGGCGACATCACGTCGGGGAGTGTTGCTTCGACCCGAGGCAGCTGTGCTGAGGGGAAGCTCAATGCACTTACCTTGCTCTGTGAAACCAGCATAGGGCGGGTTAGTGACTGTACCTCTTGGGCTATCCTCGAGACTCATAACAACCGGTGGGCCGTAGGTGTTGCGTGGCCGGGCACGCGAGAAAGAGAGGCCGCGTTCGTGGGGCCCCGGCTGTTGGTGCTCAGTGTTTTGCACCCGTGAAAACGGCAGCTGTGGACACGATTACGTGACCCAAGGACTGAGGAAACGACTCTCTTTTTGACAATGTGGGTACCGTTCGGGGTGCGGTGAATGCCAGGAGGGCGAGGTTGGTTGCCAAGTGCAGCTCCTGCAGCACATCGGGATCAGGACTACCCACATGCAGTTCTTTAAGTGCCTTGGCCTGGTGTGCCTGAAGGATGGCCATGGCATGCAGGGCGGAGGCAGCCTGTCCAGTGGCACTGTAGGCTTTGGTCGCCAGAGATGACATAGTCCTACAGGCTCTGGAGGGGAGTGCCGGTCGATTCCGCCAGGTGGCGGGAGTTTTGCGGGCACAGGTGCATCGCAACTGCCTGATCCACCTCCATGAGGAACACGTGGACTGCCCCGCCGTCGAGGGTAGTGAGAGCGGACAAACCTAGAAGTCTGTTTCGGGCAGCGATAGGTGCCCTCCACGACCTTGTCAATTCATCGTATAACCTCCAGGAAGACAGGGCCCGGGGGTGGGGGGGGTAGGGGGGCATGGCCTAGAGTGGTGCCCCAGATCCAGGAACCAATCCCGGGCCCAGGCAAGCATGGCGGTCAGCTCTGTGTCAGCCTCAGACTGGGCGGGCACACTCGAAGTTGGCAGGGTGGATGGATTGCAGCGGAAGCTCTTGATCTATGTGGACTGGTCCAGGGCTCTCAGGAGGTCACAGCCCTGCAGCAGATGCAGGTTTCCCTGTAGAGGTACGTTGACCTCGCAGTCATAGCGTGTAAGCTCTGGCAGACAGAACGAGTCAAAGGATGGGCCCAGCAATTGACTTATTATCCCTGACAAAAGCACAAGAGACCAGTAACTCAATTGTTACACAGGTAAAGGTCTAAAGAACAATAATATTCCTGATCTTGGATGATGCTTGGAAATGGGAGGTCCACGGGGAATTACCTAGCGAAACCGTGCATATTGAACTCCCCAAATTGCCTCCAGCGCCAGCCAGGCCGTTCTCATACACATGGGTAGAAGGTGCAGTGCAGGGGACGGCTAGAGTGGCTAACATTGCCACGATCATATTCTTGCAATGAGAACATCAACCATCCACAAACACTGTGTCAGTGTGATCTCTGCCCGTGAGGCAGCACCCATGGCCGTAGGAATCGGAGAGATAACGACCGCATCCAGGAATCACACAAATACAGAAAGACATTCTTAAATAGACGTGTCTTTAAAAAGACGTTCAACGTCAATGTGTGTGCTATAATAGAGAAAATATACTCTTTAGCAGGAATATACTCTTTTAGCTCTGTTGAAGCTCCCAGGGGCGAAATCTGTACTCGTCGTGCAGAAGAAGAGAAAGCCGCTGGAAATGCACCGTATATCCAACAGCATATGCTTCTTAAGGTGAATGGAACTGCTGTAGTATTCATCTGAAAGTACATTCTCGGCTCCGAAGAAAAAATCTGAATGGAATGGCATTCCAGCTCCTGGATAAAATCCGGGGGAGTGGCATGCAAATTCCACTCGCCAATTCTCAATTCCTTTTCTCAAAGAATGGGAGGTGTTCGGGGCTCTCAAGAGTGACCCCTAGTGTCAATACATCGACACAACATCGAGTGAGTGACAGAAGGGAACTGAGAACTATTGCATTGGTATGATGCTGCATCCATGCCCTAGGTGTCAGTGTAAGTCCAAGATGATATATTAAAAAATTTTATTGACATCAACGTGTTAACAACGTGTTAACAACGTGTTAACGCTTTCAATTAATTGTAACACATTTTTCTTTAATGCATTTACCAATTTTGGCATTAGATACTGACATTTCATTCATCCCTGTGGTAGTTTTAAACACTGGCTGAAATTGGCTGAAAACTTTGCGATGTGTCCGGGGACATTAAACTGACAAACACCCCACAAACAAACAAACACACACAGCAATTTCTTGTCAGTTATCAAGTGGTGGAGAAAGGAGCCTTTGTAAAGTAGACATTAATTATCACAGAAGCATGTCAAGTTTTAAAACTAGATACATGGCACAGATAAGGGACCACTGAGGCCAGCTAGTATGTTGTAGTTCTTGGCTTTGAACTGCTTTCGAAGCATCTCCTAATGATTACCGAACAATTTGGATGAAGTATCATTCTGTGGGCAGTGCCATCGCTAAAAGCTAAGTAGGTATAGCTGCAGGCTATACCTACTTGATATCCAAATGGGGGCACAATCTATAAAAGTAGGCATAGCTTCTTCATAACCATTCCAAAAGTTGCACCAAATCCAAAAGGGGAGCTTCCACAAGCGTTTAGGGTTAGGAAAGTGTTAGGTTGGGGGCTCCTTTATCCCGCCCTTTTTGGAGCTCTGCCTGCAGCTATTTCCTTCTCCTATAGAACAAGACATTGGCCATGTTTGGAATGTCATACTACCATACTACTCTTAAATTTTCTGCCATACATAGATATGACAGATGCAGTAGAGTAGTTTGGGTAGTTTGATATTCTGAACATAGCCATTGTCTGCAGCGCTTTATGTGGAATTCAAACTTTGGACAGTGGATGGCAAGTTGATAGCCAAGTGGAGGGTGAGGGTTTAAGGAATTTATTGCCCATTGCAATGAATACGCAACCTATGGGGACAAGTTATATTAATTAGTCAACCTCTTACTTAAAATTGTATATTTTAATGCATTTCTATCTTCATACTGTTAATGTTACGTACATAATGTTAACAAAGAATTATTGTTACATACTGTTTTGATTTCTTTCCTTAGAAGGAAACAAATGTATTTTAACATGAAAAGAAGCATATACATATACATGTACATTTTCAGCACTTTCAAAATATGCAATTAATCACGATTAAATATTTTCATCGACTGAGAGCACTAATTTAAATTCCTGAGAGCAAATATAGGTGATCTCATTGATGTTATAAATGTTCATTTGAGATTGAGGGCTGACAAAATTTTATTCACAGCATACACTTGTTTCCCATGAACATATTTTGGATATTATCTGTAAAATTTCATTTAATATTATCTAGACATGCAAGAATATCTTAAAGATCATTTAAAAAGGGACAATTGAGGCAAAGATGTATGAACTCCCAAGCTAAATCTGTACATGCCACTCTCTATTTGGCTGTGTGTAGGTGGACCTGAGTGATCTTGACCTGGAGACTCTTGCTCCCTACATTCCCATGGATGGTGAGGACTTCCAGCTAAACCCAATCTGTCAGGATGAGTCGATGCCTGACACAGGTCCAAGCCTGAGCACAGCCCTCCAGCACAGCTTCAGCAGTGTAGCTGACCTCTTCCAGCCCCTGGGCCCCTTCCCCTCTGACAACAAGGGCAGTCGCAACACATGTCCAAACACGGTTCACATGCAACCGTACCAAACTGCACCTAGCATCCCACTCTCCTTTGAGGAGGGTAGACAGAGTATTCAGTGGCCCCCTGACCCACCCTTACAGTATAAACATAGAGAGATTGGATGCATGGATGAACAGAGCACTGCAGACCCACAACAAACATGTAATTTCACTGCTGTGCTGCAACAGCAAAGGTAATTTAGTTCATCACCCCCTTATGTAAACACACAAGCTTTATTTTGCAATACATTAGAATCATTAATTAAGTCAATTTACATTTACAGAAGAAAGTGCCAGTGCTTGCAAGGCAGCAAAAGAATAGCTTTAAGATTTAATGTCAGCTTGGATTTAAGGCTTTGGGTCTGTGCAATGAAAGCATGTGTCTTGTTTTCTGTCAGCTGTGATTGAGAATAAGGACATACAACATATTTGTAGTGTAATCATGGCTATAATGGATAAATGTATGCTAGAAATGGATAAAGATATATACGAAAGACAAGACTAATCAGAATTCACTATGCAAATAGACCAATCGCAATTGCATGTATCACATTGGCATTGCTGTCAGTTTCTATTTGAATTTATATAGCACATCTAAGGCTGAAATTATCTATAAAACAAAGACTGTATGGTGAGTGATTTGGGCTTAATTAATTGCAGGAGTTTAATTAGCAGAATGTTTGAGGACTATCAATAGAGTGCTGCTTGCTGGCACTGTAGCAAGGATCAGTATGTTCATTCAAGGATCTAATTTATGCAACGTTTTTCAGGTTCTTTGAGAACTTTGCCCCTGTGCAGAAAGGCATGAATCTGGGACAGACAGCTCTTGCCCATAGCTTTAAACGAAAGAGACAGTCAGAGTTCAGCTCATCACGCTCTTTCTCTGATATTCATAAGGTAAAATCTTATGACTCATCTCAAACATGTTCCAGTGAAAAAGAGTAAATATCACAGAGTGTACTAAAGTGACATATATTCAGCAGGAAGTGGTGTCTCACAATGAATCTGCTTATGTCACACAGAAAAGGATGAAGACAATGACCATTGACGGCTGTGCCTTCAGTGCCAGGAAGTCTCTGAGTACCAATGTGCTCACAGGTGCATACATTATATGTCAACTCTCTCTGACCCCACTTACACAGGGTATACAAACCACATTCTTAGGTGGTCAAAAAGGATGGGATCACTTGCATTTGTAGTCTAAATGCTAAACCATCTTGATCCGTCCAACATAAACATCAGTTGAGATCGATTTTAATACCAGGTGTAAGCAGGTTCTCTCTCTTAAATTTAGAACTCCCTGGCTCTTCTTGTTTTTATTTACTCAAATGTACACTCTCCTTATTGCCACAGATAAATGTCCATGCATGGAAAGTGGAGTGGTGGCTCCTCACGGCTGCAGTCAGTCTATCAACGGGAGATCAGATGATTTGAAACAGTATTTTGCAGACTCATTCTGCCCTTCTAATAAAAGACGACACCACATGTTGCCTTCACCCAAACACACAGGTGAGTCTCCAGCCCTCATAGCAGAAACCAAAAACATCCCCTGAAACCTTTTGCTCATCTCTCACTTGTATTTCCAGTGCTTTTGTTATGTTATGTCATCCAGTTGCATTGTTAAATTTGAACCTTATTAACACTTTAACATTAAATTGTTCTTTTGAAAATGAAAATTGGTTAATGACACCCAGGGCTGTATTTTCGCTACACGCTACGGCCGTGTGCAACATCTTATCCAATTTTTGTGAGAACGCTAATTCTAAGCATAATTTTCGTACCAGCGCAAAGTTCAAATGGGTGTGGGTGGAAGTGCTTGCCCTAAATGTGGGTGGGTGTGTGTTCAGATTGCTATTTTCATGATAAATAGGTCATTGTGCTAAGATGTTTCAAAGCAACGTCTGTTTCAAAGGTACATCTGTTTTGAGCGCAAAGTCTATACTCAATTCCTGTATTTAGTTTGGAGATTCCACCAGAAAAATGTAAGTGAATTGTGTGCTGATACAGACTCTGTTAATACTAGCCAGTAATTGTGTGTCAGTAGATAAAAATGATTAATAATACTTACATTCTCTATAATTTAACAGAGCTTAAATCTAAATCCTGACAAGAACCACATTTTCCAATGTGTATAAAAGGAATGTGTCACTCCCAACATCCCAAACATCCCAACAACCTGACATTCAAGGACACAGTTAATGAACAAAAGTGTGCACTATTTTTCTTATGCATTGCATACAGACCATGTACACTACCAACGTCTTATGAATCTGCTGTCTTTATTTATATAGCTGGTATTTGACAGGGAATGGACTATATAACAGGAATCAGATGGTGCAGGAGAAGAACCTCAGAATTAAATTGTACTGGACCCAGCCCATAAATGCATTGCGTGCATAATTTTGCCAAACCCAATTGTGCCTAAACTTAGCATGCAACATAACAGACATTATGTGAAAATACCAAAACTTTGTGGCCATGCCCACTGACTTGTCTGCATGTCTAACTTAGCTCTACTGCTCTTAAAATAGGGCCCCAATTTTTCAATATCATACATGAGTCAAAGATCAGGAGTATTATTGTTCTTTAGACCTTTACCTGTGTAACTTTTAGTTACTGGTCTCTTGTGCTTTTGTCAGGGATAATAAGTCAATTGCTGGGCCCATCCTTTGACTCGTTCTGTCTGCCAGAGCTTACACGCTATGACTGCGAGGTCAACGTACCTCTACAGGGAAACCTGCATCTGCTGCAGGGCTGTGACCTTCTGAGAGCCCTGGACCAGACCACGTAGATCAAGAGCTTCTGCTGCAATCCATCCACCCTGTACTTTCACCTTCCCTCTTTGTCTATGTACATTATATTTTCTCTATGCTGGTTTCTTCTATGCATGTGTTATCAGCCTTTATTTAGATTTCTTTGTATATTTTCCTCTGTGTAATATTTTAATATATATATATAAAAAATCTGATTGTTACTTGTGTAAATTGTGTTTGGACATACCACTTTTACTGTAGTCTTTCTATGCTGTTTCAGATACTCAGCACTGTCATGTTTCTACACATGCTTAGTGTTCTTTAATGGATAGTTCACACAAAACTGTCAATTCTGTCACCATTTCTTTCATGGAACACAAATGGACATATTTGGCTAAATGTTAGCCTCAGTCGCTATTCACTTTTCTCTATAGAAAAAAGTTGTAATGTAAATGGTGACTGAGTTTAACATTCTGCTTAACGTCTCCTTTTGTGTTACATGGAAGAAAGAATGTCATACAGGTTTAAAACATGATGGGGTGAGAACATTATGACAGAAGTTTCATTTTTAGGTGAACTATTCCTTTGTGGTAAGATTCACAAGATGTTTCAATGGTGCAAATTTAGCTGTGGCCCCCCTACAATATATTATATATATCGGTAACACTTCACACTAAGGTTCCATTTGTTAACAACAGTTAACATGAAAAATACTTTTACAGCATTTATTCATCTTATACATACATATATAAAAAAAAAATTTTTTTTATAAAAATCAAATGTTAACATTTGTTTGTGTTAATTAATTCAATTGAATGTTAATTTAATTAACATGAACCAACAGTGAACAGTTGTAATTTTATTATATATATATATATATATATATATATATTGTTCAATATTAGTTCATGATACATAATGTATAAACAAATATTAATGAATGGAACCTTATTATAAAGTGTTAGCTAAATATCAAATAACTTAAATACTAATACAATGACATAAGCAATATTGAAATCTTTCATTCAGCTTTGTGTACTGACATGTTTGTACTGTATAAAAGAAAGACAGCCTTTAAAAAAGCCTTAAAAACTGCCTTGAGCTTTTAAAAGCTAAAAATTAGGAATAAATCCTATTTTACGAATATGTTTGTTTTACTATTTAGAACATTTGTAATTGACCTGCTTCTCTAATATGACCTCAACTTTCCCCTGAATTCCTCTACACAATCATTATGACAAGGATGCTGTTTTGAATGTATAGTTTTGCTGTCGTCTAAAGCACTTTATTTAAAAAAATGCAAATGGCACCTCAATATTTTCTGTAGACCAAAATGAAAAATATATATTTTTTTAGCTCTAGTGTAGTCATATAAGTCATGTCTGTTCTGCCCCACCCAACACTGCTAACCTCCTTTAAAATGTCTCTCATACTCTTTCCTTGATAACACAAGATATGTAAACACTTACATATTATTTTCTCATACAAACATGCCTATTCTGTCAACATTATATGAGGTCAAAGTTATATGCTCTCTGTAACATGTAAAAAAATTGTATTTGGTGTTCAGAAGTGCCTTGGTACTTGGTCTTGTCTACCTAGCATTATAGACAGCGATGCATTGTAGCTTTCTCTTTTATGTACTTAATATATATAATATGGTAGTTTAAGGTTATTCATTTTTGTATTAAATGATGTGTATCGCTTTCTTGTGATACTGTGGGGTTTCTGTGTTTCTTTACAAAATATATAAAACTAGATTTGGCTTTTGTGAGAGAGTCTGTGATTGTTTATTCTCAGGATAGTAACATTCAAACATTAAAGATTGCACCACACCTAAACAAGATGATAAAGACTTTACCTAAAAATGCTGCTACTTGCAAATAATTGTCAGAACATGCTTATTTTTTCCCTGATCTTGTTACGCTTCTTGGATCCACTATACTCAAAGCTTGTTACTGTACCTTTAATTTTGTTTTATTTTGCAATAATGACAATCTACCTTGCCTGTGGACTGCAGCTAGTGTTAGCACTGTAACGAAGGCCCTTATGAATTATAAGAGATAGCCGCTCAGTTTTCTCACTGAAGCTGTTCTCACAGACTTCCACTGACTGAACACACCAGCACAACAACATGCACAAAACTGCATGTAGAGATGTGAACTGACCACTAGGGCCCCAGATGTCTCAGCATAAAAACAGCAAGTGGCCCTTCTGCATGCACATACTACATATACACTTACTGAGCACTTTATTCGGAACATCTATGTACCTATTATACTTATTCATGCAATTATATAATCAGCTAATAATGTGCAAAACAATCATGCATATATAGACAAGGAGCTTCAGTTATGTTTCAAATCAACCATCGGAATGAGGAAAAAATATGATCTCAGTGATTTCGACTGTGGAATGATTGTTGGTGCAAGAAGGGCTGGTTTGAGTATTTCTGTAACAGCTGATCTCCTGGGATTTTCACACACAACTTTCTAGAGTCTGTAGAGTTTACTCAGAATTGTGCCATAAACAAAAAAACATCCAATGAGCTGCAGCTCTGCGGACGGTAACACCTTGTTGATGAGAGAGGTCAATGGAGAATGGCCAGACTGGTTCGAGCTGACAGAAAGGCTACAGTAACTCAGATAACCGCTCTGTACAATTGTAGTGAGGAGAATAGCATCTCAGAATGCACAACACGTTGAACCTTGAGCCGGATGGGCTAAACATCAGAAGACCACGTCAAACACTTTATTATGACCATAGTGTTCCTAATAGTAAAAGTGCTCAGTGAGAGTATACAAAAGTAAAACCTGTCCCGCAAAGGTACATAGCAAGATGCAAGACTTAAGCTAGCTAATTGTTGTAAACATAAAATTTAGGTCAGGGGTGGCACTGGTCAATTTGATGCCCTACGGAGACTTTCACGATTGTCCGATGGGGAGAGTGTTCCACAACTTCTATAGGGTCCTTGAATAACATATAATGTGCAAGGAAAGGCAGCCAGTGGGCTTTTTGGTGCATCCCCAAGGTAACATAGTGCCCCCTTAGAGGGTTGGTGCCCTTTTATTCCAGTCAGTACTGCCTTATTTCTTCATTAAGACCCTGTTATTTTGTATAAATATTTGTGTAGGCCAACATCAGATTCTGTCAAAATCAGGACTGGGAGTTTAAACTTTTAAATAGTCAGATTATCCAAATAAAGCACAATCCACATTAGCCAGCCAAAATGTTTCTTTCCTCTTTTTTCTTAGCCTTATTGCCCTCGTCACTTAACATAGGATAATACTATAATATATATATATAGAGAGAGAGAGAGAGAGAGAGAGAGAGACTTTTTTCAGTAATTGGTGTGATATGTTCATGTTTTTTTTTTTTTTCATGTCAAATCTGTTCATAACATAAAAGCAAAATGTTTCATAAATTGTTTTTATTAGCATATATAGGCCGTTTATGCCAGCATAACACCCTGTAATGCAATTCACGACACAGCAAATTTACAATGAACATTTTTATGGACAGTATATAATTAAATACTATTACAAACCAAAAGGAACTGCAGGATATAAAGAGAATTTGACTGTATTTTATTTTTTTATTTTTTTATGACACAGGAACATTCCGATCCTGAACTCTCTATCCCGCAAGACTATGATGCTGTTGGCTGCAAACAATTCAGTAGTGCCAAAACACACAAATGACCATATAAGCAATAACTAAATATAATACAAAACATGCAAACACTTTTCAAAAGCTTTTGGGAGTGAATGGAAACATGGAAGTATTGATAAAATAGAACTACATATAACTGGTGGAACAGAGGCACAATTTGGAACCAAGTGGGTTAATACTTGGTTATTGTGTAATAATACTGGTATGATGGGTTGAATATTTTTTGAACATCCTTTTGTATGGATGTTGACTACCTCAGAAAGGTCATAACCTAGGTTATTAATATTTAAATGTTGAAAATCCACAAAATAATGAATAATGCCACAAAAATCTGAATATCGGCCTGTCCCGCCACGGGTATCGATTTGAATGTGAGGAACTGGATGAATGATGCTGGTAGATTCAAGCAAGCTCATACAGGTATGGTTGAATGAATCTAGTTTAAGAGAAGATCATTATTCTCTTTAAAATTTAAATAATTGTATTTGTAGCTAAGGAATAAAAAGGAGAAAAGTGGAAGTATCATATAATTTCTTGAGTAAAGATGTTTTTTAGACTCAAGCAAACTCATACTGGGATAGTTGAGTGTTTCTAGCTTTGCTGTACCCACACAGCTTTTTAGAACCCAGGGCAGTGTGTTAATTTGTAGCTGAGGTACAAAAGAAAAATAAAATAATGCAAATATTATCATCATTTTGGAGCCAACATACAATCTGATTGCAACTACATTGGCACATTGTCAGACAGGAAGATTCTACAAAGTGATTTGGTAAATGTTGTGAGTTATTTTGTTTAATATTTCCCACATGAAGTCAGCAATATGTATCCAGTAATTGTTCTAGCATGACAATACATGTTCATGTGCAATCTGGATTGAAGTCAAACTTTAATATTATAAACTAGTTCCATGTGGTTCCAAGAAAAATATTTTTATCCAATCAAAATATGCTGGGTAAAATCCTTTTAAATATAATATTACAAAATATGTTTTACTGACAAGTCTATATAGAGTTGTTGCTCTTTATGGCAATTTTCTGAACCTGGTCAGCATTAACACGTCTCAAAATATATAGTCATTTTAAGGCTGAGGTTTTTGTGTGATACTTCCAGCAGTTTTTATATTGGAACTTCATAATATTATATACCACAAATAAACAATGCACTTAACGTTGTTAAGAATTTTTATAATGTAGTTGCTCCCTTTAAACTACAGAAGTGCATCAAAATCACTGTAAATTTCCTATTAAATAAATAAAATTTGCATTAGTGAGCATGCAATTTCAGGATAGACATTCGTATATATATTTTTTTCTATCCCCTATTTGTCTTTTAACACTCTTGCCATTCCGGTACGTTTATCTCAACTTGTTCTGGGTTTCTTTTTCTCTTACAAGAACAGACCTTTGTAGCTATAGCTGAACTGATGATGTTTAAATGCCAACCTTTTACATCTATGAGAGGACTACAGTATATGTGTCATGAACTGCCCTTTGTTTTCCCCTTAGTCACTTCATTTTCCAGGATGCAATTTGGTTGATTACCTCCACCTGCCCTCCATCTTCTACAGCTGTTCCCTGTTCCATCGTCAACCTTCTGTGTATAAATACCCTCTGGTTTCCTTCCCTTATCGTCGGTTCTTGTTAGTTTGTTTGTTAACATGTTCATTCAAATATTACAACAAATTGCCATGACGTATGATTTGCCCTTTATCTCAAGTGTTTTATTTTCATCTTATGTCTTCATCTTCTGAGTTACATTAAATAAATAGTCTGCATTTGGATCCACACTCTCCCATCTACATAAATGGTAAATGGTCTGCACTTATATAGCGCATTTTTCTAACCTCAGAGGTTACCAAAGCGCTTTACACTGTGTCCCAATCACCCATTCACACACACACTCATACACCAATGGCAGCAGAGCTGCCATGCAAGGCGCTAGCCTGCCATCAGGAGCAACTTGGGGTTCAGTGTCTTGCCCAAGGACACTTCGGCACGTGGAGTCGTATGGGCCAGGATTCGAACCACCAACCCTGCGATTAGTGGCCGACCCGCTCTACCACCTGAGCCACAGCCCCCCGCCATAGCCAGCGCTGAAATTAGAAATTAGCTATATTAATGCTGATACAAGGAATGGCCAGCACCGTCCAATCACTGCCAACCATGTTAAATTAAATTATACATTATAAATTCTGAATCTAAGTATCGATTACCATTGTCCCATGTCTGCCAAAGATATCGGTAGCCTGAAACTGAAATTTGGATTGAATGAACTCGGATGCTCCCTTGATCCCTATTTAGTGAATGACTTAACTTTCAGTGTGCTGTCTGTCTGCACTGGTCTCAGAAGAGTTCAAAAAGCATCTTATTTTCATCCTAACTCCATATGAAACCTCTGAAAGCAGGTGAAAATACACAGTAAATACAGGATTTCTAACAGAAAATGGGGCTAAAGTAAACAATTGTGTACATTGTGTTTAGAAGCATTGTGTTTCAGAATAAATCACTCAAATTTAAAAAAATAAAAAAAAAATTGCATATTGTATGAAACTTGAGACTAATCTTGAAACTCAAACAGGTTTCAATGTAAAAACTTAGTTTTTTTGACTAGATGTAGATTTGATGGCATTTCTCCCAAAGACTGCACAACTCTGCACAAACTCTGCTGTGATCAGCGCCAAGTTGTTTTGTCACATCAAAATTTAAACATTTACTGATAGCCCAGAATGTCTTGAACAGAGGTCAGTCAGTTTAAATTAAATTAAATTATGGGTTTTGTATAGCGAAACCAAAATACAACGTCCACACATGAGGACGCGTGGTCGCACAAGGTTAAATAAGCCTTCCTTATGTCATCATTTATCCACTAAGAGTTAATAAACTTATAATAATATAGAAATACATTAATATATTTTGTATAATCTTTTGATTTGTGCTCTATGAGAATTAAAGTTCAAGAAAAAAATTACAAACCATTATCAAATAAACAATGCTTCATAAATGATTGTTTATTTATTTATTTTTATTTGTTTAAGCATCACCTGCTCATTGGAAACTCAGAACAGAGTATATGTAACATTATAAAATATCAGAACTGGGATTGATAGATCCTGTTTGTCAATCGTGTTCATTTGAGCTGTGCAAATAAGTTGCCTTTTCTCAGGAAAGTCTTATTCCCAAGAGGATTACAGGCATCTCCAAGAGCCTCTCATAATGCAAAGGGGCTCAGTGGCAGACCATAACTTTCCATGGAGAAGGGAAACAAAAATAAGAAAGAGTAAATAGATAATTACGATGTAGTCAATGCTGCTGTCAAGAACCATGTAATAAACATACAGTATATAGAATTATAGACACACACACACACACACACACAAACGTCTTAAGGTCCGATATCTTCTGATAAAGTTTAATGCAGTAATATAGCAATAATAATTAGAGTATAGCCACTTAGTAAGGATGTCAATATTGCAAGAGTAGCCTACATTCCTCTGCATAAGTTGTATGTAACTGAGCACATTGAGCTTTGTGGAGAAGGAAATATTTTCAATTTGCTGTTTGTTTATTGTCATAGTTTCTTCTTCAAGGCAGTAAATGGAAGAAAATCTTTTGATGGGCAAGGAATGGCACAGTTCTATTTTAATTGCATGTGGAAACAAATCCAATGTTGTCATTCACACACCCTCATGTCATGTCATTTCTTTCTTCTGTTGAACAGTGATTGAGGCCATCAGTGCATAACAACACCTTATGTGCTTCATGGAATAAAGGGTGTGAAACAACATTATGGTGAGTAATTGATGGCAGAATTTATTTATTTTTTTTTTTGGGTGAACCATCCATTTAAATGATATTTCAATAAAGAGTTTACTCAAACAAGACAAGTGTCTTCCCTCTCTTTTAAAAGCTCAAAATAGTGGTTTAATAATAAGCAGAGCACCAGCTGCATTGTCTGGTGGTTATTATGGGGTTGCATTAAGCTAGGTCTTTCTGTGGCTGTGGTAAGTCACAGACAATTCTCAAACTGCAGAACTTTTGACTCGTGATCTGTGCCCTTTTGCTGCAACTTGGCCTGCAGGTGACCTTTGGCAGCTGCTACCTGATTACCAGCCTATAGATCAAGTAGTGCAAGTGTTTAGTGCTAGATTTCAGCTGTGATTTCTAATAGGAATGAGGCAATGTAAAGCTGTTCTTCAACTACATAGCAAACATTGCATTTTGACATTATCTGATGGTAAATGGCTGATTCGAGATCAGTCATTCTATGAGGTATTGTCAGAGTGTCCACCAGCAGATAAAGTGAGCTTTAAACAAAAACTCAAACCACAGTAACCACTGTTTCCGGCTGCAAGGCACACGACTGGAGCTTTCTCGTGGGAACTTGTTCGACACTTTACCACTTTGCTTTCTCACATTCACACATGTTTTGAATTATCTGGTGTAAAACAACTTTCAAAAGACTAAATACAAATTGTGCATTCAGTGAAAAACATAGAAGGTTGTGCACAAAGTTCAAAGAGACTGATATGGTTATTTAATGTAATATGAGCCATTTTGACATGTTATAAAAGTTATAAAGGGAATGGGCGAGATATTTGAGTGAACTTGAATGAGAGGAAAATAAAATGTGAAAAACAATCATTTAAAAACTCTCTCCTCATGTCTCCCTTTTTAAAAAAGTTTAGCACAGTTTTCTTTTCTGGTGACAAGAAACAATCAACTTTTTTTTTCTTTTTTTGAGATCTGCACTCCATCTAGTGGAAAAAACAACAAAACACAATTTCTTTGATTTTTGTTTATTTATTTTTATTTTATTTTTTAATGTGTGACAACCTGTGTCTTTAATGGGGTTGTCCCCAGTATTGGATGGATGACTCCGCCCTCTTACCTGATTGCATCGGTGACACCTGCTGCCAACTTCCTTTTTCCCCTTTTAAGAGAAGCAAGACGGATGGCAGAGGGGAGGCGGGCGGCCTATTTGATTGGATTGGATATTCCTTTGGTTATGCTTCTTTTGCATGCATCATGACACCATAGCATATTACATTTCCACACATTCACCTAGCATGACACTAATGATGCCTGACTGCTGCATTACACAGTTTTTGTATAATTTTCCTTCCTTTTGTAAAAGTTCGGTTTTCTCGTGTGTCCCAATTTTGTTGTCCCTTTTGAGCCATGGGGTGTAACAAATGTGTGTACTGTAATTTTTTTTTTTTTTCAGGTAACCTGGTTTTAAAAAATAAGCAGATGCTTTATGTAGTAACATCTAACATCATTAACTGGTTCAGCTGGTCAAAATATTATGTAATATGACTAAACCATCAAACTTTATAAATTAACATGAGAAAAATTTAAACATGTTTCCAGAGGTAAGACACAACATAAACCTTATGGTAAAATAAAATAATCGGTTTTCCCTTTTGTTACTTGTGATTACTTTCTGAGACAAAGAATATGATGTATAAAGTTTACACAATATTATTATTATTATTGCATAATTGTGTGTGTGTATATATATATATATTTCAATTATTATTATTATTACTACTACTACAACTACTACTACATCTTCTACTACTACCACCACCACCACCACTACTACTACAACTACTACTTACACTACTACCACTACTACAACTACCACTACTACAACTACTACTACATCTACTACTACTTACACTACTACTACTACTACATCCAATACTACTTCCACTACTACCACTACTACAACTACTACTACATCTACTACTACTTACACTACTACTACTACTTCATCAACTACTACTACATCTACTACTACTTCCACTACTACCACTACTACTGCTACTTCATCTACTACTACTTCCACTACTACAACTACTACTACATCTTCTATTACTTCCACTACTACCACTACTACAACTACTACTACATCTACCACCACTTCTACTATTACTGCAACTACTACTACTACCACCACTACTACTACTAATTCTACTACTACTACTACTACTACTACTACCACTACCACTACTACTACTACTACTACTACTAATTCTACTACTACATCTACTACCATTTCTACTATTACTGCAACTACTACTACTAATTCTACTACTACTACTACTACTATCACTACTACTACTACTACTACCACCACCACTACTACTACTACCACCACCACTACTACTACATCTACTTCTACTACTACTACTGTTTGCGCTTGGTTTTATTCCACAAACACCAGCCACTCAAATAAATAATATACTTTACATAGCCTATATTAAAGTGCAATGAAAAATGACTGAATTTGGCCAAGAGATGTCAGTATTTGAGTATTTATATATCAACAAGTACAGATCAGCGAGATCAACACATGCTACATAGCACAAGCTATTGGATGACAGGATCCACCCAGGACACTCTCCTTTTAATCAGTCTTTTATGCAGTGCACACAGAGCTCATGCCATACAGGACCAAAAAAGCAGGGCTAATAAAACAACACCCTTAGCTTAGTGTAGGGCCCTCAGACTACAGCTACTGACAGATCACAATGAGAATATCAGTAAAATCAAAGAATTTGTAACAATTTTTCACCGAATATTCATTCACCAACACTTGAGAGACAAAGATTAATTTGTGAAAATTCATGTATCTTTGATCAGAGAAAAATATTAAGCCATCAAATTAATAATTTAGAACAACTGTAAATGTTTAAAAGTCACAATTTCCTTTGTGTGTCCTTAGATTATTAATATGGGATAGCAAAGTAATTTGTTTAATGAGGCACACAGTGAACAACTGATGGAGAATTATCATGCTGAGGTACTAGGGGGTGGGGTTGTGGTGGCATGGGGCATTGTAGATTGTCAAAACTTAACAAATCCTCCAAACTCTAAACAAGACATGATATACACTGAAAAAAGCTTTGAATTTACATGATTTAATCACTTGCATAGGTTCCTCATGAATAAATTATGCTACATCAACAAATTTTTTCCTCTTGGTTTAGCTCTTGAATTTTTCTCTGAAAACATTATTTGTTCACGTAATTTCAACATATTGGTTTTTCTTTTTAAATGACCCAATTAAGTAGCCTCAAAGTGATTTTGTATGTGTCCGTAACATGATTCAATTTCTCAGTTTTACAAAATAATTTTATGTTACATTACTGATGTATGTTGTGAAGTTATGCATGTTCACCTGTTTATAGCTAGCAATATCAAACATTAGCATGCTTAGTGCTAAGTAGCACTCCTTGAGAAAACAACATAAAGCACATTGTTTGTGTACACATCCTCAACCTAAGCAAAAGCTTCACTCTATACCACAGTGATGACATAATAGAATTGGTTCTAAATCCCAAATAAAACAATGTTAAATACTATCAAGTCTCCCCCTTTTTCTCATCTTGCCCAGAAATGCCAAAAATAACACTTAATTTCAACTTTTATACTCTCTGAATCAAGTCCTATGCAAAACATCTGAACTACAAATCCCCTTGCCCGTGTTGTTGATCATTCTTGACTGGTTCATATTCACCCTACATAATGTAATCTGAAAGAGTGCGCATTGTAGAGAATTACAATAATCAAAATAAAAACAACTTTAGAAGAGAAAAATGATTTTGTTGTGTAGACCACAAATAATATAATTTATTAAATCAGACAACCTGCGTTTTCCCATGTTTTTGAGTGTACAATGCAAGAGGTGGCTGCACATTTCTTTCACTGTAAAGGGGAAGCCATTCTAGTCGGAACAACACATTAAAGGACAGTTTAATTTACAACCTTTCCCCGCCCCCTCTGCACCCTCCTCCCCCTTTATCCAATCACACAGTGGGTGTTGTCTGTGTGTGAGCCAATAATGGCCAAGCACTTGGCCTTTGTAACATTACCATGATACATATTTGTATGTCAGCCCAGTGTGAAGAGAAGCCATATTAGAGGAGGGGGTGGGAACGGAATGCAGCAGCAAAACAGGAATAATTTCCTCAGTGAATTACTCTTCTATCATCACAATGCTAAAATCACATATTACTCTTAAACAGTAGCATAATATTTTTTTGCTTTTATAATACTCTGAACCATAAAATTATTTTAAATGTAGTTTACAGTTAACACGTTTTTAAGAAGCTGAGATTATGTTAGCAGCAAAACATGCACATGAAAAATGCACTAGTGTTTTATATTGTTACTGTTATTGTTTTAACTGTATTAATCATTGATTTATTTACTAATGTTTTATATGATGTATCAATAGCCTAGTTTACATCCACTTTTCACGCTATTTTTTTATCGACAAAGTGAAAATGCGTAAAATAATTTTTTGCGAAATGTGCCGTCTTCTGCCTGTTTCGATAAAAATTGTGTGCGTGATGACGTCATGCCTAAAAAAAAACACTTTGTTGCACAAGTTTTGGTTTCCATAGAGAAATTTGCCTCCCAGATGTCCCTAATTATTTTCCTCCGAAGTTTTGGTAAAATGGGGAGAGTATTGAGACAATTCATTGAAATTAGCCAGCTTACTGTCATTTTAATTTCACAAATAAAAGCAATCAGAAGAGGAGGAATTGCACTCAAAAGGGAACAGTTACCCTTCTGATAGGACTATGATATTGGTCCTAATGTTGCACCTATCGCAGGTTTCCGACCCAAAAGTGAATCGGCATGGCCCTGTTCAAGCTGGCAACCTGCACCAAGAAGTTGGGAAACTTTCAGACTTAGTAGGCCTATATGGACCATCCATCGATGTGTATATGTTGTGTGCACAGCTATTAAGAAACATTGATGCAGTGTAATATAAGGGTTTACATATTATACATTCCTTGGCTGTTTTGAACAATCATCTAATCTAAAGCATCAACATCACAACTGCATTATGTCCCGCATATTTGTCCAGCAACTTTTAACAACCAACTGAGCTTGATTGTTATCTCAAATAAATTTTAGTGTCATAATGCAATTTACATTTCATAAGAAGCTCAGCAAATGCGATCAGAGGTAATGAGGGTTAGATTTAAAACATTTAAATGTTTCAAAGTGATCAAAAGCTGGTTTTATGAAAGTGAACTCAGCACAAAAAGTGGAGAACATTCTGAGAATGTCAGTTAGCCGACTTTTATCGTCTGCAGAACAGGATAAGGCTAATTTAAGTTTGTGTAAAGAAAATGCATTTATAGGTCTAAAAATATATTTTTTTTTTTTGTTTGGTAATTCATTTTATAATTTAATGCTTTTAGCCTAATTTGTTTAATTTCATACAGGGAATTTTGCCGGCATTTTTTCAAATGTAAACTAAACAATAAGAATTGTTAAATAATTAAGAATTGTTAAATAATTTATAGGATTGTGGTATCTGGCACCAAGACATTAGCAGCAGATCCTTCAAGTCAGCCTTGGATCGGACTTGTTGGTCCAGCACATCCCACAGATGCTCAATCAGATTGAGATCTTGGGAATTTGGAGGTCAGGGCAACACCTTGAACTCTCCATCATGTCTCCATCACACGTGAGCAGTGTGGCAGGGCGCATTATCCTACTGAAAGAGGCCACTGAAATCAGGGAATACCATTGACATGAAGGGGTGTACCTGGTCTGCAATGATGTTTAGGTCAGTGGCACGTGTCAAATTGACATCCACATGAATGGCCGGACCCAGGGATTCCAAGCAGAACATTGCCCAGAGCATCACACTCCCTCCACCGGCTTGTCGTCTTCCCACAGTGCATCCTGGTGCCATCACTTCCCCAGGTAAATGGCATAAACGTACATGGCCGTCCATGTGATTTAAAAGAAAATGGGACTCATCGGACCAGACTACCTTCTTCCATTGCTCCAAGGCCCAGTTACGAAGCTCACGTGACCATTGTAGGCACTTTCGATGTTGGACAGTGGTCATCATGGGCACTCTGACTGGTCTGCAGCTACGCAATGCGCTGTGTGTTGTGCCATATTCCTCTTGTGACCATCATTAAAATTTGTCAGTTCAGACCAGACGGGAGAGCCTTGGGTGTCCAACACCCTGTCACCGGTTTGTGGTTTGTTCCTTCTCTGACCACTGTCGGTAGGTACTCACCACTGCTGAGTGGGAGCACCCCACAAGCCTTGCTGTTTCTGAAATGCTCTGACCCTGTTGTCTGGCCATAACAATTTTGCCCTTTCAAAGTCACTCAGGTCTTTCACCAACCTGACATGATAAAAAAAATACATTTTAATTCAGAGCACAAGACAAAAACATATAATTTCTGTACACAAAGATGTTTCAAATTAAAAAATAAATAAACAATACTAGGAGAAAAACATCAGTGTGCTTTTTTGGAACACCTTCAGGGGTCTTGTAGAGTACATGCCTTGGTGGGTCGGCACTGCTTTGGCAGCATGCGGAGGGCCAACAGCATATTAGGTAGGTGATCATAATGTTTTGGCTCATCAGTGTAAACACACACAGTATATGCAAATATGTGTGTTATTAATAACACATAGCATATTTTTTATTAAAACAATATACAGTATATAATAATATATAAATATATTATATAATATTATTAGAATGTTTTCATCAAATACACCCTCGGAAGCTTGTGGTTAATGTTTTCTTGTTTTTTTTACCAGACCTGGGGCCATTTGTACCAGCTTCCATAGGGATCTTTCCTAATCTTATCTTCTGTGCAGAGTCCACCGGGGTAATGTAAGGCATTGTAAAGGTTAGGCTGCTGTGTACTCAACATCAGCACAACGCACGATAACCCCATATTCTGTTGTATGTGGAGAGAACCTTAATGCATGCAGTTAATTTACATTTATTAATTTAGCAAATACACTGAAAAAAGATTTTGTGGTGAAATAAACCAGTAAAGATTAAGTACTTTCTACAATGAATAAGTACGTTTAAGCATGAACTTGAAGATATAAGTAAATTCTACATTTGTACTTAAAATCAAACATCTTTATAATGCATCATCATGTATCAAGAGTAGAAGTAGAAAACCTAGTCATATTTATTAGCTAATTTGAGTAAATTTCACCAGTAAATAAAAATAAGTCAATTTTACTTAACTTTTCGAAGTTGGTGTTCCCAGCATGCACTGGGCTTGAATTATTAATTAGCTTGCATGGTTTCACAGTTTGTTATTTACACCATTTCTATGGTTGATTTTGCTGTTACGTTTGGTAACTTCTTGTTTACCGAAGTCTGAAGTAAATGTTCTACTCTACATAGCATGCATGAAGCTTTCCTGTGGAATGCTAAGTTTCAAATTGTTCAGAGAACTATAGAGGGATGGTGAGAGACAGTGGTGAAAGATGGATTTCAGTGGTGAATAGATTTGCTTTAAGAAGATGAACTGTCTACTTGACAGTTAGTGCATTAGTAGATATGATGATGATATGATTTTAAAGTACTGTAGATTTTTTTCTCTCCCTTTTTCTCCCCAATTTGGAGGACGAAACTCAGTTGCCTCCATGTCTGAGACCGTCATTCTGTGCATCTTATCACGTGTCTTGTTACAACGGAGACCTGTGACGTCAGATGGAGACCCGATTTTCAGGGGGACTCAATTTCTCACAACACCAGCATTGATCCCGCTGATATCCCAGGATCAGAGCCCAGTGTTGAATGAGGTTCTAGTGAGATATAGGGGTAAGGGTGAGGGGCATAATATTAAAGCAAGCCAATCAGATGCTCAGCAGGACAAGATATAAGGACCTTCTTGGTTTATTGTAGTATGTCATAAAAAGTTATTACTGGTAACATTAAATAATGAATATACTAACCACACATTCACTTGTTTGATTTTGATTATGAAAGCAGGTAATTAAGCTATGACCTTGTTTCATCTGCAATGAAAATGAGTTCTTTAATCATCAGGATCAACACATGCAAACAGCTACTTGCTTGGTTGAAAGAAAGAAAGAAAGAAAGAAAGAAAGAAAGAAAGAAAGAAAGAAAGATACATAATTCATCTACTAAATGAATGTAGTAATAAGGGACCTTAAATAAGAGTCATTTTTATCATTATTATTAATAATAAGATAATAATAATTATTAATAATATTATTATAATTATTATTATTACTTAGAAAGAGTAAAAGATTCAAAAGTAGCACGCGAGTTTCCTCCTTCCTTCTGACAGGCTGTGACCTTCTCTCTGCTCGCGCGATTCCTCCAAACACGCTGCTGCCTTTTAAAGCACGAGAAGACATGAGCGCAGTCATTCTGACTCTAAACGAGGCAGGCTCACGAGCTCCTGTCTTCTCGTTCATCTGCCCCCCTTTTCGTTTCCCCTTTTCACCTCGTCGACAACCCATAATCTTATTTTTTTCATAGTCACTTTTATAACCCTTTATCGACATGTACCGTTATTTTGGGGAGCTTTTGACTCGCGGAGCGTGCAACGCTCTGGCCTCGGGTTGCGTCGAGTCCGCTCTGCCGGCTTCCTCTTCTTTACTGAGGGTGCGTCATTACAGCGATGCCGCCGACAAGGAAGACGACCCGAACTTCTTCAGGATGGTGGAGGGCTTCTTCGACCGCGGCGCTACTATTGTTGAAAACAAGCTGGTGGAGGACCTGAAGACCCGGGAGACGCCGGAGCAGAAGAGACACCGTGTGCGGGGTATCCTCAAGATCATTAAACCCTGCAACCATGTCCTGAGCGTGTCCTTCCCCATCAAGAGAGACAACGGAGAATGGGAGGTTATCGAGGGATACAGGGCGCAACACAGCCAACATAGAACCCCCTGCAAAGGGGGTAAGATATATTTATTTTATTCATTGTGCAGTAACGGATCAGTTTGCATGTGCTTTGCGCAACAAGATGTTATTAGAGCTACATTCGGTCTGGCAATGGTTGACATAATGACGTGCAAAATATGTGTGTCCTTTTTATAGCTGTACGGTTTTAAACATGAAATGTGGGTAGATTTGTCTAGCCCTGCACTTTCAATCAATGCCAAGTCAGACAGGCAGACCGTGCAGCTGTACATGTGTTAGATTTACTTGGGGAGGGCAGCCTTTAGACACAGGACTTAATACTTACTTTTGTGTTTGGCTGTATGTGGTGTGCAGACTGCTTGGCACACGTTTGTAAGTCAAGAATGCCAACAGACCAGTTTCAACTTTTTATCCAAACTTGCAACTGATTTTGCCCTCATTCCAATCATCAGTAACAAGTTGTCACAAGGCAACTGTGGGTTTTCACTACAGACATGATGCTCCCTTTAAAGTCTTCAGCAAAAAGGATCATTCATGTAAATTCCGTTGTGTAGTTAGGTTAATAAACATCTGCCTGGGTGTGTTAGGTGCTATGGGGGAGGTTGGTATACAATCAAACAATGTGAAGTTAAATGTTGTCATTGGGATAATGGGTGTTTGAGAAATATGCATGCATACATATTAACTGCAAACTGCGTTTACACCCATATTGAGAGACTGGTTGCAAATCACTTGAGGCCCACAGTATCCCATTCGTTCTTAACTGCTGCATTTAGCCCACGAGCGGGAGCAGGGGTTTTCTTGAAATAGCAGATGTTAAGGAATGGTGGTCATCAAGTAATTGAGGACATGCAGTGTGAGAGGGGAAGATGTCACAGCAATGCATTCTGGGTGATTTGTGGGGTGGTGTGGCGACTTATTGTCATTAATGTGAGAGGCAGTTTTAGGGTGGGGCTCAGACACCCAGCTGTGTGATAGAACCACTGGTCTCACAATTACACACAGCATTTTGGAGACATTCGATTCACCTGTGTGTATTTGTTGTCCTTAATGCATTAATGCTTTCTAAGTTCATGTCTGTGGCCGGCCAGTGTAGCATTAGCAGTTTTGTCTGGTTCCACTTAAGTAATGAGATATGACCTTAAAGCGAGACCATTTAGTTTTGATGCAAAATAAAGTAAACTGTGTGGTTTGACCGGAACAATTTAGGTTGTTTCTTGTATTTTCTTGTTCCTTTATATTAGGGACCACTTCCCTATCGAGAAGATACTGATGCCATTTTGTAATTATGTTTGGTTTTTGAGAACTTAAAGGGATAGTTCACCCAAAAATGAAAACGTTCTCATCATTTACTCACCCTCATGCCATCCCAGATGTGTATGACTTTCTTCTAACGACCACAAATTAAGATTTTTAGAGAAAAAAAAATCAAATCTGTAAATCCATATAACGCAATTGAATGGTGACCAGAGCATTCAAGCTCCAAAAAGCATAAGGCAGCATAAAATTAATCCACATGACATGTAGGCCTGGGTGATAAAACAATATCAATATTTATCACAATTATAAAAACTCCATGATATCGACAATAAGCTTTTGAGTAATGTTCGATATTTAGCCTGTGTTCTACATCTAGATATGCGTGTTGCTAAAAACGCTAGCAGTTTGGCTTTCTTATTGTATTTTTCCACTTTCAATTCCTTCCTATGGAAGCAGAGTGTCAAGCTCGCGATGTGGATTGTAAAATTGACAGCAGTGCGGGGCAAGTGGTTCCCTAGAGTTGGGAGTGTCTTTGTGCGGATTTCTTCCGCGTCAGTGGAAACGCAGCCTCAAACTGTATGAAGTTGCTATTGCCCCCGTTACGCAGGTCATCACGTTCTGGATACGGACCCTAGATTGATTCCATCTTGACTGCAAGACATCATAACGACGGTTACGCCCTCTCATCGTCTCTAGTGAGCAGCGCGACAAAACAACAGTGCCGGTTACATCATATCTGATCTTTCTGCGCTGTATTCTTGAATATTTTCCTCTAGCACTGAAACACACTTCACTGATGCCCTGTCCTGGCCCGCAACCACTTCCTCTTTTCCCCACATGTGAGTAAACATGAGGTGCGTGTTTCCAGAGAGCCTTTAGACCATAATGTTTTTTCTTTATAAATTTAGTTTTATTAAGAGGCATGTTCCAAGCCTTTAATAATAAACAAATAGATTTCAGTTCTAATTTTGTGAAATTATTCAGATTTCATCATCTCTGACAAGGATGAAAGACAAAACAATTACTAGTTTGTAGCCTAGTCTTTCTCACTTTTATGAAAATATAAAAATGGTCCATTCTGACTTTTACATTTTCAAAAGTTTCTCTCTGGAGATACCCCTGAACCCCCATACAGTATCATTCCTCAGTCACAAGGGCTTCTATGCCCCCATGCTTGGATATTTGTATGTAAAGAAATATGAAAATAATTTGAATGTAAAAAAAAAATATATATATATATTTATATACCTTCATTATGATTCAAAATGAACAGATCATCTTATAGCATTCATATCCAACTGCACTCAATTGATAAACTCTATAAAATATTGAAATATTTTCATAGAAGATCCCTCAGACACCACTGCATTGTCTGTGTCTGGGCCTCCAACGCAGTTTTGTAAAGACTGTTTAGGGTTTAGTTTTCTCTTTTTTTGGGGGGAAATTCAAAAAAATATGCAATATGCAAATGTGAGTGAATATCGTGATAGATATTGAATGATATGAAAAAGAATATTGTGATAATATTTTTTGCCATATCGCCCAGCCCTAATGACATGTTTAATCCATAGGTGCATCCCAAACCGCACACTACTGTGTTATGTTATTTTGAAGTGTAAGTAGTGGTAGTATGTATACATGAAACATGTACTAAATTTATATAATTCTTTCTTTGTTTTGTTCATAAAGTATGTTAAGCATTTTGGGAATACCACACACAAAATGTTCCTACTACCTGACCGATATCACTGAAATTACTGTCCTGAAAAAGGATGAATCAGAAAAATAGATCATCAGAAATCCTCTCTTTGTGTGAATAGATTTGCTTGTTCAGTTTTGCTGACATGTTCGGGATTGCTGACAGGCTTTTAGAATAGCAGAAATTAGCAAATCAGCAAAATTTGCTTACAGCACTTGTGATCATTCATTTGGCAAAGACCCTTGTTCTCGATGGCTCAAAGACTTTCACTAAAAAAGTGCTATGACTGACATTGTTTAATAGACAAAATTGGGTACAAATTACAAAGTGCAAGGCAGTTCATTCAACCATTGCTGGTAGGCTTCACCTTCAGAGGAAGGAAGAGTATGAAGGCTTGGCTATAGTTGTACTTAGTCAGCGAATGGCTGATTCTTGCATTTAATCATCTGTTAGCCAAAGGAATGCACATTAATGCACTGGATCAGAAGAAAGTTATTGGGCTTGTAAGCCTGTTTGCAAGAGTAGTGGAAAGAAAGGATTTCATAAATCAGACTCGTGCAGAATTGTGTACATAAATGCACATCCTGGTCATTATAAATTACATTTGAATCTCAAACAAGTTAGCTAGGTAGAGTTGAGGAAGATGCTGTCCAGGTTTCTTTTTTCTGTTTATTGGATACAGTAGGAGATCTGTGCTGAGTCATTCCTCTCCTCCATAGCCCCCACCATCTAGCCCTCTGTCTCTGTCCCTCCCTCTGTGCCTGTATAAATGTAGACCATTTCAGCTTGTGGAAAAAACACTTTGCAACATCTGTTGAGCTTGTGTGCCATTAAATGCAGACAAAAAGGCGCCTTAAAGGGGCTAATTTCTGTGGAATGTTTTTGTAAATGCTAAATGTTTACCAAATTGATGGAGATGCTTTTATCTTAAATTAGTTTTTTTTTCTGTTTAATATTTTTCAACACCCACACATTATTTGGTGTAGCCTATCTGGCCTGTATGTTGCTTTCTCATTAATATTATGAATATTAAATATAAATGAACTTTAGAGTGCATCATTTCACTGCTTTAGGCCAGACATCCTCATCTGTGTTGTTTGGAGACATTACAGTCTAATGCAGTCATTAAATGTTTATTTAGTGTTATTTTCTCATGTGCTTTTGGAGGATGGCAGAATTGCATTTTTGTTTATTGTAAAAGGCTGAATGTGTCTGCCAAGTGTGTGGTGGAGAATGACACACTCATTCACACAATCAGTCAAGATTCATGGTGCAGCCTGGCTGGTAGAGAAGGTGACTGGGTTATACTGCAGAGAGACACGCAACATGCATATTACAAGTACGTGGGACTCCCTTAGCACATGTGACATTGAGATACCTTTTAATTCATCAGCTTAGCCAGAACATTTTGTACTTTTGTTTTTATAGTGTTTATTATTATCGTTATTTTTGATCATAAAATATTTTGTACTCCCCTTTAATAGTCAGGGTTTCCACAGTCATGGGAAAACCAGGCTTGGAAAATTAATTGAATAATAAGTTCTGGAAAATTCTATAGTGATATACATTTATACTTGTTATGTTCGGCTCTAAAATGTATATATGTGTGTGTGTGTGTGTATATGTGTATATGTGTATATATATATATATATATATATATATATATATATATATATATATATATAATTTATTTATTTTTGTGCAATGTCAAAGTATTTTTTAAATCCTTATCCTGTGATCACAAATTACAGGAATAATCTTTGTGAATTCATTGGTGAAAAAAAAAGGTCTGGGAACCCTGTATAGTGTGTTTTTATCTCCTTGTGTATCATTAAATATTTTGTACTAGCCTTTCATAGTTTTTTTTTTTTAATTTGATCTTGTGTATCATTAAATATTTTGTACTCTTCTTTTTGTAATGTTCTTTTCATTGATCTTACGTAATGTGTATAATTAAATATGTCCCTTTGATTACACAGATCAGTGATAATGAACATCCATTTGCCAACCTGATTTATTCTTTGCCATGCAACTCTACAAAATGGCCTAGTTTCTTGCATAAATGTTCATTGTTACATAATAGGATATACAGTTTGATATTTAAATTATTGTGAACTCTAAACACACAACAGAACACTAGCAAGATGTTGACTATATGTAGGGTGTGCTTTATCAGACACTACGTGTATCTACACTGCCACGTTAGCAGCCTTAAACTTTGTTGTTGTCATGATGGTGCATGTATTCCATAAAGTAATTTATAGTATAAATTCATATTTAAAAAATTTTTTATTCTAAATTCATAATTTTGTATTTAAATCTTTAGCCTCAACATTATTTAATCAATTATAAATGGGGTGTAAATACACCTAAATGCTTATTAGATGTAGCTACTGTGCCACCTTTGCAGTGTAAAGATGGCTATACCCTCACAATATCTTTGAGGTCACTTCTCTGATGTTGCTGAATTTCGGAAACCGTAGGTCTGCCTGGAAAAGAATAATTATCAAAATATCAATAACTACAGTCTTGACAACACAAAACAGGTATCGTTTTAAAGTTTAGAAGCGCTACTTTACAATGCATGTAGGTATTATGACAAAAACTGAACAAGTGCTTGGAAATTGAAGACAAATCAGAAGGGTTCTGTTTTGATAATTTCTTAATTTGAACTGTGCATATTATTGAAATAAGTTAAAACGTCAAACTGATCAATAAATAAACAAAACATAAAAAATCACTTACCATTCTAAGAGGAGGGGATTCACATGTAAATGAGCCCACACTAAGTCAACCAATAGTGGATTTTACCGATACGATAACTAAGTTGGGCATTACTTGCCTATAACCGATTAATCAACCAATAGTTTTTAAAATATATACTGAATGAAAAAAATAACACTCAAAGTAAAATAGGGCTGAACTTTATAAAAAAAATAAACATTACTGATTGAACCATGAATTGAACCATACGAAGCACAATGTGCGCACAGCACAAAATGCGCTATCTGGTTAAAAAGGCATTGGCTTTCCTGGATCAGATGACTTCATCAGAAACTATGTAGTACGTTGTCCAGTGTTCTGAAACACTAAACCCAATTGTATTAGGATTCAGGTCACTGCAACCAGAAGTGGAAGTCATCCAAATGTGGGTAGAGAGGAGAAATATGGGTTGGCAAATAGCCAACAAGATGAGCCAAGTACATGACACCAACTCAATGATGACTCAAATGACACAGAATGAGATCTCATTACTCATGCCTTCATGTTTCTGAGAGAGCATACATTTAGTCATTGTTGTATTTTCATGTGTAATTAGTTATGTAAAATTATTAGTGCAGGCCCCAGCATTTTGGGGGGCCCTAAACAGATTTTCAAAATGTACACCTTTATTTTGTACAAGTACACCAACCCAAACACCTTCAAAATCAGCACAGGTATATCTTCTTCAGAAGTACAAAAAATTTAATAAACTTATTTGTAAAACAAATGCATCACATGTACAAATTAATAAATATATTTAATGAAGTTATGTGGAAATGAATAAGTAACATTTAAATTACCACATTAAGGTATGGTATTGGCTACAGTAGATGATATTTACACTTGATGTAAATAGTTGCATATGTTTTTTACAACCTGGTGTATAATAAAACCGTATATAATCTAACAGTTTATGTAGTATAAGTATTGTGACCGAAATTAAATACATCGCTGGCAATGGAAAGAAATGCAGTTGATGTGTCATGTGATGGTAACTTGTCGCTGCTGTCCTTAAATGCTGGGAGAAGCTTCGGTCCAGGAAATGGGTAACCAAGTCACTGCCATGAGCAGTGGTGGAGCTAGGGGTTGACAAGGGGTGTCATTGTAATTCTTTTGGCACAATTTATTTCTTTAGAGGTGAAATCATCTCTGTACAAATGTACAAAAGTAACATGTGTGCACATCAAGGTCACCACACCTCTCCGTCTAGGGTGTCATTGTATTTACTCTGTTACAGATGAAATGATTTGAGACTAAACAAAAGCAGATTGAGCTACCTTATTTAAACCCTGAGATATATAATGTCAAATCAGTTTCTTAGGCTGAGTGGCTCACAATTTATCATAATCTATATCATTAAAACATATATATTATTCTACAAAATTATACCAAACCATTGACCCTGTTTTGTTTTAGTTATAAGCCTTTAATTTTGGGCATGCCACTGATAAAGGAAATCTTTAAAAACACCATCAGAGCTTAAAGGGTTAAGCGGCAGTATTTCTAGAGGGGAGTAATGGTGGCACCTGTCCCACTGGAGTGTGACCAGAGAACACAAGTTGAGCTGGAATTTTAGCAGCATAGCATGAAGAGGTGACCTGTGTCACATGACCTACTGGAAAAAAAATAATCAAATTTGTTCTCAGTTAATAAACATCTTTGTTTAAATTTTTTAACTACACTTTATTAATACCATGTATTGTAATATATATATATTTTTTTTTTTTATTTGCAGTTTTTCTAAAGTTATATAATATATATAAATTTGGCTGCTTGTTGCATAATTGTGTTTTGTCTTTTCAAACATATTTCTCAACATAACTTTGGTTAAGTGTGAGCAGCAGGGTAAATTAAAAGGGATCGCACAATGGATGCATGTACTAAAGAAATATTGATAGAATAACGTGCCGATCAATAATCGATATAACAATATTTTCTGACATCCCGACTATCTAGTTACAGATGATTTTTAAGCATTTCTTTCATCACATTCCCAGTGGGTTAGAAGTTTGCATACACTTTGTTAGTATTTGTTAGCATTGCCTTTAAATTTTTTAACTTGGGTCAAACATTTTGGGTAGCCTTCCACAAGCTTCTCACAATAAATTTCTGGAATTGTGGTCCTTTCCTCCAGACAGAACTGGCGTAAACTGAGTCAGGTCTGAAGGCCTCCTTGCTCCAACACACTGTGTCAGTTCTGCCCACAAATTGTCTATCAGATTGAGTTCAGGGCTTTGAAATGGTCACTCCAATACCTTGACTTTGTTGTTCTTAAGCCATTTTGCCACAACTTTGTAGGTATGCTTGGGGTCATTGACCATTTGGAAGACTCATTTGCGACAGAGCTTTAAATTCCTGGCTGATGTCTTGAGATGTTGCTTCAATATATCCACATCATTTTCCTTCTTCATGATGCCATCTATTTTGTGAAGTGCACCAGTCCCTCCTGCAACAAAACACCCCCACAACATGTTGCTGCCACCCCCATGCTTCACAGATTAAATCTGTGGTTGAGTGGTTAAAAAAATTGTTTTAATGGCTTCAACCTAAGTGTATGTAAACTTCTGACTTCAACTGTAAGTCTTATGTCATACTTGTTGGCTGAGATTACATTCTGTCCTGCTTATCCATTCTTTGTGCATGAAGACAAATTCTTCTAGAAGAACTGACAAATACTGTGTAACTTCAGAGTGTCTGTTTTTATAATAAACCTCATTTTGTTTCTTCTTGGCATTTTTTGATCTTAATATTCTTAATAATCTCAAAAGCCTTTTGTAACCAATTGATTTCTATCATTACTGTGGTCCAATTTCATGGGCCTTCTTTTTTTTCTTTTTTTCTTTTTTTGCAGGTATCCGATACTCCATGGATGTGTCTGTGGATGAGGTTAAAGCTTTGGCCTCTTTGATGACATACAAGTGTGCTGTTGTGGGTAAGCTTCATGTTATTTTGCCAAACATTAAAGTGGAGTCATCTTTCAAGGTCTAATCTTGATGTATTGCTGAATTATTCGCTTGATTATTCTGATCTCTCCCTTACACTCAGATAAATTATTTATACATCAATAACTCAAGTCATTGAGTTCTTTTTATTTAGGATATCCTTCAGCCTCTAAAGTCTCATAGATTACAATTAATTTATCCTCTTCTAGATGTTCCGTTTGGTGGAGCTAAAGCTGGAGTGAAAATCAACCCCAGGAATTACTCTGTAAGTACACAACACAAACTCTCTCTCAGTCTCAATGATCCTGAAATAGCTCCTTTATTATCTTTGGGCTGTGTTTGACGTTTTCATGGGCTCAATGAAGGGAAAACCCAATTTGTTCCATGAGTCCTCCTTTTTCATGTGCTTGGGCCATTCTCTGAATGTATCTGCTAACCATTACTGTTTCAATTTAATATCAGGCCTGTGAAGTTCACAATATACAGACATTGCATAATATATTTGTCTCTTTGTTTTTCTGTTCATTAAACTTTATTACAAGTGTACATGACAATCCATAATCGAATATTTGAAGGACATCAAATACGCAGAGTTAAATACATGTCACGTGTCACGTCTGTCTTTCAGAGCATGCACACAACGCAGAGGCCAGTTATGGTCTGATTATCTTGTATACAAAATGTTATCTAGGTCTGTTAGTCTGACTTTGCAAAAATCAGACTGGTACATTACAGTCAGATTAATGCATTTATCATGACCAATTTTAAAAGATAAATTTTTTGTTTTAGTCTAACTGAAATTATACAAAATTTTAAAGTTCATCATTAAGTTTTCATTCCGAATATCATAATTTGTCAATAAATTTGCACCATCAATAAATGTATTCTTAATTTTCTAAACACACACACACACACGCACACATGCACACACGCACACACACACATGCACACATCAAATAGTATTATTTGTCTTATTTCAAAGTAGCAAAAATGATGTTCTTTATAGCTCAAGCTGGGTTCTGGGTTCTGGGTCTGCCCCTGCACACTCAGTGATGGAGAGCACAAATTATGTACTCTGGATGTGCTTAGATGCAGCTGTTTTGAAGGATTTTCTTGTACTTTTATACAGTTTCCCTGAACAATTACCTTTAGCTAACTGGAGACAAAGAGTGGTTCTTTAAAGTCAGGCACATTACATGGACTCTTCGTTTATGGTTGTCATGCTATAAAAGTTCATATAATTGCACATTCTTTATCTATTGTAAGCTTAACTTGTTTATTCTGAGTTACAACAGACTGCCCTGAATTAGCACTCCTGCTTACTTTTCATCCTTTTCTCTTTTCTGTTTCCATTCAGGATAATGAGTTGGAGAAAATCACAAGAAGATTCACCATTGAGTTGGCCAAAAAGGGATTTATTGGTGAGATATTTTGAAGCATTCTTTGCTCTTAGAATGCTAAGCAATTGTTAGCACATTTCTTGCATGGCTCAAATAAAACCACATGCAGAATGCACATCCAGGCACCAAATAATTGTCGTAAACATCTTTGGCACCCAAGGCTGGATGCCTTTACTACGAAATAATTTATAATATAAAGTACTGTGCAAAAGTTTTAGGCAGTTTAAAAAAAAACAAATTGTATATTTAAGGTGTTAAAAAAGAATACCATGAATCATTTTTATTTATCAGTTATCTTAATACTAAGTAGAGTTAACATAAAAAAGAAGATATAATATAACAATATTAAGACAAATGTTTATGTGAATCAACTAATGTGCCTTTAACATTTGCACAGTAGTGTAAATATATTTTATTACAGTACACTAATTAATCCCTTAAACATAGTCTAATTTATGGTCTCAGCTGATCCATTCTCACTTAATTGAAGTACAAGAAAGATGTTTTTCAAATTAGTTATGAACTAAGTTATGTTACTGCATTACAACAAACTGAAATATCAGAACATACCCATAGACGACTCAACTGTACATCACTTCCCTGCACTTTTAACCCGGAATAGCTTTTGTATTTCAGTGCTGTCAGAAATAAGCCCTTCTGCCTGCTTCCCTGCCCCCTCCGGAGCTGTTTTTGGAAATATATTCAGGGTGCAAGGCTGCCCACATAGTTATTTATCTGGATGCCTGCCTGTTTATGCCGGCCAAAGCGGCGGCTATTTGTGCGGGGGGATGGGCACTTTGCTCTCTACACCATGTCAACGTGGGCACTAAACTCCAACAGTCCAAAAAACAACACAAGCTGCCTACTCAGCTCATTTATAGGAAAAGTGGAGCACCATTGCATTGTATCTGGAAATATCTTAATGTACATAAAGGTTTGGTCCATGGTATATTTAGCATGCTTAATGTGAACCGGTGTGAAACTGGAGTCTCTTCTGTGCTTGCTCACATGTCCACAGTCTGCATTCTTACAGCTCTTATACAGCTGGCAAGTTGTAATAAAGTCTCTTTCCCTTCTCCCCTTCCTTTGTCCTTCTCTTCCCTTCTGTCTCATTCTTTCCATTCAGGACCTGGCATTGATGTACCTGCCCCTGACATGAGCACCGGTGAGAGGGAGATGTCTTGGATTGCTGACACCTATGCCAACACTATTGCCCACACTGTAAGCAACTTTCCATCTCTCATGATTCCTTATTATCTCATATACCCATAAAACTCCCTCACACATGTCTTCAAAACATTGGAATCACTGTCAAATTTAAAAGCTCACCATTCACACATACTGTGGACTAATCTCCCCCCCACACACATTTTGTTCTGGATATCTAATATACAACATTAGATTATTTAGCCAAACAAGCTCATAGACGTAGAAATATGGCTCATATTTTAGAAAACTGCATAAGGTAAAAGCAGATATAAATTCTTTAGCTTACAGCAGCAGCGAACAGCACATAAATTACGTTTGTATTTGATGACTTGCAGAAATCATATTTCACTTTGTGATTCTTTGAATATCTTTCAAACTGTGTATTAGGAATACAGAATAAACTGTACACATTTCAGAGAATGAGAGCTTTCATTTGATGTATGACTTGTCCATTTAAGTGCTATGTGAAGGACTTTTATTTTCATATAAATATTTCTACCACATCACCTCTAGGGAATGCTAATATTTGCAAAAGTTGAGGCCTTATTTTGTTATTTTTAGTAACAAAAATGCAGAAGGGATGGTTATCTCTGAAAAGTTCAGATTCTAGGCTTTCAAATGGTACCTCATATGACTCTCTTATGTGTAAGGAAACTTTAACGTTTTTAGTGTACACTTTTTCCGCGGTATAGTGCCCCCTTTGTGTTATTTTTAAGAAAGAAAAATTGTGATGTAAAATGAATGTGAAATATTTACTATTATACTATTTACTATTTTATATTTATCTTCACTATTTGTAGGTCACTATTTAAATGTAAGCAAATTTGTGACATTAACCATGTTAACTCCTTTGCACAAAAGGTCATATTTTTTTGGCTTCCGTTGAAGCATGCAAAATGCCCTTTGGAATATTCTCAAATCATGCTGGGATAACATGGATCATCAGGTTTTGTAAAAATTTGAGTCCAGGCCAGCTTAAGTGCATGCTGTCACAAAAGCAATTTTGCTTAAACATGGGTAAAAGATAATAAGAAATTCCGAAATGTACATGATTTTAGTTTTCGCTCTTAATTATTATGCTGATAATATAATTTGTATTGGAAAAAAACTTGGAAGAAGTGGACTCAGACTTTTGAACCTGACCGTATAAATGTATTTGAGCAATAAATGGAACAAACAACAGTCCACAGTGATTAGATTCACTGTCATCTTCTTGTAGCTATATCAGCAGACTTACGATTTTTGTTTGTCCATCTTTAATAATGTTAAGCCTACCTATACAACACACGGTGCAATATTTACCTTTGTATCCCAATAAATTGAAAAGCCATTATTTGCATGGAAAATAGCAATCAGACTTCTGATTTATATATACATTTATGAGTGTAAATATACATATACGAGTGTTGCTTCTAATGGATGATTTTGGATGAGACCATCAAGTAGCAGAGAAAGAGAGAGATCAGTGGAGAGATCATGAGGCAGAAAGAGGCTTTACAATATACTCTCATTTTAAACACAGCAAAAATCATGCAGATTTCCCCTCCGTCTCTCAATTTAATCCTGACTGCTCAATGCAAGCATTTCTTGCAGTCACTCTGTGTTTGGCTTGGTGCTTATGGTCAGGGCTATTGCTCCCTAAAAGGCTGTTATTAAAGAAAAGTACTAGCACTTTCATAACAACAAAGTAGCAATACTGTCTTGTTCTTTTTATTCTTTTAAATTGGAGTGTACCAGTATTTGTATGTGGAGAAACAGTGTTAAAAGACATCCAGCTGTACCAATCCTGAAAGGACATAGCAAGAATCTTTGGAGCAAACACATGATTTTGGCCAAGTTAGGCTATGGAAAAAGCAAGAGTCCAGAAAAATCCAGTCACACCCAAACATCACCCTGGCAACATAACCGCAGAAAACAACATTTTATGTAACACTGCCATTTCTGTAGCCTTAAAGGGATAGTTCACCCAAAAACGAAACTGCCGTCATAATTTACGCTCTTTTTTTTTTTCCAAAACCCATATGACTTTATTTCTTCATGGAACACAAATGGAAATGTTAGGGACTGACAGTCTCTGTCACTGTTCGGTTTCATTGCATCTTTATATTTTTTCATACAAAAAAAAGTATCATTCTGCCTAACATTTCATTTTGTGTTCCATGAAAGAAAGAAAGTCATACGTGTTTGGAAAGACATGAGGGAGAGTAAATAACACTAGTTTTCATTTTGGGGTGAACTATCCCTTTAATGTTAGATACAAGGGTACAAGCACTAGTACTACAAGCAGAGGATCCTCTTAGCAATTGCCTTGACACTGTTATACCTAAGATATAAAGTCTCCCAAGCATATTGATCCATATCTGTCCATGCACTGATAGTGGGACTTCTAGGAACAATTCCTTTGCTCATATTTTCTCTATCCTTCTGGTTCTTGTAGGCAAATTTACAACCTGAGCATTTCACAGCTCATTGCTGACTGATTGTGCTATAGTGTTGCTATTGACACAGAGACATTATCTTTTAATTATTTGTTGAGAATTGCATACTCTGACTAAAAGAGGAATTTGTGGCATTTAAGATGTGGACTATGGAGAACATTCCTGCTTGATCAGGACCTGATACATTTCAAACAAAAGGGACTTTCTGTCACTCTTCTACAAGGGAAAAGTAAATGATTGATGATATTAGTGAACTAGAGCATATTTGAGTTTGAGACATTAATCCCTGTGCACCAGTACTGCACACTCTGCAAAGTTTCATGTGCAAAGAGGCAGTCGAAGGAGATGTTGTGTAAGCTTTGGTTAATCAGAAATACAAATTCATCTTGATCAAATTCTTAGAAGTAATAAGATGCTTTGATCTCTCTTCTCAGCCCTGCAGACGTTTGATTGTTATTAAAAAGACAGATTTTACAGAACATCAGTTATTAGCAGTCTCTTTTCTTTTTGTTTTTGTTTTCAATTATGACCACTTGCATGGATGGCAGTTTTCATCTTGTTATGCACACAGAAAGGGGGCAGTAGTGTTGCTGCATACTATCCCACGTATTCAAGAATGGAAAGAAATAAAGAAAAAACTAAATATATAATAAATAATATTTGTGGAAAAAATGAAAAGTCTCTTTAAGCAACCACAGACCTTATTTCACTCATAAATTTAAAACCACTACTCTAAAAGCACATTAGAAATTCCCAAGGGCACCCATGGCTCAAATGCTAATTCTCTTGTGGGTTTTATGACTGCATACTGAACAGCTCTATTAGGTTGCTGTTATTTATTTTGAGATTGTCCTTCACCTACAGTAACCTCCGCCCTTGCCACTTGCTCTTGTGCGTCATCTGTGAGCACGGATCTCCTATCTCACTAGCATTTTCTCATTCACTTGCATAAATAGGGCTACAGTTGCTGTCCTTGGGGAAGCTTGTCATGTGGTTGAAGTGTGTGAACCCTCACACACACCCCTCGCAACAGCACACGACCCCTTCACAACAATCTAGCTATTATATTTGTGTGTCAGTATTTCCATACATTGTTCTCATCTGTCCCTATGAACAACCACTATTGATTGATGTGAAGCTGAAAGCATAAAATTGGTGTTTTTTTATGTGTATTATCACTTGCGTAATATATGGGTAGTTGAATCATAATGGGTCTTTGAACTTTTTCTTATTAAAACCAAGATTTTCGGTTAAAATTTATATGAATGTTTAAGATAAACTTACTTTGTTAAGATAAAATTACTTTTAAAGGGATAGTTAACCCAAAAATAACAATTCTCTCATCATCACTCACCCTCATGCCATCTGCGGCTGTGGCTCAGTTGAAAGCGGGTTGTCCGCTAATCGCAGGGTTGGTGGTTTGATTCCTGGCTCACATGACTCAACATGCCAAAGTATCCTTGGTCTAGACACTGAACCCCAAGTTTCTCCCAATGGCAAGCTAGCACCTTGCATGGCAGCTCTGCCATCATTGGTGTGTGAATATGTGTGTGAGTGGGTTAATGAGACGTAGTGTAAAGCGCTTTGAATACCACCACTAAGGTTAAAAAGGTGATATATAAGAGCAGGCCATTTACAATTTTGGTTCATTCGGTGTAAGCGAATGGTGACCAGGCCTTTTGAAGGTCCAAAAATCACAAAGGCCACATAATAGTAATCCATAAGACTCAGTGGTTAAATCCATATCTTCAGAAGTGATATGATAGGTGTGGGTGAGAAACCGATCAATATTTAAGTCCTTTTTTTTTACGTAAATATCCACTTTTACATTCTTTCACATTTCACATAGTAATTATAAAAATAAAATACAAAAATGCAAAATGCTGTTTATAGTTGTTTTAGAAGGAGTATAGCAAGTCAACTTTCCAAAAATATTTCATGTCAACTTTCTTTTTGTTTGTCTTGTGTGTCTCTAGGATATCAATGCCCATGCCTGCGTGACGGGAAAGCCCATTAGCCAGGGTGGTATCCATGGCAGAATCTCAGCCACTGGTCGTGGTGTCTTCCACGGCATTGAGAACTTTATAAATGAAGCCTCCTACATGAGCAAGCTGGGCCTGACCCCTGGATTTGCTGACAAAACTTTTATTATTCAGGTAAAGACACAGAGAACATCTGAAAATAAAATGGAATATATATTTATTTATTATAATTTTTTTCTCTCCTCAATTTGGAATGCCCAATGCGCTCTTAAGTCCTTGTGGTTGTGTAGTGACTCGCCTCAATCCGGGTGGACAAATCTGTGCCCCCATGTCTGAGACTGTCAATTCGTGCATCTTATCACATGGCCTGCTGAGCGCGTGTCACTGTGGAGACATAGAGCATGTGGAGGCTTCACGTTATTCTCCGCGGTATCCATGCACAACTCACCATGTGCTCCACTGAGAGTGAACCAAATTATAGGTTACCCCATATGACTCTACCCTCCCTAGTAACCGGGCCAATTTTGTTGCTTAGGAGACCTGGCTGGAATGACTCAGCACGACCTGGATCGAACTCGCGACTCCAGGGGTGATAATCAGCGTCTTTTCTCTCTGAGCTACCCATAAACGGCCAACAACTACCCACCAAAGTCTTTGGTTCGATTCCCAGGGAACACACAAAGTGAAAATAATGTTCTAAATGCATAAAAGTAAATTGAACATAACTGTACTTTGTGTGTAACGGTGTGTCGAAGAAGCGACACTAGGGGTCTCTCTTGAGCACCGAATATGCCTCTGATCTATGAAAAAAGGCCAATGACAAGTTGGCAGACAGTATTTGCATACCACGCCTGCGGACATACGGGTATAAAAGCAGGGAAATACGTTGAGTTCATTCAGAAATTTTCTTCGGAGCTGATGGTCGGGCGTGCAGTCAGCTGCGAGTCACACACCTGTTCCTGCTTCTGTTCCCCTGACGCTCTGCCTGCTGTTGGATCTACGGAGCACTTCAGTGGCTTTTCTCCTCTGCACGGCAGTGCAGCTTGCCCCTGGGCGCTTCGACAGTGCAGAAAGCTTAAAAGAGTTTATTTAAAAGAGTGATTTTCTCTATAAAAGAGTATTTTCCTCTAAAAGAGCATTTGCACAGCGGCGTTGAACGTTCTTTTCAGGACACG
This sequence comes from Moxostoma hubbsi, assembly GCA_032164185.1. Lineage (NCBI taxonomy): Eukaryota > Metazoa > Chordata > Actinopteri > Cypriniformes > Catostomidae > Moxostoma > Moxostoma hubbsi. Next base: position 17,002,775 of record JAVLUX010000035.1, on the reverse strand, counting down.
TCTTTATAAAGATACCATTCCGCCCCTGTGTAGTTCCTGGATGCGGTAGAGTGCTCTCCGCTTCTGACGGCCACAGGCGTTGTCTCGTGTGTCTGGGTAGCGTTTGTGGATGGTTCATGTTTTCACTGCGAGAGCATGACCATAGCAACATTGCGGTCGCGGCTCACTTTCAATAGGAAGCACGCCACTCCAGCCGCCCCCCACATTGCTGCTCCTTCCCACGGGATTGAGGACGATGCAGCTGGCGATGGAGGATCTGGGGATGGCAGCAGGTGCAGCTCCGCTGGGTATGCCCCCTCAGATCACCCGCCCCCCAGCATGCTCGTTGACTCCCGTCCAACAGCGGCACGCCTCACAGACAGCCTGCCTGTGTGCGGAGCAAGGTAAGTGCTTCGAGTCTTTTCTCAGCACCAAAACCTCGGGACACGTTCTCGCCTCCCGACGCCATATTACCTGCTCCACTCCATTGCTCCGCCCCAAAAATAATCGTCCCCTTGGTGCCCTATCACAGAGCTTGTATGCATGGCTTCCACTTCCCAACCTGTCACGCTGGCTGGCCCGGACCATTCGACTTGGTTACGCAATTCAGTTTGCCAGGCCTCCGCCCCCCTTCACGGGCGTCCGCTTTACCACAGTACACGGCAAGCATGCCAAATCCCTGTGCGTGGAAATTGCTCAAAGACGCAATAGAACCTGTCCCTCCAACCGAGATGAAGAAGGGTTTCTACAGCTCTTCATCGTACCAAAGAAAGGCGGTGGCTTACGACCGATCTTGGACTTGCGAGTTTTCAACCGGGCTTTGCACAAACTCCCGTTCAAAATGCTCACGCATAAACACATCTTAACTTGCGTCCGTCATCTAGATTGGTTCGCAGCGGTAGACCTGAAGGATGAGTACTTCCACATCTCAATTCTGCCTCGACACCGACCCTTCCTACAGTTCGTGTTCGATGGCCAGGCGTATCAGTACAAAGTCCTCCCCTTTGGCATGTCTCTGTCCCCTCGCGTCTTCACGAAAGTTGCAGAGGCAGCCCTTGCCACGCTCCGAGAAGCTGGCATTTGCATACTCAATTACCTCGACGACTGGCTCATTCTGACCTACTCCCGAGAGTTACTAGCTCAGGCACCTCAGCTGTTGGGGCTTCAGGTCAACTGGGAAAAGAGCAAGCTCGTACCGGTTCAGAGCATCACTGTAGAACAGATCATTTTCACGGGCAAGGAAGAGGTGAGAAACCGGCTTGACATATAAAATAATAGGTTTAATGAGAAACTCAAAATACAAACACATAAGACAACGGACATGTCCGTGAACGATCTCTCTCTCCCCCGCACGTGGTCCACAATCAGCCTTTAACCCTCTCGGATGCTTAATTAGCCTAATACGGGACCGGGCGTGTTGAGTCACGACCCGGTCCCGCCCTCCACCGTGCCACAATCACTTTTCTCGCCATGGAGTTAGACTCAGTCTCAATGTCAGCGTGTCTCACCAACGAGCATGCTCAACACGCAAGGTAGTTGGTGCTGGAATGCATCGCCACCTTCAGGCCAGGCGCAGCGGTCGCCTTAAAACTTTTCCAGAGGCTCCTGGGGCATATGGCATCCTCCGCGACGGTCGCTCCACTGGGGTTGACGCATATGAGATCGCTTCAGCACTGGCTTCAGACTCGAGTCCCGAGCATGGTGCCGCGGCACGCACCGTGTGATAGTCACCCCCGCCTGCTGCCGACATTCAAACCCTGGACAGACCTCTGCTTTCTGCAGGCAGGAGTACCCTTGCAGCAGGTTTCCCGATGTGTCTTGGTCACGACCAACGCCTCCAGATTAGGTTGGTGCGCCTTGTGCAACGGGCACGCAGTCACGGGTCGTTGGAAAGGGGCCCACTGTGCTGGCACATCAACTGTCTAGAGTTGCTGACAGTTTTATTTGCCCTGCGGAAGTTTCTCCCATTTTTCAAGACAAACAAGTCCTAATCAGGTCAGACACCACCACCACCGCGGTAGCGTACATAAATCGGCAAGGTGGCACACGCTCCCTCCACATGTCACGACTCGCCCGTCGTCTCCTCCTTTGGAGCCAGCAGCGACTGATTTGCTGATTTGGGAACAATTCGGCAAGGCCCAGATAGACCTGTTTGCCTCCCAAGAGACCTCCCACTGCCCACACTGGTATGCCCGAACAGAGGCTCCCCTCGGGGCAGATGCACTGTCACACAGCTGGCCCTCGGGGCTACGCAAGTACACATTTCCCCCAGTGAGCCTTCTTGCACAGGTGCTGGTCAAGGTCAGGGAGGATGAGGAACAAGTCACCATAGTGGCTCCCTACTGACCCGGGCCTGGTTCTCGGACCTCGTACTCCTAATGACAGCTCCTCCCTGGCGAATTCGCCTGAGGAAAGACCTTCTTTCTCAGGGACAGGGCACGCTCTGGCATCCGCACCCAGACGTCTGGCCCCTGGATGGGACGTGGAAGATCTAGCTGGTCTACCACCTGCCGTCTTAGACACGATCAACCAAGCCATAGCCCCCTCTACCAGGCAACTTTACGCCCTGAAGTGGCGCTTTGGTGTTCTTCCGGGGCTGAAGACCCAGAGGTGTGCAGTTAGGTCAGTGCTCCTATCTCTGCAGGAGAGGCTGGAGGGGAGGCTGTCCCCTTCCACCTTGAAGGTGTATGTTGCTGCTATCGTGGCCCACTACGACGCAGTACATGGCAAGTCTTTGGGTAGGCAACCTTCCAGGCCAGTCCTGTTCCCCTCCTAGGATCTTTTGGTGGTCCTCACAGGCCTTCAGAGACCCCCCTTTGAGCCGCTAGAATCAGTTGGACTCAGGGCCCCTCTCTCTAAAGATGGCCCTGCTGATCACACTCACCTCCATCAAGAGGGTCGGGGACCTGCAAGCGTTCTCTGTCAGCGACACTTGCCTGGAGTTCGGTCCGGCAGACACGCATGTGATCCTAAGACCGCGACCGGGCTACGTGCCCAAGGTTCCTACTACGCCCTTTAGAGACCATGTAGTGAACCTGCAAGCGCTGCCCCGGGAGGAGGCAGACCCAGCCCTGTCGTTGCTGTGTCCGGTACGTGCTTTGCGTACCTACTTGGACCGCACACAGAGCTTTAGACGTTCTGAGCAGCTCTTTGTCTGCTTTGGTGGACAGCTGTCTCCAAACAGAGGCTTTCCCACTGGGTGGTGTACATCATTTCATTGGCCTATCACCCCCCCCCCCTTCTTGCGGGTCCGAGCACACTCAACAATGAGTGTTGTGTCCTCGTGGGCACTGGCCAGAGGCACCTCTCTGGCAGATATATGTAGAGCAGCGGGTTGGGCAACACCTAATACCACTGCGAGATTCTAAAATCTCAGGGTTGAGTCAGTATCGTCCCGTGTTTTCTCAGGTCCGAGCCGGTAGAACTTGGTACACGCTGACGGACTGACCGGGTGGATCGCTTGCACCTAGCACCCTTTCCCTCGGCCGAGGTAAAACTGTGCTCTTTCTCTCCCAGGAGATCCCACTCATTCGGATCCCTGGAGGACTCCTCCCTAGCCCTTTGGGTCCGCAGTTCACCTGTACTAGAATAGGTGCTCCACAGGTCAGGACTCCTGCTTGGACTCCCCCTGTGTGTATTTTCCTCAGTACGGTCCCCTTCCGAGTGGAACAACGTCTCCCTGTGGCAGTCCCAGCTGCCCTCCGGTCGCCGTGTTGTAGCAATTCCCCCCTCCTTGAGGCTGGATCTACCACCATGCCATTGTCCCACATGTGACCCAAGAGACCCAAAAACAAATTGAGGAACATGGAGGAATCGTAATAAAAAATATCAGCAACTATCAGCATAGTTTTTTGCCGATAACCAATTGCTTATAAAAGCAACCATCGGAACGATAAATCTGTAAAACCAATATATCGGTCTACCTCTAGTTTTGTCCCTGTATTTATGTTCTGATGAAGTTCAGTCTTAATCACAAAGTCTTTAAAGCTCTCAGAGTCAACCAGTATGGCCCAGGCTCTAGGGGGAAGGGATTCTCATCAGCTGTTTATCTGGGATTACTGCCTCCCGAAAATTACTTTCTTTTTAAAGATTTAATGTGTAGGGAGGGGATGAAAAGACGTCATTGTATTATGGATTTAGAGTAGAGAAAGGCTGGCCTAGACATTAGTGTAAGACAAAGCCTCAGGAGAGATGATTGCATAATTCTGTTACACTAAGTTTGCATGAGTGTTTTCCTTTTGTCCATTTTAATTTGACCAGCATTTAAATTTCCTCATTTGAGATTCACATAAAGTCTTGAAGTGTAAAATATATATTTATAAAAACAATGCTGTTTTATGTTATGGTAAATCAAACCACAAGGGGGAGCCACTTCCCCTAAAGAAGCAGACTGCTTGATGACAGGATATCTGGTGAATGTTCTCAAGATCATGTGTTAAAATAAACCACAATTTTATTTTGTTTCGTGTTCTACCACACAGGGTTTCGGTAATGTGGGTCTACATTCCATGCGTTACCTTCACCGTTATGGTGCTAAGTGTGTGGGGATTGCTGAAATTGATGGAAGCATCTGGAACCCCAATGGCATGGACCCCAAAGAGCTGGAGGACTACAAACTGGTCCGGAATGGCTCTATATTCAGTATTCTTAAAACATAGTGGGAACTTCCTTTTGAATATGTCTGTGCTTTCCCTTTAGCAACACGGCACCATTGTGGGCTTCCCCAACTCTCAGCCCTATGAGGGGAACATTCTGGAAGCACAGTGTGATATCCTCATCCCTGCTGCTGGAGAAAAACAACTGACCAGGAAGAATGCTCAAAATATCAAAGCTAAGGTCTTGACATCAAGAGCATCATTCAGATTGTATGGTTTAAAGCGCTCCACTTGAAAGCTGTTGACAAACATTAAACAAGGGAGTAGTAGCATAATGGGCCTCACTAAATCATTAGCACACTTCTTGGGAATAGAAATTGCATAGAGATGTCCACAGTATACATGAACACTGCATTAAACTGTAAATGAGATCTGCCTGCAGTAATGGCATTTAAAAGAGATCCATACATTACAATTCATCTAGACCCCTGAATGATTGAAATTGTGTGGCACTCTGTTCCACAATATGGGATGTAATAACTGAGTTGGATTTAAATTTGTATCAATATGGACATTTTATGGATTCAGATTATTGCTGAGGGAGCCAATGGTCCCACTACACCTGATGCTGACAAGATCTTCCTAGAGAGGAACATCATGGTCATTCCGGTAAGAGTGCTTAAAATGTTACATTCTCTCAAATAAATTTGTAATCTTTATTTTCTTCAAAATAAGAAAGGACACATTTTGTTCACTGCTTTTAAGTGCAGTATTGCATTGAGTATAATAAAGAATAAAAAATTGTTGTTTTCTTTTCACTCACTGTGCTTACTCTATTCTTTAACATCTAGGACATGTACCTGAATGCTGGCGGTGTGACAGTCTCTTACTTTGAGTGGCTGAAGAACCTGAACCATGTCAGCTATGGTCGCCTGACCTTTAAATACGAGAGGGACTCCAACTATCACCTGCTCAGTATGTGTATACTGTTTATTCAAAACAGTTTATTCTTTCTAACAGCCCTGCAAGTCATCCTCTCAGCTCCTGTCATTCAAAGAGTAGCGGCATGGAATCAATGAAAGTCTGCCACCGTGCATCTTTATGTCTTCAGAATGTTCTCTATAACACCCTTGATGTTCTCGTTTTTCTTTATTCTCTTTCCTTACATATTTCCCTCCCTTTTTGCATTTATTCTTAGTATGCAGTCAGACTTGATGTATAGCAGTGGTCAGTAGGATGTGACTCTCTTTCCTTCAGTGCAGTTTGTCCCTCCTTTCCCATTGTGTGCTTTATGTACTAGATCACATGCCCCTCTATTTGCCCCCTCTCTCTCTCTCTCTCTCTCTCGTTTGATGAAATGTGTCTTGGACCTGTCTCTGCTTATGATTTGTTTATCAAACTGCACAATGCCCTTTTTTAGGGTTTAAACTTTCATTGAATCATTAACATAATTCAAATGAATTAAGAATGTTTTTAAAGCTTATACTTTAAAAAAAAATCAATGGGAATCATACCCTTGAAACACCAGTGACCGTCACTACATTTTCACCGCTTATGAGTTTGCATCCCTTAATTTTATGCAGCAAAAAAATACAATTTAACCTCCCGAGACCCAAGCATGGCTGCTGTGTGCATTTTCTATTCCTCTTTTTGATTTTTAACTAGTAGCCCCTAAGAAACATGCAAAATCAAATAAAAATTAAACCAAATAGTTTTCCTAAAAATGTATCATCATCAAACCACATTAAATTAAAATTCTACACTATATGGTATTATATGGTCCAAACATTATCTGCAGCCTGAAACTGAATTTTTGAAGGGATGTTAGGAGTGAATGCATAGGAAACCTATAGGATGCTCCCTTGCTCCCTAATAAGGGAATAACTTAACCTCTGAAAGCAACATTTATCCATTGATTCTTAGTATGATAATGCACAATAAATCTAGGATATTTTAAGGAAAATTACTCTATAGTCCACGATTTGTTTAAAACTATTGTGTTTAACAGTGTCCCGTTTCGTGGCAAAATGATGAAATTATTTTAATGGCATAATGGATGAAACTAGAGATCTACTCATTTGACTCAAATAGGTTTTAATGTAATGAGCTTTCTTACCAGATGTAGTTTTGTTGCTGTTTCTCCCAAAGACAAACTCATCAATATGATCGGCACCATGTTGTTTTGTCACATGTTGATAACTCACTCTTGTAACCTCTTGACAGCTTGTACACTTATGCAGGGCTCAATAATAATGCATGCATATTGTTAAACACAGCATCACAAACCTCTGTTTAAAAAGGTAATCTGTAATTAATTTTCACTCTGTCTTCTTTGTTTTTTTTCCAGTGTCTGTGCAAGAGAGTCTTGAGAGGAAGTTTGGAAAGCAGGGTGGCCCAATCCCTATTGTCCCCACCGCTGATTTCCAGGCTCGAGTAGCTGTGAGTATCCATTCTGTCTTAGCATTCTATCACAGCCTTGTGTGTTTGTTGGAAGTTCTTTTTAAAAACATGCAATTCTTTTTACATGCCATTTTAGATTTTTGTTGAAATCTGTGCTGTTTGTCTTTGACTTGTAGGGAGCCTCTGAAAAGGACATTGTGCACTCTGGTCTTGCGTACACCATGGAGAGGTCGGCACGGGTAATTAAAAGCTTTGAAGGCCATTATACACAATGAAACAGATGCCCATAGAGTAATCAGTTACACCACATGTAAAATAAAAACAGGTAGAAAAAGGAACCACCCTTTTCTCAGTGTCAGCTGATTATTTATAGCATTGTGTTGTTGTGGAACCGATGAATCATCCACAATGCTCAACCCTAGCTTCAGACTGATGTTAGTTTATTACAGAATGAAAACCACATTTCCCTCTGCAAAAATCTTTAACATTCACTGAAGCTTGGCAATTTACTTTGTTTTTGTGCTCTATACTTTATAGCTTTTGATGAATGTAGTCAAACGTGTATTTTTTTTCCTTTGTAGCAAATTATGCGCACAGCGAGCAAGTACAACCTTGGCTTGGATCTACGGACGGCAGCCTATGTCAACGCCATTGAAAAGGTCTTCAAGGTGTACAATGAAGCTGGCCTGACATTTACATAAACAACCTAAAATGCCCTTTGCAAAAAGAAGATGAAAACATGCATTATCTGTTGATTCCCCCTCCACAACCTTTTTTTAACATATCAGAGTACATCAGGCTAACCCCACAAAGTTCCTTCTCTATAATGAAGCCATGACGCGGTCATAGTCCAAAAGCATCGTTCTACTGAGTTTTTGAGAACCTTAAAATTGTTTATTGTAATCTGAGGCTGCAGGTTTTACCGCTTTGCTGTACATTTTGTAGCCTAAAGTCTCAAAACAAAATGAATCATGTTTCTTAAGTATGTCTTGATATAACATGTTTATTTTGTCCCTGATTTTTGTATTGATCTGTGGTTGACTTATGTGTTCCTTTGTTAAATGCAGCTGAAGCGCACAATTTTAAATGTCTGTTGATTGTTGTTTTGGCCCATCCTTGCTTCCTCTCACCTGAAAATATAACTGTGCTCAACTTGGTGTATTTTTGTCCTTTTTTATTTTACAGTAGATTTGACTTTTTCTTATTGTTGCAAACCATATAATTGGTGATTGCTATAGTAATGAAAGCCAGTGCTAAAGATGCCTTACCCCCATGAGCAGGAGATTTATAAACAGAAATTATTTACTTTTTTCATTGTAGTTCATGCTGTACATGACACAAAAGAAACCCCAGACATTGTTTTTGTCTCCTCTCAATGCTTTGCCCTGGAGATGTTCTAGAAGTTCTTGCTGAAAAGTGTGCAGTACATTTTGATACAGGTTTTGTTTGTATCAAAGCCAGTTCCTATCCCCATAAATTTTAGAAATCTGTTCTGCTAGTTGTAAATGTGCAACGAATGTTAAACCTAGTGTACCCGGCGCACTTATGCTTAAATGCGAGCAGCAAGTTGTTCACCAAGCTTATGCACCCATATCTGGAACTTTGTCTTGGAAATTGATATTGCGTTTTTTTTGTTGAGAATAAAAGAAATCATTATAATTTAATTTATCTTTTTCTATATCTCTTTTATTAATTTCACCTGAGAGCTTCATTTAAGTTATATAGTATATGGAGAAAGAGAAATTGATACCATCCTATGATAAATACAGAATTTTATTTTTTTAATTTATCAGCTTAGACATTGTCTCTTTCAAGTACCATATACAGCTTCTGAAGACACATATTGAGTGTTTTGACAGTGCTGCCAAAGTTGTCAGGAAAAAAAACTGCAGGATGGGGTGATGCAATCTCATCCTTACTTCCCGAAGCCTGCAGCCTGATCAGTGGCTTTTTTGCCTGCATTGGCACCTTTGCCGCACATGTCGCCAACGCCTGGAGATAGAACGCATGAATCAAGGTTAAATATGAGCATGGGAAATCATTTAAGCTGACTTATTTAAAAAAAATCATAGTAGGTTTGTGTTCTTTCAATGAAAGTAAAATTGTACCTCCTGTTTTGGGGTCTATTGCACCTGCTCCCATTTTCGTGTCTTTTCCACCTCTGATTACTGCTCCAACTTTCTCTTTGGCCATATCAGCTGATTGTTACATTTAAAAGAGTTAATGCTACCAATTATGCCACTTCATGCAAATAGTATCTTGAAAGTGTTTAATTGATTGTTAGGAGTACTTGTTTCATTTTCAGGTAAATTTCATTCTGTAACCTTCAACTCTCTATAGTTTAGATATGGCCCTATGATTTCTGCCATGTAGAAAACAAGGACAGAATCATTGACTCCAGTCATAAAAACTGAAATAACTATTAATTGTGGAGTTGTGGAATTTTTATTAAATTAATATATTCTCAGTTAATCTAATTAAAATCGGTATGTCCTAATGTGATGGTTAAACCACAGAAGGCTGAGGTTTAATTAAAGTGTGAATGTGGTGCACGCTTCAAAAGGAATGAGTAAAGCCGGCTACATACACTTATAACAATGCATAAGCATCACGTGCACTCTGTGTTTGTAATATATTACAGCCAGCAGAGTGTTAAGTTTGAAGTGAGCAGCACATGCAGACTACTGTATAGAATTAGCATATAAACGCATAATAAGCCATATAGCGAACTGCTTATCTGGCGGTGTGAAGATGTCATCAAAAACATACTCAAATTGCTTAATTTGTTTTTCTTAATATTCTTAATATTGAAGAAATTGTGATAGAAATATACTACTACTGTATAGTAAAATGTAATATTCAATGTAGTAACAAATTATAATAATAAATAAATAATAATTACATTAAATTTAAGCAATATCTCAATCAAGAATGCTGTAAATGTTTGAATCGATGCTTTCTTTAATACTGCGATGCTCTGATGTGCAGCACTGTATTTGACAAAATAAAATGTTTTTTTGGATTGTGCTGTTAGGATCTGTATAGAAGCACATCATTTGATAAAAATAATTAATGGTTTGTTGAAATGTTTGTTTTTTATTTGAATAAAATTCTATGAATTTCTATGAATTTTATTGATGATAAAATTAAATAAAACTTTAAAACACAGAATTCAGGAAAAAAAATAATAATTGGATTTCATAGGGCCCTAGTTTAGATGCATTTTCCAAAGGGGTTAAGAAATATTTCTGACTTACCAGCCTGATCAATTATCTTGTCAACCTTCCCGTCTGCTGCACCCTTGACAAAGTTCATGTTTAGAGATATCTGGTGTTGTGGAGAGCTTTTGTCAGTCACAAACTGCGTATGCATCAGAAACTTGTCTACTTATAGACTGTCATGTTTAACATCTTTACACACACCCCAAAAGCCTCAGATGAGAAACACCCCTACTCGGTCATCCACCTCCAGAAGAGTCTCCAGCTTTCTTTATTGTTTGTCTCTCCATCTGCCTTTCTCTATCCACTCACACATATAAATTTAATATTCACCATTAGGAAAAGTGTCTCATTTAATACATTATATCATTGAATAAAACCCATCATTCAGTTTCAACATTATAAATCAACATCAGTATAATGTTGATAGTCAGAGGGCATGGCATTAAACACATTGCAATAGAACAAAACAAATATCTCTGGAGTACAGGAAATACTTGCATTAACTGTTGGGGAGTTAATGTGGTTTGAATACAGGTTTATGTGACTCATGATGTGAGCAGTCTTATAGTTTATGAGACAAAACATTCCAAGCCTAGCTGGAGGGTGTAGTTGGTATTTATTTGATTTTTATTGTTGACAGTTGATTTAATTTAATAGGTAACAGCTATGATGGTATAAGATAAAAAATATTGATTTAATTGATTAATTTTCAATTAATTGGTTATGGTTCAAATAATATGACAAATTCTGTGCGTTTTTAAATTGTTTTGTGTGTGTGTGTGTGTGTGTGTGTGTGTATATATATATATATATATATATATATATATATATATATATATATATGTATAAAGTACATGTATACATGTGTTCATGATTTAATTTGTTTATTGATATCTTCACAAAATGTGCTGCTCAAAAACAATATTTTTCTTATTTAAATAAATCACACATGACTTGATCAAAGCACTTGCATCATGCAGTCCCCTCATCCACAAGCTTTGGCGATTGGCGTGCATCCTCCAGCCTTTTAGTTTGAAAATAAATGGTCACAACCTGAACACAGTCATCTCCTATGCGTCAAGGAATATAAACTCTCTTATCAAGGAAATATACTGTATATAGCCTGCATTTAACCTAGTTTTACATCTGTTTCCTTTGGAGATTCTGGAATTCAGGGAAGTTTAAGTCAATATTTAATGAGCCTAGATTTAACAAACAACTGATGTAATCTAGATATCAAAAGATTGAAAATTATTGAAAATTTGCAGTTAACAAGCAAATTGCCACATAAAATGTGGGGGTTACAAATAAAAATCACTTTTGTCTCTCTTTAGTTGATAATTGTCAGAGGATTTAGATTTATTTATCTATTTAACACTAAAACCTTTTTCTCCCTATAGGCCTCATGATACTGGCTGAGGAAGAGACGAGATCAGAGGGAATAAGAGATGCTTAAATTCACAGTTTCTTTCTTCCTTGGAACTCAAAATAAGATTTTAAGCAACTCTTTTCCATTAAATCTAACTGTATTTTGTCAAGCTCCAAAAAAGACAATAAAGCATCATAAAAATACCAAAAATACCTAATCAACTTTTGTTACAGTTGTTTTCACAATGCACAGAGAAAAACTCATAACAAGTGACATTTCGGACAAGAGGTGAAAAGTCATATATTTATTTTTATTTATTTATTTATTTTCACATTTAATGCACATTATGGGTATATATAAGGAAACAGATGGGCTTACTGTGCTTTTTAAATCCATTTTCACTCATGTGAAAAATAAATTTTCCATTGAGGAGCTTTACTGAAGTGAAAGATGTGCAGTTGAAGCTGTGAGTCTGACTTCCAGAAACATGGTGAGTGTTGTCACATAAGCAAATCATACTGAGATCTAGATGCAGTGGGTGATTTAGTGCAGGCCTACCCACTGGCTCCACTTAACCCCCTACTACACTGTAACCATTCCGAAAAATGTATTTTTATTGTAAATACATTTTCTACTATATATTTTTTTACATCTCAACATTAGGTCTCAGTCCTTGGGGACATTGGAGGGAGGACCTTTGAGTCCGAAGAATTACCTATATGTCTTTTTTTTTTTCTTTTTTTTCTTTTTCTTTTTTTAAGGCAAATTACCTTGCCTGTCAATTCAACCTCACAGGAATAGCTCACCCAAAAATGAAAATGCTCTCATCATTTTTTCACCTTCATGCCATCCCAGATGCATTTGACTTTATTTCTTTTGCTGAGCACAAATTAAGGAGGCACCACTTCAGATCTGCCACCAAGTAAGCCAGAACCACCACTGGATAATACAATCAGATAAAACAGTGTAAGATCAATGAAATGAAGTATCAAGTAGTACCTTGTAAAATAGTAACTATTGACAACACTTTTGATAAATATTACACTGGAAAAAAACATTTTCTTTAACTTAAAAACTTGTTCAACTGCTGCCTTAAAGTTTTAAGTTAAATCAATGTGGTTTTGCAGATCATTTCAACTCATTATTTTACATTTAGACTGTTTTTTCAAATAAATGTAAAATAATGAGTTGAAATAGTTTGTAAAGCCATGTTAATTTAACTTAAATCTTTTATAAGTTTTTATATGGAACATATATTACAGGTTGTTAACACAACGTATCTGACTTTTTTTTTATTTAACAATCAGATTTTAGATTTAAATTTATGTGAATGTATAAGGGAAAGTGTGTTTCATTTCACACAGTTGTTCCAGACACGTGCAAGCAAAGCTCAGTGGCGAGAAGTATCACGTTTTATCATAGGAATTTTTCAATGTGAGGTAAGTCATGTACATTTCTTAAACTGTCATCTACATAAAACGTTGATATCTTGACTTTTGCAAGTATTTTCTTTGATAAAGAGAAAATAGTGATTAGTTGTTTGTTTGTTTTTCACAAAAATGTTTAATAGTGTAATTGTTCTGTTCAGCAAACGGCCCATCAACTGTAAATAGATAGGTCTATAGTTTGCTCTATGTTGGCTACTGGGTTCGTCCTGATGGATCCCCAAAGGGCAATGTACTTAAGGTGTGGCATGGTCTTTATGAATATGTTTTGTCTTGATGTTTGTTTGGAGTGTCTCAGTTTACAGTTGAAGTCAGAATTTTACATACAACTTGCAAATACTTTTAAACGCCGTTTTTCACAATTCCTGACATTTAATTGTATAAAAACATTACCTGTCGGGCGCACACTGTACGATTTTGGCCATGATTCTGCTGTCTGAGACAAATTTCGGGAATCTTACAGTGTTCAGTGACATGTTCACAGACGGCCAGTTAATAGCCTTTGCGATTATCTTCAGCCTCCGACGAAGTTCTGGAAGTGTCATACATTTTTTACATGTTTTTTTCTTCTTTTCGTTTTATATAAAATGTTTTAATAAATAAATAAGCAGAAAATACTTGGAGAAAATTGTAACACATCAGCAATATGAAAGCATTGTTCTCAGAATTAAATAAATAAAGAGCTTAAAACGAAAATGATTGCATTTTCTTTACAATGTTATTATAATTACTATTTTACTTTTAATAAATTTACTTTAAACGTCTGTAGACTTCTTTAAAGTTAAGATTCACACCACTCCAATTTTATTTATTTATAAATAAATAAATATATAAGATAAAATAAAACAGAAAGATTTAACAATTTATACAGGTAAGTATTTATGGGACGTCCAAATCAGCATATACAGTTGGATACAATTATAGAAATCTATATCATGTTTGCGTAACCGATAGGTTTGTAATCTAAATGAGGAGAAAGATGTACTATTGGTGCGTTCACGTGCTATGGTAATTATGGTAAATACCAAAAGCCGACGTGGAAAATGCACATGAACACCCCCTCATGTGGTATTTTCCACTGGGCAACTCGTAGAATATTTTGATGCACGAGTTGCCGAGATGAGATAACCTTTGACCTTTTCAAAATGGCGGAGAGCAACGCGAGAGTGTTGAATGGTAAGCATTGTACAAAACCAAACCTTTTTTGCTACTGTTAGCTAGGGGTGGAACGGTACATTCGTATTGAATCGAAACGGCACGGTCCGGTGCACGAATTTACACGGAGAATACACGTTATAAAAATAAATAAAACTCTAAATAGCGATAAATTATGCTCTATTCACGTTTGGTGTGAACGCAGCATAATGAACAGGCTGCGATGTCAAGATTGCAATTGTGTGTGTGTGTGTGTGTGTGTGTGTGTGTGTGTGTGTGTGTGTGTGTGTGTGTGTGTGTGTATATGTATCTCCATCTTTTTACCACATTGCGACAACAAAAGCACTTGAACGCAACACACTGGTAAATACCAGTTCACAAGTGGAAAATATCATATTTACCATAGCACGTGAACGCACCATATATCCCACTTTTTTGTTTTCCCCAGTGTGAACGGGAAGTTTGTCATTTTTTCGTGCCGCAAGTCTCGCGTTCATTCTCAATATCTGTAATTTTCTGTATTTGTGATCAGCCTGTCTTATTATGGGCCTATTTGACAAAATCCATATTTCTTGTAAATGTTAGAGTGGTATTGGACCAACGGAAATGCTGATGTCCTGACTGAAAAAAATGCTCCTCCATGGTGGGCACATTTCTCAGTTTCGCTTCTATTCCGCAACACTCTTGTAACTTGAGTCAAATTCACTGATCGGGACGATTGGGACCACAGTCGGCTACAATGTATATCATGCAGTCTGACATAATGTCGCACAGTGTGCCATGGCGATATCAATGCGTTCATATCGTACAGTCTAACAAGCAACAATCATAAAGGACTATTATAAATCGTACAGTGTGCACCCGGGTCAGTTAGGATCCCTACTTTATTTTAAGAATGTGAAATGTCATAATAATAGAGAATCATTTATTTCAACTTTTATTTCTTTCATCACATTCCCAGTGGGTTAGAAGTTTACATACACTTTGTTAGTATTTGGTAGCATTGCTTTTAAATTGTTTAACTTGGGTCGCCTTCCACAAGCTTCTCACAATAAGTTGCTGGAATTTTGGCCCTTTCCTCCAGACAGAACTCATGTAAACTGAGTCAGGTCTGAAGGCCTCCTTGCTCGCACACGCTTTTTCAGTTCTGTCCACAAATGTTCTATCGGATTGAGGTCAGGGCTTTTTGGAGGTCGATGTCAATTTGGAAGACCCATTTGCAACCGAGCTTTAACTTCATGGCTATTGTCTTGAGATGTTGCTTCAATATAACACAGCATTTTCTTTCCTCATGATGCCATCTATTTGGTGAAGTGTACCAGACCCTCCTGCAGCAAAGGACCCCCAAAACATGATGCTGCCACTCATGGTGGCATGCTTCACGGTTTTGTAGTGGTTCTACTCAATTCACAGATGATATAGTGATTTTTGATCACATGTCACTTAAGGTGTGGTTATGAGTGTATCAGATGACCCCTCCCCGTATTTTTCAATATGGGGCACCTGTAAAGAATACTATCTTAACAATTTAAGAACACTCCCAAAAGAACTGTTCGATAATTTAGAATTAATGTAAACTAGAGGGAGTTGGTCAGCTGATTTATCTGAAGGATTTGTGAGAGTCTGGACAACTAGTAGAGTCTTTGATCATCAGCACAATGAAGACACAGTTGTAATACAATTAAGGAAATATATTAACAATAGATATGCAAGAGTAAAAATGATTAATAATGCTAATAATGAATATGCACTGCTAAAGGATAATAAAATAATAACCAAAAGGAAAGTACTGAATTAAACAATGAAACAAATAAATGATTTGAACACAGAATGGATTAATGCAATGCTGTTGAACTGAATGTAGCAATGGGAGAGAATTGTATGGGAATGCTCCTTATGGGAAACCACCAAATGGCTCTGGCAAAATGGTGATAAATAATGCTTATTTATCATTAAACAAATAATATACCTATTATTTATAACAAGCTGACCCCAGGTAACTGTTATATAAGCAAGTTAGAAAAACATATACTGCAGGCATAAACTAATGCCAAGGTCTCTAGAAAGAGGTTTGGTAAGTTTATATTAACGTTCCACACCGTCGGTGATCAGTTCAGCAGTAGAAACTTCTTCCACTGGTGATTCGGGGAGTGTGTAGTGGGAATGGCGCAGAGTTGAGATCCAGTAGTCGTTGCCACGCTGGGCTGGACGATGCTGAACTTCGATTGCGCCAAGGCGGTCCTTAAAGAGTGGACTTGGCAGCTGGGTCAGTCTGGAGGAGCCGTAAGGGTCAGATAAGGTCCCTCAATACTGGGGCCCTTTTTCAGCTAGAGTGCAGCCGAAAGCAATATAAAAGTTTTGGCTCGCAAAACCCTAACCTCAACTATTTTGTAGTCTCTTTCCTCGTCAGGTCAGAAACTCAGGACGTGGTGTGTCTCTTGGTGTCTCCTTCCCCGTCGAGTTGGAAATGCAGAACAAAGCTTTAACATTGTACCCATGCATTATTTCTTTAACAAACCTCTTTCAAATGATTAAAGGCATTGTATGGAACAGACCAAACATGATAAGAAATGGTTAAGTCATCGTCCACATTTGCTTATCTGTTAGCATAGGGCTGTCTGTTGTTTTAACAGTCAATAAACATTAACATAAACTGTGCTGTGCTTTTTTTAAGATGGAGTGGATGTGTTGCAGTTTATATTAATTTCAGACCTCCAAACATAGGTATGAATTTATCTCTGTGGCCCTCCACTGCTGCTGTATCCGGGAGGTCCTGAAGGAATTTTTATGGCAGTTCATGCCTAAACCTTGGGAATGAGTTTGATGAGTTAAAGTCAACCTGTAGTCCAATGAGAAGTCCTCACCGTGGTGGTGGTGGGTGCAGAAAGTCCCCATTCCTGCCATGCAAGAGGTGTCTGGCAGTTGTCTTAGCATCTTATCTGATGTTGCTGAATATTTGTTTATGTTTATTCACCAAGGATCCAATCTCAGTGTGGCACATCTTCTTCCACACCAGCAGTTAGAGAGGGGAATTCCATCTTAACTGATGTTCACCACTGTCGGGATAGTGTTCTTCGGCTTGCAAGCCTCACCTTTTTTCATCCAAACCCAACGATGGTCATTATGGCAAACAGTTCAATTTTTGTTTCATCAGACCAGAGTTCATTTCTCCCAAAATTTTAGATCTTTGCCCCATGTGCACTTGCAAACTGTAGTCTGGCTTTTTATGGCAGTTTATGAGCATTGGTTTCTTCCTTGCTGAGCAGCTTTTCAGGTTATGTTGATATAGGACTTGTTTTACTGTGGATATAGATACTGTTTCCTCCAGCATCTTCAAAAGGTCCTGTGCTGTTGTTCTGGAATTGATTTGCACTTTTAACACCAAACTATGTTCATCTCTAGGAGACAGAACCTAGCTAACAATTTTATGTTCTAAGAACGTTTTCCTAACGTTAGTATTTGGTTGTGGGAACATGAAAATGTCCAGTTTTCTTAACATTAGTAGAACGTTTTTTAAGGTTAATAACGTTATAAGGATGTTCCATTAACGTTTTATATAATTTTTTTCCCCCCAAACCTTTAAATAATGTTAGCCAAAGTTGTTGGAACGTTCCCTGTTAGGTGGGAATGCATCTTCTTCCTGAGCAGTATGATGGGTGTGTGGCCCCATGGTGTTTATACTTGCATACTATTGTTTGTACAAATGAACGTGGTACCTTCAGGTGTTTGAAAATGGCTCCCAAGGATGAACCAGACATTTGGAGGTCCAGAATTATTTTTCTAAGGTCTTGGCTGATTTCTTTTGATTTTCCCATGATGTCAAGCAAAGAGGCACTGAGTTTGAAGGTAGGCCTTACATACATCCACAGGCAAATCTCCATTTAATGCTAATTAGCCTCTCAGAAGCTAATTGTCTAATTTCCTAATTTTCCAAGCTGCTTAAAGTCACAGTTTAATTCTAACGCACAAGAATTGTGATTTGGTTAGTTAAAAGTGAAACAATATGTCTGTAAACAATTGTTGGGAAAATTACTTGTGTCATGCACAAAGTAGATGTCCTAAACGACTTGCCAAAAATGTAGTTTGCTAATATTAAATCTGTGGAGTGGTTAAAAAATTTGTTTTAATAACTTAACATATTAAGTATATAACTGTAAAAAAAAAAATAATAATAACTTTAATATCCTAAGTGTATGTAAACTTCTGAAAATGACAATCCAGCTGTGCTATAGCTCACAAAAGTTTCTATGCAGTTCATTACCTTTGTTCTTGCGGTGTACATACACAGCTACCCTGAATATTCACAAAGGACAAAGAAATAATTTTAGTGACGAATTTCTTTTAAACGTAACTCCCAGAGTATAAAGTGCAGCCTTAAAAAGAGGTTGCTTGGCAATTAGTGTTTTGCATTAAACGTCCGCCAGCGCCTTCTTCGCCTGTGGTATTTTGCCGTGCAAAGGTACAATGTGGCTGTGCCTTAAGGCTGATGTTATTCTTCCATTGTTAAACTGCCACAAGTTATCATCTGTAAGATTAAAAGGGCGATCCATTCTAAATTGTTAAGGAAATATTAAAGGAAATATAGTTGTTAAATAAATAATAATAATGTAAAAACTATTGCAAAATATGCACATCAATCATGTGAGCCTGTTTTGTTTCAGCCAGTATAGACTGTTTTGCCTTTGTCATGCCTGTTGTCAGTTAATGGTTAATAACTGGTTAATGAAATGAAAAGAATCTCTATCTCTCTTTATCTTCTACTATCTTAACTCAGCTTAGTTAAGCTGTTTTGAAAATAAAATTGCCTTCAGTAACAAGTGATGTGCCAAAAGGTGTGAAAAAATCAGACATTGCTGTTTTTATGTCATATTATTTGACATCAATTTATTAAGTTGATGTTAAAGGAATAGTTCACCCTAAAATTAAAAGTTTGTCATAATTTACTCACCCTCATGTTGTTTGAAACCCATATGACTTTCTTTATTCTGTGGACACAAAAGGAAATTCAATGAATGTCCCGTTGGCTGAATTTAATGCAATAGGGACTCAATCTTAATAGAGTAACCAAAAGTGTCATAAAAGTAGAATTTTGTGTTAAATAGCAAGTCTTCTGAAAGTAGACTTTTTATGACAAATTAAAGTCTTTACTCACTCACTCACTCACTCACTTATCTTCAACCTCTTTGGAGTGACACACAAGAACCAATAAGGTTTAATTTTATCGAAGATAAATTTATGATGGATTTCAGCACTTTTAATGGACTTTATAAAGGATTTGATTTGATATGAAAGTAAATAAGTCTTCACAAGACTTGGCGTATGATGCAGGAGTCGAATTTGTTTGGAAACAAAAACGTTTTTTTCATGTTCTTTTTATGTGCTACAGAGTAAAGTAAGCACTAATGTATATGGATGAACATATGGAGTAGTTTATTCTGACTGGTCAGTTATGGTCACTACTACATTCTTAATGCATGCTACATTTGTAGTGCATGTACTGTAGATGTCCTGTGTAGTACATAGGACACACTACATTTTAGTGCATACTGTAATAGATGTAGTGCATACTACATTTGCTAAGGAAATGTTCTCAAATCCTGCTAGCAAATATAGTTTAATATAACACAACTGTGTAGATTTCAACAAAACATTTTATTTCACTTATACAGTTTATAAAAATCTGCTTGCCTGCTTTGATTCCAACTTAAAAGGTATCTAGGACATTTGTGTGAGTGTGTGTTTGTCTGAGAGCGAGCGAGCGAGAGAGAGAGAGAGAGAGAGAGAGAGAGAGAGAGAGAGAGAGAGAGAGACTCAAAGAAAGACTGAGAAGTGTTTTTGTGTTTGGATCATTAGCTTGGTGTGTCTGTGAAAGATATCAGTTTGTGTGTGTGCGTGTTTAAGTGATTATACACCGATCAGCCACAACATTAAAACCACCTGCCTAATATTGTGTAGGTCCCCCTCAAGGTGCAAAACTGCGACAACCCACATTTCAGAATAGCATTCTGAGATGTTATTCTTCTCACCACAACTGTACAGAGCGGTTATCTGAGTTACTGTAGACTTTGTCAGTCCGAAACAGTCTGGCCATTCTCTGTTGACCTCTCTCATCAACAAAGTGTTTCCATCCACAGAACAGCCGCTCACTGGATGCTTTTTATTTTTGGCACCATTCTGAGTAAATTCTAGAGACTGTTGAGTGTGAAAATCCTAGGAGATCAGCAGTTCACTCAGTCACTGAGATAAATTTTTCCCCCATTCTGATGGTAGATGTCAACATTAACTGAAGCTCCTGACCTGTAACTGCTTGATTTTATGCAGTGCTTCCACACGATTGGCTGATTAGATAATCGCATGGCATGATTGTTGGTGCCAGACGGGCTTGTTTGAGTATTTCTGTAACTGCTGATCTCCTGGGATTTTCACACACAACAGTCTCTAGAGTTTACTCAGAATGGTGTCAAAAAACATCCAGTGAGCGGCAGTTCAGCAGATGGAAATGGCTTGTTGATGAGAGAGGTCAACAGAGAATGGCCAGACTGTTTCGGACTGACAACATCTACAGTAACTCAGATAACCACTCTGTGGTGATGAGAATAAAATACGTGTTGGAGCTGTTTTGGCGGCACGTGGGGGACTTACACAATATTAAGCAGGTGGTTTTAATGTTGTGGCTGATTGGTGAAGGTGTGCTGATAAGGCAACATGCAGTCTTCAGTTGTTTGTGGCTTCAATGAAAAAACAAAACATTTTTGTCCTAGTTACCTAAAACAGACACAAGCTTTGGGGTGGATCTGAACACACTGTTGAGTGACAGGACAAGGGAGGGGTTTGGGTGGCCAAGTAGGAGGGACTAAAGACTTAATGAAGGTGTAAACACTCATCTTATTAGCAAAGTTTCACTTCATACATCCCCACTGTAAAACACTGTGCCTAAAGTCAGCATAGCACAGTTACAAAACAGACCAATTACAAACTTTGCAACGGTGCTGTAGTATTGCTTTAACATTGCGGGTATCACAGACTTGTTATGGCTGCACACTGACTTCACATGAATTGCAACAAAATCAGGACAGAACAGAGCAGGATGTGTTTGAAGATTTGATCTCTTTCCACAACATTGAAGGACTTTACTACTTTCTTTCTGTCCTAGCACCTGAAGGGGTCCACCGTCTTTTTTTTTTTTTCAACAGACAAAACAGACAACTATATTGTTTCTGCTATTCAAATCTCTTTCAATCTTCATCAACACTAAATCTCAAGTGTACAAATACAAGCTAATGAAGAGATGCAAATCTAGCACTGCTACATTAATATAGATCATTATTCTTTGTTTTACAGTATTTATACAGTATGCTCTCATATTTTGTGAATTAACATATTTGTTCTTGGAATATTCTGACAATACACACACTAAGTCTATTGGTCAAGCTCACAGTAACTCTATTCTGCCACACATACTGAACTAAAGGAATATAATGTATCTCTTAATGTACACACAACTCGACATTGCGTATATTGCAGCATTTTCAAGACTAAATAAATGCAAAAATGGCTATGATCTCACAAAGATCCAAACACACATTGCTACATGCCCTGATGAAATGTAAATGTATTGCTATTCTTACATTACTGGTCATGCAGGAATTTATTTATTTATTTTTTCAGCCATGCTCCTAAAAGACCATGTCAACCTTTGATATCAGCCTCTGAGCTTCACATTTCCAGTCCATTTTTTTGTGTGTGTGTGTGTGTGTGTAAAGAGTGTATGTTTGGACGTGTGTGTGTGTTTTAGATGAGGCATTGTAATGGAAGGGCAGAGGAATGACAACAACACTTAAGAGAATAGCATGGCATCATCATAGATAAAGAGCTGGGCAGGAGGGATAGCATCACACATCTAAAGGCTATAGGGCTCAGGGAAAGTCTTTTTCAATTCTGGTTTTCCACACAGTCACAAAAAAATATCAGTAACATCTGGAGTCTGGTTGGGGTGAGGCTTCGGAACAGAAACTCAGAGATGGAGAGTCAGAGGGAAGAGAGGGGACTGTTCTCAGCTTCGCACCTCTGGACTAATAACCCTGTTGAAAAAATAAAGACAAAATATTCATTTAAACCATAGAGAAAGTTATTTTTATAGAACATATTGACATTATCATTATTATCTATATATCAGATTCTTTTGACACTTTCCACAACATGGGTACAAAATAGGGCCTATAAAAATCTAAATCTTATTTATTTATTAGTTTATTTCATTTTCAGCAAATAGTCAGTGAAAGGAATTGCTTTACCTTCAGAATAAATTAATAAATCAACCTCAGGAGGTCAAACTAAATACTAAATTTTATTTAACATGTCATTTATGGGGTTTGCAACTTTGCAACCTTCAAATTTGGAACAAGTACAAATGCAGTTTAAAGACATGATATATTGCTATTTACTAGTAAAACACATTTAATACACATAATAGAAACAATAATAATAATAATAATAATAAGTTGCATTTAGGGGCTAGATAATTTGAGGCCAAATGCTGGTTTGTAGTTATAAATAAACATATTTCCAATCAATTATATATTTTTTTAAACATTTTTCTTAAAATAACTTTTTCTAGTAATAAACATTTAATAAACATACAACTTCTGCTAATAATAATTAGTGCTGTCAGTGATTAAAATCTTTAATCACATTAATCACTATTAATCACAGATTTTGAAAGTGCTGAAATTTGACATAATATATACTTCATTTCCTGTCAAAATGATTTTCATCTTAGGAAACAAAACAAAAAACATTATGTAACAATATAAGGCTTTATTAAAATTTTCCAAACAAAGCCTTCCACAGTATAAAGATAGAAATGCACTAAACTAGCACAAATGCAAGTAACGTTAAACATTTCCCAAAGTCAAATTGGGAGTCTGACTAATTGAAAGAACTAGTCTCCATTTAGGTTGTCTATTCATTGCAATGGGCATTAAATGTCTCAAACTCTCATCCTCCACAATATCAATCTGCTTTCCTACAGCAATCATGAAGCTGCATTCATGATTCACATCAGGATGGCAACGGCAACTTAAAGCATCACTTTGAACTCTACATGAAAAACGCTTGCAGACAAAAACGTCTCATTCTGCGTTTTGGTGATAGTTAAGGCTTGACATGCTTCTGTTGTAATTAAAATGCACCTTAAACAGGCTGAAAAAACTTGATTTCTATCATAAGTCCCATCTGGGATTGTTTTGTACATGAAATAGCATAAGAGGCAGGCCCGGCTTCTGACAGCTATGCTAGGGTGGGCTGGGGGGATATCATAGGTGGGCATTTGGGATGGGGGAGGGGTTACACAAACTACTAATTTAATGTCTTTAATTGGCGTAACATGGCGTAATTATCAAGATAATAAGACCCAATATAACTATATTTTGCAATGTTTCCCCATATTAAAACATATATTGAAATAAATAAACTGATAAACATTGTAAATAATCATACACATGCACTTATTTTACTAATTTTAACCACTAATAGTTCTAAGGATAACTAATATTGGCATTATATTCATTAAGTTTCTGTTATAGCATAATTTCATGTACAGCTGCTTTTAAACAATGGCTGTTGTGAAAAGCACTATACAAATAAATTTGACTTGACGTGGCTCAAGTCAAATTTACTTCCATTACTACGAAACAAAATAAAGAAATACGCTTTTAGATAATTTCGAATTAAAGAAAATTACAAAGAAAAATTAGAGTCCCAACAAATGCAAGGATGGAATGGAGAGAAATAATATTAAGGAGGAAAATAAGGATGGAGTGAAAAGAAATATATTAGATGGAGGGATCAATAACATATAAGATTAAGATCCTAAAATTTGAGACAGATGTGAACTGCTTAAAGAAGTAATTCTATAATATTAAATTATGACAATTCTTTCTGTTTGACAGAAATGTAATAAGCAATGATACTGCCCTACAAATGCAAAATTGAGTTCTGACTGAAACAGGTCTCTTATGATTTGCTCGGTGACAGACTCGGTGGCAGTAGCAACAAAATCCACATCAAAATAATCCAACCATTTTTCTCAGTTGAAATGTTAGATAATGAGTATGGCCTTTGTAGGATAGCAAAGAGTATTGATATTTTTTTTTACCAGTGAAACTATGTGTAAAGTAATTTAGGGAACACAACAATTTGGATGGATGGGTTAATTTTTGAGTCATTTAAAAAGCAATGACAAACAATAAACAAAAAAATATCACAGCACTGAAATAGATGTATATCAGATGTAAGATGCGTGGAGACAGACAGAATCTCTCATGGACACCGAATTAACAACCGCAACAGTGCGGTGCAGGACAAGTTTTGATTGCTGAGTGCAGGTGCGGGGGGGATGATGTGTGCGCGGAAATGGAAGAATGAAATGATCCGCGTTACTCCCGCAAAATATAAATCCATTTAAAAAATAAAATAGATTTATTTCATGTATTTAAGGTACAGAGTGTTATTTGTGCTCCATTCATCAGAAAGTCCCTCAGTGCTATGAATGTTAACGCTTTATTAAAGAAAGGTACAAACAAAACTTTGAAACCAGCCAAAGGTCAATCAGATATTTGGCAATGTTAGAGTGATAACAAAACCTGTTTTTTTTTTATGTAAAATTGCAGAATGTTTTTCGTGAGGGTAAGTTTAGGGGTAGGGGATAGAATCTATAGTTCATACAGTATAAAAATCATTATGTCTATGGAGAGTCCTCATAATGATAGCTGCACCAACATGTGTGTGTGTGTGTGTGTGTGCGTGTGTGCGTGCGTGTGTGCGTGCGTGTGTTGTGAAGTGTGTGCCAGTGTAATGACTCCGGGTGGACACATTGCAAAGGTTCCGCCCTTCACACCAGTGTTTATGCTGTATTAACAGTAAATGTGTTAAACGCAATTAAGAAAAATTTCAGCGTTAAACTTTTTTAATTAATTGCATGCGTAAACGCGTTATTTCTGACAGCTATATAAATAATAATTAGATGCCTATTTAGCCTAAATGAAGCTAAAGCTGGTTTGTAGTGATAAAAATAGATTTCCAATAAATTTAAATCTTTGTTTTATCATTTTAAATTTTCTTAATTTTTTTTTAATTAACATTTTTATAAAAAATTCCTAACAACAAGACTGAATGGTTGAGTTTGATGAATGCAGATAACTGATTTGTTCTTTTCATCATGCTGTGTGGGTCCAAATAATGTCAATCTCAATGTCAAATTGTGGAACTAACAATCTTGAGTTCTACAATTTTAAGGAAAGTTTTATTATTTGTAATTAGTTATTAATTAAGCATAACTATTTGACTATAATGAACTGAATATCAATTCAACAGATTGACAACATTATACTATTGTTGTATAATTTTAAATGAATACAATAGGTCAAGACCGAAGGTGGGACAGGCCAAAATCACAATTGTAAGGTGGGCGGTACAGAGGTTTGATGTGTTTATAATTACCTTCATAGTATGCTGATTTTATATTAGTTCTGACAACAAAAACATTACATTTGTGCCTCTAATGTTTTTTTAATCATGTAGTAGGACACCAAAGTGTATTTTCTTTGTTCTCACCTCTCCACCCTCTCCTCCTTCCATACCACCACCATGAGAGAAGTCACCCTGTGGAATATAAGCACAGTCAGATCCAAGATACAGCTGATATCTGCTTTAGATCTATTTAGATCCTTCTATACTTTGCTTTTGTCATATGTTAAACATAAGCATATTAAATGACATTCATTCACACATGCATGGATGCAGCACAGTCATAGGCCACTCAGACACTCCCTCTGCTGAGGGAGTATATCTGTTTACTACAGTGCATTATGACTGCTGTCTCTGCAGAGATGGGGGGAGAGATGGATGCTAAACAATGCCCATGGAGCTTCTGTGGAAGGAGAATTGAGCTGGCAAGCATTGACTAAAGCTCAATGGGTTGTTCTGCTGTGTCACTCACTGGGGTACTGTGTCGTCACAATAGCCTTCCTTTATTGTCAACCTACTCTCTTTCAGTCTCTTTATTTCCAACACTCAAATTGAAGCATATTTGCTCTCTCAATGATGTAATTAAAGTTTGTGCAACTAGAATTACCACACTAAACTGTATAAAATAATGACTTTTTTCAAACAGGTTTTCCAAACACACCCATCTGCCATTGTCGAACCATTGGTATGTTGGGCTGGTTGGTTATGCTCAAACAAACACAGCCACAGTGTTTATACTGTTCAGAGAAATCAGCCTATGAATTGCTTACTTATAGTTGTCTCTATATTTAAGGATGTATTATAGATATTATTTAACATTGAAAACTTTTACACACTTCACTTTAAAATGCCTTATGGTAATATTATGACCATAAAACTAGTCTGTGACCACAAGAGAGGATGGAGACATTTTGCTGTATTATAAAGTAGTTTAAGGCAGTCAGGTCATATACTGCATACTGTTGATTAATTCATGCATTAGTATTTGGAGGCAAAACCTTGGTTCTTAAATAACCATCATTCTGGCATGCATATATTGAAGAAATCAAATAGTTTAGTATTAAGACTAGTCATTGACTGTGACATTGACTTTATAAGAATATCATACCACTAATATTTAAAAAAGGAGGTAAATTAAATACACTGACAACCCTAATAAGGTAATAAGTTGACTCTGATTGAGAAAACTTGATCCCTCAAATGAATTGAGTAATGGCATCTCCAAAACATATGTAATTAAGCTCAATTAACTTGGTTTTTATATAGAATTAACTTAAGTATTTAGGTTAAGTTAACTAGATGCAAGTAGACTTAAGTCAGATTTGCTTTTTAAATATTGTTGTTTCTGACTTTGTTAATCATTTTAATTGAACTGATTGCATTTTAGATCAAACAATAGCACAGCTCAAATAAAGATCCTAACTGATTCTAGATCAGTCATTAAACAAACTTATTTCTCCAAAGAAATGCATATATACATGCACTTTAAGCACAAGCACAAAGAGAATTATTCAAAAGTGTCCAACTTGACAAAATGGGACACTGTTCACCCTAATGGTGAAATCCCATGAAACGACTATTAGCAACAAAACATTATAAATAATACTACAAAAGAGGTAAAACCTCTATAAATTTGAAGTTACTACTATTTTAAATCCCTCATAACTTTTTAAAAAAAACTTACAACTTCAAGTCTATGGATTTGTAGGATAAATATGTTCAATGAATATAAATATATGAGTTATGAGCACAAAACCTGACTTTTCAAGTAATACTTGATGTTTCCGGTAATTAAAAGATGCAAAGATGTGCCCAAGATGGCAGATTTCAAATTGCGTACTTCATGCACCAGCCGAGCAACTGCCATTGAGATGAATGGGAATGCTATCAGATCTCTTTCTCCAGGTATTATACACCTGAATTCCCATCATTTGCCATCATTTGATGGCAAATGATGGGAATTCAGGTAATCAATGAGATAATCAATGCAGTTATTCAGGCCCATTTTGCACAATGAAGAAAATGAATCTAGACAGGGATTATATGTAGGTAAGTAAACAATGCAGTTAGACCGATTGTTGCAAACATTTGCCCAATCTGTGTGTTATGTCATACAGCAGTCAGCTAAGGGGAAATCAGGTTAAAGCTTCTTCTCATATGCAGCATGTGACATACATTCACAGGCCATCTACTAGCACGTTTCTCTCTACAAACCAAACTGCCATTCCCAACCCTATTTCATAAGCACCTCATATAAAGCATCATCCTTTTAATAGCAGTTGGACACACAGGGGGAAAAAATAAATAGAATGAGTTAGGCACAAAATACACCATTTATAAAGTACATGTAGACATGCAGTGCTCTGGATAAACGGAAGAGGAACCAGATAACAAACAAAACAAATGCTTTAAAATGTTTTGTAAAAAGTCATAGATGCTGATTTTGTGGTATACCCAGTGTGGATTTAGTTCCTCAGGTTAGACTTAAAAATGTAGGGGTCTCTTAAATATAATGCATGACAAAGATTAAATATAATATTTTAATTTATAGAGGCGAATTCTGCAAATGTTGGTATATAATGTGATTTTGGGGGAAAGGGTGACACCTACTGGTGCTAATGGAGAATATCATGAGATCGCAGGGCACTCACCGGGTTGACTAGGCCGGTTGAAGCAGCCACATTCTCGACCCCATCTACTGTCTTCTGTCCCAGCTCATTAGTGCTCCCCACCGCTGTTTCACCTACAATGTTCGCCTGGTCGGTGGTCCTCTGGGCAACTGTGAGAGTCAGTGTTACATAAAGTGAAAGTAAATTCGTTTTTTCTCAGACTATTCTTCAAGGACACGTCCAGTTTGAAGAGGTCTACATTTTTGACTGAAAACTGTTTACGGTTCATAACGTCATTGTTTTCCAATGTACAAGTGCATACTATGTACTAGAGCGAGTTTTCGAAAGTTTCCATTTTTTGGTGGAGAAATGCGCTGTTCCAGTGTGGATGAGAGGAGTAAAAGTGGCTAAATCAATGAGTTCTCAAACAAAAACTTTAAAAAAAAAAAAGCATGGACATGGTCTAAAATTATCATAGTACTATAAACAATAGGAAATGTTTTTATTGCTCACCTGTGTTTACACCTGATACCATTCCCTCCTTTGTCTTGTTGCCTGAAACATTTAAATAAACAAATGTTCAATTTTCATGCACCTCAAAAATTCTCTTATAGCATATAAAAACATAATTTTCTATTGACATTCTAAGTATACTTAAGAATGAGCTCCAAATAAAAATACAATATAAGGTAGAATGGTATCCCAATTAAAGTAATAGTTTGCCTAAAAATGAAAATTCTCTCAATATTTACTCACTCTCATGCCATCCCAGATGTGCATGACTTTCTTACTTCTGCTGAACACAAAGAAAGATTTTTAGAAGAATATCTCAGCTCTGTAGATCCAAACGATGCAAGTGAATAGTGACCAGAACTTTGAAGCTCCAAAAAAGCACATAAATGCAGCATAATATTGATCCATTTGACTCCAGCGGTTTAATCATTGTCTTATGAAGCAATCCAGTTTGTTTTGGGTGAGAACAAACCAAAATATAACTCACTTTTCACTATAAATCTTGCCAATCTTTTCACCAGTTTAAGATGTCTCTTCTTAATTATTTGCATACAAGCTGTAACTGTTTTCTTTATGCTTGATATATATATATATATATATATATATATATATATATATATATATATATATATATATATATATGTGTATGTATCTCTTTTTTTTTTTTTTTTTTTAAATTGTCTATATGAATGACCTCAACTGTTTATTGCCTAATATCTAATGGTTGGATTGGGGAAGATATGGGTGGTTTTGGTGTGTTGGAGAGCTTTTGTCTTTGTTTTGTTAGTAGGTATGTATGCATGTTTGTATATGATGTATGTTTTTCTTGAGGTCCCCTCGAAAACGAGATGTCACATCTCAAGGGGGTTTTTTCCTCTTAACAATAAACTTAATTATCAAAAAAACATTGCAGTCTCTATGCATGATCATGATTTCAAGCTCAATTACACTTCCTAGTGCTTGATGTATGCGCAGAGCGTAAGTTGGCACTAGGAAGAGTAATCAAGCTTGAAATCATGATCACCAAGGAGATTGCTGACATCAAGATTAATGGTGAAAAATAAGTTATATTTTGGTCTGTTCTCACCCAAAGCTG
This sequence comes from Moxostoma hubbsi, assembly GCA_032164185.1. Classification (NCBI taxonomy): domain Eukaryota; kingdom Metazoa; phylum Chordata; class Actinopteri; order Cypriniformes; family Catostomidae; genus Moxostoma; species Moxostoma hubbsi. The sequence goes on along the minus strand of JAVLUX010000035.1, from coordinate 16,972,867 downwards.
ATTAGATTGATTATAAAACATGTGTTAAACCAGTCTTGTATTGTGGAATGTTTGGTCACCATTTACTTGCATTGTGTGGAGATATTCTTCCAAAAATCTTCTTTTGAAGAAAGAAAGTCATACACATTTGGGATGGAGTGAAGGTGAGCTAATGATAAAAGAATATTTATTTTTTGTGTGAACTATTTCTTTAAAGCATCTATTGTTTTTCAATTCGTTACATAAAAACAAGACAATTATGTTTTAAGAACTGCACAATTTCAACTGCTGGCTGGTTTGTGCAGCAACTTCATTGTACTGTGGCTGGGGAAAGATCATATTTAAGATCATATATCATATCACGGTTTTTCAGTGATGAGTAAAGGGGTGATAGCAATCTATTTTTATTGTTTAAGCCTTCATACTGCTCGATATTTGTAGGTGATCAAGTACTAAAGATATCAGAGCAAATATAGGTGAATTCCAAAGCTGATATAATCATAAACACTTAATTAACACTATTAACTGATTAAGAGACAATGATACTACATGCTTCAAAGTCTTTTAAGAGTTTGTTTTACAGACTTGTACCTACACTCTTATTCCATCACACAGATTAGGCTTTTGCTGTCATCATGAATTTAAGCATTAAAAAAAAAAATCCCTTAAAAATGATTTTAACCCCCCCTTGCATCCCTCTAAAGACAGCTGCTATCTGTTCATATTCCCAGTATATCTTCTATTTATAGACATGGGTCTGTCCTTCTCTGTTTTCAGAAATGGAGAGATCTATTCTCAGAGAGTACCCTCTTTCTTTCTCTGCCTTTTTCTTCATCCATCTGTCCGGCTGTCTTTTCGTTTTGTTTTGTTTTGTTTTGAGTAGCTTCTGCATGGCTAAGTATGTCTATAACTGCTCACTACTTTCCTGCAGTCTTTTCGTATAAGGTGCTTTCCAGCCTGGCCTTAAAGAAGAACTAATTATATCATGTCAAATTCAATGTGTTTGCTTTTTAAACAGACGTTATCTGTTTGTTGGAGTGATCTGTGCTGCTTAAGCATATGTAGTCACTACCAGGCCTGGGTAGCTACACTGACATTATGCAGTCTCTGTGAAAAAGATGTCTACTGCGTCATACGCCGTTTGTAAGAACACTGCATCTTCAGAACAAAAAACGAATTCAAAAGCTCCCACCTTGCCAAGACTGATACATCGCTTTACACCAAAAAAGCAATGTATCAGAATTACGTAATTTCCTCGCAGCAGTGTTTTTACAAGTAGCGTTCTTGCAGATCTTGCAAGTGGAAGAAAAGTAACCTGCCTTTGTTATTGTCAAGCTGAGTAATGGCTTTGCGCCCTAGTGCACTTAATGCCAAATAATCACTCTGAAGTCCCTTGACTCTACACATTACAGTGAGAGCAGATTTTCAGGATTATGACCTCTGAACAGGTGACCTTGGTGGAGGAGTGGTTATAAAGATAACAGACAGCAGTGGAGCTGAGAGTTGATTGTTGATTTGAATAGGAAAGCTTACCACTGTCGAGTTATACAGTAGGTGATGAAAATTTGATTGGAGAGAGAGTGTGTTTAATGTTTTCTAGAACTCTCTGATCCTCTATGGGACAAGGGGGATGGGGAATTTAAATCAATTTAAGAAGAAATTCATCCAGGAGGACAAAAGGCAATGAGCATTGTTTTTTTGTTTGTTTGTTGTTGCTTTAAATGGTTTAGTCAAGATTCAGCTGGTAGTATGTGCTTCCAGTCTCTGTCATGTTCTCTCTATGCCATCTGTTCATTTCTGTGCAGATGAGCACGTCTGACGTTAATGGGGCTGCAAGCCTGTGACATAACACTGAGCACTGCACCTCTCATATCCACTCTCTCTCTCTCACAGTGGCATAAGGGGGTGGTGAGGGTTAGTCATCAGAGTCCACTCACACAACCGGGCAAATCCTGCTGCATCGGCACACACACTCATACACACACACACACACATACACACACATACGCTCACATGGAGACAGGGAGTACAGAAAGGGAGGGTGTGAATGGTGCAGTGCTCAGCTGATCCTCTCTATATGCCAATCCCCCCCCCACCCCACCCCTACGACTTACTCACTCAAATGCACATAAACAACACCAGATAGTGCATGCAGGAAATAAAGACTACAAGCTATAGTAAAAAGGCCTTAAGATGGCCTTTTGCAGCATTTTTCCTGTGCCGATGTACAATGCACAATACATTGTTTTTTTAATAATAATAAATTAGTATTGGTGTCAATTCTTTTTATAAACTATTAAACATGAACATTTTGATGATTATTAGGCACTTTTTCTAAATAAATTAGCAAATTCTTAAATTCAGTGTACACAGATCTTGGTGCTGTATTTATGAACATTTACCTTGTCCCATTCAGGAATACACCCCTATCACTCCTTCACCACACCCCAGGTTTCTTTCCTGCACCATCTTTGCAGCACTGTCTTTTATCAGTCGTGTAACCTACATTCACAAATGCCTCCATCTAGGCTCTCCCAGTTCCTTTGCAGACTAAAGTGCAACCTCACCGAGACCCCCCCCCCCCCCCCCCCCCATCCTGCACGCACACACACACATACTAATGGAATGCAGACTCATCCATCACATATGCATTAAATCCTCTGGGTATAGTAACTCAGACCTTTACCGAACAAAACAATTATTACCATTGTCAGCGATGCATTATGTTATCCTGCGTGCATGGGACACACAAATCCCTGCACACTCTCCTCCGCTCCTCTGTCTCTCTCTTCTTCCAAACATCTGCACTTACCCACATACATGACCCCTTCTTTGGTCCTGAGAGCTGCTTCTTCAACCCCAGCTTTAGTCTTCTCAGCTGCGGCCACCACACCCTCCTTGGCCATGGAAAATCCCTTCATTAGAGCATCCATCCTGGACGTTGAGTTTGAAGATGATGCTCAGCACACAGATGGGGCCTTGCGGGTTTTGCAAAGGGTCAAAGTATCTATGTGCTGAAAGTTTCAGATGGCAAAAGAGAGGAATACACAATTCTGTGCTGGAATGAACAAATGCACAGACACTCTTGACGGAGAGAGCAGTGAAATAAGAGAGAGAACGAGGGAGAGAGAGAGAGAGTAGAGCAGGCGCGAGAGAACAGGATGCAGAGAGACAGATCCTGCTGGATGCTGCAGTGCATTTAAGTCGCACTGTGGATACAGCCCCCACCCACACAGCAGACGTACTGCCTCTCACAGCGATGTCGAGCAGGCTGATTACATATTTATTACACTGTAGCCAACAGTGCATTAAAACAGCTGCTATTTACAATTATTACCATCGTCTCCTTTCATCTTTGGGATATGGCTTCTTCCTCAAATCACTGTTTAATTTTATTTATTTTTTAGTTTTGGGGTCATGTATTTGAATAAACATATAAACATTTGGCCCATGACAATGATTTTCAAATTCTCTAAAAGCAGAACAAGGCACAATACTATTACCATAGTAAAACATGTATTTGTCTAACTGCGTGTAGTTATACATTTATTACTAGGGTATAATGTTATTACTAGGCTATAATACCAATGTTTTGAGAACATTTAAATAACTTATACCAGCTGCTATGCTGCAAACAACTGTGGATGAACTGCAAATGGGATTACATTGTAAAACAAAAACAAAACAAATAATTTTCCATTCTAAAAATATTTAAATTGTCTGCTGAAACTCAGCAATTATTCACTAAATCATGCAATGAGTATAAAATAAATTACAGTATCATTGTATGAGGATTGTAAATAACAGATTGGTTGAGGAATGGTGGATGATGATTGACAGAAGGAACAGAAGCTGTAAAGGACTCCTGAGGACAGAGGAGAGGAGCGATCTCTGATGAGATCCGAGGGGGCACGTCTCCCGCTGAAGCACCACTGGGTGTCAAATGGTCAGCTGTTTCTATGAGTAATTAACCATAAAATATTAAGAATAAGGGCATCCCTCTGAATCATGAGTTAAAGACCAATTTATTAATCAACAATAAACAAAAAAAGCTGCAAATAAACAGTCCTTTCAAAAATTAAATAAATAAAATAATTAAAAAAAAAAAAAATATATATATATATATATATATATATATATATATATATAAAATCCTGGTTATGGTCAAGTAGACTATGAGTTGCATAGTACATTAACTGCAACCATTATATTGGCAAAATCTTACAATAAGTTTCCATTTGTTAACATTAGTTAATGTACAGTATTATATATCATGAACTAACAAATTAACAATATATTTTTACAACATTTATTAATCTTTTAAAATTCACTCAGATTCAGCGTCTTATTCTAATACAGCTCAAGCCTTCGTTGCTAGTTTGAAAACGTCACAGTAGGACTAGCAAAGGAGGATTCAGGCTTGCGCTACTTTACTGGAGAATAAGTTAATGCGTTTGTGCGTGTGTGTGAGAGTTTGTGTGTAAATTTGAATTTGAGTTATTGAAAGAGAGAAGCTCAGAAACTGAGAGAGATCGCCTGTGGGATTAACTTTATTTAACAATTAGAACCTATTGTAAAGTGTTACCAATATATTGTACATAATACAAAGTACTGTATGAGCATACATTATAGATTACATTTGATTTTGGATTAAATATAATATAGATGAAATTATGTCATAAAATGTGTGCAAAGAATAGTTTGAGAAACTACTGATGTATGAAGTAATTAGTTATGAAATGTTAATGCTGCCATTTATAAAGGAAAGGCAATGATGAGTTGTAATTTGCTCTATGAGTGCAAAGATGCACCCCAAAACCAAACTGTGACAGATCAGAAAAGAGCATAATCAATGAGTAACTATTTCTGATTAGTTGGTGGAAGTTTACTTTATTAAGGAAGTACATTTACTGACGTGTTTTAAGATTACCAGTGATGCTGACATCTCACCTAGGAATTGATAAATATTCTTTAGTAATTAGCATAACATAAGCACGCAGAGAACAGAGCCATTCATCCAGCAGTAGACCATTATGCAGTCTGCTCTCTGCAACTGAAAGGTATAACTTCTGCTCTTGTGTCTGCATGACATAACTGACAGCAGAATATAAGCCGATCTAGTGCCATCAGTAATGTTCAGAGGATCAGCTACTCAAGAGAGCAGCATGGTTCAAAAATATCACACAGAATACATCTGAACTCATCTCCACTTCCAGCCGTTGCTTTGTTAGTGCTTATACCTGCTTTTCTCTGTTCATTTGCTGTCATTTTTTTAGAACATTCACACAAACACTGCGACTAGAAATAGCCAGACCTCACTGGCACACTGTTTGTGGTTTTCTGTGGAATATTTATTTATTTATGATTGTTTGTTGATGGTTTGACATCAGGCTTTTGATGAATGCAAATCCAAATAACAAAAATTATGTGACTGTGTCAATTACACTTATTGAGGTGAAATGTCCACTGTATGTTAGTTAAATTTTCTCCCAAACAAATCAGGTTTTTATAGATAATACACTGGTCTTATTACAAGTTAAGCTAAATCAAAAGCATTTGTGTCATGTTTATTACCACCAAAAATAATTTAGATTTTGGGTTACAGTGAGGCACTCATAATGGAAGTGAATGGGGTCAAGCAGTAAACATGAAAATACTCACCGTTTCAAACGTTTAGCTATAAGGTGTAAACAATATGTGCGTTAACATGATTTTAGTGTGATAAAATTATTTATCTTTTTTAAGAAAAGGAGGGATGAGTCAAAAATAGTTTGTGGAAATCAATATTATGCCACAAATCCAGTTGATTGAGCTTAACTTGTTTTGAACCCAGAACTTTCATTTATGGTTAATGCTCTGTCAAGTTATAAATTAACAAAACCTAACTGATGCTGGTTGGGTTTCCCAAAGCACTAAGTAGAGTAAGTAAGTACCATTCGAAAAGACGTTTGTAAATTAACAAGAGCTTTCGATCATTTGTAAATCCATTAAGTGCACCTGTAACTTCTCACATCTTTCACAGTTTATCTGAGACAAAGGGACATTTAATAATTATATGCATATATTTCTATAATTGGAAAGCCTTTTTACACTGTTTGAGAGTATGAAAGTGTTAAAAAATTGCACTGGGACTGACAAAAGTCAGTCTCCCCAGTCTGTACATGTAGCGTGATAGGTCTAAATGTACATAATAAAGTATGACGTTTTATTGGCCTTCTTTGATAATCATAATGATAGCAATACAAAGATTATATGTTGTTATTAAACATATTTCTTCACAAGACATATGAGTAAAGTCAAGTGACCCTGAAGTTTAAAACTTAAAAATATATGCCTAAATAAAAATGGTTAATAAAGGAGATTATAGTGAGTGTGCAATGAGCGATTCCCTTTTTTTCTCTCTTCTTCCTCCTCTTCTTCCTTCCTCCAATGGCTGGTTCAAATACTCCTATAGTCTGTTTACTTAGCAGTCACAAATTGCATTTTTCATAATGGCATTAAGGCCACAAGTACACAGTGCCTACAACTGTAACCAGATGATCTATTCATATTTAGATAGGTCTATGTGTAGTTCAGTAATGATGATCGTCATTTTAATCCTGTTCTATGTGCATCTGTTCAGTTTTCAGCTAAAAAAGCTAACTTTAGGCTAAGTGAGAGCCTCTTATTAGTTAATTAATCTCTTTAAGATGACCACCAATACAGCATTTTCTTTCATTAAATTCTGTAATATTTAAGGAATGTCAGCGCCTCAACAAGTTTACAAACAACTTCCATGTATGTTAGTATTTCAACATTATTTTCATGTTGAGACGACAATCTCCTGGACATATTGTGCAAAGTGTTCAGCACCTTCGGACCGTAAATCTTCCATAAAATAATGAGCGATGTTATTTACGGTTATCATAAAAGCTTAAGTTGCAATGTTATTGGGAAACTCAGCCAGTGTCATAAAAAGCTAAGAGTGACATTAAAAACACAATTGCTGAAGTAACCACATAATTTTGTGGTACTTCTAAGACTATTTAGACTCACGTGTCACCTCACATGCTCTTCGGGACCCAGGTCTTTTGCAGTTGAGTTATCACACAATTTGATCACCCCTTAACAAGCTTGTAAATGTAATTGAATATGTATTGCAAACTGTATATTGCCTTAAAAGTCATGCACTATAGTCAATTTGTTGTCATAAATTTCATTTGTGTGAAATGGAATAAAAGTAGTTGTAGTGGCACATTTAGTGTTCATTTCACTGGGAAACTGCAGCGATACATACAACAAGCCATGTAAATTCATTACGTATTGTAACATGATTCTATAATACCAGATTACAGCAAAGCAATTGAAAGGACATAGATCCAAAAAGTTTTTTCTTTTTCTGTGGCATTTCTGCATGATTATGTCACTGATAAGATACAGCTCATTCTTCCTCAAGTGGACTGTGATAGTAATCCAATAAGGCTTAATCCTAATAGTTAGCATCTAAAAATATTTTTCCCCATGTGATCAAAATATAATATCTTATTAGGTAAACAGTACACAGGAACAGAAGCTAAATGACAGAACATCATTAGTAAGTGAGGTACAAAGTAATGCATCAATCCTAAATTCAGCAGGCCATGCAAGATGTACTGTTACTCACTAACAAATTTTTGCTCAGCCATCTTGCATTATTTTTTTGTTAAACACTAGAATTTGCTCTTAGCTAAAATGTGTTTATATAAGTCCTAATATATGTCAGAGCTCTGGCATTTAATTAGAATGAGAGTTTCTAGAGTACAACAATTTAATTCTGTATTTTTTTCAATTCTTTTGGGAGGTCAGGTATTTTGTAATCCTCCCATAAAACCTTAGATATTTTCAGTGTGATACAAGCTATATGCTACAAGTGGGATATTGTACAGTAAAAATAAACCAAAGTGGAAGGTTTATTATTGTATCACTCTGATGGGGTTTATTTTGTGATAATGACATTATCACACTTATTGAATGGCTTCTGACCAAACAAATAAATAAATGGAAATTAAAAACATTATCGGAGTTAAAAAAAAAATTATTATGTGAGAAGAAAGAGACCACAGAGTGATGCGAGAGACATTTAACTAGCACAGCTATGTAGGAAATTGCATGCCTGGAACAATTATACAGTCAATAATACAGTTTATTACAATATTTCGAGATATATATATATATATTTATTTATTTTTTTTAAAAAAATTTTGTACAATAGAATCCAAAAATCCCAAAATTCAAAAAAAGAGCAGTGGCTATTATAGTTGGAGCTACCTCATCCTTTAAGAGTAGATGATGTCATGCTCTTCAAGTGTATAGCCCCTTTTCTGCCCATGGTCCGCTCTTTCTAACAGACACTCTTTACAGATAGGAAGTCTGTGGTCATAGCACAGGAAACAAGAAACGAGTGCTAGGCTTGGAGTGCCCGGCACAGGAGACCCTATGTTTGTTGTCACAGTTGAGCTGCACTCAAGCACATACATAACACAAGAGACCCCGAAGAACACCACAAATACCATTCTCGGCCTTAATTGGCCCCTTTATTTCTGTGCTAGCCCCTTATTCAAGCAATCTAAATCTAGACCAACCTCTTCGTTGGTGGGATATTTTCACTCCAGGCTGAGAAAGAGCAGCTGATGTCTGCTCCAAAGATGAAGTTTATGAAATGAGGTCAACACTAAGAACAAGGGCTCTTGTGTGAAATAAAAACCCAGTCATTTATCACTGCAGACAATCTAAAATTAGAATACTAAATACTGCTGACATTTTACAAGTTATTTTTTCCCCTTTGGTAAACACAATTTTGAGCCTCTAAATGCAAAATGTAAGATCAGCTGATAAAGAAAGAAGAATTAATGTTGAGCACAGATCTTATTAGAATCTTCTAGTTACTGGTCAGAACAATATTACTTCTAGTATTCCTGTAGCTCTGACCTTGGTAGAGAATGGCACTCACACTGATCACACTGTGAATTTGGTGATAGAAGGTCAAAAGTTCTGCTGAAATCTGTCTGTGCTTACAGAAATTCTAATCACTGCCCCCAGTGGCTGAAACCGGAAGTGTTGTTGAACACAAGGACATGTGTGAGCATTTTCCAGATGAAATGTCCACAAAGCGGCGCCAAAAGAGAGTTGTATTTTTAATTGTCCATGATGTAATACACAACAGAAATGCATATTTTATTAATTCTAGCCCCTTGCTCAAACTCCAACCCTAAACCTAAATGTCAGTGGAGTAATCTTTTAATTTTAGAGCGAAAATGCAACCTCCAAAACACGCTCACCAATGTTTATGTGGACGAAATTACTTCCTGGTTCCCATGGCACCAGAACCATAATTTTGGTTTGTGCAAAATGATTTTAGTAGGGCTGTAAGGAAAAGATGTCCACAGTGGAATTGTAACAAAAATTGTCTGATGGGGAATTGCACTTGTGAGTAATTTGGAAACTACATGTGGACTTCCCATGTGATTATGTTGCGGCACTACCAGCACCAAGGTCATGGGCTAAATTCCCAGGTAATGCACATACAGATAATATGTACAAATACAAACTTTAAATGTAAACACAGTCAAAACTTCATTTCCTTGCATTGATGGTCATAGCATGTATAAGACAGATTGTGTAAGCTTATGTGTGGTCAGTGTGTGCCGCAAGATTATAAGTAGTGCAATACATGGATTTATGGTTCCAGCATTTTAGCAAAGAGCACATTTCCTCCTATTGTTAGCGGGTGTTGATACTGTCTAGGAAGAGGAGGGAGTGAGAGAGGGGGAGTGGGAACTGAGAGGGTGGGGATAGAGGCATGTTGGTGAGGATACCGGCTGGTTTGGACAGAGAGAAAAAGAGAGAAGGGAGGGAATTTCCAGGGCTCTTCGAGGCTACAATTAAAACAAACTGCCATCTGGAGGAATGCTTCCAGTACCTTCTTTGTGTGTTTCAAAGGAGTGGACAGCCAAGATGGCCTATACATTGCCTTTGCTGTTGTTTGCAGTTCTCAATGCTCTAAGCTGCCACAGTGAGGTGAGGGCCAGGGACCCTGACACTGATGAGGAGGAGGCAGTAGGGCTTGGAGGATGGGCAAAGCAGATGCCTGGCACCTTTGGGACAGCTCACCTAACCAAATCACATGAGCATCAACATCACGGCACCTCAGCCTCAATGCCATCTGCTGGTACACCTCAAAAATCTGCAAATCCCTCAAGAGAGACAGTACATCCACCTACACACAAAGGGTGAGTTAAACAAATACAAATATACTTATTTTATTAAAGTCACCAATCTATGAAATAACATAAATGGAAAAAGGGAATTATGTAGTGACCAACAATTATTAAACAAATGGCACACTTATAATTAATTATAAATTATATTAGTTTAATAAAATACATTTTAAATGGTATATTCTTAATATCTTAATATTATACATATATATATATATATATATATATATATATATATATATATATGTAATAAAAATATTAAATACATTTTATAATAAAAAAAACTTGTTATAAATATTACAATAAAGTAGCATTTGTTAACCACTGTACTTGCATTAAGTATTTTGAATTAACAACAATTATGTTTTTACAGCATTTATTAATCTTGGTTAATGTTAACAAAAAACCTTTAATGATAAAAAAATTTATTAGTATATATAGAAATGAATATTAAGTATTGTTTAATATTAGCTTGTGTTAACTAACTTATGTACTTAACTACTGTTGCAGTAAAGTGTTATTATCAAACAAATGTTATATTTTACATTTTTCTAAATACCAACTCAGTGCCTTAATTACAGCTCTTGAAAAGATTCTTGAAGATTTCCCATATATGCTGGAAAATATTTGGAAATACACATATTCAATGTCTTGTCAGTTCAACAATTAACACCAAGGTTTACAACAGTATATATCCCACACTCTCTTGATGTCATTCTCATCAAATTAAATACGGCTCTCTCACCCACTTTTTGAGAATGAAAAAGCAAATTAATTTGCCCTATAGGCTTGATAACAGAAATCTTACAAGGACAATGAAAGTTAGGGCTTCAGTAATCTCCACTAACGCAAGAAAGATTTGCTGGGAATGTATTGTGTGACCTGTTTAACATGATCTCCATGAAGCCAGCTAAGTTTTATATCTAATAAATAGTCTACAGTCTTTGATGAGGGGTACTATGTGATAGGGAGGGTGCTTGTTAAGCAGCTGTTTGCTATTCTGTCTACTTCTAAAGTCTGATCTTAGATATGTTGTTGAAATTTTAGATATGTTATCTGATATTTTGGTCTTATCTTAGTGACACACACAATAAAGACTCATACACATGAGGTGGAATGTTGAGTGTTGATTCTGTGGATATAAGGATCTCTGCCGTCCTCTTAAGTGCTTGGAAAGGACTGGGCAAGCTCACTGCAGCGTAACAGCGAGGTAGAGGGCAGGTAAGGGTACAGCACTTTACAAGGGAACTTTTCCATCGTACTCTGGACCAGAACAAAAGAATATGAACTGAAGATGAGTCCCAAAAAGACATAGGAGGTGTGCTAATCAAAAGTGTTTGGTGTTTAAGGGAAAATAAAAGGATTATAATGAAAGAGAGATAAAAAGGGGGTAAGATGAAAGAAAGGTGGACTGATGAAGGACGTTCAGATGTGGGTACATGGAGACAGATTAATGATAAAGCCATAAAGCAGCAGACGGGTATACATTCAGTCAAAATATGACTCAATCAGTGGCTAAATAGGGGCTGATGTTTTACTGGACAAAGGGAGAATCATTCAAGTTGGCAATGAGAGAAAACAGGATAACCCACTTGTATCTATTGCAGCGAATGCAAAACGTAAAGTCAGCTGAAAAAGGATGAGTAAGAAATACCCTTGATATACAGTCATTTTAGGGAAATAAATAAATAAAGCAATAAGCCATGGGGGGGGGGGGGTGTCTGTATTATCAGCAATTATAGTGTTCATAAGTGTTATAAAACACAAAAGTGCAAGATACACCAGTTGCCTTTTGAAAAATATGTTGCGACTTCTCTAACGCTGGTTATGGGTTCAGGTTTTCAGAATATATTTTGTGAATTTTCTTGTCTGTTTCTGAAATATTACACCACAGTAAAACACAGACTTGCCAAAATATGATTGTGTAAGTGTAAACATTGTAATCAATGTGGGCTCATTAGATTCTCTCTTATACAACAGAAAGGCAAAAAGCAACCAAGCTCTCTGAACGTGCACATTACAGTGACATTTAAAAACTTTTGCTAGGTGATATTATCTGTCTCGGAGCATGATTGGGAAGGGTACCACAGGAAAACACAGGGGTCTGGGAGTTTATTTCTTGCTGTAATCTCTGCTCTCAGCTTTATTGCTTCCCTGTTTTTTCTTCTTTAATTTTCACAGCGCTTACAAGTCAATACTATATTCTAAGTATTAAACTTCAATTAATTCAGGTTGTGCCGCTTAAAGCTGCACTACATAGATTTAGTTGGCTACAATCAACAAAAGTACATTTTTGAGTGAATAAAATTGTAAAAAAAAAAAAAAAGTTGCCCAAAACCCGGTTCTTGTCATTACGGTAAGCCTACAATAATAATTTTTATTTTGAGAGTCAAGCCGGATTTGGCGTGAAATCGTAGGCTTGCGTCATTTGTCCTTGCATGTTGTGACAGGTAAAGGATAGACAAGGAGGCGGAACCGGCTGTACAATCAACATACATTTTTAATGCATAAATGAACTTGTCCAATCATGGCCTGGCCACGCCCTCTTCCTCGTCACACTCCTCTCCCGCCCGATTCAGATAACTCTAGTTTGTATTTGTCTTCCTACAGAAACTGGTGCCCATACGTCAACCACCGTGTGGTCACAACAGCCGTACTCTGTGACACTGAGACAAAAACAGTGAAATCAGTGAACCCATGTCCTGATGGAACTTCTGACTGCCAACTCAGCACGTGAGTCACAACAAAACTCACACAACTCAGAACTTACATTTCACAACAATGCTATTCTTCCTATGATGATGATGATGATGGTGATGATGATCAGGTACAGGTTGTCCTCACGGCCTGTGTACAGGCAGAAGCAGAGAGCGCTCTATGCTTTGCAGTGGAGGTGTTGCCCAGGTTATGGAGGACACAACTGCCAGGAAAAAGGTAACATTGCATTGTGCTTTGTCATTGTGCATTTGGCCAATACACTGAAAAGAACTGACTCCAAAGAATAATTATTTTGTGAATCAGGCATTGCTAGTCCCGATTCAAATCAGCTGACAGAGATATAGGACACATGTCAGGATTGCCGAACTATTCAAAAACGTTTTTTCAGGTGTGGTACGTACAGTGCGTACAGCCGCAGACACTGTATGTAGGTGAATGTTAGCAGTAGAATTCTTTTTTTGTCAGTATTTTGTCATGCAGTTATTTAGCCTCAAACATCAATGCTAGTTTCATGTGCCCAATCCCCTACGTGAAACAGTGACATATCAGCCAATCAGTTTGGTGTTTTGACTCGACTATTGATTCCTCTTCACTTTTTTATTTAAGTATTAATCTTTTCCAGAAAAACCTCCAGAAAATGAGAAGCAGGTTTCAAAGACCAGTCAGGCCCTGTCAGAAAGCCAACATTCTGAAGTGTCTAAGGTTAATGACAGTGATGACTCCACTCCTCCATCTACATGTTTGCTTCTTTAAAATGACCTTTCTCTTTGCTTCTGACAAATGGAATATCCAGCAGGGTTTTGGCTCAGTGAGTGTCCTTCAACAGGAAAGGGCGAGTCAGCTGGCACTCATGAAAGCTGGAGTTGCAGTGCAAAATATGCCAACAAGCAAAAGCAAGGAACGTGTTTAACTTAATAACAACAGAGGCACACATCCTAAATATCTGGCAGGCAAATCTTTTTTGGCTGGTGAAACAATCAGTAATTCTTTCCCAGACTATTAAAAGTGACCAAGCCTTGTGCCCCCATGCCTTTGCTTCTTGTGTGACTTCATAATGTTTGTTTATAACGAGTCCCATATGTGTCATATTCTTTCTTTGAAACTGCTGTCAGGATCCTGTCACTTTGACATTGAGTTTTTTGTTGTGACAGAATCCTGACACTCTTGTTCTGTGTTGTTTCGTTTTCTGTCTCTGTGTGAGCGCACGGCTTCAGGTTGTGGTTTCCCTGTCGTGCGCTTTTCGGTCTGTCTTGAGTTTCACGTTCGGAGCATGGTGTCTGGATCCTGACTCTCTTGTCTGGTTCGGTTTCTGTTCTGGTGTCGGGATCTGGATACTCATGCTCCATTCTTGTCTTTTATTAGAGTGAATGCACTGCTCTTATGTCATCTTGGCGGCATGCACTTGCGTCAATTGTCTGTGTCTGTCTCTCGTGACCGCGGGCACGCTTTGCGCATCTGGGTCTCGAGCTGTCTTCACGTTGTGCTGGGGTTTGGTCACTTCTGTCTTAGATGTCGGTTTTATTTGTGGCTGAACTCTCACACAGGTGTCTTGTCTTGTTTTTTCATTGCATGGTGTTTGCCTCGCTATGTATGCTCAGGCTTTGTCTAGTGTGAGAGTGCATGGCATTGCTTTGTTGGCATTGGTTGCCATGCATTCTCGTCTTGTCTGTCGGTTGGCATGAGCGCAAGCTGCCTTATTGTCTAAGCGATATGCACTCGTGCCATTTGGGGCTTCGTTTTTTTTTCTGTTTAACATTGTGTCTCTCAGTCCTGCATCATAACCCGCCTCCTTGTTTGCCCATTATTAGTTTATTTTAAACTTCCCGGCCTATTAACTTGTTGATTTCTCTCCCTATTGATCCAGCCCAGCCCGTCTGTGTGCTTACTGTCCTGGACTTTGTTTTTCCCCTACAGGGTAGTTTTCGTTTTTGGCTGTTTATTTTTGGTATTAATACAATTGTTTGTTTCACTCTGCATTTGTGACATTACAAACTAGCCAAAGAGGACCCAGAAGAGATAAAAAAAAAATTCTAAACCTGGTTCTCCTGCTCGCCAGTGTGCAGAGCTGCACAGGGTATGGCAGGAGGACAAGTTGTGTAAAGGTATGCCCTAGAGTTTTTGCCATTATCCTCAGGTCTGAGATACAGTCAGGCCTGAACAATAGATCATTTTAGTGAAGGTCTGACTGAACCCATTAGAATTTGTGTCCCAGATCTGGGTGAGGGCTTGCCATGGAGGCAGAGGAGCCCACTGCTGAATGCCAGGAGGTGAAGGAGCTGGCTGCTGACCACCAGGAGGTGGAGGAGCCCACTGCTGACAACCAGAAGGTGAGGGGCCCGCTGCTGACTACCAGAGGGCAACGGCCGTTCCCGCAGCAATACTTCTGACTGTCCGGAGGAGGAGGAGAAGGGCCTCTGCTCCCCAGACGCCGTCAGCATTTACGGCCATGGAGGCCATCCCCCTGATGCTGTCAGCGCTTACGGCCATGGAGGCCACTCCCTTGCTGCAGTCAGTGTCCATGGCCACAGAGGCCGTTCCCCTGCCACTGCCAGTGTTCACGGTCATGGAGGCCATTTCCCCACCGGTGCCAGCATCCATGGCCACGGAGGCCATTCCCTTGCCGCTGCTAGTGTCCATGGCCACAGAGGCCATTCTCCTGCCACTGCCAGCGCTCCTGACCATGCCGGCCATCAATGTCCCTGTCCCGTTCCCTGTGGTCACAGAGTCTGTCCAATCCCCTGTGACCGGTACTCAGCCTGATCACTCCCACTGCTCCAGCTATCCATGCCCCCTGTCGGACGCTGCCCAGTCTACTGACTCTGTCCAGTGGCTGTATCCCAGTTTGCTGATCCCTGTCCAGTGGCCGCCGCCCAGTCTGCTTCCCTTTAAGTCCTTGCCACCTTCCTCTCCTCCCTTGTTCCTTACCTAAAACCTCCTCCCAGACCACCATTTGTGACATTTGTATTTTTAGTAAATAAAGAGCGAAATAATATTTTGTTTCATAATATTTGTAAATTTCTGGTCCTTATATTTAACTTTGGGTGGAGCATTTTGAGTGCTTTAATTGTCAAGATTTGATGTACTGAAAAAACAGAGATATAAACACCCCTCTACACTGAGTGGGCTCTATATTTGCCATTAGACTTACAATATTTTGCTCAGCTTTCTTCCCACATTATCCCTCCAAATAAAATTTGTGCTTTTCCTTCTAGAAGATAAAATGGTGACTGACTTGCTAGAGGATATGAACTGGGATGACAAACCTCTACAGGATTCTCCCATTCGTGACTCTTCACATCCTGTTACGTCTAACCAGAGCCCTGTTGGTAAGAACCAGAATCTGTGCCCTGCAGCAATACAGACCTGAGTATACAGCGAAAACATATTGATTGATAGTTTATAGCAGGCATACTGTGAAATAGAAAAAGTGAAAATAATAATTTTACCACCCTTGTGTGAACAACCAAAACTACTTTAACAATGACACCTTCCTCTGGAGGATATCCTGTCTTTCATATAAACAAACTTCACAGTGATGTAATAACCCAAAGATGTGAACAACGGGAAAGAGACAGAAAGAAGGCCAAAAAGTCACTAAACCACATGCTCATGATGAGTCATGGAATTGCTCTATTTGGAAATGGCTTTATAGCTTCTCCTGGTGAGATGTGTTTGTGTTCAAGGTCTGCAAGGAGAGGATTATTTCTGAAGAAAGCACTATAAAAGCTCAGTCAGATGCAGTGATATTCTCAGGGGACTGTGCATTGGAAATGAGGCTATCTGTGCAAGCTCTAATATAAAGCATTTCTCTGGCTGTAGCGAGGAATCAATATGCTGATGTAGAAATACAGACATCTTAAAGTGTGTAACTTTGCATTTTCCCTTGTTCACATTTGATATGTTGGGGAGACTGGGACTAGTTGTCACTAGTTGACACAGGAGAGGTTTATTTTTGAGTACTGGCTTCAAAAAACTATTGAACAATTTTTACCATTATTGCACAGAAGAAAAAAAAAAGCTACATTTATTGAGCACACGTTGACCTTTTGTGAAAATGTGCCCCAATAGCAGGGTAAATTGTCACAATGGAACCTGCCATTAAACAGTGGTGTAGGTTTCATGTGAACATTTGGGGAGACACATTCCTCCAAAACACAATCTACACCTTGACAGAATTAAACAGCCTATTATAGACGTAACAGCTAAATTTAAAAAGTAATACAATTATGAGGCACAGCACGATTCATGAAGCAACAAAAATGGAAAAGGTATCATACAAAAATATAATTGTTTTGACCAACAAATATTGCAATTGCCACGATCTGACTTTTATGAAAAATACCTTACCCAAGGGCAAACAAAAATATATTTGTGGCAGGGCGGAGGCCGGGTAATGATTCCCCACACCTGGCCACTAATCAGGATAATTAGCCCTTGAGAGGGATAAAGGCAGACCAAAGACAGCAGTGCGAAAGAGAGAGAGAGATTTACGGACAGCTGTCCGACACCTGTGTGTGTGTTTGTCTTTTTGGTTAAGTTTTTAATAAAAATATTATTTACATTGTCAAGCCAGTTCTGGGGGGTGGGGGGGGAGGGGGGCACTGTAGTGGAGTTCTCGCCGCTACCATCCACCCCAAAGGAGCAGCTGCAGCCATCCACCGGAGGACGGAGGAGCCCGGCCGCCTGAAAGCTGAGGAATGGCCACTGACCGCGAGGAGAGGAGGGGCTCCCATCCAACTGCCTGGAGCGGTTACTGCTGCCAGGGGCGGGGGAGACCCCTACCGGCCACCAAAAACGCGGCGGGGCATTCCTTCCACCAGGGGCTGGAGGACTGCCTCCGATCCGCCCGAGGAGGCATGGCTGTCGTCCATTAGAGGGTGGAGGAGTGGCTGAGGACCAAGCTGTGGGATATCGGAGAACCAACGAGTAAGTGTTTTTTTTTTTCTCTCTCTCTGCTCTCTCTCTCACACTGCCGCTCCATGTTGGCCTTTCTTACTCTTTTTTTTTTTTTTTTAATGTTTTGTGAATTTGGCACGATCACCGTTACGGCGTGTGGGTGCCACATTTACTTTGTTCATCTCCCCTTGTCCCCTCCCTCAACCAGGTAGATGGGGTTACCTGCCGGCAGACAGGACGGAAGGCATGCCCCTCCCCAGGTACGTCATGCCGGCGGCTCCCCGGCCTGAGAGAATGAGGGAGGAATGTGGCAGGGCGGAGGGCAGGGCCGGGTCGTGATTCCACACACCCGGACCCTAATTAGGCTAATTAGCCCCGAGAGGGATAAAGGCGACCGAAGATGGCAGTGCAACAGAGAGAGATTTACGTGATTTTACTCACCTGTATGTGTGTTCGTCTTTTTGGTTAAGTTTATAATTAAAATATTAGTTATATTGTCAAGGCGGTTCTCGCCTCCTCCTTTCCCTTTAACCCCTTTACAATATTAGAACAAAGTTTTCCTAAAAATGTCTTTTTGCAACACATGAGGACAGCAGAACTAATTTGTTAAATTTTAAATTTTATCATAATTAATTCTGATTCAAAGTAATAGCCAACATCATCCAATCACTGCCAACCATGTAAAAATAAAATTATACATTATAAATTCTGAATCTATACACCGATTATCATTGTTCCATGTCTGCCAAACATGCTGAGTGGTTCAGATATCATCTGTAGCCTGAAACTGAACTTTTGATTGGAAGTTTGGATTGAACACACGTAGCTGCATGAAGAGCTATATGATGCTCCCTGGCTCCCTATATAGTTAATGTCTTCACTTCCAGTGTGCTGTCTGTCTGCACTGGTCTCAGAACAATTCAAAATACACCTTATTTTCAACGTAACTCCATATAAAGCCTCTAAGGCAACATTTTTCAGCTTTTGGATGAACCCATTGGTTCTCAATGTGAAAATGCACAGTAGAAATAGGATTTCTAAGGAAAAAAATCACTAAAGTACACATTAGTGTACATTGTGTCTAGCCACGTGGTGTTTCGCAATAAATCACTAAAATGTAAAAAATGGCATATTGGATGAAACTAGAGACTTCATAGATAACTATGTAAAAACCTAATTAGGTTTCTTACCAGATTAAGTTTTGTTGGCATTTCTTCCAAAGACAAATGGCACTGTGATTGGCATCATGTTGTTTGTCACATGAAGTACATCGAAAGTATAACTCTTAACTGAGGTCAGTGGGTTTAAATCAACTTAAATTATGTGTTGGATATAGCAAAGCCAAAATACAACTTACACGCATGTGTACGCAGGGTCGCACAAAGCTACAGAAAACACACCTTTGCGCAACTGGACTTCTGAATCCAAATCTTATCATTACTGAGATATAGCCCTTGTGACAACTTTCCCTGTGTGAAAACTAGCCCCAGTCTCACCTATTTTAAATCTTAATGCTGCAACATTTAGAGAGTCTTGTTATTGATGCTCCAGGTACCAGAGAAGGGATCCCTACCTCTCAGCCTTTGCCGCTTCTTGATTCATCCATACTGCTGTCAATGCATCAGTTATGCATATCAGCTATGATGAATCAGCTTCAGCCAGTGCTGGAAAGCTTCAATCAGACACTGATGCATCTGTCTAGTCAGGTGAATATACTATCTCAGGACTTGCAGCAGTTGCGACTCGAACAAGAATACAACAGGTCCAGCAGGGGTGAGGCTCACAGTGGAGCATTTGAGGAGACACTAGATCTCCAGGTCAGAAAAATGAAAACCCAACTGGATACTCAGAGAGCCCAGATGGAGAAAGCATTGCAGACCCAGCAAGAATTGCTCCAGCAAAACATATCAAAACTGAAGGAAGAGATGGATGATCAGATCAGTCAGAGCATGGATGCACAGGTCATTCACAACTACACAACTACATCTACATCTAATACAGTAATGTAGTAGGCATAATTTTCAGAACAATGAGGAATAATCCCTGGTTCCATATAATCACATTACTTAAATTTTTGCAAAATGATTTAGCAGATTCCTGATTAAATTTCCTGTCACACAAATCACAATTAAGAGGGCAGATTATCAGGTCCTAAAACTTTGGCCTTAAATGAATAGTTTACACAAAAATTAGAATTCTCTCATAGTTTACTCACCCTTATGCCATCCCAGATGTGTATGACTTTCTTTTCCAGCAGAAAACTAATTTAGATTTTTAGGAGAATATCTCAAAGAGAAAGCTCTGTTGATCCATGCAAAGCAAGTGAATAGGTGCCAAAATTACATCTCATAGGTCATCATAAAAGTAATCCATAAATTCAATAAATGTCTTCAGAAGTGTGGTTGAGAAACAGATCAATATTTTAGTCAATTTGTAATAAAATTAACCTCCCTACTAAGTCAAAATCCACTTTCACATTCACATTCTTCTTCTTCTTCTTGAGTTTTGGTTATTCACATTCTTCATGCATACGCCCCCTACTGTGCAGGGAGAAGAGTTTATAGCAAAAACTATAAATTTTAATGTTTGTATCACATAACCAACTACATTTATCATCTCAACTGATAGAGTGAGGCATTGGTGAAGCAAAGGACCACAGTACGAAACCTGAAGAGCATGCAAGTCGACACATGAGCTGTAAATCAGTTGTAATGATTTACTAACCTTAAAACCTTCATGGAAACACTTTCTATGAAGCCCATATTTATAATGCATTGTAAAGGCTTTATAATGCATTAGTAATGGCTCATAATACACCTTACAATATATGATAACTTCTCATAAATAATTATGACCACAATTATAATACATTATTATACTTACCTTGTCATACCTTTGAGTATAATACGTTATAACACAAGCAACATCCAATTTTTTATCTTACAAACTGGTAATTACAAGGGTATTATGCTATAAAAAATGTTTACGAGGACATTTCTAATGTATACTCATATTGATAGGTAGACCAGCATCGTTGTGTGTGTGTGTGTGTGTGTGTGTGTGTTATATTGTATATAATAGGTTTGTTTAAGTAAAGTGACAAAAGCAATGTCTTCTTATAAACACCCAAAATATATTTAAATTGGTTATATGACATTACAAGTCATGCTGGAAGTTATATACATTACACATGCACAAACTACAAAATAACACACATTCAATTTAAATTTTGAGATATTATCCTTCTAAAATAATACTTGAGAAGATTCAAATATATCAGAAATCTCTCTTGAGAACAACATTTTTTTTCATGTTTATCACACATGTTGCCAATCTTGGGTGTAAAGACAACCACAAAAATCAAACTTATTCTATATTGGACTCTATTCAATAAACTTTAATGTTTGTGCATTTATTTGGAGGAAATATAATCTCCATTGTATAAATTTGACTTATAATGTATTGTATGTTACAAGTTTATGTTGTGACTGTTTATAAGAAGATATTGCTCTTGAAACTACTTAAAACAGGCAAAGACCACTTATAATATGATCATGTCAAAAAGCCTTTTGACTGTTTACGCTGTTCTGCTTTTGTATGACAGCACTTATAAGTTAAAATTTATTAGCTTCCATTGCGTTAAAATTAGATGTTACGTGTGTTATAATGTGTTATACTATGAATAGGTAATTATTATAATGTTTTATGATTGTGGTTATAATTATTTACGAGTAGTTATAACTTATTATAAGGTGTATTTTGAGACATTATGAATGCTGAATTATGCCATTACAATGCATTATATATATGGGGTTATAGAAAGCGTTACCAACCTCATCATTTATCTCACATATGCTTTTAATGACCCTATTGGTAAGGTTTAGGGTAAGGTGGTAGGTTTTCTTGATTTAAAACAGAGCATTAAACTTAAAAAGCTCATGTTTGGGAGAACATTTAACTTGCTTATAGCGGCACTCTGTGGTTATTTCACCTCGGAACTGCCGTGGTAGGAGTTACTAATTTTTGCAAAAATATTGCCACAGTCACGTAGTTTTCACAAGATCAGGCTTGAATAATCAAAATTCTTAACCTATAGTAGAACTTCATGATATATAAATGAATTACATAGGGGTTCAAAAGGCTGAGTCCACATGGAAATTCTGGCCTTCAAAATCTAAAGAACAAAACAAGATTCTCTTTGAAATATTTTCAGATCATGATGGGATAACATTGATCATCATGTTTTGCACAAACAAAAGGAAACATACCGAATAAGAAATTCTTAAAGTCATGTTTTTCAATTCAACTTTTCACTCAGTTGTTATGCATATAATTTGTTATGAAAACTGTATTACATAAAATAAATGAAAAATAGATGCATTTTCACAAGTATACGCAGACTTTTGAACCCCTCTGTATGTTTTTGTTGTTATACCAACAGTTAAATCTCCAGTCTCTAACTGGCTTGGTTGAGGAGGTGAGACTTGATCAGAAGAGGCTGGAAAAGGCATTGCAGCGAGAGCATGTGGACTCTGGCAAACAGAGTGGAAGCCAGCCAGCACAGGATTCAATAATGTGGCAAGCCATCACTCGACTGGATGAGAATGCACAAAGCAACTCTGAACAGCTCAGCAGCTTGTCCGAGACCTCAAAAGACACAGCCAGAACGGTAGAAGACCTGCAAAGAGAACAACTGACCCTGCAACAGAGAGTAGAGAAGGTAAAACAGCACTCAGAGGTTCACTTTGCAGAGATAGGTCTGGAGGTGGAGGCCACCCGCGTCATGGTGCTAAACAGCATTAGCGAGCTTACAACTAATCTAAGTGCACATGAGGGCCAGTTGACAGAAATGGAGCTCACATTGGACAACATTTTTAATCAGCTACAAAGAAACGATTCACCAACCGCAGAGCAGGCCTGTAACTGTAAGTCAATTGGAGATTCACTGGTTAGGTTGGAACTGGAAGTGGCTAACGTGACACAATTAGCAATGGAAAACCAGCTTGCATTTGAGAATGCAGAACAAGAGAGAAATCGGGTACTTTGGGCCACAGAAATAGAAGATCTCCATCAGGGTCTACTGAATATGAAAGAATCGCTTGCATATGAGCAAGGTAGAAGCCGGATTCTCAACGATAACATGTCTCAGCTAAAGGCTTCACTTCTGCACAGCCAACAGGAGATCCGTGACCTGAGAGATAGGGATGAGGCCAAGTCGGTTGAAATCAGAGGCCTATCTGCCACATTTTCCTCCCTCCTGAATGATGCTGTACGTCACTCTGAGGTCCTGGAAGTGCTACTAGGAGAGGAGGTCTTGGAATTCACTCACTGGTCACATAACCAACAGAAAGAACTCAGTATCCCGAAACTTCTACAGAAAATGCAACTGATGCAGCAAAAGATTGCGAACCATGATAGAGGTCTGGTCTCTCTGCGGAGGAAGCATCCTGAAGAAGATGGGATGAATAGTGATGACCCTGTGACGTACTCAGAGTGGACCAACACAAAAAGCCAAGTGAGGGACTCAGATAGTCACCAGGCCTCTTTAACGGATCCTTCTACTGGAGAAGATGATGTGGACTACTCAGTCAGTGACTTCTGGAGTCTGGGAAAAGAGGTGGAGCAATTAGCAGGTAGAGTATACCTGTTGGAAGAGCGTTGCAGCAACTGCACGGAGCCCTCTGGTGGTTCTGTTGAAGAACTGCAGGCAAATGTCACATCCCTAAATCAAAGCCTGGAGGATCATTTGAGAACATTTAAAAAACTGTTCAGTCATACAGAAGAACTTACCAGCTCAGCTAGAAGCCTGAATTTGGATGAGGTTTGGAGGCTGGTCAGGAGGAAAGAAGGAAAGAAAAGAAGGGGCTATCAAAACCAAGAACAGATGGAGAGAAGAGGAGAAAAACCTTCCATTAGGCGAAAAAAAAGATATACTGAAACAGGTAAGAGCTCTCATTAATATTGCTATAATCTCATTTGCCAAGAATATTGAGAAACAAGAGCTGCACCCAAAAACTGAAAATTGCTGCCTTCAGAGGCTGTATATGGAGGTAGGAAGGCATCAAGGCTCATTCTGTATTCTGAGATACCTTCACCTGGGCTGTGTCAGAAAAGCATACTTTCCAACTATGCAGTGTGCCAAAAACGGTATGTCAATGGAGTGGGTTGTCCAAAAACAAGAGTTTGTGAGAAATACCTGGATGACCTACATCCTGTGAGATTCAAAACACTGAATTTAAAATAAATAAATAAATAAAGTATATACAAAGAAAGTTGCTCTTTGTGGTAAATGATGTATATATATAAACTAGAGTAAAAATATTTTTCACAGTTGTTGTAATTTTGTCATATATTTGGGTCACCAGACTATGCCAACAGGATAAAGGTCTTGAGAATGCATTCATACTACTCTGCTTACCTAAGGAATGTACTTTTTTTTTTTTTTTACTGTTCGACAGGGTTCTCATGCGTCCTGGAAAACCTGAAATTTTGCAATGCACTTTTCCAGTCATGGACAAGTCATGGAAAATGAGAAAAATACCTAAATGCCCTGAAAAATAATTATTTGTCCTGGTAAATATAGTATAATGAAACTGTTTGATTATTGCTAACAAAGGTTTGTGCTACATGTACAAAACCATACTAACAATCGGGACTCGGGATAGGTGTCAAATACACAAATACGTATAGTTTTGTCACTATTGGCAGCTCCACATTGTGAAACAACATAAACGGTTGACTGCCATGAATGAAGCCCCATCACGTAGACTCAATGACAATAGTCAGACTGCTAATTTATTTTAAAATTAATTCACACCCATAAGTGGTAGAGTGGCGATGCAACCTTAACACCTTGGGATGTGAATGTACTTTTAATAATTTATCGATTGGAGTCCACTTATAAACACCACATGTAGAGCCCTATGATATCAGTGATGCGGAATACACGGATGGAACATCTAAATCCAGTCAGAAGAATGGCATTATCTATAAAACAAGGAATTTTAGATATTTGTGATGAAAAATAATATTTGAATGCACAATTAATCAAATTAAATTCACAATATGTCCTAGTGTGATTATTAAACCACAAAATGCTGTGATTTTATTGAATATATATTCTGCATGTGCTGCACACTTCAAAATGAATGTGCTCAAACAACAAAAACACCTCATCATGATCACGTGCTCTTGTGTGTTTAGTAGATGACAGAGACCACAGCACTCTGAAGTGTGCAGCACATACAGACTATAAACTGTTATTTACAGCTTTTGGGGGTTTAATAATCACACTGGTCTATGAAGCAAACTGCTTATCCGGAGGTGAAAACTACTATCAAAAACACAAAAAATAAAAGCTTGTGTGAAATGGCGAGAAAGAAAAAAAGAACAATATACAGTATAACTTCTGTATAATAATGTAATGTTTACTGTAATTAAATAGGAACAATAATAAAGTAATATCTCACATTTGTGATGTTCATTTGATTAAAAAAAAATGCAATATATATATAAAAAAAAAATTAATAATTCCATTTTCATCTGATTAAAGTTTTAATTAATTAATTTCATTAGACACCATTTTGATAATAAAATTTAATTTACCGGTCAAATGCAGAATTCAGAAAAATAGCCATCAAATGACCACGATATACATCATGTTCTCTCTTGAAATGAGTGGGAACCCTCAAGAAGAACGTTCTTCATGAAATTCAGCAAATACTCTGACAGAACGCTATTTCGGATGCAGCCCTGGTCAGTTTTAGAAGGCAATATAGGTCCAGTCTTTGATATACCAGAATTCTACATGGGTGTATGATGGAGTGGGTGAAAGCAATAATTAGTTCATAAATGTCAAGTTTTTCTTTTCTTTCCTTTTTTCATCTTATGACAATTTCTAGTGTGAAATAATCATTGTAGTTTCTAAGTATTATATTTAAAGCTCAGCAGAATTAGTTATAGACCATTAGACAAGATGCTATGGTGACTTGGAAGGTTGTCCTCATGAGGTGCCTTCATATGCAAATCACAGCGTGTCAAGTAATTGACTGAATGGGCAATGAGCCATCAAGGCAGCTGCTTCTTTTGGTTGCAGCTAAGAATGAAGACATTGTATAGTTCATTCACTCGAATCTTGTACACACAACACTGCCCCTCCATGGACAACCCTTTAACTACATCATGACAATGCATTTTTTTCCCTTTAATCAGAAATTAAGGTATTTCAAGAACAAAATGTAACGTTTGATTAATCTCTCTAGAACATGCTACTCTACAACATCCCCCTGTTTTGTTCATCACAAGCCTCGATCACAGCAAAGGGTCAAACAGGGAGCTCATGTCAAGAAATGTGGCTGTGAACCACGATGCTGCTTTCAGTGCTACATCAGAGGTGTTCCAGGCACCTGTGACTGGACTTTATCTCTTCCTAGTGACATTAGACTTTGAAAGAGGACATTCATTGGCTGTACTGAAGCGCAGTGGAGTTCCAGTGGCTTCCCTCAGACAGGAACAGCGGGAAAAGGGCGGGACAGCGAGTCGAGGCTGCCTGCTGGAGCTCCGACAAGGAGAGACAGTGACACTAGAAATGATGCATGGATCATTACGAAACACACAGGCAGGGGATAACACACTGTCTGGATTATTGCTTTTCATCACAGAGCACAAGGACATGCAGTGAAGAGAATTGGATGAGACACAAATATGGGAGATTAAGAGTTCTTGAGCATTCACCTCCTGACGTGCTGTATTTCGCATTTATCTCTTTGTTGAAGGTGCGAAAAATACTTGTGTTAATAATAATACAAATAAAAACGTTATGTTTCATTACTGGCTTTGGAATACTACTGTGAGAACACAAGAAATTTTAGTCAAATTTGGAGGACAATATTGAAACAGGAGTACATGCGCGCGCGCGCGCCCACACACACACAAAACGTATAAATACCACTGATCTATATATCTATATATATATATATAGAGAGAGAGAGAGAGAGAGATCAGTGATAAATACTCATCATATAATTCATTACCACGCATTCAAATGATAACATTCAAAACATATGACAAATAAAGAAAAAATCCTAATGATTGTGTACTAAAATAAGGTAATTTACTTAAAAATTAATACATTGGACACATTTTATGTACAGAACAGCTTTTCATGGTAAACATAAGGCACCTCTCATAAAACCAGATGTTGTGCACAAAACAAATAAAAAGTACATATTATTCAAGCCATTTTACATTGTTTCCATTACACATTAAATAATAAAGAGTTCACCCAAAAATGATAATTCCCTCTTCATTTAATCAGCCTCATGCCATCCCAGATGTCAAAGATATTTTGAAGAATGTATGCACATGGTGTTCATACAATGCAAGCAATAAAAGGGGTCCAAAACTTTAAAGCTTCAAACCGGATATAAAGGCAGCAAAAAGGTAATCCATATATGACTCAAGTGGTTTAATCCACATCCAAGTGATATTCTTAGGGTAAGAAACACATCAAAAGTCCTTATTCACAATATATCTTGACATCTGGCCCAACTGGAACATAGTGCAGTTTTTAGTGACGTTTCATCTTCATTTTCAAGTGTTTACTATCAACCTTTTAGCAAACACTGTACAAGTACCACAAAAAAACTCCACCTGCGAGACTAGCATTTTACCTTGTGCCTGCATTTTCAAACTAGCCTGGTTCATGCATAGTGCTCTATGCATGCGTCAAATGCATAGAATTGTGTTAACAAGCTTGTTTCATGACCATGCCAAGGACACTGCGGATGTCAAGATTTATAGTGAAAAAGGACTTCAATTTTGGTCCATTTATCACCCAAACTGATCGTATCACTTCTGAAGACATGGATTAAACCACTTGAGTCGTATTAATTCCTTTTATGGTGCCTTTATGTCCTTCTTGGTGCTTAAAAGTTTTGGACCCCATTGACAAAATCACATATCTCAATCACAATATCTTTCTTTGTGTTCCACAAAAGAAATTAAGTCATATGAGTTTGGGATGTCATGAGGGTGTGTAAATTATGAGAGAATTATTATTTTTGAGCTAACTATTCCTTTAAATGGGCTAAAACGTTATTTCACAAGGTAACTGCATGATTTTAATGGACAGAATAAGCATGAGCATAGAGCTACAGCCCAAACAATGAGAAACGCTTACATACAAGGTTGTACCATTCCACAAATGCAATGGTGGAAGCTATGATGGCAAAGGACACTGATTTTGAAGTTAAAACTGCATTTCTCACAAGTGCCAATGATGCAGTATATCAGTCATATTGATTTAAATTTTCGATTTAAAAAAAGTTTACAGGAAGTCTCGCAAAACAAAGGATTACTTTCTTTTCATGTACACTGCCTGGACAAAAAAAAAAGAAGTTGCTGTTTGGATTTAAATAAGCAGATACTTAATGTGTCATGCACATTACTTCAAACTACATTTACATTTATGCATTTGGCAGACGCTTTTATCCAAAGCGACTTACAGTGCATTTATTACAGGGACAATCCCCCTGAAGCAGTTGGAGCTGGAGTTAAGTGCCTTGCTCAAGGACACAATGGTGGTGATTGTGGGGATCGAACCAGCGCCCTTCTGATTAAGTTATGTGCTTTAGCGCACTACACCACCACTCCAGTACAGTCTACATAGCCAGACCTATATCCACACTTCGTTTTAGCCCTGTTCCAGCACTGGAGAGTCAAATATATTATACAGTCTCAAAGTTTGCAGTAAAACAATCATAACTGTGTCATTTTAATTTTGCTGCCTCATCTGTAAGCATGATGCCAGAGAATCACGTTGTCTCTTTGTATGTTACGACATTGTTTTGGCTGATGCTCGCAACCCTATGGAGTGTGTGCACAAGCACAAACAACAGGAAGCTGACTACAGTTCACTTAATGGCCACAGGTATCATTAATATCAAGGGTTTCTGAATCTTACATACTGCACCTTTAAGAATGATTGGTTCATTATTGCAGTGATTAATGATTCAGCCGGCAACAATTCTTTTAACCCTAACTGATGCTGTGTAGCCCACTGTACAAGATTCTGGAGGCAGTTTTATGATCTGGGGTTGCTTCAATTGGTTAGGTCTAAGCTCAGCAACGTAATGCGGCAATAAAATGAAGTCAGCGGAGCACCTGAATGTACTGAATGACCAGGTTATCCCATCAATGGATTTTTTCTTTCCTGAAGGTACAGGCATATTCCAGGATGACAATGCCAAGATTCGTCAGGCTCAAATTGTGAAAGAGTTGTTCAGGGAGCATGAGGAATCATTTTCACACATGAATTGGCCACCACAGATTCCTGACCTTATATTCATGAAAGTCTTTGGGATGTGCTGGAGAAGACTTTACAGAGTGGTTCGACTCTCATGTCATCAATACAAGATCTCTGCCAAAAATGTATGTAACTCTGGACAGAAATAAATGTTGTGACATTGCATAAGGTTGTCGAAACAATGCCACGATAAATGCACGCCATAATCAAAGATAAAAGCGGTCCAACGAAAAATTAGAGTATGGAACCTTTTTCTGGCCAGGCAGTGTACTATTTACAGATGACGGTTCTAGTTGTACACATTGGAGGAAAACAGGTGAGAGCAAATGAGAAATAATAATTCATACAAACACATTTATAAAAAGTCTTTAAAAACATTTGTTGTTTGCAAGAATAATGTTAACAGTCCAGCAAGTAAAGTTTCTTTCTCTTGATAATTCATCCTATATGACATAAACAGCACATGCATTTGCTTTATCACATTAGACATTTAGGAGATTCTAAATCTGAGGATCAGTCACATGATTCCCAAGCGGTGACAACATTAGATTCAAGGAAAAAACATTTAAATAAAGCATTCAAAACAGACATCCAATCTGACTGATGAATCAGATGTGGTTGACATATAGGCTATTGGATAAAATAAAACATAAGTTATGTGGCATATGAGAGCTGTGGGTATCCATATGCACCAGCGGACCTACAATAAGCCAGATCAGATCTGTCACCATCCTCTAGCTGAAAAGACCTATTATGGCTGCAGCTTTGGCAAACTTTGACCTGTGGCATTTCACTGCTTTAAGCCAGTGCTGGAGTTAAAATCACATTACTCCAGTCATTGCACCAGAGCAAAACTTCCTTTTCCCTAGAAGTGAATACATTTCTAACATCAACCTTATTGCTAGCATCCAATTCTGTATTTGAACATCTAAATGGACAGGATTAGAAACTTAAGAATTCAAAGGAATAATTCTTCAAAAAGGTTAATAATTAACATCAATATGTAGTAAATGGGTAATTTTTTGTTTTATACACATACTGTATGATAATATGGGACATGGGTTAATTGTATTAAATAGAGCACATTCTCTCGTGCAGTTTTGGTGTCCACAACTGCACACAGTCCAAATGCAGAGTGGCCATTTTGTGAGGGCAAGCCACACTGGAGCACATCCCAAGCATATGACTGGGGGGTGATCACAAATCTAAATATCCCCCCATTATGTCTGCCTCTCAAAGACAGATGGGTCAGTCCTTAGCTTTCTCCCAAATGCACCTGAAATGTGACTTCATTACTGCACTCCAATGGAAAATGCTGCTATCATGCCATTCCATACAGACATATCGTATTACACAGCTTTCACAGAAAGCACTATAAGCTGATAATTTCTCTCCCAATCAATAAAAGAGTGCCTGGAAAAAATTATGTAGACAGGGATGATGTGAGTACCAATCCCTGAAGTTTGTGTGTGGAAAGTTGGACATATGACTACAGTTCTGCCGTTATTTCCCTGCGGATGCCCTTTGACACATAATGTCCAGCAGAGGGTGCTAAATTATACTAAGTATGTAACTGCAACAGGGCGAGGAATCGCAGTCAGACAGGGAGGTAAATGTTCTGCTCTGCAACGTTTCCACAGATCTGTTTAGAAACAGAGGCAATAATTCATGATGTGAGCATAAATATTCCCATGATTTATCTCAGGTTGGTATTGGCGGGAAATCTGATCATATTTTGATGTCCTGTGATTCAACCATTTTGGCGAGTGTTTTCTTGACTCGAAGAGCTGTGAGGCGAGAGGCTGGGTTTTGGGCCCAACACTCAGACATGAGTTTCAGCATGGCCCGTAAGCACTGCATTGAGGTAAAGATAAAGCATAAATTATTTTGAGTAGCATTTTATATCTTAATATCAACTATTTAATCCTCCGTTTTTAACCAGTGAAAAAACTCATTAAAAATAATGATAATTAAACTTGTGAACTCTTAAATCCATAGATCTTACCTCATCACTGTTCCAGCGATTAGACACTACTGGCCGCATACCCTTCACACACACCACTTCCCTCATATCCTCATAGGATGGTTCTGAAGGTACCATGTCCCAGTATGGTAACTGGTACTCCTCAACAATGCCTGCACACAAAGGAAAATGGTACATATTAAAATAAATTCATAATAAATTCATAAGAGGGATAATTATGTACAGTTGAAGTCAGAAGTTTACATACACCTTAGCCAAATACATTTAAAATCAGTTCTCACAATTCCTGACATTTAATCATAGAAAACATTCCCTGTCTTAGGTCAGTTAGGATCACTACTTTATATTAAGAATGTGAAATGTCAGAATAATAGTAGAGAGAATAAGATATTTCAGCTTTTATTTCTTTCATCACATTCCCAGTGGGTCAGACGTTTACATATACTTTATTAGTATTTGGTAGAATTGCTTTTAAATTGTTTAACTTGGGTCAAACGTTTTGGGTAGCCTTCCACAAGCTTCTCAAAATAAGTTGCTTGAATTTCGGCACATTCCTACAGACAGAACTGGTGTAACTGTGTAGTGTAGGTTTTTAGGCCACCTTGCTTGCACATGCTTTTTCAGTTCGGATTGAGGTCAAGGCTTGGTGATGGCAACTACAATACCTTGACTTTGTTGTACTTAAGCCACTTTGGAGGTATGCTTGGGGTTACTGTCCATTTGGAAGACCCACTTGCGACAGAGCTTTAACTTCCTATTTGATGTCTTGAGATACTGTTTCAATATATCCACATAATTTTACTTTCTCATGATGCCATCTATTTTGTGATGTGCAGCAGTCCCTCCTACAGCAAAGCACCCTCACAACATGATGCTGCCACCCCCATGCTTCTGTTGGGATGGAGTTCTTCAGCTTGCAAGCCTCACCATTTTTCCTCCAAACAGTTACATTTTTGTTTCATTAGACCAGAGGATATTTCTACAAAAAGTAAGATCTTTTTCCCCATGCACACTTGCAAATGTAGTCTAGCTTTTTTTATGGTGTTTTTGGAGCAGTGGTTCTTCCTTGCTGAGCAGGATTTCAGGTTATGTTGATATAGGGCTTGTTTTACTGTGGATATAGATACTTGTCTACCCGTTTACTCCAGCATCTTCACAAGGTCCTTTGCTGTTGTTCTGGGATTGATTTGCACTTTTTGCACAAAAATACATTAATCTCTAGTAGACAGAATGTGTCTCCTTCCTGAGTGGTATGATGGCTGCATGGTTCCATGGTGTTTAAACTTGCATACTATTGTTTGAACAGAATGTGGTACCTTCAGGCATTTGGAAATGGCTCCCAAGGACTGGAGGAGTTTTTTTCTGAGGCCTTGGCTGATTTATTTAGATTTTCCCATGATGTCAAGCAAAGAGGCACTGAGTTTGAAAGTAGGCCTTAAAATACATCCCAGGTATCAGTACATCTCCTATCAGAAGGTAATTGGCTAATTGTCTTGATATAATTTTCTGGAATTTTCCAAGCTGCTTAAAGCACAATTAACTTACTGTATGTAAACTTCTGACCCACTGGAATTGTGATATGGTAAATTAAAAGTGAAACAATATGTCTGTAAACAATTGTTGGAAAAATGACTCATGTAATGCACAAAGTAGATGTCCTAAACGACTTGCCAAAACTATAGTTTGCTAATACGAAATCTGTGGAGAGGTTAATTACTTCAACCTAAGTGTATGTAAACTTCTGACTTCAACTGTATACTTAAGAGTATATGTGGTACAAATGATCACAAAAATGTGAAAAATAAATAAATTAAATGTGAAAAATACCTCCTGTCACACATCGACGGGCCATCTCCCAAACAATGAGACCATAGCTGTAAATGTCAGCCATTATGTATGCTTGGAATTGGTTCTTATTCAGTGTCTCTTCCAGGACCTCCGGTGCCATGTAACGCCGTGTACCCATCCTTGTGCTAAGAGGGACGTCCACCTCATTGGTATCACTAAGAAAAAGAAAAATATGTGGTCAATATTTAAGGCGAACTAGATGTGAATGAGGTCTGCCTGCTTTCACCTTTCACTCAACACTTTCTTTCTTTTTTCCATGGAACACAAAAGCAGAATGACCATACAAGTCACCATTCATTTTTATTTCACCTTTTTTCCATACAATTAAAGTAAATGGTGACTAAGGCTAACATTTCACCTAAACTTTTTAAAAAGTAAAACGTAAAAAAAAAATAAAAAAAAACAAGAGTGTGAGTAAAGGATGACAGAATAAGCCCCTTTAAGTATTCTCAGTGATTAATCCAAGTGTGATGTCATTACAGCAACAAGATCACAAATAATATTCACAAATGCTGTACATAAGGAAAATGTTCAATAAACTTTCTACAATGTCATATATTTGGCTAACATTAGTTAAACCCAGTGCATATTATATATGAGTGAGTGGGTGTTGTAAAAGTGTCTTCACCTATTGTATTTCACAGCCAGGCCCAGATCAGCGATGCAGCAGGTGCCATTCTTCTTTATGAGAATGTTCTTGCTCTTCAGGTCTCTGTGAGCGATGGCAGGCTTGCCCTGCGTGCCATAGATCTCTGTGTGCAAGTGGCACAGGCCACAGGCTGCAGAGTAGGCCAGCCGCAGCAGGGCCTGTGTATCAAGGGTAATGTATTTCAGATAGTCATAGAGAGAGCTGTTCTCATGGTAGTCTGTGATAAGGAAAAGCTGAGTGAACGTTCCAGTGCCTTTAATATCTGCAGCGATAAAGCCTGGAGGAAGAAAGGAAGAATGAGAGTTCATGTTAAATAAAAAGGCTAAATCAGTACAGCAAATTCCATCTCAAATCTGTAAGTGTTTTGTAGTGGTGGAACCTACCTAATATATTCTCGTGTCTCATGAGAACAGTTTGGTAAATCTCTGTCTCTCGGAACCAACTCGCCTCTTCACGTGTAAAGAAAACTTTCACTGCTACCTTTTCTCCTCTCCAGCGACCAAGCCACACTTCTCCATACCGCCCCTTTCCAATCTGACGCACCATCTGAATCTGTTTAGCGATGGTGCGCTGAACCTGTGAACAAAAGGTAATTGGACACCCGTGCATCACTGTTATATATTATGCATGATAAAGATGTTTTAATATAATTTAATAGTGACTGCACTCACAAATGGCATTTTCTGGCAGATTAAATAGTTTAAAACTGAGCACAACTAAAAATGTCCATGACTTTTCTGTGACTAGAATTTTATTAATTACCATGAATTTTCCGGGTCTGAAAATTGCAAATATAAAATGATCTTATCTTGAGAGGTTTTTTCATTACCGGAAAAAAATATCTTCATATTATTTCATTATCGGAACCCTGTACTTAATGAGCATTTTCAAAAACAACTCCTCACCAGCAGGGGGAGCCCTGAACCTGAGCCTGTGCTGGACTGACTAATTAGGTCTTTGAGAGACTCTCCAGCTGGGATGAAGGCATCATCCTGCTCCAGGTCTCTTTGGTACCGTCTCCGTCCCGTCTGCAGCTTATACCTAAGCAAACGGCCACATGTCACTTCACAGAAACTGATTCACAAAGCAACAATCACTTACTACATATGCACCGATCAGCCACAACATTAAAACCACCTGCCTAATATTGTGTAGTTCTCCCTCGTGTCACCAAAACAGCACCAACCCACAATCATGGCAGCAGTGCTGTGCACAAAATCATTCAGATACAGGTCAGGAGCTTCAATTAATGTTAACATCAACAATCAGAATGGGGAAAAAAATGTATCACAGTAATTTGGACCATGGCATGATTGTTGGTGCCAGATGGACTGGTTTGAATATTTCTGTAACTGCTGATCTCTTGGGATTTTCACACACAACAGTCTCAAGAATTTATCCAGAATGGTGCCAAAACAAAAAACATCCAGTGAGCGGCATTTCTGCGGATGGAAAAACCTTGTTGATGAGAGAGGTCAACAGAGAATGGCCAGACTGGTTGGAACTGACAAAGTCTACGGTAAGTCAGATAACCGCTCTGTACAATTGCGGTGAGAAGAATAACATCTCAGAATGCTATTCAAAGATGCGGGTTGGCACTTGTTTTGCCGGAACAAGGGGGTACTACACAATATTAGGCAGGTGGTTTTAATGTTTTGGCTGATCGGTGAATAAGACCTATATGTTTATGCAGTGGCCACAAAAAGTATTTGGACACCTAAGCCACAATTATCACAAACAACACATGTGACTTAAGTGTCCAAATAATTTTTGGGGGCTAATGTATCCATGTATTAAGGTCAACCATATAAGAAGTTACATTCACTTGACTACCTAAAGATGGCACTTTCAGTGTGCTGGTTAATGCTTAACAGGCTAAGGTGCATTTCATTTATTTCAGCCAGGTAAACATGTCATTATGTAATGCAAGTCTCACCTGTAGTAACACACGACTGTTATGGCGACTAAAGTGAAACAGCAAACAGTCACTGAGATGAGGAAGGCCAGCATGTGGGCGTTCCATATTGGAGGCTCTGGAACAGAGACAATGAGAGATCAAAGCCACTTAAAGGGAAATTAAAAAATAAACATGCATATTTATGGAACAATTTTTCTGCTTAATCTTAAAATGAGATTAAACTCAGTCTGCATTGTATGTTAAACATGTACCACTTACTGTCTGGAGGAGGTGGAAGTGTGGGCTGAAGGTCTCTGTTACAGAAATCTGAGGAACAGCACTCAATGGTACGCCTGGTCTGTGCATTAGGAGAGTCCTGTGCAACAATAACCACATGCTGCAGTCAATCACAACACCCCAGCAATCGAAACTTAAAGATTATTATTCATGCATACTATTTTTCTGCTGCCATGATGCCAGTTCCGGCATTCTTGACTCCATGTATTACCTTGCACTGAAAGTGAGAGCCTTCGTATTTCATGCAGCCTGAGGTGAGGATAGCTTCGCCGTGCTCGTCCTCCTCAATGATAGCAAAGCACTGACCATTTGTCCTTTTTAAGTACATAAAGACCATTTAATCAACATCTTCACATACAGATGGAAAAATATTGATGTGTCTGGTGTGAGCAGCGTGAACAGCACATGCTTCACTTACTCGCAGGTGTTGTTTGTTGCATCTTCAGGGCAGTGGCCTGAACAGTAGCAGCTAAGGAAACGAGCTGCATCCTCTGGAGCCACGGTGGATCCGTCCCCTGACTGGGCTTTTTTGTGATCCAATCCATGCTTGACTCCAGTGCCATGGAGCATGTAGTCTGGGTTCTGCCCACCTAGAACAGATTTCAAGACCGCATAGCTATATCTTATTTGCTTTTTTATTGTGGTTCATTACTTAAAAGGTGAAGTGTGTAATTTCTCTGCCACTAGCAAAGTCTACAATAGTAAGCCACCCCTCTGACAAAATGTACAAGACTGTCTTTAAAAACAGCAGTACATTCTGGCCACTTATTTGAAGTTTTATCAGGTATTTTTCACTTGTGTTAAATGATCAAAATGTATTATATTTCAGGCTTTAGACCAATTCACCAATTATGATCAATGACCTTAAATCCAGTCTAACAGACTCATTTGGCACTCTGTCATACACTGGTACATGATCAACGGCTTTGAATAGTTATTATTAATAATATGAAATCATATTTTGCATAATTTTTTCTACAAATAAATACAGGTTTTTCCTAATGACAATGGGATTACTCAACTGTTTTAGCCTATAACTGTGATAACCTTGCATGCATAAGCCAGTCTCCATCTCTATGTGAAACTGCACCTGTCAAAAGCGTATGTGCTGCCACATGAGTTCTGGAAAATACTTTATACATTCTATATAAACTTGTGCAGTTAAGTTTTTCACTGAGGTGAATTTCATAAGAAGATGTTGCCGGTTTGTGTGTCATTTGATTTGCTCACATCTCTTACATTGTCAGCGAGCATCAGAATATCACTCTTGCAATTTGAATTTAAACATGTATTATGCTGCAGATTCTACAGAAGTGTCCTTCGAGGTATTTTAGATTTGTAACATGCGGTGTTCTATTCAGTGGTTCTCTTTTGGGGTTTTGCCGTTTTACCAGGCAATTGGCTGGGCTGCAGAGGCTTGAGAAACACTGCTGCCTATTACAAGATTGCTAGCTAATTAGAAAATTAAAACTATGTGTCTTGCTGCTGCCTGAGGTAGTGTTAAAATTAATTCTGTTTGTTTTAAAACAAGAATTTGGTTTGTTTTACCCCGCGCGTTTGAAAGTCACCCCTGGCTTCCACTCTTTGCAGCAGCCTTTGTTCTCTAGATTATCTTCAACAGCAGAAAATAATATTAACATATTAATAAGTGACACAGGCAATATCACAAATATAGCCTGTTAATTTTTTTGTTATTTTAGGCACACAGGCAACTTGTCTGGTCGGGCAAGCAAAATTATCCGTCACTTGAAGTGTCAATGACTACATTTACATGGACACTAGAAAGCGGCTTAGAAAGCAGTGTTCCAGTTTACATACACTGTATAAGCCACGTCCTCTTTACTTCCATATACATGCGGCTCAGTCAGTAAGCAGATTTCTCCACAGCAATGTTATTTATGTAAATAACAAACATGGTATCAGAGGAAAACTTCACTATTTTTATTCCCCATTGCTTTGCTTTATTTCCAGATATTCGACAGTGGTTGCAGTGTTTGTTTTCTTAAATCTGCATTGTGACCTTAATAGTGGAGTTTCCCTCTTACGTAAAACGTTGGGATTCCCCCCAGTGTATGAGCACATCAATGTGAAAGTGTGGGACCATCAATATTTTTTATATATATTATAAAATATATAAGTATATTTATAAATATACTTATATAAATTAAATATATTAGGTATAGTTTATAGTGTGTGCTTTTCCCACTGTACTCCCAAAAAATTGTAATTCTTTGCGCTGTGTTGAATCGTTGTTGGCTCCATTCTATGACGTTTGTTATCCGGTCTTTTCACGCACATGTGTACTCTTCAAATGCCTGTAACAATGCGCTTATGCATTACATGGCCACATAAGGCAAATTCTGGAGAAATCAAGGTGTGTTAAACTGCTTTTTCTTAAAAACTTTAACAGCGTAAGGAAATTGGTCAGTGTTGAGCCCTGCCTAAGGATTTTTGGTTGCACTTTATTTTACACCTTTATATTTACGTGTACTTTCAGTATACTTAGTGTATTTACCCAAGAAAGTACTTAGTAATATTAGGTAACTACATGTACTTAATATGGGTTAAGTGTTAGGTAACTACATGTTCTTAATATGGGTAAAGTGTTAGGGTTAGTACCTAGTAATTCCTATATTTTTTGCAATTATATAGCAGTACTGTAAAATTAAGTGCTACCGGATTTTTCTGAAATTAAATGATTTGAGTGAAAAAAATCATGCTCAGGTCAGGAATGGAAGTGTGATTGACAATGCAGTTGCCATAATCAGTTTTATTGAGAGTGAGCATGTAACAGATGTGTCAAAAATGATAAGGTGTTACTCAACACCAAGTCAATTTGTTGAACACTGCTTACAAAAGAACTTGTCACAAAACATTTTGTTGAATGGCCTGGGGAGATGTGGGATTAGGAGGGAAAGTGAAAAACCAGATTAGGGCAACAAGAGATGGGATTATGGTGTGTAAATGTGAGGTCGAAGATAAGGTCGAGTGGCACGAGCTGAGAGACTGAGCTCTGGAGACTGCGTAAACCTGAATATTATATTAGTGTGTTTATGAATTAATTAATGTACGTTACATTTATACAGTACTTTTCTGACACTACACTCAAAGCACTTTAAACAGAGAACAGGGGACAGTCCTCAACCACCACCAGTGTGCAGCATCCACCTGTATGATGCAACGGCAGCCATAATGTGCCAGTACACTCACCACACACCAGCTATTGGGGGAGAGGAGAGAGTGGAGTGATAGAGCCAATTAATTAATTAATTTATATTGTCCCCCTCTCTTACTTTTTCATCTATTGCCTTTTTCTTGCCCTCCCCTTGCCTCTAATACTTTCTCTCTTAGTGTATGAGTCAGACAGTTCCATTCATATGCTGCACTCCAACGATATCAATCTTCTGTTTATATGTCAGGATTTGGCTTTTGCAGTTGAGAAATGCTAGTTTGAAGCCGTGAAGGCATCCCATGGCCCCCACCATTAGCGCAAAATGTAAAATACATGCCGAAAGCATTTGATCTTACATCTTTGATCACTTCACAGTTTACTCCAGGCACCACTTCAGTCAAACAAGGCCCAGTGATAAAAGGTGGAAACCGGTAACATAAACATCGTGGCAGAGAGAGGGATAAGAAAGAAAGAGAAAAAACATTCTATGGAGGTTAGCATCTTTACATTTATGCATTTGGCAGACACTCTTATCCAAGTGACTTCAAAGTGCATTCAAAGCAGGGCGATATGGCCAAAATTGTAATCACAATACTATTTTCCATTTGTATGATATCGATATTTATCATGATATACATTCACATTTACACATTGCACTTTTTTTATTATTTCAAAGTTGGTGGAAGAAGAAAAAAATTATTCTAAACAGTCAAAAAAGTCACTACAAAACTGCACTGGGGGTCCAGAGACAGCCAAAGCAGTGGCGTATGAGGGATCTTTTCCAAAATATTAAAATATTTTATAGTATATCAATGCATAAACTATGTGCATTTGAAAATGAATGTTAAAAGATCATCTGCTCGTTTTGATGCATATTGACAGCAGTCCAGAATTTGTTTGAATATTTTTACATTAAAATGAAATATTTTTATATTTCTTTAGATTCAGATACCCAAGTAAGGGGGCATAGAAGCTATTGTGACTGTGGAATTATACTGTATGTGGGTTCAGGGGATCCCGAGAGAACATTTAGAAAACGCAAAAGTCTGAATGGAACATTTTAATATTTTCATTAAAGTGAGAAAGACTAGGCTACCAACTAGTAATTTTATTGTCTTTCCCTGTCATCCATTCCAGAGATGATGACATTAGATTAATTTTTCACAAAACTATAACAGAAATCGATTAGTTCATTATTAAAGGCTCGCAACATGCTGATTAATAAAGCTAAATTTAGAAGGGAAAAATGTTATGGTCTAAAGAGCACTTTGGAATCAAGTTAACCTATGCGGCGCCTCATGTCTTCACACATGCAGGGAAAAGAGGCAACGTGTGCAGAGCGGGACATGGCATAAATTATGTGTATTTGGTGCTAGAGACAAATATTCATGACTACAGCGCCGAAAGATCAGAGCTGGCGCACACAGCACTGCTGTTTTGTCACGCTTTTCACTAGAGAAGATAAGAGGGCGCAACTGTTGTCATGAAGTCTTGCAGTGTGGATGGAATCAATCCGGTGTCCGATACAGCCTAATCCTTACTAAGACAGCTAACATTAGCAAGTTCATCCAATTTGACCCCAAGTTTCCACTGGCGTGTTGTGAGGGAAGCTGTGAGAGCATTTTCAAATAATTTCTATGGAAGCAGAGCGCCACACTCACAAGGTGGATTGTAGGATTGAAAGCGGTGCGGAGCAAGCTAATTTCCTAGCGTGGTGAGCATATCGGAGCAGATTTCTTCCATGCCAGTGGAAACGCAGCCTGAGAAAGCCGAACTGGTTGCGTTTTAGCGACATGCACTAAATATAAAAAAATCCTCAATAGCTTATCATAGATATCTGGGATTTTTTTTTTAATCGTAATAAATAGAGATCATATTATCGACAAGCCCTAATTCAAAGTATACATTTTAACAGTTTGTGTGTTCCCTGGGAATAAAACCCATGACCATGTCATTGCTAGAGCCATGCTCTACCAGTCTGATGCCTAGTCTTTATGCCTGTATCCTTTAGAAACTGCCCTCACAGAGCCCTTCTCTTTCCCCTCTCTCTCTGCAAGAGGCCAGTAAATTGAAGGAATGTGAATGGTGTAGCCAGCTCACGGGCTGCTTTTAAGAGAGACTGTAAAAGGCATGGTAATGTGCTATGATGTGTTGATCCCTACACATCCTAAAAGCTACAATGCACAGATATGAACGAGCTAAATTCCCGCAACCACAACAGCATCGCACAAACAACCACAGGGTTCAGGAATGTTATCGGAGCTAAAACACATAAAACATGTTTCAAGCCAGAAGGGTTACTAAATCAGAGCAGATGCAACATGTTGTGCTCTCTTCTCTCAAAGTACCTTTCAGGCACCGAGTGATTCATTGACATTCTAAAGTCTGTGAATAATTTTTCTCTCCTTTCTCCATCACCGTGTTTTTCTTTGTCTCAGAAAGACAGCTACAGAGCATCATCACGCTCCTACATGTGTGCTTGATTCTGACTTGTAATCATCATAGAGTCTGAGGTCTGGCAGTACTCAGGCAGTAATGAGTCCTGCTGACCAATTAGGAATCAAGTTTTCTTCCAGGATAACCTTGTACGTGGCTTGAATCATACATCCTTCACAAAGACGAATCTGCCCGATTCCAGCCTCACTGAATCACCCCCATATCATCACTGATCCTCCATCAAATTTCACAATGGGTGCGAGACAGTGTCTTGAAGGCCTCTCCAGGTCTCCGTTGAACCATGTGCATGTTCTAAGCAGCTCACAGAATGTTTTTTATTTTGTTTTTGGCACCATTCGGAGTACATTCTAGAGACTGTTGTGCGTGAAAATCCCAGGAAATCAGCAGTTACAGAAATACTCAAACCAGCCCATCTGACACCAACAATCATGTCACGGTACAAATCACAGAGATAAAAATTTTTCCCCCCATTCTTATGGTTAATGTGAAAATTAACTGAAGCTTCTGACCCCTATCTGCATGATTTGATGCACTGTACTGCTGCCACATAATTGGTTGATTAGATAATTGCATGGATGATTGATGGTGCCAGACAGGCTGATTTTAGTATTTCTGTAACCGCTGATCTCCTGGGATTTTCACACACAGCAGTCTTAATATTATTTAATACTTAATATTAGGCATGTAGTTTTAATGTTGTGGCTGATTGGTGTATATATATACACAGTATATACGCTGCGGTATCGGCTGTTCAAATAACCGGAACCTTGAGACGTGCTTTTCAAAATTGAACTCCTTGTCTGACAGTGTTTTAAAAAGCATTGTTTATGTTGCGAGATGCTGATAAGAGATCAAGGTGCAAAAAAGGTAGGGACTTCATAACTTGATCAACAGGCTATGCCAGTTGCTACTGGTTGCTGTCAGGTACTGTACATACATTTGAACAATATCCTCTTCTACTTTGAGAGTAGATGCAGATATGCCAATAGTAGTATGCCAACCGTGATGCATTCACAAACAGCAAAGCTTTAAAAATTTACATAAAACGGATCAGTCATTGCATTCTCTTTATTGTAGCAATTATTTCTTAGTGTAACTGTAGTTCGTCCAAATTCTGTCATGATTTTCTCACCCTCATGTTGATTTTAGGCAGAAAGATGGCCTCAGTTACCAGTTATACTGATTTAAAATAGCCAAAATGAAAAGGTATGTATACAGTACACTACAATACACATTGTCATATCATTATAACGCAATTCATTTGTTGACTATATGCTGCATTAGTAGAGAAAAGTAGTATGTTTGCCGTCAAGGCTGAGAGGATGCTAACATGAAAGCTAACCTCAAGCATTTAGATCAATGTGACAAAAATACATGCAGCTCCTACCCAAATGTCATCTATTTGCAATAGTTTATATCTAGCTGCTCATTCATTTATGAATTCGTTAGCCAGCTAAGTTGCATATATAAAGCTAGTGACGTGAGAAGCAAATTAATATCTTCATGCATCCGAGAGAAACGTATTAAATCAGAAACGCATCTGATTACAATAAAAAAAATTATCCCCACTGTAATTTGATGACTTCAGATCGTTCACATTCTTGAGCTAAAAAAGGTTAGACAATAATTATATTATGCAATAATTACAGTTTAACAGAAAGCAGGTGTCTCAATATGCTTTTAAAGTTCTTTTTAATTAGACACATCATCTAAAAAAAGAAAAACAAAGCAAAGCAATGGTGTTTGTCTAGCACACGCTTGCATAGAAAAAAAAATGGATGGTTGCAAAAGCGTTCGGTGTGAACAGCCCCTTACAGTAGGTAGAGGTCTTTGGCCGTTGCGTCTTGCTCTCTTATAAGTGTTTCTCAGATTAAGCAATGAGTTGTTTAAATGCTTTGGCAGGAAAGATGTTCAACTTGGAAAATGTGTCTCGAGATCTTCGCATTTGGTTCCAGTCTGTTGTGTTCCGTCTGTTTGAACAGCCCCTGGCCTGGGCTCATAGTCTGAGCCGCTTCACCACTGAGTTCAGCCGAATACCACTGCTATCTGTGAATATTGCTACTCTACATACAACTGAACTGAATAAAAAAACAATGTGGTATTTCGCTGTTATTATTAGCTTGAGTCAGAAGTAGTAGTAGTAATCAGTGCAAGTGTAACATCATGTGAACTGTCTATTGAAGCCTTTTCCCACTCATTTTACTTTTGACATAACATTTGAGAATATGGACAGACTAAACTTATTATTTTATGCACTTTAGTGAATGAAATGCTCTTTTTTAACAGCAAGGATTTGAATGTTCTTTGCAATAATAGATTGGTGCTGAATTAATTATCTATTTATTGCACCATCTTGTGGACTAAGGAAACAACAGCAATAAAAAAATCAGCTGACTTTAAAATTAGAATATTAGTTAATACATACATATATATATTAATATTTATATATTTCTATCATTAAAAAAGTACAATACATTTTTATGGTTCAGTCAGTATGGTTTATTTTTGTAATACATTTCAGCACTATTTTACTCTGAGTGTTATTTTTTCATTCAGTATCAATTTTAAAATCTATTGGTTGATTAATCGGTTATTGGCTGGTAATGCCCAACTTAGTTATCTGTATCGGGAAAATCCACAATTGGTCGACCTCTAGTGCCTAACATCTCTTTGTGTTCCACAGAAAAAGTAACATGAGGGTGAGTAAATAATGACAGAATTTCCATTTTAGGGAGAACTATCCCTTTAACAGGAAATGATGCAATGACCCAGCCGAGTCTCTTTGAGGGCGTTTGGATGACAAACCTATAATCAAGATGCTGGTCCTCATGACAGTTTCCCAGTGTCTGAAGCAGAGACGTAGGAGAGGGTAAATAAAAATATAAAAATCCTCCAAGACGTCCTCATGCCAAAACACATGGCAAAGTATCCATTAGACATATCAATATAACATGTGAATACTGTATCCTTGAGGGACGTCATGAAGTTTTGCCCTTCTTGTGAGAGGAATTATGCATAAATCAAACAGGCATTTATGTAATAAATACTGGTAGCTCAATGTCACATGTTTAATTCCAGGGAATAATGATGAAATATATAACTTTAATGCACTGCAAGTAGCTTTTAAAGCTATTCAAAA
Organism: Moxostoma hubbsi; assembly: GCA_032164185.1. Taxonomy (NCBI): domain Eukaryota; kingdom Metazoa; phylum Chordata; class Actinopteri; order Cypriniformes; family Catostomidae; genus Moxostoma; species Moxostoma hubbsi. The sequence continues at coordinate 16,928,291 of JAVLUX010000035.1, read as the reverse complement.
TGTTCTACCCCTGATAGCATAGGCAACAATGAAAATTAACAATGTGAAAAGGCCAGGCTTTTGACAGGAACGACTTAGGATTTAAGTGGCCATTAACCTGAACCTGTCGTTATTATTTATTTACTTTCATCTATTTAATGACGATCATTATAATTATCACATGTTCCCGGACAGGGGCTCCCATTTCAGGGCAAAATGTCCCAACACGTAATAATCCTCCACTTTTTAAAGACCAGCTTGTAAAAATGGAATGAGGGGAAGGAAAAAGGGAACATATGGAAAACAACGGCCTGCCTGACACAGACCAATAAAGTTGGCTGCCTTTATGAAAGTAAAGCTCTAATGGGCATAGAGACACCTCTAGAGCAAAGCACCCAACAGCAAGCTGTAAAAGTGAGAGTTTAGAATGCCTTTAACAGGCCCTTATGTTTCAATGCTAAACACATGCACAAGAGCATGGACACATGTCAGTGTACAACAGCAGAATACCACCCTTTATGCAAATGCTTCAAAACCAGCGTGTGTGGTCTACAAAAACAAGGAAAACACATACACACACACAGTCGCGATCAGAGTCACGCACATCAACACTACTTCATTGTCCCACTGTAATGATTATTTCCGGAGAGCAGTGCGGATTTGGAGTATTTAGTCTGGTACCTGACAGCCAGTGTAATACAGGAAACCGTTAAAAGTGTCAGGGAAACTCAAGAGCACCAACAGACTCAATAAGCTTCCTGTAGTATGGCCTGGGCGGCTGGCCCATCGTGGTAGAGCAGTGCAGGATGGGAGATGAGACTAGGGGGACAGAATCACGGAAGTAGCGAGGAGGGTCTGTCCAACATATTGGCAAAATGTCCTTATGGGTCCTAAAACAATCACATTCCATTCATGTATACATTGAAAAAACTGATGTAGGCCTAAGTAAACTTTTGGATGAGGGGGGAAAAAAATGCATGCGCTTAATTTAAAAAGGTGAACGTGGGAATTTTTCTTAATCACGAGTAAAGCATTTATCGTTAAAGGGCGGAACCTGACGTGTCCGCCGGAGTCATTACACTGACGCACACATCACAAAACACAAACACAGCAACCATGTCAGTGATCAAATGATGGGAAAAGGACCTGTTAACGCTATTTGTTGTTCAAAACAAGCCCAGATGCATCCTCTGTAAGGTGCAATTTAATTACCAGAAGCAGTACAAGTCTTAACTATAACAACAATGCAGAACGAGACGTTTTTTTGTAAGACACTTTTCATGTGGCGTTCAAAGCTGCACTTGAAGCTGGCGCTGATTCCCTGACACGAATCATGAATATGGCTTCATGATATCTGTAACAATGCGGATAGCTATTTTAGTGCACTTTTATCTTTATACCATTGAAAGCTTTGTTTGGAAAATATTAATAAAGCATTATTTTTACATACTGTTTTATTTTCTTTCCTAAGAAGGAAATAACTGCATTTTGACAGGAAAATTTGTATCCTGTGTATAGAGTAAAATTTTAGCAATTTCAAAATCTGCAATTAATTGCAATTGTCTATGAAAAAGTATTTGATTAATTGCGATTAATTTTTTTTAACACAAACAATTTACAATTTAAAAGTCATATTTCAAGATTGATGCATATGAATAGGCAGGATTTATAAATCGATGCATAAAGAAAACGAATTAATCGTTGCAGCCCTATTAATAGTTAGTAATTAACCTATGTTAATAAATTGCCATTACTGAATGAAATCAACCTACTTTGCATGTGTGGATGACCATGTATGTTTACTACCACCGAAAACCATTACTGACCCATGAAAAAACCTGATTTGTTTGTTTCATTTCAGCCTGCTTGGGATTCCTCTCAGTCAAGTAACTGGAGCCTCTCACTGCCAGTTTTTCTTTCCTATGAGGCCAAGTGTTCAACCTCACCTTCTCCTCTGAATGCATGAACATACCATCAAGTTAATTTATTAACATAGGATTGAAAGACTTCAGAGGAACTTTCCACCATATGCAAACAGGAGACATTATTCTGTATTTGATGATGCCCTTAGCTCAGCCTCCAGAAGTAAAAACAAAAAAACACGCTCCGCAACATTCATCTGCAGTTCAACCCTCACCCGGTCTCGTTCCAGTCTCCCTCAACATTTAAAAGGAACCTTTGCAATGACCGAGGGTAGTTACCCATTGTTTTAAAGGATATGGTTGACTTGCCGCATGAGAAGAAATGCTTCCAGCAACCATTTCTTCTTGTGTTCCTTTGTGGGGCGGGAAAAAGCAGCAGGAAGAATACATTTTAAGAGGTTTGCAACTCTCACAAGTGGACAGTGATCACTTCAAACAATTATTAAAGTTTAAACTGGATCAGTGCAACTGAAGTGAACAAAAAAGTGAACACAATTTTTTTTGCTGTCCCACCCCAGAGATGTAGATTTTGCTTGTTTCCTTTTGTATGCAAAATTACATAAAATGTACTCACCTTCACATTGGTCCAAACCTGTATGACTTTCTTTCTTCCTTTCTTGTATTCTTTGAAATACAAAATGAGATATTAGGGAGGATGACAATCTTAGTCACAATTCACTTTCTTTGTATGGAAAAAAGATCCCCAGAGAAAGAGGATGTCATTCTGCCCCAAATCTCTTTTTGTATTTCATGGAAGAAAATACGTTTGGGTGAACTATCCATTTAACATTAAAAGGAGTCTTTTTTTCTTTTTATGTACTTTTATTTGTATTTGTATTGTTTGCTTAATTAAAATAAAAAAATTTTTTTAAAAAAAATTAAAAAAAAATAACATTAAAAGGAGGCAATGGTGTTGTGAGCTTAGATATACCAATTGAAACTTTTTTTCTGGCAAATTATGTTGAGCCATAATTCTCATTCTTGATACAAAGCAGGAAATGCTCTACCCCATGGCTTGGGGGAAGAGTAAAAATAGGCAGCATTTATGACTCAAAGACATACCTCCCTAAAATAGAGAGGGAATTGGAAAAATAAACTTCAAAGAACTAAACAGTCAAAAGAAAACAAAGTTTACTTTGTTTTCTAAACAACAAGAGTGAACCAATTCCAAAATTGCAAAGTGTCATTTCGCAGCCTGAAAACTGATTGCATAACAAAATAATAAGTAACAAAGTAACACATACTTTGATTCTACTCATTTCTAAGAACAAAACAGATCATAGTAAGTTTTTGTTCGGGTTACAAACTGTAAATATAGCTGCAAGAAGCCCAAGTACAACTGGTCCATTTCCACCCTGTAGCTTTCAGAAAACAATACAAGGTGAACACATGCATTTGGCATTTGACATTATTCTAAACAATTTTGAAGCAATTTGAGTAAATATAAGGGGACTATTTTAAAGTCCGTTGTAAGAGCTACATTTTCTGCTGCCAGGTGGTGGCAATATGACTGTGACCAAAAATAGTCAAATCCATGTGATTAGCCCACCAAGACTAAAAACACATCTCAATTTTGATCTAACATTTGATATATCAAAATCTGTTTGCAATTTAGCATCTTCAATTTCTTGGCAAAATGTTGTCTAAATGTGCAGACAGTCTCATGAATCACCTAGGAGGAGGATTTAAAAGTTCAGAGACTGCAATATTCAAAAAATCCAAAATTACCAACTTCCTTTTGACCTAATGACTATAACTATGAAAGTTGTCCAGCTTGATGAGAACTATATATGTCCCAATTTTGGTGACTGTAGCTTAAAATGGGGGTGCTAAAAAGGCCATCTTACACACCCATTTTAAAGGGAATGCTACAGAGCCCCCCTACATGCCTATGTGTGAAATTTTGCCCACAACTAATGGACAGTGACTCTGATGTGTGTGCAAAATGTCATGAAATTTTAAGCATACCAATTGCCTCAAAAATGACCAACTATAGGAAGAAAGTAATAATAACAATTAATGTGTTGCCATGGCAACAGTATTTAAGATATCAAATATCAATTTACAAATTTACATCAGCAGAGTCTAGACATTCTCCTAAGGAATCTTGAAGCAAATCATGTAAACGTAAGAGACTATTTCAAAGTCTGTTGAAGGTGCCATACTTCCTACTGCCAGTTGGTGGCGCTGTGACGTGACCCATAATAGCCACATAAATGTGATCAGCCCCATTACAAAACATACAGCTGAATTTATCACAATGCACACAGAAGATATAAGGAATTTCATGTTTCACATATTTAGCCATAAATATATTGCTTCGCCATGGCAACACCATTCAAAATATAAAAAATTTGTTCGCATTTTTGCATCTACAATGTGTTGGCATGATGTCGCACAAATGTAGTGCCAGTCACATGAATCCCCTAGGAGGAGTACTTGAAAGTTAAGACCGTGTGATTTTCAGAAAACACAAAATGTCTGACTTCCTGTTGGGCAGAGCTAATGACTATAATAATGAAAGTTGTCAGGCTTGGTAAGAACTATATATGTACCTATTGAGGTAACTGTAGGTGAAAATAGGGGTGCTACAGAGCCCCCCTTATATGCCCATTTTCAAGGGGGCAATACAGAGCCCCCCCTACACCTTTTTCCAGCCCTAATGGCCGACAACACTGATGTGTATGCAAAGTTTCAAGAGTTTTCACACATGTTAAGTACGCCAAAAATCCTTTCACAATTTATTATCTCCAATGTCTTGGGATCCTGCTGACCAAATGTTGGAGGATCATTTAAAATGCGCCTGCAATTGTCAAAAAATCTAAATTAAATCCAAAATGGCCAACTTCCTGTTGGGCACAGCTAATGAATGTAATATGGAAAGTTCTCCGGCATGATGAGAACTATATATGTACTGAGTTTGGTGACTGTAGGTCAAACTGACCCCACCACAAAAGGGGACGCTACCGAGCCCCCCCTCCGTGCCTATGTCTTAGCATTTGCCTTCAGCCAATAGACAACATCTCTGATGTGTGTGCCTAATTTCATAAATTGTAAGCATATTAAGATCCTCTGAACACTCAAATATACAAATAAAAGAATAATAAAGATTTAATGCATTACCATGGCAACACTATTTAAGATATACAAAATTACATCAGGGAAGTCTTCTGACCAAGTCTGACATGATTAAGATAAATATAAGAGGATTTTTTCAAAGCCTGTTTTAACTGCCATATTTCCTGTTTCCAGATGGTGGCGCTAAGTCTGTGACCCACAATAGCCAAATCCTTGTGATCAGCCCCCATGAACAAACAGACAGCACCAATATGATTTAAATCACACAATGCACCCAGAAAATATGGGACACTTCCTGTTTCTCACTTTTTCATAAATCTCACTGATGCATAAAAGATGGGCAGAACGGCATCAAACCAATCAAATTAATCTAATTTGGATGAATATCCTGCAGACAGTGTATGTTTGCTAATACATCAAATTTTTTTCAAAGCCTGGACACTTCCTGTTTCTCACTTTTTCAATTAATTTATTGCCTCGCCATGGCAACACATTTTGATATATCAAAAATCTGTTCACAATTTAGCATCTTCAATGTCTTGGCATAAGGTTGCCTAAATATGGTGACAGTCACATGAATCCCCTTGGAGCAGTATTTAAAAGTTCAAGGCCTGCAAATTTCAAAAAGTGCACATTCAATCCAAAATATGACTGTAATTTTCAAAGTTGTCCAGCTTGATGAGAACAATATATGTAGAAAGTTTGGTGACCATAGAAGAAACTTTTGTCAAAAGGTGGCACTACAGATCTCCCAGCCATGCCCATGTGTTAACTTTTGCCCAGGCCTAATGGCAGACAATTCTGATGTGTGTGCAAAATATCATGAAAATTCAAACATGCCAAGTACCTCAAAAACATGCGAATATACATAAAAAGGAATAATGACATTTAATGCATTTGCATGGCAACACTGTTTAAGATATCAAGAATCCCTTCAGAATTTTAAATCTGCACTGTCTGGACATTATTCTAAAAATGTAAACAATTCAAGTAAACATAATAGGAGTATTTCAAAGTCTGTTAATATGCCACACTTCCATTCGCCAGTTGGTTGCGCTACAAACGTGACCAACAATAGACACATCAATCTGATCAGCCCTCAAGGCCAAAAATTTGGCCCATTTTTTTTTTATGTAAATCACACGATGCACACAGAAGATATGAGACACTTCCTTTTCCCATTTTTTGAGTTACTTGAATGAACCACATAAAGACTACACGAATGCCACAAAACAGCCTCTGATGGAAGCAATTACATTCTGATACAGCATATAATTTGAGAGAAAAGTGTGCATTTCCTGTGCAGTGCCTTTACCTACAATGGAGAAAAAAAACCTCCATTGCTACTGATGCATAAAAGAAGGGCAGAAGGGCATCAAACCAATCAAATTAATCTAATTTGGATGAATATCCTGCAGACAGTGTATGTTTGCTAATGCATCAAATTTTGAGGAAAGATTCTGAGCTTTCTGAGCCTGATGAGAATAAAAAGAGAGGCCATTACCGTACTATGTTTTTAAAGGCCACCATCCATTAAAACAGGCAGCAAGGCTTCTGCAAACACTGGGTATCATCCAAATATGGAGAAATCAATTCTCCTGCTGCTTCAGTCTGCTTTGGATTATAAATTGCTGTTGCATTCCTATTGTGCATCCAGATGAAACAAAACAGATGACCCTTCTAGTCATCTCCATTTTGCTTTGTTCCCTCTCTCAAACAAAACACATTTTTTGCTTGCTGCAGGGGTTTCTGATTAAAAGCAGACACTCTGCATCAAACGGGCCGCTATTGCCAAGCATCTGCTTGGTCTACTGAGGGGGAACGATGGTCAAGTGTAGACACTTTACGATAATGAAACAGGCTTACCCTCAGTTTGCAACCAGAGGAGGACGCCGGCTCCCAAAACTGTGAGGAAAACGGAGATACTTTTCTTCATGTTGGCTGAGATGCAGAAACTTATGACTGGATTGGTTGTGCTCTGCTCAGCTGCTTCTGAGACAGCTGAAGTAGCCAATAAGCTGTGAAGGTAAGTGGACTGAGGAAGAGAAAGATTACGTGATGAAGACTTCAAGGCTTCTTTACAGCCTCTTCTTGTTTAAGACCCTGTAATGAAGAGAGAGAGGAACAATTATTAATGTTCAAGGTTCAACAATAGCCACTTTTCCACTATTTGGCCAGTGCAAGCCAGGGCTATCAACTGGCCAGCCAGGGCCAATAGCCTCAGACCTCGAGCCTTGAAACCAAAATCGATCTGCGTTCCACCATTGAGCCAATAGCCTCGCAACATTGCCCTAAAACCCGCCCTTAATACGCCACCCGGTGTCAACGTCACTCGCATCACCCATTTCACAAGCAAGAGGGAAACTGAAGCTGATAAAGCATCATGTTACCTAGTATATCCATCTTATATCCAATATAAACATTAGCTAGCTAGCAAGATAGTGTTGACAACCCAGCCTACTGTAACTACCATGGTTTCCCGAGTGGTCTCTCCACTATCAGCAGAACAATGTCCCAGCACACTATCCATGATCTCGACACATGAAAGTTCTTTCTTTGGGCACCATCTATTGTACATTTTACTGGATTTTACAGTACCCGCAAATTTTATTTTTCCAGAACCTATATCGTTGTGCGCTGGATACACAAACTGGTAAGTTTGGTGAAACTCTGACTTTAACATTAAACCTGCCTCAGTCTCCAGTTGGCCTTGTTTGGCCCAAGGGTAATCAGCTAGTCAAAAGGCCATTGGCCCAAAGAAAGCCCCAAGAAGGCACGATAAAGCCCCGGAAGTGACATTAGGAGCACAACTGACATGCACTAACATGTCCTAATTTGGCAGAGAGTGGAAACGTGGCTAGCAAGGACTTATTTGTGATGGCCCGGTAGAAATAAAATGTTTTCTTTGCAATGAAGGAACATATTCATTTGCAATTATAGCTGGATATCATACAGCTAGAATGTAACTCCGGTAAAGCTAGAATGTTCGTTTGTAATTTTTTTTAACCATACTAGGGTTAAAAAAAAATGCTTCCAAAGACAATCGCAAGTCATTCACACAACTTAAAAAAAAAAAAAACAAAAAAAAAAAACATCTATGTCGAATAGCTAAAAAACTTAACCTTGATAACAAGCTTAAAATCAGCAGATTTTCAGAATAACAATGTTCAATGCATTGACTTGAAACTCAAAATTCATCACTGTGACATGCTTCCTTAATAGAGAGGACCAGGGTGGTATTCAAATTCTTTTGCACTTCCATCTTAGCACCATGACTTGTGAGAGGCTGACCCCTAACCCCCGCATCAGAGCAGAGCAGTGGAATGGCGGCTCTCGAGTCTGGAGGCTGCTTAAGGAGTGTCCCTTTCAAATGGCTGGTGATGGGATCTGTCCAGCGTTAATAACATAATGTGTCTGCTCTCTCTTTGCTCCTGCATGTCTCGAAGCAATTAGTGGCTCCCAGTTGCTCTGCAGGACTGGGGGCCTAAATTAACAGGCACGAAAAGGGGGCTGGTGTCGGTCACTTTTCATTTGGCCAAGGGGGACAAAGAGCCCCGACCTGCGCCCTACTTTTCACACTTCCCTGACTCCTGGGTAATGGGGAAACAAAGGCGGGGCTATTGTTGCCCCTTAAGACAGTACAGATCCTTCTACACGCAGGGCCACATGAAAGAAAAGGAATGGAGAGATGTAGTGTAGCTTACACAACTTTCACAAGCACCACAATTAACCATATGTTCACTTTCATTTTAGTAAATGGGGAAACAATGCAGAAATAACAAGTGTGTTTATTAAATTTAACATTTTGTTTTTGTGTTGAACATTGACATTTTGTGTTTTGAATGAGTCACCTGTCCCTGACATTTTATATTGTGTAAAAGCATATTCACAAAGCACAAATTTCACAACAAAAATATTTAAACAATGCATTCGGCCTATTCACACCAGCAATAAAACTGTTACTGTAAAAATAACAATGAAGCATTCATCCTTTCTGGCATCTAGGTCCATTTGTTTTCAGCACGCAAAAAAACAACAACAACAACAACTCACCAACTAATACTCCTTAAGACTGCCATATAATATAATACTGTGTATATTTGCATTATAAAGGGTTCCCACTCTTTGTGACCAATCAAGATCTATGACTTTTCCAGTCATTTGTGATTGCTGGATTTTAAAAAATCATTTTGATTCAGACCGATTTGTTAATGAATCAATTAGCTTGATTTATGAACTGTTTAGACCAATAATTGATCACTGTGGGAACCCTAATTATACTATGATATATTCCTATATCACACAGATAATTAGTCGTAAATTATGCCATTTCAGGATATTGAAAACAAACCGTTACATTTTATAACAGAGTTTTATTTTGCATTAAAATTGTTCTGTCAGATGGGTAGAATGACATAAGCTTTTGTCCAATATGAAAATATTTTCTTTTAATCTTTTGAGCTAAAAGAGTTAATCATACCACAAAGACATACTGTAACTTCAGTGTTTCCCCTGCCATTATATTAGGGGGGCGCCCCGCCCCCCCAACGGCACCCTCCGCCCCCCCTTGAAGGTAAAGTTAATTATATTTTCTATATAGCGCCAGATCACAACAGAAGTAATTTAAGGTTACCTTTCCAATAGAACAGGTCTATACCTTGTTCTTTTATTAAACAAACTAAATAGCCCTTAAGTTATTTATCTTATTTACACGACGGCATGTCATTTCTGTCTCTACATTGTCGCACGTTTACTATTCTCCTCAGCTCTCTGTATCGCGCACGGCAGAGTTCCGCCCCTATGTGCGCACACACGCCTGCACACACACACAGACACGTTCGCGCGCACACAGGTGAGCATAGGGGTGTTCGATTCCAGATTTTCTGGTACGGAGGTATGCATAATTACAAACTAGAGTCACTATGACTGTTATCTATTTCTAAAGAGATAAGCTACAAGCTACGTGTAGGATAAATACAAAGTTTCTACGACAGCTCTCTGGCATGGTGTAATGCCGCGAATACACTAGACTTTGAGAATACGGTCGTGATATGACGTCACATTAATTCAACATATAACAAATAGTAATACACTCAAAATGTAAAAAAAATATACAATCTACTCGACTTTACTGCAAAAATATAATTTTTATAGGGATTAGACACTCACAAGTGAGTGATTTCGGACACAGTAACAGAGTCGACACCAACAGTCGATTCCTGTGATGGTGTCGACCCTGAGTCTGGGGCTATTCAGAGACGAGGAATCGACTCTTTGGAGTCGACTCCCCATCACACACTCCCACCAACGGACAGAAAGCGTGCGTAGGAAATATGTTGCGTCAATCACCTGAAAAGAAGAAAGAAAAATATGTGTGTTTTTTAAACGCTCCCAGGGTGGTGAAGACGGCAACACTCGCTCTCCTGTAAATAGCACCCGGAGTAGCGCTACTGTTCCGAGTCCAAGTACAGAAAAGAGCCCAAGTGCTGCACGCCCTTTCCCTGACAAGCAGCAAAAGTCCAGTCACTAGTGATGGGTCGTTCGAGAACGAGTCAGCTCTTCTTGTAGGTGAACGCTGGGAGCCGGCTCGCATATCAGAAGAGCCGGATCTATTGATAAAAATATTTAAAAAAATTAAAATATGAACAATCAAAAGATTTAAATTAATATAATTAACTAATTCAAAGAACGAAAAAATAAAATAATATAGGCCTTAATGCTCAATCACACACATATTTTTTCTGACTGTCTGCTCAGACTAACAGCCTGCTGGCTTCTATTGCCCTGACGGTCCCAGTCAGTAGTGTAAACTGTGAAAGGGACTTCTCAACCATGAACAGGGTAATACAAACTTTTCACAATAGAATTTTCTGCTTTTAGCTATATGTTAAGCTATCACATTTAACAGTTAATGCATTTGCAGGTCAAGACAAACATCCGCAATAGGCTGCAAGGAGACCATCTTGCAGCATGCATGCGGATCTCAATAAATGGGCCAGACGTTTCTGACTTCCCAAGAGGCTCTGGAAATGTTCTTCCAGAAGCCCAGAAAGATACACTGCAGTGACAAAAGCTGCACACTTTGTGGATAAATTACATAAAAATAAATGTTCCAATGTTTAGTTTAATGTACAGTTCAAATAATTGTTCAATTAATATATTCAATGCTGCCATTAAAAGAAACAAATGAACACCATGACTCCTTTAAGTGTTTGTGTCAACCCCCCCCCCCCCCCAAGCTGTAAACCTAGGGGAAACACTGAACTTTCATTTATTTAAACTAAGGTGCACTCGTAAACTCGTTCTGAAAATCCGAAACTTTCTGACTCTAGATGTCAAAGATATCACAACATGAACGAATAAATGCCTCTAAATGTCAAATATGCTAATTTGCTATTCAGAAAATATGTCCACCCACTTATGATGATGTAATAAGGAGAAAGTTGGATACAGTACATAATAGTTTTACACTGTGTCCTGACCAGAAGTGATGAGATAAGATTCCAGTAACAAGTAATTGGTCTATCTACACCGAATGTGATTAAGCTGTATAATGCAGCACACATTTAATATACAGTTATACGGAGTGGGATTTCTAACCATTGAGATTTTGATGAGCTACCCAGTACAACACCACAGAAATAGAAAGCAAGAGAATTGCCAAAATGTCCTGTAACTATTTTCAGGACTATTTTTAAAACAAATCGCAAATTGTTTTTGCAATTGCGTTTTCCATTTGCGGATGCATAAATTGCAACATAATCCAAATGCAATTGTGTAATACCGTTTGCATTTGAATTTACACAAGCATGCAAAGTCTGCCAAATTTCAATTGGAAAAGCAAAGTCCATTTGCATTTCCTATACATTACGAGTAATGACCCTGTCATATTGAAAAAGTAATATTAATTATCCAGTTTTCCATTTCACTTCCATGGCATCCCATATGGAGCCTGCCAAAATTCAAATGGAGTCATAATTTCCTTTGCATTGCATTACCGATGCCTTACACAGACACCTGTTAATCGGTTTTGGGGGTGGGAGTTGATACTGTGGGGCGTGTTTGTATTTGGAAGTGACGTAAGTCACAGTCGACCGTATTTTAGAGCACCTGCTGCCTTGATGTTGTCGTGGAGAATTGAAGACACTATTTCCCTGAAAACTCAGGGGTTCCAGGTGTCAAAGGTTAGAGTTTATTGAGCAACACAACAAACCCAAGAAAGCCAGCTAACGATCTGATTCACTTGGTCCAGATTCTCATTCTTTATACAGTTTGTTTTCTTGCATTATCTCATACACACGCCCCTCTTATTATTTTTTGTTATTATTATTTCACATATCCTCTGACTTTTTATAATGGTGGAAACCTGGCTTTTAGTTTTTTAGGAAACCTTTTAAATTAATTTATTATGAAAGTATACATTTTGAGTAAATAGAATATAACAGTCTAAGCATAATACAGTCACTCTGACTATTGGCCACATTGTTTTCAGCCCATGTGATCATAAAAAGTGCTTGAGATTAAAGCAGATTGTTTCCTCCATGTAATGTGTGTCTATCAAAGATGAGGCAGACTCCACTTTCATTGACTAAAATGTCTCTGTTCTTTACAGTCAGATAAAAATTAATTTTAATCTTACACAGCATGTATGCACTAAACAAATGAGAGATTCTCGTTGATGTTTGCTGAACCAGAACACTGTGAGCCGCTCTTTGAACCATTAATAAAGTGACAGTAAACTTTTTAGCATTTCTTATACAAATGAATGTAAACTCAATGTAATTACTTGTAAATTGTTCTACAATTTCATGATACAATATTAATGTAATGTAGATTTTTTAAAATTATTTTTACAAAGTTACATTTTTATTATAATGATGGCAAACAATTTATTAAACTATAATTATACATTTTCACATAATTTTTTCAGGACAGGTTTTGTTCAGTTCTATTGCTTGTTCCGCACTCGATCAGCCTGAATGTAGCCTACTTTTTTTGAAAGCTTTGTTTGTGATCTTTTCTTATAGAGAAAGGTATATGAGCAACTCTCATTATTTAAATTTGAGCATTTATATTATGAATTAAATGCATTTATTTTGATGAGAAATTATAATGAGCATTTTGCTCATCCATTTTTTTTAGAAAATAAATTCTGTAATTTTTTTTATTTAATTTGTATTATATGAAATCAAGATTATATTAAACCGTGAACCTCATATCGTATATCATCCCATCCCTAGAGTTAAGTGAAGCAAAGCAGAGCTTGTATAATTAGAATAACCCAGGAGCAAATTGTGTTGCTTTTCCCACTGTACATTCCCATAAGCACAGCGGATAACTTACATCTGATTTTCACCAAAATCACCTAAAGAATGTAAGAAATGCATGTGGCTGTAAAGTTTTCCATGTTGCCATGCGTGTTGTATGCATCTTGCTGTTGAGAAGCTAGTTAGACTTCTTTGACTTCTTCGAAGCACTACTATGATGCAAAAGGTCAGAAGCTTTTATTTACACTGACGTTCAAAAGTTTGGGGTCTCTTACTCATTCTATATAATTATTTTTTTCTTCACATTTTAGATGTATAATAAAGTCATCAAAACTATGGAATAACATAAATGGAATTATGGGAATTATGATGTGACAAACAATAAAAATTTTATAAATAAGTTACATTTTAGCATCTTCAAAGTAGCCACCATTTGCTTAGAATTTGCAGAAATGTACAGTACTCTTGGCATTTTCTCAACCAACTTCTTGAGGTATCACACTGGGATGTTTTTAAAACAGTATTAAAGGAGTTAATACTCATCTATGCTGGGCACTTATTGGCTTCTTTTCTTTATTATTATTATTATTATTATTATTATTTTTTTCAATAATTGTAGTTTTGTAATTAAATAAATTACTATGTTAACAATCATATTTTTGTCTACAAAACTAAATTAAAACATTAGCATACACCTTCAGATCAAAAGGTCTTTAAGATCATGTGAAACATTTCAGTTAAGTAACCCCAAACTTTTGAATGCCAGTGCAAGTATTTTGGACCCTTACAGTTTCTGTTTGTTTTTTAATGGTACCTTCTTCTGTATAAGCAGTTGGTTGTTTGAGGCGCTTATTAAACTGCAAAAGGCTGTGTTTTAATTATTAATATATAGTCTGCATGTGCTGATCGCTTAAAGGTTAAAGAGTACTTTGCTCTGCTCTCTGTAGTCTGCTTCACAAAGCATATGTGATGCTTATGATCAGAGACTATTTAGCCTTGAAGAGACCAATACAGGGTGGTCAAGGTATGAGCGGCGGCTTTACACATTCATTTTGAAGTGCGCAACACATGCAGATTATATATTTATTTAAAGAAATCTCAGCCTTTTGTGGTTTAATCATCATACTAGAACAGATTACGATTTTAATTTTATAATTTTTTTTCATTTTGCATGGATTCATTTCATCCCAAATATGTCAATTTCCGAATTTTATAGTTCATTCAGTTTTATTCTATATTGCGAAAATCACTTGGCACTATGTGATGTATGGAATTGGAAGCATTGAAAATGAGGTGAAAATAGATAGTTAGGAATCTAAAATTAATTCAGTAATAAATTCAGCATTTTCTGTTTCAGTTCATTAAAATCTACAACCTAGGTCAAGTTTTGGTCTCGTCTGGGTCTTGAAGGCAGGTCTTGGTCTGTATCTGGGCCTCAAGGGGTCTAGTCTTGGCCTGGGTCTTAAAGGGTGTCGAGGGTCTGGTCTTGATTTCACCTCTGTTTTGTTATTTCGCTCTTGGTGTGAATAAGCCTTGAGATATATATATATATATATATATATATATATATATATATATATATATATATATATATATATATATATATATATATATATATATATATATACACACACACACACACACACACACACATATATACTGAAGACTGGTGAAAGTATGCCAAGACTAGTCAGTGAGGAATGCTTGGGCAGGCCCGAGGGCAGGAAGTGCACTGGGTGCAAGGCACAACTCCCTAGCATGTAGCCCCTGACATTTACACTTCAATCTGTGAACAAGATCATCCCTACAACAGTCATTAAACAATACACAAGATGCAGATAAACATCATAAAAATAAGACAAACAAGGAAAAAAAATAGGGATGTATTAGGGATTATAGGGATATATTCAAATAGTAAACATATTGTCTGCATGCAA
Source organism: Moxostoma hubbsi (assembly GCA_032164185.1). Taxonomy (NCBI): domain Eukaryota; kingdom Metazoa; phylum Chordata; class Actinopteri; order Cypriniformes; family Catostomidae; genus Moxostoma; species Moxostoma hubbsi. The sequence goes on along the minus strand of JAVLUX010000035.1, from coordinate 16,913,108 downwards.
AGCAATCGCAGTGTTGTTTACACAGTCACACACACTCTCTTAACAGTACAGCTCAAAGTTCTCCCTGGAATGATCAGCCAAAATAATAATATTTTTAAAAAAAGCCAGAGGGATTTAAAGTTGATAAATTACGACAGTGTTTATAACTGTATTAGCATAATGATAAAAATAATGATGATTATTATTATTGTTGTTAAATTACAAAAATAGTTAAATTGACTGAGTAATGTGATATATCACAACAAACGTGAACCAAAAAGAGATCCACTAAAGAATCCATTGCACATCCACATAAAAGTGCCAATAGAACTGGCTTGATGTTCACTGTAGATTTTCACTAGAATTACTGTTAATTTTGCTGCTGCATTATCCAGTAGAGTAGTTAAAAATAAAGGTTTTCTTAATAGGCTACACATTTCTTTAGATAATTCTTCTGTCTACTCTATTTCATAGTGAAATGTGTAGTTACAGCAAGAGTGGTTTTGGTGTACCCCTAATATTAACATTAAGAATTTGTTATGTTATTCTAAACAAATTCTAATTTCAAATAATAATTTTCTGTTTTCGACCCACTGTGTCTAGAATTTAAGGTTTCGGCCGAGAATTTTAACTTTGTTGCATTGCTAGAAAGAAACAAGCATAAAGTTATACTATTATATTATGACTTGTTTTGGAAAATCTATTTTCTCTTGTTTAGAATTACTAAAGATGAGAAAGTGCAATAGCACACATCTCAATATCAATTACAAAATTTGAACACTGGTAGTAAGAATCTTTGTAGCAGATGGACTTCTATTAAATCAAAATTCATAGAGTGGTGTAGCTATATAGCATAATTTATGGCCTTGCTCTGCATTCTTTTAGAGAAAAGCTCCTCATTAATTAGCTTTAAATGGATGAAAGACCAGAGGAATGGGGGAAAGGGCTAAAAGGTAAAGGAACTGTAGCCACCATATAGAATAACCACACCTTATAGCAAATCACTGAGGCATAGCATGAGGTTTCTGGGAAAGCATTCCCACAGTCGTCAATCATACGATACTTGAAAGGGGAAGTCACTCTGGAGACAGAGATCTGAGGAAGAACAGAGTGTGTCACTTGTTTCCTAAAGATAATGCTGCTTTGACAGGGCCTTTGACTATCATTGTTTTTTCAGTTAAGCAGTTTTATTTGAAAAGAAGGATAACCACAAGACTCCAAACATTCCCTTTCAGATGGGTTTTTGGAAAGGCAGGTGAGATGAACAACTAAAGGATAATTTTGAGATATCCTGCCATGTCTAAGGGCTTGACTGATATACACACACATTGAATAAACCAGAGCCATACATCAAAACAAAAACCATAAAAATTTCTTAAAAGAAGTAAAAACAATAAAAACATTAACAAATATGTGCGAATGATGATGATGACGGTGGTGCTGAACTGTTTTAATGAGTTGAGTCCTTAAATTGATAGTTCACCCAAAAATTAAAATTGTTTTATCATTTAATTACCCATGTTGTTCCAAACCCTCATGAATTTCTATCTTTGAAAATATGTGTCTCAGTCGCCATTCATTTCATACCATTTTCATACCATGAAAGTGAATGGTGACTGAAGCTGACAGTACCTAACCTTCTGCCTTGCATCTCCTTTTGTGTTCCACAGAAGTGAGTAAATGATGACAGAATCTTCTTTTTTGGGTGAACTACTACTTTAAGTCTTGCTCATCACAACACACACATACACAGATAAACATGCATTCCGCCACAATTGGCCATGCTCTGTAAATCATAGATTGAGTGAATGTGGTATGTGGATATGTGCGCTGGCATGCATTTCCCTGGCCCCTCCTGGGGCCCCTCCTTGCAGGCAGCCCAGCGCCTCTCCTGCCTCTCAAGTCATGCCGGCCAGCAGGGAGAGCAGACTTCCTGGCTCCACACTCATTGTTTGCTTGGCTGCTTCTGAGGCTCATGCAAGGCTGGATTACCATAAGAATACTGAAAACGTTCCTGTAGAGCACTCCCCTTCCAAACCTCCTGCTGCACTTCTTCTCTCCTGTCCTCCACCTCCCTCCCCCTCTATCTTTCTCTGCACTCATATATCTATCATTCCCTGCTGGCCACAGCACTTCCAAAATCTCAGTCATGGTCTGCTACCAACAAAGCCATCTCACAGCCTGCCATTGGTTTCCCACATCTAGAGCTGACCAGCTATTACTGGCTAAAGCTAGCCAGTACTAGCTTATGCATGTAAGAATGCATGTTTATTGGAAACACTACTCGTTGAGCAATTGCTATGCTAATCAATGCATAAAGAATTATACTGTAGAACAATCTTAATTGTACCAGTCCTCAACCTAAGCACAAGCTCTGCTATTTATCATAATGGTAACACCCAAAAACTTTAACATAACAGAAACTCTTCTAAATAACACAGTGTTGTAGTACTCTAGAGTCTAGACCAGACTCTGTCCGAGGCAAAGACCATATTTTCAGGGTCTAGGTCTTGTCATGGACTCAGACTTAACCCAGAGTCCAGTCGAGTCCCTTTGCAACCCTCTACGATCATGTTGGAAAAAGAATAGTAATAGCTAGTAAATTTTTGTTTTTACTCGCCAGACTTTTGACGACAAGCAAGATTAATGTAACTAAAAAATATATTAAGGAAACAGAGAGGGGGCCTCTTTATATATATTCATGCAATATAGTATATTGTATTTTTTATTATATTTATTTTTAAAAAATATTTGTATCACATTTTAGCTTTTTAAAAATGCACAAATTTCACATTCTATCATTGTATATGATGTCATGAAATCCAATTTTTAATAATGATACAAGCTGTTGTCACTGTTTGAAATTTCATAAACATTTTTAATGAAACAATTCACAAGGTAAGAACCTAATAATGAAAATTAGGGGTCACGATTTTGAAATTTAGCAGACAATTAATTCTCAAGCTAATAATTGCGATTATGACAATTAATTGCCCGTTTTAGGGCTATGATGATTAATTGTCTGTTTTAGGTGTTTCACGAATATGATGATTAATTACCACACAAACTCACTATGTGTGCTTCATGCACACAACAAAGTAATTTATACAAATTAATCTTGGGTCAAATAATTAAATAAGGGTATATAATTTCCTTTTCAGGCTTCAAGAACATATGAATGACAGTCAAATACAAGTATAAAATTTTAAATGATTAACATAATATTTTAATTATCAAAATATGTCTAAATAACTCAAATATATCTCTATATACTTTTTCAATGTTTTGTTTTCTTTTGCTTCTTTTATAATTATTTTACATTATATATTATGCAATAGTAAACTTTATAGGGAATTTCTGCCTTAAATTCTTTCACACATAATTTTAAGGCTCTCTGATTAACTCACAAGCCCTTATTTCTCGTGAAGGAAGACTATGAGCTTCTGTTTCTTGCATTTTATCATCTGCGCATCAACATAAGCTTAAGAAAATTAGGTTTATATTATATATGAGCATAGAGTCAATAGTTCTTTAACTATACATTTAATACATTCATAATATTTTTAATGAATGTATTAAATCTTAGACTCAGCCTTTGTACTGGTCTCGGTCTCAACTCAGACTTGGCCCTCTCCTGTCTTGTTCTTGACTCAAACTCAACCTACTCTGTTTGGATTTGACTCGAATGAGCTGGTCTTGACTACAACACTGCAATAAAACACTAACAAGTCTCCCCATTTACATTCATCTTGCACAAAGATTATATAACACTTGATTTTAACATTTTCTCTTCCTGTCAAGTGGCATGCAAAACAAGCTGAGAAACAGAAATCCCCAGCCCAGTTTCAGTTAAATTTAAGTCAGTGTAAATTTAAAGAGACAAGTTCATTTAAACAATTCAGTTTACTTAATAGATGTCAGTTTTGTGAACTCAAAAGAAACAGAAAGTTCTAAATAATCATCAAGGTTAATTTATTTGAACTAATTTGTATGATTAGTTCAAACAATTGAACTAATTAAAACAATTTATTATTTTGAGCAATAGGGTTTACAGTGAAATCCCTATCAACTGTCATTGCAATGAAAAGATGGACCTGAATATTCATTCATTTTTCCCTTCGTGTTCTGCAAGAAAGTCATATGAGTTTGGAATGGCATGAGGGTAAATTATGACAACTTTTCCATTAAAACTTAAGACACAGTTACTTATTCTTTATCATCATTGCTATTCTCCCCATTTAAGACTACTAGTAAAGTCATCAAAACTAGTGGTTGATCGATATGGGTTTTTTAATGGTCGAGGCCGATATAATGAGAGCAGGTCGGCCGATAGATCAATACAAAGCAGATATATCACATAATTTAATATAGTAAATAACAAACATACTGTTGCTAAAAAAAAATATTAAACTCTTATTTAGCACTATATTTTCTCAATTTCACACAAAATTTGTAAAAAAAAAACAAAAACAATATTGAAGTTTAAATGGTAGAAAGCACTTTCTTCTGATTTCTGTTTAGTCTTCAAATTTTAGTAATTTATTTGTGCATAAAGAAATTGTTAATATATTAGGAAGAAGGAAATAACAGTAAACACAGCAGTCCAGCAACAATGGATGGCATGTCCATGATAGCAAATCATATTTACTCAAAAAATGCAAAATCAAACCAATTGTACATCTAGTGCATAGAGAAAAAGACTTTTACTTATAGCACAAGTGAAGCCCTTTTACCTTGAAGTTGCACCAGAGATTATTTAGTAGAGACGGGCCACTTCTATTAAAATGAATGGGAGAAATTAAAATGCCCAACTGGAGTCAAGGGATGTAGATAGGAAGTCCCGCCTTACAGGTAAAAGAACCAATCACCTTTTAGGTACAGACATTGCCTGTCAATCAACTCGATAACAAGAAGAAGAAATTTTACTGCTGATTTGAAATATGTTCTGTTATCGTAATCTTGACCCACCATTTTGGATATTTCAGTTTTTCCCCATTCAAGTAGATAGGAGCTGCACTGTCATGACTGGAAATGACTGGTTCTTGGACACTGTGTTGCTCACGTATTATTGTAGTATCACGATGTACGTAACAACAAATCGAACCATGACTGGTCGTTTACATACCTTAGTCGCTTCACATGCAAGAAGGCGATTTTTGGCACCCTCAAGAAAAAAGTAGAAACCAATCGGCCAAACAGCAGGGCTCCAGACTGTGACTACAATGGTTGCATAAAATAATTTATTGCAACTATAAATTAAAAATCTAGTCACCATTGCCAACAGTAAAAGTACAGTATCGTGTACCATTATTTTTTTCTGGTAATTATTGATTGGGATTGGAGTAGCGCAATAAACTGCATCTGGGATTTCATTCAATTTGCACTCTTGTAGTCTCGGTATCTGGGCCATCTGGTAACAGTAAAAGACTAAGGCAATAGACCTTATTCACGCTAGTGTCATCTTTGATTTTTAATAGGAATGGCAACGAGGCTGTGAGGGATAGATGTCTCTTCAATGGCATGAATGGTGTAAAGCTGTGTAAAGATCCAAGATCACATCTGATTATCACAACTCATGTTGTCAGGAGCTCTTGGTATACAGAATGTTCTTGGACAGATATATTATCGATGTTTTGTCCGCGGAATGATCCAAAGACACTTTAAACTGCAGTAAAGCCCATTGAATAGATAGTAAGTCTATCCCTCACAGCCTTGTTGTCATTCCCATTAAAAATCAAAGATGGCGCTACCGTGAAACCGTGAATAAGGTCTATAGTTCAAAACTAATATATATATATATATGTATGCGAGATCAAGCTTTTGACACTTGATCACTTGTTCAAGGGAATTGTTCACAACTATTACACAAGGTGCAGACATTCAATGATGCTCAAGAAGACAACAAACTACTATAAGCATACTATACTTTATGTAAATATCTTTAATTTAGATTGTGAAGTAGTATTAAATAAAAAAAAACTTGCATCTCATATTTGTATAAATTATGAAAGGGGTGTGAACATTTATGAGACAAAAGGGAATGCAAACTTATCTTCTCAACTATATATACTGTTATTAAACATCCAATTAATGGGTTATCATCTGTCTTCCTTTTCTTCAGCTTTCTATCTTGTTTCTGGACAGCAATTTAAATCGAGCAATTATATGATTTGGCGACTAAAAACAGCCATTTGGCTCCTTAATATTTCAGATTAGGAGCCAATTTATTTTAGTCTGTAGCCCTGAACAGGAAAATTTGCAGATATATCGGTTGACCACTAATCAGAACTATTAAATAACAAATGGAAGTATAGAAATTATGCAACAATCAAACAAATGTTAAACGTTAAATGTTTATTTCAAAAGTGTAACAAAAATCCTGTTTTCTATTATACGTCTCCTTTAAAATCAAATGTACAGGGGTTAACACAAAGTAACAATGAATACTAGCATTATAAATCAGTGAAAGAATTTATGCAGTTGGGTTTTCTTTTTCTATAAAACAAATTCAACTACTGCGCATTCCACTTTTCTTCTTTATAGGAAAAAATAAGGCAAGTCCAACTCCCATCAATCAAAATGTCTAGACACGCACCAGACTAAAAGCTGCGCTGAGACAAACCGCTTCCAGACAGTCCTCTCTCTAGTCTTACTTAAAGCAGGAGACATTTGCAGCACCAGTAAAGACCCTGCCCATGCTAGCTCTCCATTCCAACAATACTTAGGCCTAGTTCTATAATTTTTACAAATACAATTTCATCACACTGAAGACACATGTTTTCCTAAAAGTGTACTCTGTCTGAGGCCTTCTCAGATGTGTTTTGTTAATGGTGTCTCAGACACTATTTTGACTTCCAAGTGCCAAGTAGATCCTGAGAAACTTGTGCATGGGCTGCTGTGGGATGGGAAGATTCATCCTAGTCTGTAATTACAACACTGAGCTGAAAATAAGGCTTTGTGTAAGCAGACGCACACGCTCCAGCACATTTCATAACCAAATGTAGCCTAGCTCTCCAGAGAGGGTCTCACACGTTACGGAGACATATGCTTGGGAGGGTCCATTTCTAAACACACCAGAAGGCCAATGCACAGTTCAACAAATCACAGATTGGCTCAACTGGAAACTGGACAGAAATTGGACAGAATGTGCCATTTAAACATTGTACGCATGTTCTGCATGTTTTTGTTGGTCCTGTATTTTATGTAGCTCTTCCTACAACAATGTCAACCAGCCTCGTTGTGTGCCATGGAAGAATTTGGTAGATGAGGGGACATTATAATTTAGTTATGTGACCAAACAGGCTGGGCAACCATCCAAATTATATATATATATATATATATATATATATACACACACACATTTCTTTTATACCTCTTTCTTTCACCTTCCTCACTGTATTTCCTTCTCTAAGCATCACATTGCATTTATGGTCTCCTTTAGAATGAATCTCTTCTATTTCTTCTCCTCATTTGTAAATGACTTTGAATAACAGTGTCTGCTAAATTAATAAATGTAAAATTTAAAAATGTAAGGTTAGTGATTTTGCCTTTGAATAATGAAGGAATGCACAAAGGCAAAACAGAACATCATATCTGATTATAACCTCTAACCTCAAGAACTGTTCCAAGCTCAATAAAAGTTAAGCTAATAATAGTTAAAAAAATATTCTGTGTAGGAGGCATTATTTGACAGTTATTACTACAGTTATCTGAGCTTCCAGAGCCCTTCAAGCATCAAAATAAGCAAATAAACACATGCATGACAAGGCAATCAAGAATAACCCATATATTTCGATTCAAAGGTCGTTTAAAGCTATTCCTCCACCGACAAGCGTAAATACAGGCCTGGTGTTGCGGGCCCGTGGACACGCGCACAACAGCACCGCTGCTGAAAAATCTCCAAGGGGAAACAATGGGTTCTTTACCAAGAGATGGCCAAGTTCCCATAATCTAGACATTTTACAAGAGGGAATTTCTTCCTAACATATCACAGACCACAGTGCTGACCTGTTTAGGTCGTTCTGCCAATGCCTTTTGGATCCGGGAAACAAAATCCATATTACTAAGTGCCTGGTCCCCACGTGTATAGAAACACATGTCATCTAGCTGGAAAATGAATGTGACATTGCCCTCTTACCCCCAAAAACACTAAGTGCAAATTGTTTTGAGCTGAAGGACGTTGCCCTGATGAGCAAAGCATGACAGTGCACTTTATATGCAGGGTTCTCTGATGCCTGCAATTCTCCTGGCAGAATGGCTAATGGCTGCGGTAGTAGGTTTCTTTGTTTTAAACATCATTTTCACACTCTGCAGGGCTTGTGCTGCCAGAATGTCTGTCCAACTGTTCTGAGCCTGAAAATCAAGATGTCTGCCACAAGGTGTTTAAAAGAATGCAATTTATTCTTTGTTATCCACATACAATGATCAGCCACAACATTAAAACCACCTGCCTAATTTGTGTAGGTCCCCCATTTGGTACCAGCAATCATGCCACTGTCCAAATCACTGAGATCACATTTTTTCCACATTCTGATGGTTGATGTGAACATGATGTGAAGCTCTTGACCCATATCTGGATGATTTTATGCACTGCACTACTGCCACACAACTGGCTGATTAGACAAATTGCATGTAAGATTGTTGGTGCCAGATGGGCTGGTTTGAGTATTTCTGTAACTGCTGATCTCCTGGGATTTTCACACATTACAGTCTCTAGAATTTACTCAGAATGGTGACAAAAAACAAAAAAACATCCAGTGAGGGGCAGTTCTGTGGATGAAAACACCTTGTTTATGAGAGAGGTCAACGGAGAATGGCCAGGCTGGTTTGAACTGACAAAGTCTACGGTAACTCAGATAACCGCTCTGCACAATTGAGTGAGAAGAATATAATCTCAGAATGCTATTCTAAGATGCGGGATGGTGCTGTTTTGGCGGCACGAATGGACCTACACAATATTAGACAGGTGGTTTTAATGTTGTGACTGATCAGTATATATATTATTATAGAGACATAAGAGAACTTGCATAACATTAAATGCAAAGGCAAAAAAATGCAGCAATATTGAATATATTATAAAAGAAAATCCATGTAAGAACAGAGTTTTGTAAAGGCAGTGAAGCAACAATATCATGTTAAGAGAAACCACATGAGATATATTTTTATTTATTTTTTCAGGCATTTGATGCTAATAAAATACACATCCTCACTACTAGGATTTCTTCCTCGAGTTACTTTGGCATTAAATGTCAGTGGTAAAAACAGCTTTCTTTGCTTTAGCACCACTAGTTGCATTGGTTTTGGTAACTGCAGCGGCTCCTGACACCTAATCAAAAGCTCATATTTTATCAGTCAGGGAATTTCATCGCAGGACAAAGGAAAAACAAATGGACATGCTCACTGTAAAAAAAAACCTTGCTTGTTGGTGCATTGATGTTTGCTGCAGGTGTGAATGGCTTCATAGTAACCAATATTTTCTATTCAAAATGTTAATTGTGGTAAAAACTTGCGACAAAAATGTATGTTTGGTGTGCAAAGGCTTTTCCACTGCTCTCTTTCAAGAGACATTAGGCCATGAGATTAAAGGAAAGGAGAGGGTCAGTATTTACTATTACCTGCTCACAAATTCCATACGGGAGAGTGAAGATAAAGAGGTTTTATCTGTGGCAAGCTTTCTTCCTCTCAGAGTACTTTCTACGTCTTAGAGGGAATTGGGTATCTGCGGAAATTTCAGCCTGACAGCACAGGTCACTGCTTTGAGACTTAACAAGCTCATCGATATTTTATATTACAAAGAATGTTTCAGGTTTAATACAAGTTTCTCTCATTTGACAGCAAAAAAAAAAAAAATTAACTGTGGAAAAAATATTCACAATACTTAAGCATAATACATGTTAACATGTCTCTAGTGTGACAAAATCAGGGGTACTGTAGATACTGTATATCTACAGTAAAACAAATCCTGTATCAACATAACCGGAAAGGCTGCTCAGCCAGGAAGAAGCCACTGCTCCAAAATAAAAATGCTAGACTACAGTTTGCAAGTGCACATGGGGACAAAGATATGACTTTTTGGAGAAATGGCCTATGGTTTATTTGAAACAAAAATCAAACTGTTTGACCATCCCAACTGTGTAGCATGGGGGTGGCAGCATCATGTTGTGGGGGTGCTTTGCTGCAAGAGGGACTGATGCACTTCACAAAATAGATGGCATCGTGAGGAAGGATATATATTTAAGCAAAATCTCAAGACATCAGCCAGGAAGTTAAAGCCTGGTCACAAATGGGTCTTCCAAATGGACAATGACCCCAAGTATACCTCAAAAGTTGTGGAAAAAAGTCAAGGTATTGGAGTGGCCATCACAAAGTCCTGACCTCAATCCAAAAGAACATTTGTGGGCAGAACTGAAACAGCATGTGTGAGCCAGGATGCCTACAAACCTGACTCAGTTACACAAGTTCTGTCTAGAGGAATGGGCAAAAATTCCAGCAAATTATTGTGAGAAGCTTGTGGAAGGCTTCCCAAAATGTTTTACCCAAGTTAAACAATTTAAAGGCAATGCTATCAAATACTAAAAAAGTGTATGTAAACTTCAGATCCACTGGGAATGTGATGAAAGAAATAAAAGCTGAAATAAATCATTCTCTCTACAATTATTCTGACATTTCAAATTCTGAATATAAAGTAGTGATCCTAACTGACCAAAGACGGGGAATGTTTTCTACACTTAAATGTCAGGAATTGTGGAAAAACTGAGTTTAAATGTATTTGGCTAAGGTGTATGTAAACTTCTGTCTTCAACTGGATATATATATATATATATATATATATTTATATTAGGGGTGTCCATGGTTAACCGATTAACCGTTAAAAATTGCGTAACCGAGTGAAACATTTTGCTCGGTTAAGTGGCGTCAATGGCGTGCATTGAATTTAGTTGTAATACATTTTTGCACCACCAGAGACTGAATAAACGAGGAGACACTGATTAGCAAGACAACTCAGTGAATGTGCTTTCCATTAAATGAATCACACACACAGTAAACAAATCCTTAACAAAAAAACAGGGCTATTCTGGTGGGTGCGGTGACGCGCTCATGTAAGGGTGGCGGCGTGGCGCTGCCAATAAAGCTCCTAAAATCTGTCACAAAGAACCGGCAAAAGTAATGATTATGAATATGTAAAATATAGCAAGGAGATATTTTAATTATTTATTAATAAACAAGTCTTTTCTTTGTCCGTGTCATTTGCAAAGATGAAGTTGACGATGCTGACTCGCGGTCTTCGCAGTAACGCACCAGAGAGAAATGCACATTTCTTACGGATTACATAAGCAGAGAGCAGTCTGTGTCTGTTTTCTTTAGTTTTGAATTATTTGTGAGGCAAGGCTACCTTATACACTGAGTTTCGGTTCATTTATGAGACGAGCTCCAGTTCACGCGCAGGCGCCTCCGCTTCGTGATTATATCGACGTCTGCTATATTTAATTCTTATTTATTAAATCCAGGCAATTGGTTGATGAAACATTGATTAAAATTAAGACACAATTAATACAAAACGAAATTCACTTTAAAGAAAGGTTTTGTGCTTTCTGTTTGATGTCTCTGTGGAAGTTTTAAAGCATCTTTCAGTGCCGCTTTCAGAGCGCTCACGTCCGTAACATTGTGTTTTCCTCGTATGCGAACTGAAATGAATATCAGTTCATGGATTGTGTGTGTAGGCTATAAGAGAGAAAGAGAAAATGCCAGTATTTCATTGAGACTTGAGATTAAATAAACGGCTTAAGTATTGTAGATCTTGTAGTATTAATTTTCACATGCAGTTACACATTGTCGGTTAAAAACAAGAAAGTGGCTGGTAAAAACATTGAGTGGCTGGTAGATTTTGAAATCCACAGTGGCCGGTGGACAAAAAAGTTAATTTCCATCCCTGGCGCACACTATGGTTAACCGAGTATTAACCGTTAAGGGCCTCGGTTAACAGTTAATGAAAAACTTGAAAACGTGCAGCCCTAATATATATATATATATATATATATATATATAAAAACTCTCTTCTTATAGAAGAGCTACATATCGCCAATTTCTACACAATAAGATACACACCTTGACAAATCTATTTCAACACATCACGAGCCATCACTTTATAATCTAGCAAACGTGCACGAGTGACATGCGTCCCCATGCCACAGTAAATCAGCAGGGTGTAGTCGGATCACTTCACGTGACTCATAGAAGAGGTGCTGACCGCAGAAAAAAAATGCCAGTTTCGGAGTTTGTAATTATTTACATGACCTGCTTCCTTATTTTTTTTAACTTTAATAAAGGAAGCATTAAAGATATAACACCGGGGTGCTTCATTTAAAGACGCTCTTTAATGGCTTCAAAAAAGAGCCATTAAACATTAATGTTAATGTTTTTTTCCTCATCTCTGAACTTCATTATGGTTAAAAAGAACTCTCAGAACATTGTATGGAGATTTGCAGATCATAAAAACATTACCAGGTCCACTTTATTTCACAACGAGAGTTCTTCTGTATTTACTTATTTTGTGTTTTTATATAATTTCCTCATTGTGGCACGGTGGAGGGCGGGGCCGGGTCGTGACTCAACACGCCCAGTCCCGTATTAGGCTAATCAAGCCACCAAGAGGGATAAAGGCCGATAGCAGAGGGCGGTGCGAGAGAGAGAGAGAGATCCTTACGGACATGTCCGTCGTCCTATGTGTTTGTCTTTTGAGTTTTCCATTAAAACTATCATTTGTATGTCAAGCCGGTTTCTCGCCTCTTCCTTGCCCGTGAGCATGAACTTCTTTACACTCATACTTTGCTGAAGGGCTCCTCTCGAACGCCATCATTACAGTTTTATGTGATCTTATGTTATGTTAAATGAGATCAAATCGACTATTCGACAAAGAATATTTTTGTCAACCCTACTGAGTTTGCCTAATTAGAGCAGCAGGAGGAGCAGTAAAGGCCTATGTTCTAAAGACTTTTCTCATAGATAGAACGTAACATATGGACACTTTGATCTGAGATCCAACGCTCTGTATGTTTAACCGCACTTTAAAAGCTTGATTTTAGTCAGACTGAAACAATAATTAGTGTTTGTTTTTTCCCTATTACTCCCAATTTGGAATGCCCAATTCCCAATGTGCTCCAAGTCCTCATGTTGGCATAGTGACTCGCCTCAATCCGGGTGGTGGAGGATGAATCTCAGCTACCTCCGCGTCTGAGACCGGCAACCCGTGCATCTCATCATGTGGCTTGTTGAGCTCATTTCACGTGTGGAGGCTTCACGCCATACACCGCGACATTCATGCACAAATCACCACGTGCCCCAATGAGAGCAAACCACATTATAGCGATCACGAGAAGGTTACTCCGTGTGACTACCCTCCTTAGCAACTGGGCCAATTTGGTTGCTTAGGAGACCAAATTAAAAATCACTCAGCATGACCTGGGACTCAAATTAGCAAACTCCAGGGATGGTAGCCAGCATCTTTACCACTGAACTTTAGTCTGAGTGTAATCAGTTTGTTTTTTGCAAAGTCAGACTAAAAGACCAAGATAATGCAATTGTAGCTCTGCTTCATCCAGCATGTATACACGTTAATCAAGTGGCCTATTTTGTGCACATGCTCTGAATAATAACGTGTTTTAACTCCTAGTATTTGTCTTCCTTCCTTCAAATATATTTGATTATGCCATGTCATGTATGCTTGATTATAACTATGCATGTAAATGTACTAAATGATGAAAAATGTGGACTGCTAAGAGATTTTGCTGATGCAGGCAAAAACGGAGCACACATATCCAAAAATGGCACCAACTCACATTTCATAAACATAGAAAAACAAATCATATAAAATGGATGGACAAAATATTATAAACCAAAACCAGAATTAGTTAAAGTCACTTTCCATCATGCTGTACGTGCATGTTTGAAAGTTTTCCTGGCACTGCTCTATGCAAATGTTCACCAGTATATATGAAATATTCCATGTGCCATCCCAACATAACTTGTGTATACACGTGTGGTCTGTGTGTGTGTGTGTGTGTGTGTGTGTGTTGATTTAACTCAATACAAGAACAGATTTGTCTGAGCGATTGTATGGCAATCTTCGGCAGTGCGAGTATGGTTTATAAATGCGAGATTGTACAGCAACTGGGCAATGTGTTTACCCAGAAACACAGTAATGAAGTGGCTGGAGCTACATGCTGGAAAACTTCAGAGCTGCCCACAGGCGAGGGCCCTGTTTAAAGTCTGGCAGATCACACAGCCTCGTTCAGCTCCACATCCTTTGCAAACATGTGGCTGCAATTGAGTGGAACAGTCCCTCCCTCCAGCCAGCCATCCCACCAGCCCCATGTAAACATCCCAACATCCAGCTTAATACATCACAGTCTGATTAAACTATGGCTCTGAGCAACATCTCAACTAAAGTCTAATCAAAATCAAAGCCCTAAAGTCCCTGAGATAATCCCAACACATTGGTTCCAACAGTGATGCTGTATGCATGGAGTTCTGCAGGTAAACACATATGTTCTCATATGTCTGTGGGTCATTAATGTGGAGTGGAACACTAGAGGTGGGCTGCAGGGGGATCTGGTCTCTGACAGACCAATCAAGCGCCAATAATTATGAGACAGGAAACCCGCTGATTGCGTAGGCCTGTCCCTGTCTGAGGCATGGGGTTAAGGGTTAATCTCTGGTCTTTGGCAATCAAGGTTGCTGTATACTCCCTCTCTCTCCCTCCGAAAAAACAGCCAAAAGGTAAGGGAGGTGAAGAAAAATTGCAGCAGTCAGATTTTGAGACTAATGCAGTTGGCTATGACGTGAACCTTTGAAAAAGAGGAGACCCTCTGGCAACCGAGAGCAAACCACTTACCAGCAGTTTTATTTTACAAAGCATTCAGCCAAGTTTAGGAAGGCTTTTGGGATTTACAACAGGCCCTGATTAACAAAACAATAATATACAATATATAAAAGGTAAAAAGGTAAAATTTTGGAATGGAAGATAAAGTCACTCTTATAGTGGAGGAAGTAATGTACATATAGCAAATTTATCAGCAATTTACCAGGCTCTGAAATAACAAAGTGAAGATCTTACCTCACAGGGTAGCAAGTGTGGAAGTACATGATGATCTGGGGTACCACAGTATAGGCTAATAAGCTTCATAAGCATCAGCATTGACAGGCGGTATCACCAGCCAAAAGCCTTTGGAGTACCTAAAAAGAAACAGAGTAAAGAAAACTATGATTACTGTATATTATCTGGTGGGAAAAAAATGGGAGACAATATAAAATTTATGAGATCATCACATCAGGAGATCATTATTGCATATAAAACAAACAAAAACTGTGTCTGACACTGAATTTCATACATTTTATGATCTGCAAATCTCCATACAATGTTCTGAGAGTTCTTTTTGACCATAATGAAGTTCAGAGAGGAGGAAAAAACTTTTATCTTGTGCTGACAACCTCAATGTTGCAAAAGTAGAGAGTTTCTATAGGGTTTGAGTGGGTCTGATTATGAGGCCATGTTACCATCAACTCGCCTTTAGCCAGTGAGGTGTGTCCACTATTTATCATACATCTTCAGTGCTTGAAAAATAAATCTAAGAACAGACATAAAGAGGAGTAGAAAGAGGGGTTTTGCCAGAACTCTCAAGAACAGAGATAAAATGCAAACTGCAATATAGGGATGCACCGATCTGATATCTGGTTCAGTATCATGTTTGCTACTGTCAAGCTCAAAAATGACCAAGTTGGTACTCAAAAAAAAAAAAAAAAAAAAATGTACGATACAAGAATTTCTGAAGGTACCGGAGTACCGAGTCTACCCGGTTCCCATGCAGAGTCTGGAACTTTCGAACGCTCACAACAAGCAAAAGATGGCGACAAGCAGAGTCTCAACTGAATCTACTGAATGAAAGAAAAGTGGAAAAAGCCAGTTTTGGAAATTCTTTGGATTTGAGGCTGATGAAAAGGGAAACATCATAGATCAGCAAAAACCTATTTGTAAATGCTGCTTTCACAAATTTCACATCAAACTTAATAAAGGACCTGAAATACAGACACCCGGATTTATTCAAGGAACTAAAGCAGGTGAGTTTAAAAGCATATTATCATTTGCATTAGGGCTGAAACGTTTAGTCGACATTATCAACAATGTCGAAAATAAAAAATTGACGAGAAAAATGTTCGTTGTCGAATGGTCGTTTGATCTAATTTAACGTAACATGAAATCACATTAAACTGTAATGAAGCACGAGAGCAGCACTGTAATTCACGCCTGACAGAGGAGATCAGTCCAGATGTACTCTAAACTTTCACAGCTTAATCTTATGTAGATCCCAAAGTATCAGGGAATTATATATATATATATATATATATATATATATAAATAAAATAAAAAAAGGGTAAATTCAGAAGCACTCTCCCAAATGATAAGCCACATTCGCAAATACAAGTGAAACGCTTGCACTTTAGAACCCTGCTCTAGCACAGTTTGCCAATGCAGAGTGAATACTAAGTCAGCCAATATGATGCCAAAGGCAGAGAGGTGCAATCCGGTGCAATGAACAGAGACTTTGTGTGGATTAGTGCCTGATACAGGTCAGAAATGCTCCTCAGACAGTGTGTCACCACGTCTGAGACATTCAGATCCACACAGGTACCAAAAGGAGTTGACCCCAATGCCCTCACTCAAAAAGAGGATTACAACCCATTTCTCTGGATATCCCAAGTCCTGGAATTTAGATTTATCCCCAGATGCTTAAAGTTGAAGCTTTTTTAAGCCCCATAAAAATGGCCATCTACTTGTAGTAAGGAAAGTAACTTTCTTTTTTTAATCAGAGTGGATTGTGTATGCAAAAAAAATCTCCACAACAAACACTAGATTGGAAACATCAGCCTAATGCACAGCTTGATTTGTGACATTGTTTTCTGAGTGCAGAGAGACATATAGGGCGAGAACCCAGAGTTGAAAGATGAGGGACAGCTGTAGGAAGTGGAAATCAAACATTTGACATTCCATCACTACTTCTAATTCCAGAGGGTTTAGTAAAACTAACAGGAAAGTATGAGAGTGTATAAAAGCAATTGGGGCTCTGAGGGGAGACTAATACGATCAAAGCAAATGATCAGTCATAGCTAATTGAAATTAAAGCCCATGAAATGAGAAGGTTATTGTGGTTCACTGAGGCACTGGGTATGGGAACACAGATGCCTTGAGGGTGGGCTCAACCGTGCTCGCAACCTGCAAAGAGCTAAAAAGCACAGACTCATTATTTTTACGCTGTGGTTGTGATTCTCGTTAATTTTTGTGTGTTTTTTTTTTTTACAAGGAAGTAAAACAGCTAAGAGAGAATATTCAGTCACGATTTAGCTTTGTGGAAAGGCAACTGCTGAGTTCAGGATCTTCCGGTTTATGAGACAACATTAAACTTGTTTACTATCAAATCATAAACTTAATTTTACTGTTCATACAGTCCATGAGAACACTGCAAATATAGAAATTTCATTCAAATGATTAGATAATACCAAGCCTAAATGTGAACTCTTGGACTTCAAAAAGTTTTATAACTTTTAAGTTAAACAACTATATGTTGTTATAGTAGTTCCACCACTTCCAGGTAAATCAGTCTATAAAGAGGTGTGACTGACCAAAGCCTAAAGATTAAAGGCGATAATAAATAATTAACCTTGAGCTCACAACAGTTGAGTGATGATGAACAATACCACCATGTAACACATCTGTTCATATTCACCATTTAGGAATTCTTACTCATTTCCTCTACAAAGCAAAAACCTATTATGGAGGAAGTCATTCAATTACAATCAGCCATTGTACATTCATTTGGGTTACGGCTCTGAAAGAGGAAAACACAATATGTAGGCTACTAGCTCAGGGTGCTTTGTAAGACACTTTTCTGCTGCAATATGCTTATCAAATACAGTCAAATGCATATTTTAAATAATGCATTATGAAAAATGGAGAAGCTAAATGAGAGATTCGAAAAAGCAGGTTTCTTTTCTACTTTGCATTTCAAGTTAACAGGTGAAATAATCCAACTTTAATCTGTTTTCCAACACTTAAATAAAGTTCAATGAGCATTTAACCTATAAGCACAAAATTTAAAACCTGCTTCTTTAACTATGGTAGCTGGGCTTGCTGGAGGGATCAGTGCTAATGAATGCTTTTTATGGAGGGTTTTATTCAGGTTCAGCAGTGCAATGAGCACACGCAAAGTTCAGGCGAGAGTTTGACTGTGGAAATGGACAACTTTAAAGTTGTTTGGTTCTGTGTAAATGCCAAATACATCTCAGATCTGACAAACTACGCTACAAATACACAGAACGCAGTTAACAGTCAATGTAGTACTGTATGTTTGGATATAATGAACAAATCGTTTGAATTTGGGAAGATCTTTCTACAATATAATGAACATATGAAGCAAAAGGGATACCTAATACACACATATACATAACACTTTACAAAGAAGAGCAAGTATGAGCAAAAAAAAAAAAAAACTAAGAGAGAACAAGGTGCCGCACTAGCAACATGTGTCAAGTGCTAGCAAGCCAACGCAGTTCTTATTGTTATTGTTGGGAGGTCTCAACAATGCCAATAATGGAAGCTAACTGCAACATACCCTCCTCTATTGTTCAGTATGCTCACAACTGCACCCTCCAACAAAAAGCTCCTGAAAGACAAGGCATTTCCTATACAGCAAGAGATAAAGAGTGACATGCAAAAAGGCATTACATATCAAACATGAGGGTATTCTGCATTGTAAGGGCTTAACAAGGTGTATTTTACATGTGGTTTCCAAACAAAGCAAGTCTTTTTGGGGCAAATTCTTACACATAGAAAAAGCATATGCTAACAAATTATTTGAAACGCATAAGCTCTGTAAAACCTAAAATGCTGTACCTACATATTTTGCCAAAATTTAGACGTTACCGATATTGGGTCTTGTAGGGTAAGGTTTCCCAAAACCCAAACTCAAGGTGGTTTGTGAAAGAGTGTAGAGACTGCATACAAAAATATGTCAGTAATTTACTGCTTTTTAAAAACGGATCATTCCAAATGCCATTTAACAAATAAAAAAACAAGAACACAATGTAAACCAAGTGCGTCAATTTGTTCTTTAAACCAAACCTGTGCCTATGGCTTCAGAGCAAATTAGGTTACAAACTGGAAATTACAAGGGTATTATGGTATAAATGTGGTTTATGAGGACATTTCTAGTGTCCCCATAATTGAAATCGAAAAACTAAATGATGTTTCTTTTGAAAATGTAAAAATGCTGAAAATTTTTTATGAGGGTTAGGTTTAGGTGTAGGGGATAGAATCTATAGTTTGTAAAGTATAAAAATGATTAAGTCTATTGAGAGTCCTCATAATGATAGCTGCACCAACGGTGTGTGTGTGTGTGTGTGTGGGCAGGTTTAAGTGGTTTACGAGGAGTTTTTTTAGGTTACAAACTGGAAATTACAAGGGTATTATGGTATAAATATGGTTTATGAGGACATTTATAATGTTCCCATAATTGAAATTGACACTAAATGTTTCTTTTGAAAATGTAAAATTGCTGACATTTTTTTATGAGGGTTAGGTTTAGGTGTAGCAGATTGAATTGATAGTTTGTGAAGTATAAAAATGATTAAGTCTATGGAGAGTCCTCATAATGATAGCTGCACCAACGTGTGTGTGTGGGCAGGTTTAAGTGGTTTACGAGGAGTTTTTTTAGGTTACAAACTGGTAATTACTAGGGTATTATGCTATAAATGTGGTTTATAAGGACATTTCTAGTGTCCCCATAATTGACATCGCTAAAAAAAAAAAAAAAAAAAAAAAAAAAAAAAAAAAAAAAAAAAAACAACATACTAGTGACTCCAGTCAGGCTTCCTAAGCAACCAATTAGCCCTGCTGCTAGGGTGGATAGAGGCACGTAGGGTTAACCTCCTTGTGGTCACTATAATGTGGTTCTTGCTCTCGGTGGGGCATGTAGCGAGTCGTGCGTGGATCTTATTTGTCATGAAGCAAAACCTTTGAGATTTAATTTCATCGTCACCCCACAGAAGCGTGCGTTTTCTCTGTGTCACTGTGTGTCATTAACAGTACGTGTATGAACAAGGAATATTCGCCATTACAAGATTGTTTAAATTAAGGATGCACCAATCCGATACCTGGATCGGAATCGGCTCCGATACTGACGCTTTTAAATGGACTGTGTATCGGTCTGACGTGAGCGGTCCAAATCCGATAAGGTGTATTAGTCATGCTCGTTACTGCCAAGCTCCAAAAATTACATAAAAGAACAATTAAAACACAATTTAAGTAGTTCAAACGACTCGTGCATTTGATTCAAATCCACTTGAAGACGTGCGATAGCTCTGTGAATCACAAAAGGCTGTGTTTAATAAGTAAATATATAAAATGCACACACAGCTCCAGTGCGTTATTAAATGGCGCTGCTCTGTTTACACACACCATGCTGCTATTTTTAGCCTTCACGCTATGTGCAATATTTGAGCGCTACTCACACGCAACATCTCAGATGTAGATGCTTAAAAGTTTGGTTCACTTATAATATGCATTTAGAACGGCACCGTAGGTGCATTTTTACCAGAATTTGAAAAAAAAGCGAATAAAACTACTGTGAACTTGCCTAAAAACAGACACACTAACAGGACTTCCTGAAAAGTTCAGAATGTCAAAATAAAAGCGTTAGGGTTTAAAAGTTAAAGGTGTCATGGAAATAACTGTGTGAATGAAAAGTGACTAAACTGAACAAAAAAAGAGAACTTAAGTCCAGATACAAGCTACAAAAAAAAAAAAAAATCATCTACTGATGACTTATACTGGAATTGCGGTGCGGCTCAGTGATGCTCAGATTCGGAGTTCAACTGAATGACACACAAAAGTGCCGTTCATGGCATTTATACAGTATATTCACTTAAAACGCCCTTATTTGGAAATAAAAATTAGATTGGAATTAGAATACCCAAACACCGTGGCTAGATCAAAAAAACATAATCAGGTGTTTATTTAATAATTGCAACAGGCCTACTTAAATACAATACAATTCAGGACTCGACAATAAGGACTGCCCGATGTCCTGAGGCCAGTGTGAGAGAGGTTCGGGCCAGTTGCTAGAACTGTCACTTACCCGATTAGGCCAGTGCTGAATTTATAATGTTAGTGTTAGCAGACAACCAGCAAGAGAGCACAAAAAATACACCTTGAACAAAGTCTTCGAACCGAGCACTCGGAGACGAGAGAGCGTGATTATATTTAGCTTGCATTGACACGCTAGTGCATAACATACTGGAAGCAGTGAGGAACAGACTTGTGAGCGCACGAGCGTGAAGAAACCGAGTAAAAGTCTGAAGCACTGGCCCAACCAGCCATGAAGAAAAAATTCATAGCATTGAGCACTGGAATTACTATTGATTTATTATTATTAGTAGTAATAATAATATAGTTATTATACACACCTTTACAATAGTGATATATTTCTGTCATATTTTTTTTTAATTTAAATTAAGCTTTTATTTTGAAGTGTTTCTGTTTTTATGACGGTAGATTTTCAGTCTGGAAAAGCCGGTTGCAACGAGACAAATTCTTAAACTGCAAAAGGCTGCTTTTTAATTAAATAAATATGTACTCTGTATGTGCCTCACGCAACAAAGTGAATTTGCTCTGTTCGCTGTCATCTCCTACAAACAGAGCCCGTGATGCTCAGGACAGTGTTTTCCTGTATGAGACAAGGATGAGCTTTAAAAAGGTGCATGAAGCCGGCATCGGCACAACACTGTCTCCACACATTCACAAGTGCACATAATTTAAGCATGCTGCATTTACAAACTATATATTTATATTATTAAATCAACACTTTTGCAGTTAAATAATCTCACTAGGACATAATCTGATTTTAATTTGTGTGCTGAATGTTTATGTAATGACATTCGTACGTCAGATGGTATCTTTTATTGGTATCAGAGCATTTTGACGAGCACGAGTATATGAGAGTGGTATATACCAGTATCGTATCGTCCCTAAGTTTGACTTAAAGCATAAGTATGTAACTTTTTCGGTGTAAGAATACTTTCTTCTATCCTAGCTTAATATGCAGAGGCAACTATTAGTAAGCCATTCACAGGTTAATTTTCTCGAAAATTGTAAAAAAAATAAAAATTCCGTGTCACTATAAAAATTCCTGTGTTTGTTTTGAGCGACCTGCTTAGACCCCACCTAACAAAATTACACATCCAATGGCGTGAGTCGAGGGCGAGACTATCTGACTCTTTGAACAACTGCAGATGAGGTTTTGAAAACATTGTTTATTTTTGCAATTCTATTTGTTGGCACTTGTGTCAAATGGAGCGTGACTATTTTAAAATTCACATTCAGCTGGACAATCCACATTTTTTAATTGTAATAATTTGTAATGATTAATGCACAGGTTAACACTTAGATATGCATTTGTATGCATTCAGTAATTTGTTGCATTTGTGATAGTTTAATTTTAAACAATACCTACTGAAAATATATTATTCATTTGTAGTTTATTTATTACCATTTTATATAGCTACCACTATATTAGTTTCTGCCACAGTTTCACTGTCAATTTTCTGCATGTACATCATCAATGTCAATTTCTTGAGCACCAAAACCATACGCTTTGTAAACCCTATTTGGTACTATGTTTTACAGGTAAAACATGTTATTAATAGTATCAAAAACGTTGTTGGCCTACTGTTGCGCTGCACTTCGGCAAATAAACAAACAGTTGGCACTTCGTAATGTTGAACAAGTTCTTTAAACCGTTTACTGCATTTGTGAATGTGACAAAGCATAAACATAACTTTAACCTACCTAGTCATTATAAATCATGTAAAACTTTGAATCTGGAGCTTTTATAAAACAGGGTCTATAATTTATTATCCTGTATACTGCATTTTCACTTCCATCCATCTTGCAAATTTTGCGGGATGGTGCTCACATAAATGGTGCTTAAGGTTTGAAGTGTTTCCCGTCTGAGCTGAACCTTTTTTGCGATAAACTTTAAAGACCGGGTAACCATCAACATTGATGGTGCCTCATGGGTCTTTAACATACCGAAGTAATCCCAGACAGTGGACCTGGTTCAGGCTCGGACATGTCTGTACGATGCACCTGTGCTGCACTTCTGATGTGCTCGTGATGCACTGCACTCGCAACACCTGCATGTCACCTTTAAACTTGAGTGACAGTCGAATGTAAAATAAGGAAGGCACAATTTAAAGATGTATTATACCTTTAAGTTTATATGATGCTGTAAATGTCACCGATTCTGTCATAATTAAACAGATTTAGATTTTAACATTGATTTGCAAACATCTGTCTTTATATTCACGCAATACCGTCAATGAGAAGGTATGACAACTGTCCATTTTAAAACTGAGGTATATTGTAACTTTTAAAATGTTACATCCATAGTTGGCATTGCTGCAATGTTTTGGATTTTTGTGGCAGTAGTATTTAAGTTAAACTAAACTGAACTGAATAACTCAACCAATTACATTAAATTATACTCCATTTTTTGTGTTATTCCTGAATCAATTCTGCTGCTCCGCATCTGCTACCTCTGTCCTTTCTCAGGGATTCTCAAAAGAATCATTCTTCAATTGATAACAGCATACAGGCCATTTGCAGACTTGGCATTCATTAAGATTTGAAGATAACATTTAGTGAGAAAAGATTCACCAAGCGGGGATGTGTGCTCCACCCTTTCCTGCAGTAAAAAGGGAAATAAACAGGCACACTGTTACTGCAGAGTGATAAAAATCTCCCCAGGCTCAATTTCAGCTGCCATTCAAGGCCGTGAAACTAGTCCTCATTTGGCTTTTCACTACATCATCTTATTACAGCTAGGGCTGCAACTAACATATTTTGATAATCGACTAATCTAACGATTATTAGAACGATTATTCGATATCAATAATTCCCTTGTACTTTGTGGTCTACACCATCTGAAGCTGTTTGGAATTTTGGAATGCATCTGGACTGTGAGCTGCTTTCTTCCTCTCCTCAATCTGACGCGAGCTAAAGTGCTCCTCTCACACACCATCATTAGAGTTTAATGTGATCACATGTAGGGTTGCAGCGGTATACCGGTTTCACGGTATACCACGGTTTGAAAATGGACTGTTATCATACCATGTACATTTGCTTATCTACGGTATTGAGAAAAAAATGCAACTGGACGGAGAATCTCACACGCGCATCTCCTTTCCTTCTCGACTATCTGTCAGACTCATCAACTTGCGTCACACACACAAACATGCAGCGGAGAAAATGTCAGAGAGAAGTGAGTCGAGGGGGTCTGACATGAGTGTGTGCGTGAGAGAGAGTTAAAGCAGTGTTTCTCAACTGGTCTATTTGGACTGTCGCAGACAGCAGGGAAAGAACAATGCCATGGTTCTCCCATTGAAGATATTTCAGCTGCCGCCCAAGTGATCGACTATTTAGGACTGCCGAGGCAGATTTAACAATAATCTCGCAAACAGCTAAAGACTTCCCATCTGCACTTTCGCACGAGTGTAATGATCTCGCGATCATGATCTGCTCTTCTCTCTGGCGCGCGCGTGCAACAACTGGGCTTCCCTCGATTTTGTGGAGCGCAGACATCAAAACTGATGTGACCAATTTAAATTCTAGTGAGACTTTTCTAGTTTAAAGTGTTACGGAGATTGTCAAATTGAACCTCTCAAAGAGTAGAAGCCCTGACATGCCAAACAGCACTGAGGAGGAAAAGAGCAACTGTGCACTGCGCCAAAATAAATGAATAAATAAATTACACATCTTCACCTTTACAAATTTGTTTCATGATTTTACATAAGTAAAAGTAACTGTTATATTTTGACAAAATGTGATTATTTCATATGAAATAATCTAAAGGTAGAATCTATTAGACCTATCTAATAAATCTATTAGATTTTATATCAACTGTGGCAGCTGTACTTAACATTTCAAGATGTGTTTCAGCTAGTAATTATTTTTCATAAATACTGTAATTTATTATTATTATTATTACTATTAAGACTAGCACACTGACATAACCATGATAATGAGGAGCCTTTCCTCCTGTGTAATATGTGTATAAATATGTAATATTAGGTAACAAACGGGATATTAATGGGCTCATATAAGTAAATATGTTCTTCAATTTTTAAAGGGGGGAGAGAAAACTTCCTGCAGATTTTGACATCAACAACAAAAATAATGTCACTTGATGCTTGTCCTTGTACTGGAAAACCATGCACAAAAATATGCAACATAAAAGGAAATGCAACCCAAGATACATTAAATACAGGTTATGTTTAATCTATGGCAGGTCGACACTTGATTTCCAGTGTAAAATCTGTCCTGAAGCCAAACCAGTTGAGAACCAGTGAGATAAAGGTACAGACAAGAGCAGTATATGTTAACTGTTAATAATCATAGCACATTACTTCAAAATCTCACACAGCTGATGTTATTTTTCATTTAGTAGTTCATTTAACATGTAAACTAACATGTTATAGTTACATGCTATTTTTATCATGTTTATAATGCGGTTTATTATAATTCTGTTAATTTTCTTATTTATTCTATTTATTTTATTTTCACTTTTTTTTTACACTTCAATAAAATAAAAGGTTTCAAGTTTCATTTATAATAAAATGTTTTCTCAAGAATAAAAAAAAAAACCCTTCTGTTTTCACTGATAATACTAATTGTGTAATACCGTATACCGTGAAACCGTGATATTTTCTGAGACGGTTATACCGTGAAAATCTCATACCATTGCAACCCTAATCACATGCTACGTTAAATGAGATCAAGCAACTATTCGACAACGAAAATTTGGTCGACAATTTTTTTTATTGTTGATGTTGTCGATATCGTCGACTAATCATTTCAACCCTATTTACAGCCAAGGTGGATTACACAACAGAATACGACTGAACAACCTCTATGAAGGTACATACCAAGAGACCGTAGAACATAGGGATGCTAGGGACATGTCCCTACCAATATTCTGCAACTATTGAATTGTCCCTAGTAATCATTTTTATAAAACAATTAAAATAAATAACCACTGTTGTCCGTCGGTGTCTTGTGGTTTTAATTTATTTTATTTAACCAGGAAAATTCTCACTGGGATTAAGAATCTCTTACAAGAACGTCCTGGCCCAGACAGACAGCATCAGAATTTGTGTTTATCGCTAATAGGAATGGCTTTGCCGTTTCTTGCTAATGTGCAAGAGGCTGTAGCTATATCCGGTTGTACAAAGCGCCAAATCTTTGTCAACTAGATAAGCAACATGCAGGCTACAGGTAAGGGAGGAACACATCATCCTTATACCAACAGTTCTGTGCATGAAAATACGGGGACAAATCGCATCTCATATTGATTCAGGGACAGTGCATTTTTTTTCAACCACAGGATGAGTGGCAAGCCTAAACATTAGTTTGTGTGTGCATGCATGCTGCAGTTAGGCTAATGTGGTGATAATCTGATTCAAGATGGCAGCAAAAAGAAAGGTGAACATTAGCAGCTACTTTTCAAACAGTCAAAGTGTAAGTCAATTAAAATACTTTCTTAGTTGCTAATGTGTAGAGTCAACAATAATGGTAATAATAATACTTTACTAAGCCATAAATGTTTTTCCTCACTGTTTATATGGCATGCATCAATGTGTTATTTTGTCAGGTCAGGTGACAGAAGTAATCCTGCCAGGTAGTAGCTCAGACAGAGCAGGAAGAGAGGCAGATGGAGAGACAGATGGAGAGACAGGGACAGAGGTGAGGCCTATAGGCTTGTAACAACATGATTATAAGAGTATATGAAGATATTTGTTTGATCAGAACAACAATGACACAAGTGAGACTGAATGATGTTGCTGTGTGCCATGTCCACCAGGAAAAACTGGACAATATTGATGTGAAACAAATCAACAGATCACTGGTTTCAAAAGGTAGGAGTACTTAAAATGTGTCCTTCAAGGTTACATTCAGCTGACAAAATTGAGTAAAGAATTTCTTGTGTTCTGTGATTACGGTACTTGGTTATTGATTATGTGGACTACAATACCAGGTTATGCCTGCAACAGCTCTCCATACATTAGGTATATGTACTCTGATGCTGATGTATGAAAGATGTTGACGATTGCACTATGGACAGATAAAAGTTAAAGTTAAGTCTCTGTTAAACTGCCTCCTTGGTCGTCATTAGTTAACTAAATACATTATAACTTAAAACATTATAGAATTAATAAATTAAAATATTCTTGTAGTCAATACATACTAAATACTAAATACTAAAACCTTAATGTCAATCCCTAATTAATGTTTTTTTCAGTTATGAATGTATGCTTGTTTAGATATTGAATCATGAATTATAGATATATCATGAATTACAGAAAGCTAAATTGTAATGTTGTTGGTTTACAAAATAAAAATTGTGTAACTATTGTCTCAGGAAAATATTGACATAAAAACTCCCTTTATGAGTGTGTTGGCGACCATACCTATAAATAAAGGCTTTAGATGACATGAAATTGTGGTTAAAAGTCTATCACAAACACAAAAATCCTCAGCTTCCAGGGGGGCTCTGCGGACTGCATTTACTTTCCCACCAATGTCAAAATCAAACCTACGCCCTTGCTGCATACACAATTTTTAGCAGCCAACTAGTTACATTACAAATACAATATAGCAATGTAAACTCACTTGAAAACAAAATCATACTGAGGCTTAAGCAAATCAGAGCACACAAGACTAGTCTTATGTTGGCATGATATTACTTTCTCCTCTGATTCAGCTTAGGCCACACAGGGCTGTAACATGACTCTACTACTCCTCCCCCCTTTCCGAAAAGAGGCACTCCTGGGCTAGAAGAGGGCCCACAGGCTTCAAAAATAAAGAGAGTCATGCACAGAGGGAGCAGGCCACCATTTCTCCTTTAAATACCGCCATATAAAAAGAGAAAGCCTGGCTCTTAGGGAGAAAATTGGATTTGGTTCTCTCTTCCCCTCCCACTCTTGGTCTTCTATTTTAGTTGCAAGCAGAGCACAGGACTTTTTCTAGCCCATGGCAGCCAGAGCAACTCAAATCACTGAAGGATCCATTTGCTGCAAGATAGAGGTGGGAGGGGTGGTGGTGAGGTTGTCTTTGTCGTCGAGCCCACATCTTACACTTACAAACATGCAAGTAGTGTGAAAAAACATGATGGAAAGAGCAAGAAATGGAGTTGTG
Organism: Moxostoma hubbsi; assembly: GCA_032164185.1. Lineage (NCBI taxonomy): Eukaryota > Metazoa > Chordata > Actinopteri > Cypriniformes > Catostomidae > Moxostoma > Moxostoma hubbsi. The sequence goes on along the minus strand of JAVLUX010000035.1, from coordinate 16,884,829 downwards.
CAACAAAGGGCAACAAAGAGTTGTGAGAAAAAACAGGCAGACTTGTATGGGACAAATCTATCTGACACAGATTGTGAAGGTGAATTCCTGTGTCAAGGGCAAGGCTGACCTTATAAACATGCTTCAGGGCAAACAGTCCTGATTACATTTCTGTGTTTAAACAATCTAGGCTATGCACTGGATGATCACATGCATTGAATTAATGTAATTACACAACAAAGAAAAGAGTTGTCCGTGTGACTTGTGACTAACCTTTTCAAAAAAACAGTTTTGTATGAATTATTATTGTCATTGTTGATTTCTTTACCATTACTGTTATTATTATCATTGCATTTTGTGTGCATGTGTCTCTATTTACTAGTTTATGGATGTGAGTGTTGTGCATGCACAAATTGCGCCTGTTGGAAGAAGCAATATTGCAACATATAATAAAAATTTGGTCAAAAAAATAGAGAAAACAAAAAGAACAGCCATCGATTAGGATTAATATTAGTCCCTGAAGCAAAACTCTGTCTACTGAACCAATTCCAAAAACAATCTGACAAAAATACCTATATTCAAACAACAATGGGATGACAAAAAAAAACTATATTAAACAGTCATATCTGAAAAGGGTATAGTGAATTAGAGTACAAACAAACTAGTTTATGCAGATTTAGCTACTTTTATCTATGAACAATATGTAATTCTTACAATAATTGTCTTGAAGATTTCACACAGTGGTTGGAATGGTGAGTGCATTTACATGCACATTACAGTTTGATTTTGGTCAGACTAAAGCAATATATACATATTTTTAAAATGTCATGTAAATGCTTTAGTCTGACTGAAATCATACCAGTCCAGATTTTTCAAAATCGAACTAACAAACCTAGATGATGCGATTGTATCATGTATACACATTATTGGACCACAACTGACCGTGGCGTTATGCTCATACAAGGGATAGCAAAACCAGCAACAACACAAATATATCATGGCGAATGCTTGAAATGTACATTTTTGGAGGGATCAGCAGTCTGTAAGCCATTCACACCTGTAACATATTGAAGTGCATCTAATTATTATTATTTTGTCTGTATTCGCTCCATTGACTAATGCCATAGTAACACCCAACACCCATCTTTGCAGAAGCATCAAATGTCTTTATTTAAAAGCTTTCATGGTATTATGTGGACATTTTTACATATTCCATCATAAAATATCATAAAAGAGTGTAACAGATGCAAACTATAGCCAGGGTTAGCATGCTATGTAAGGGTGTAATGGATCACTAATCTCACGATTTGGTTCAGCTCACGATAAAGAACTCACGGTTCGTTTCGTTTCATGAAGTTAAGATTGAACAGTTTTTTTATTTTTTATTATAACTTTAAAAAGATATGCAAAACAGTTCCTTTCCTTTACAATTTAGCTAAAATTACTGTTCTTAAAAGTGCTAAATGATTCATCAGAGTTGTACTGGGACTAAAAATCAGCCCAAAACAGGGCAATTGGGACACCAAATAAAAATATTACCTAATAATTGTGCTTACTGAAAATACAGAATAATGTTAGATACGCAAGTTGCTTGCACACTGTCACTGATTACATACAATTACAATATTTTAAATGTTATTTTTCTAAAATTATATATTCTCTGATTAATAATAAATATTATTTTCAAAAATACATATTTAATGGAAGTGCATGCTTATCCAGTTAAATAATAATAATGTACTGATTAAATCTAATCAGATATGACATTTGGATTATATTCCCCCATTGCATTATTATACATAATATTCAGCATTATATGTAGTAGATTAATATTGCAATAATATTATAAACATCCATAAACTTGAATTTTCTCTCGCGCAGTCAAAGCAGATCACTCTTGCACTTCAAACGGATATTCGATCCTTCGTGCTGAAGAGGCGCATCTCTCTCCCACTGCTGGACTGGTTTCACTATAAGTATTCACAGTTTCAGCTGAACTCATCCTATAGCACCTGTGGCTGTTAGAGTGAAATTGTATTTTAGAGCTCCTTTTGCAATAAAGCGACTTCCATTTGAATGCACATGTTACATATGCTCAGGATAGAAGATAGTGTTTTGGATAGAACAGACACTAAATTTGTTTTACGTGCCACGATAAGCCATTACACCTCTAATGCGATGCGATGTATACTTTCAAAAAACATTGAGTGGTTATAACAGCTTCTTTTACTTTCATTTAATTTACATATTTAGCAGACGCTTTTATCCAAAGCCACTTACAAAAGAGCAAAACATAAGCTAATCATCTTAAGGAGACAGTGGTACAAAAAGTGGCATATTACAAAGTGTCACTAGCATCAGAATAGTATTCAAAACAGATTAAAAAGCAACAAGAGTTTTATTTTATTTTTTGTGACTGGTTAAGTGCTCATGGAAAAGATGTGTTTTAAGTCGTTTAAGAGAGTGATTCAGCTTCACGGATGGAGTTGGGAAGGTCAGTCCACCAACATGGTATGATGAAACTGAACGTCCGGGGAAAGTGTTTTGGTGCCTCTTTGTGTTGGTACGACAACGCAATGTTCCTTAGCCGACCACAGGCTTCTAGTGAGCATGTAGTTCTGCAGGTCATTCAGATAGGGGTGCAGATAAGTCTGGTTCCAGAAGTAAAAATCCCTTTAATTTTTCCATTGACAAACTGATTTTCAATGATAACTTAACCTTTAAAAGGCAGACCTACCGTTAGCTCAGATGTTGTTAATCGATAGTATTTGTTGCTATTGGTCTGTGTTATTTCAGCTTCATTGTTTAAAAATCATGTTTGATAGCATAATTCATGGTAAACAACTGAATTATCCATAGTCCAGCAGAGAAAGCTTCACCAATCAGAGAACCGCAGCCAACTAAGACAGCAAAACGTGCCTTGGAATGAGCGCCCACTCCCATGACTGTGAATGATGTAATCGAGTCTGTCTCTTATCTTCACCCTTTAAATACTTATAATCAACAAATAAATAACCAAAAATCAATAGTTTTAAACAATTACACAAAGTGATTCACCTTGGAGCTGGTTGGTTTGGTTCATGGCTTACAACTCTTTTATGAAGGATTTTAAGACAAGTCTATAGGAATATAAATGGGAAAAAAACGTACGGAACCCTGACAGCTGAAAAAGTGGGCGGGCACTGTTGCGCTCTATTGTATGGCTTCAAGAGACTGAATATAATGCATGAGTCATATGAGCTACTTTAATGTTGCCTTTATGCTTCTTTAATGTCATATTCGTGCTTGACAGTAATGGCTATGACACACAATAACACAAATTATCTGAGCACTGGAAAACGCTTGTAATTAATGTGCTAATAACCAAGAGAGTGATCACTTCACTTCTGTGGATTTGAACTTTAATGTGCAACATAAACAATTCTTTTCTCCCCATGTGAGTGTTTCTGTTACTGTATTTTAAAGTAACAGTTTCTGTTCAAATTTGAGGCCAAGATTTTCTGCCTTCTCTTCACTTTCAACTGAAATTTCACTGCATACCTAATGAAGACTGAAGCTTGACAGCGTAAAACCCAATTTTATAACAGCCCATATAAACATACTCAATGTTACCAATGAAAACCAATGAGGTGGTTTGACCATTGCATGCAGCAGGAATTCCACAGTCCAATACAGGCATGCATAGAGACACCCCATTAAGAAAAATATATTTTCAGCCGAGCTTTGCCCTCAATTAAACGTCATTCAAACTTGCGAACACATTATCTCAAACCGTTAACAATACTATCTTTTCTTCCAACACAATCTATTCTCAACAATCAACTAGGAGTTTCTGGAAAAGGCCTCTAGACATTAAGAAGCTGAAAGTACCCTGTGTTTACTTGAGACCGTTCGTATTAATGACACTGAGAGTGGGAAAATAAACTCAAGGCATCAGGTCTTTTTTTGTTTCCGAACACTGCCCCTACTGAAAAAGAGAGGGCTTTTCAGAAGTGCCAGGAAGAAAGCACAGCCCTCTCTTGGGTTTTCTGTTTTTCGTTTGGAGCTTTCTTCTCATCTTCCCTTCTCAGATCTGAAAGGCCAATGCCACTGTAAATTAAGATATATGGATAGAGCTGTCTCTCTCCTCATAAGAGATTTATCCTTGTCTCCATGTTTAATGGCCCCTGGGACTAATCAGGAGTCTGTTCATTCTCTCTGGGTGTTGGGGAGGGTCAGCAGGACCAAAAAAGATGTACTCCCACTTCATCCAAAACATCTCTCAAAAACAACTTGTAAGAAATATTAGCCGTGTGAAAGAGCGAGACATAAACATCATAGATCAAAAGGTCATGGATCACTCATGGCAAAAATATGATGTAACTTCAAAAGGGGTAGCTGTTTGAATTGTGGTAAAAAAAAAATTAAAAAAAAGAATAATAAAAAAACATTTTTTTTTAAAATCCAAGTAGACTCATATTTGGATTTTTTTTTTTTAAACTCATCACATTTAGTATGAAGGTGTTTGAAAATCGGTTGCCATTTTGAAATATTTATACTATATAATGATAATTATGTCTAATTGTTTTGTAAAATAAATTATCCAGGAGTAACAAAATTATGCTAAAACAATTACACAGAAAATTAGTGTTGGACAAATAAAACTACTATGGCATAATTGTAACAAATGTGTCAATTACTGACAAATATATATATATATATATATATATATATATATATATATATATATATATATATATATATATATATATATATATAAAATTACACTTACAGCCTTTAAGTAAACAACTCAACACTCACTCAAAGAAATCGACGCGTAATCTGATAATTACAATGGCCAAACTCAATATTAATGCCAAGACAACACACCAGTCTAATCAAAGACTTGATGAACTGTTTGAATTCAACTACTAATAAAAGTGAGCCAAAGCTACACAACACAACCAGGTAGTCAACATGATTTTACACGTTGCCTGTAAGGACGTGACAAGAGTATATTAACACAGATGTAACCAAATCAAACCTTCACAGACATACAATAAACAACATAGGCCAATATATAATACGGTACTATCACATGGCACAGCTTTAAAGGCTGGAACATTCAAAAACAGCAGACATGGCTGATATCGTCAGAGGAGGAACTGCATGGCCCAATGTTACTGGTGCTAGCTGTTTATTAGTCTTCTGTGCACGCAAAATTACATGAAAGTATGCATTTCCAACCTGTTGTAGATTAGGAATTCGCTGTATAATTTCAAATCATTGCATGTTTAATGCGCCCATTTGTTGCAAAACCAAACCACTGTAAGACAAACAAACTTTCCTCACCTCTACTACAAGAAAGAAAATCCTCAAGCAAATATCCGGAATTCCCACTTACCTATAGATGAAGCGCCCAGTATATCAACTAAAGATCCTTGAAATTCGGACTGACTTGTTTGACTCGTGACGAATGTTCGCTCTAAAGCGTAGAGTACAGACACATTGTCTGTCGGGGTTTTAAATGATTTTATCCTACTTTCGTGGAGGTTTTTCTCCGGTTTTGAGGTCTCTTTCGTTCTTTTCTCTCTAGTTGTGTCTCTGCGTGAGGAAACATTCCTCCCGTGAGCGTAACGCGATCATCCCTGATTCAGTCCTCCAATCACGGCATCGCGCTGATTCACTTCTCCAATCACCGCTACGCGCTTAAACGCGAGCGTTCTATTCGCCGACTCGCGCGGTGAAAAACAAGCTACAGAGACGCACTGGAGAGGGTGAGGAAGAATGAATGGAGGGGGTCACCCAAAAATGAAAGCCGCTGGTGCCATCTGGTGTCCAACCGAAGATAGAAATTGTAATTTTTCACATTTAAAGGGATAGTTCACCCAAAAATGAAAATTCTCTCATCATTTCCTCACTAGCTTCAGCTGAACACAAACGAATATTTTTATGAGAATATCTCAGTTCTGCAGTTCCTCACAATGCAAGTCATATCGCTTCTTAAGATATGGATTTAACCACTGGAGTCTTTGATTTACTTTTATGCTGCCTTTATGTGCTTTTGGAGCTTCAAATTTCTGGCCACCATTCACTTGAATTGTATGGACCTACAGAGATGAGATATTCTTCTAAAAATCTTTGTTTGTGGTGTAGTGGCTAGAGCACAGGGCTGCTAATCATAACATTGCTGGTTTGAACCCCATGGCCACCACCATTGTGTCCTTGAGCAAGGCACTTAACTCCAGGTTGCTCTGGGGGGGATTGTCCCTGTAATAAGTGTAAGTTGCTGTAAGTCGATTTGAAATGTAAATGTGTTCTGCAAAAGAAAGAAAGTCAAACACATCTGGGATGGCATGAGGGTGTGTAAATGGGAAGAGAATTTTCATTTTGGGGTGAACTAAGTTTGGCGTAAAGACTAACCAACAAGCACTTAATAAATAATAAGAAGTAACTTGTATTAAAGATATACATTTTAAAGCTGAAAAATGTACACATAAACACATGGAATATGTATGAGCTTATACACTGTGCAGTGCAGATAATAGGTAATCAAAGGACCTTTCACACTCAATAAAAGTTCCATCTAAAGGTGACTTACAGAACTGTTTATTATTTCCAAACCACAAACTGTCATCACAGGTTTGGAAGAACTGGTGTGAAAATTGCCAGAATCTTGTGCATGTATGTGGTATTAATTTGGAGAAACTGGGCAAATTGAAGCAAAGCTAAATTGCAATAACTTTACATTTGGCAAAAATTTTGTTATAACTGATATCAGGTCTGCCATGTGACAGGCATGAAAACTGCCGCAACTACAAAATCCTCACTAAAACCACTTGCACTTATAGTGCAGGTTATATGGGCTACTTTATGGTACTTTTAAGGTGCTTTTTGGTCATTTTTATGAAGCTTGACCACCACGTTCCCCATTCACTTTCATTGTATGGGAAAGAGACCAGAACATTCAGCTAAATGTTTCTTTTAGTGCTCCACAGAAGAAATGACCTTATGACTAATGAATTTTACATTTTGGGTGACTTAAAGACTTATTATTTAGATTACAGTTCACTAGCATGACGAATAAAAGCTCACAACTGCACACAACTGACACTGACACTTTAGTTTTTTTGGTTAAAAGTAATAATGTTTTATTCACATTTCCAATAGTACATTTGGTTAGTATCTCAATGTGTGCTGTGGTGCATTGCAGTGGATGTGGTACATATATTTTATAATTCCTCTCAGGTTACATTTTTTTTACATCAGCAATTAATTCAAGCAATTCAATATTCAGCATTAATTTAGAATAAACAGAGCAGCCAAAAGAGAGACATAGAATGAAAAAGAAAATGACAACTCAGCACTATGAACTATTTTCAGTGGCTGAAAGTTACATGAAGCAGACATATGAACATCATACACAGGAGATGTTTGTGTGTTCACTTACAAGCTAGTTTATATCTCTAACTCACATTCCAGTCACTAAAATTCTGCCTATTGCAACCTTCCCCTTTCCTTGTTGATTTCTGCCTCAATAATCTCTGTATAGCAACATCTGTTGGCATTCACCCCTGGATGTTAAGGATCTGTGCAGACAGGCCATGGTGCCTGTTTTTCAGTTTGACAAATCGTGGGCCTTTTACCTCTGATTCAAACTTCTCCCTGTATAAGACAGGAGTGGAAGAAAGAAAGACAATTTAAATGAAAATGCTTAATGAAAATATGCACAATAATTCTAATTTATCAGCAGGCCTTTATGTGGTCCAGCCTTACAAATTAAAAGGACTAGTTCACAAAAAAATTTAAATTTCCACAACATTTACTCGCCCTCATGCCATTCCAGATATGTGTGACTTTTTGTACCTCTGCAGAACTCAAACAAAGAATATTAGAAGAATATTTCTGCTCTATTGATCCTTACAATGCAAGTGAATGGTGACCAGAAATCTGAAGGTCCAAAAATCACATAAAGGCCACACAAAATCAATCTATAAGACATTGGTTAAATTCATACATTCAGAAGCTATATGATAAGTTTGGATGCTTAGTGTGGATATTATAAGTGTGGATATTATAGTAATTTATTTACCATAGATCTCCACTTTCACTTTCAAAATGTGAAAGTGGAGATTTATAGTAAAACATTTTAATGGATTTAACCACTGTAGTAGTATGGATTACTTTGGCCTTTATGTGGTTTTTGAAACTTCAAAGGTTTAGTCACCATTCACTTGCATTGTATAGACCCACAGAGCCGAGATATGCTTCTAAAGATCTTAATTTGTATTCTGCTGGAGAATAACAATGTCAAACAATTATCCCTTTAAAGGAAGGTTTTTCACCCAAAACGGAAAACTATTTCATCATTTAATCACCCTCATGTCGTTTAAACCAATTTGACTGTCCTTATATTGAAACGCAAAGGAGCTATTTGGAATAATGTCCAAGCAGCTTTTTTCCATACAATGAATGGCAAATGGCTGCCCTGTTCCTCATCCATTTTCGTTGTATAGAAAATGTAAGCCTGGACTTTCTACTAGATAAATCCCTTTTTGTTCCATGAAAGAAAGTTATACAGCTTTGAAACAACATGATTAAATGATGCCAGATTTTAATTTTTTTGGGTGAAATATCCCTTTAAGGTCTGACCTGGCTACACGGCAACAGCGTCAATAAAAAAAAAAACCCAAAGTGGATTACCTTGATTTTCTAAGAGCCTCCTCATCTGGATCTTGCACTGTAACATAAGGAAAGATACATGAGTCTCTCTTTACTTGCAACGGAGTCTACAAAATTAAGTTCAGAGTGATTTTTATTACACAAGCTCTGCATTTGAGTTACATGATCTTATGCCAGTGTCTTATAAATTTCAGTGCTGTTATAAAGAATGTCTGAACTCACAATATTCTGTTCCTGTGATATGTGCAAGGATGCGAAAGGACTTGGACTGCAGGTTGGCAGCACGACGGGCCCATTCAGACATCTCAGCCTCCTTCTCATCAGGTTTGATCACAGCCTGGTAAACTGGAGAAGCACTGTCCACAAGAGGGTCTTTAATAGGAAGTGACCTAATCCCCAAAAGAGAGAGTGTGTGTGTGTGTGAGAAAGAGAGAGAGAGTGAGTGAGAGAGTGAGTGAGTGAGTGAGTGAGTGTGAGAGAGAGAGAGAGAGAGAGAGAGAGAAAACAAGATTAGCCTTTCTTCTGTGTGTTTTTATTTTTTATTTATGTTTTTGGGCACATTGGTAATGATTACGAAAATCAATGTTTACAGCTGTCAACCAATGCTGGATTCATTAGTACAGTTGACAGTATTTGTTGAATTTATATTTGAATGAATACACAATGCATCTCATAATGTAAATGCTACTTATGTATTTATCCTCTCTCTGAGATTTGTGTTGTTTTAAAAGGATAGTTCACCCAAAAATAATTTACTAACCCTCATACTACCCCATACGTGCATTACTTTTTTTCTTCTGTACAAAAACAAAGATTTTTAGAAGAATGTCTCAGCTCTGTAGATTCACACAGTGCAAGAAAGACTCCAGTGGTTAAATTCATGTTTTCTAAAGTGATATGAAGCACTCCTTTTCTATATAAATCTCCACTTTCTTCTTCTTTTCTTTCTTTTTTTTTTTGCTGATTCAAACTCGTGAATATACTGGGCAGGGAAGAGCATTTATAGTAAAAAATGACTTAAATATTGATCTGTTTCTCACCCACACCTATCATATTGATTTAGAAGACATTAATTTAACCAATGAGTCTTATGGATTACATTTATGCTGCCTTTATGTGATTTCTGGAGCTTGAAAGGTCTGGTCACAATTCACTTGCATTGTATGGACCTACAGAACTGAGATATTCTTCTAATAATATTCATTTGTGTCCTGTAGAATAAAGAAAGTCATACACAATCTGGGATAGCATAAGAGTAAATGATGAGATATTTTGAATTTGTGGGTGAACTATAACTAAATTATAATTACGTCTGAGTTTAAGACCTATCTGGCTGAGATGGATCTGAATAGACTGTGGCTACTTACGCCAAGGGAGATCCAGCGGAGTCTTCTCCACTATCAATCACACGACGATCCAGAATGGGAGGAGGCAAGACAGAGTCATGTCACATTGAGGGAGGGGACAATCAGCAAGGGGTGGGGCAAGGATGAGTGATGAGGTATAGTTGATTGGTGGGGTGATTGGACGGTTGTGGATGGAGTGACAATTGCCAGCAGAAGAGGGAGGAAAAGCACAGATGAATTTGCTACACATATCATTGTGGAAGTCTGAAATTGGCCTGAAATTAGATGACTGCCTTATTAGCTCTAGCTGCTATGAACATCCCAGTCTGGAGGGAGTTTTACAAATGTTAATCAAAAGATTAAAGACCCTATAAAATCAAAATTAATGTTTTGTGGCATTTAGTCTATGTGTGTTGGCCATCCATATGCTAATGTTCTCCAGAACATGAACAAAGATCACTTTTAGTAAATGTACAGTCTCAGCACTAATCAGATTTGTGTCCAATCAAATGCTTTCTAGAATGAGAATGTTGCTTCCCCAATACCACCTTTAACCAACTAGTGGGTAGCAAATCATGATTAATGGCTGTGATGTAACTTAAAGGTGTAATTTTTGTCCTCATTAAAAAAGTTAAACCGTCCAGTTATTTGACACTTTCACTCATTGAATAAAGTAATCATGGCTGACTGTGAATCTACATTTCTACAATGGCATCTGAAACTGAAAACTACTGATTTTAAATGATGCTGCATCGAAGCCGCGAGGTCTTGTAAGACAAAATTGCAATTTAAGTCTATTGACATTTTTTTAAGGGACATCACATTTATATGCACTCATCAATCAATTTCATGATCTTTAAATTGTAAATATGACAAATGGAAAATGATGACCTCTAGTGCACAAAAATTAATAAAAGGTGCAAATAATTTTTTGCTTCTTGTAATATCCTTGATTTTTGTTATCTGAGAACATCTGAAAAGTTTAAGACTGATATTTGATATGCTCACTTATTTTAATGGAGGTCACAATTTGTTGCTACTGTACAATTATGTGCTGCTGGTTTGAAGTATTGGCTTATGGTTTAAATTACGACATATCAAAGCTGTGGTGAAAATTGTACCTCATTTCGTTTCCTCTGGCTTGGGACTGACCAGCAATGGCATCCATAATGGCATCCTGAGAGTACATACTAATAGGAGTGTTGTACTGGGCATGGATGATAGTAGCCTTTCCACCAGGGCCCTTCACCTCGATGGGCTTGTGAGTGGACAAAGCTGAGTCCTTCAGTGCGATGGGATTGAAGCTGGGAACGTACTCTTGGCTTTCAGAGTTCAGGTGAGTGTGACAAGTGTGGGAGGGTGAAAACACAGAGAATGTAAATTATTATAAACTATAAAATATAAACTTACCTCATGCATCAGTTAAACAGCACTAAGTTTGGAAGTTTCTACACAGTATCATGTAAGTATATTTCAGTTTGCATTACTTAGTTTAAGTGGAATGATTCTTAAAGTGAATTTACCCCAGCCAATGCTTTACAATACAATACGCTTATAAGCTTATGCATTATGATGGCCATGACTTTGTCTCTAGACATACTAATAAAATCCAATATCTGAAAGCTCAAAGTTACCATGCCATGTACAACCAGTTCATCTGTATGCACTCTTTTTTTAGAGCTCTCAACCCTAACTGTGAACAATGCACATTGTATGCAATAGTTCCCTCCATAATACTCAAAAACCATGCAAAGATGCAGTGAACAGAAATAAAACCATAACAAAAGTCAAATGACTGTTTTATCCCATTTGAATAGTTCACTCAAATATATTTTGAACATTCAAGAGCACAAAATGTAAGCATGCAAAACATGACCATAGTACTGCATGTGGCCATGCTCCAGAGCACACACATTCACACTCAACTCTAGATATTTTAAATTCAAAAACTGTTACTGACGTGGCAGCTGTGTTGGCAATGACCTGCGACAACATAGGAAAAAAAGAGACAAAAGGGCTAATGTAAGCCTTTATTTGGCAGTGTGTTAAATTAAACAAATGCTAATGGATTCATATCCATTTACATTAGCAGGGAAAAACTGACTGGAAGGTTTACCTTATGCAACCTGCTTTATTTTGCCATAAGGAATTTCGAGAAACACCTCAGTAATTTTGATGGGGAAAAAAAGTTTAAACCAGACTCTCTCTTAGCAGGAAACAGTTCAAATAAATTCAGATTTCCATTAATCTGTCATGTCATACCTTAGATGATGGCAATTTCTGGTTATATTTCTCATAAGTATAACATTCTGGTTTGTTCCCAGAACAGAGTGATTGACTGGAACAGGAGTTTGGCTACACATGGACACCCAGAGAACACTGTAAGGACAATGAGTAAAGAGAGCTAACAATCTTGAACCTCCTATTCAGCGAAATGACCAAACACTCACTACTGCCAGCTGCATTATACAACAAGAATCAAACACCAAGGTTCAGAAATAATCTGAATTGCCTTTCTGGCAAAGTTCTGGGTATAAATTATTGGACTACTTGTACATAGCCAAACAAAAATGAAAAGTCAATGGATGCATGTGCTCTGCTCAGCTGTGCACGTGATGTTGCCAAGTGGGAATCCTGTTCATGACAGCTGCAAATAGAGGATGGAATATGTGATGGCATCATTGTGGCAGAACTTAATTTGGGATATATTTTAACTGGAGCTGTGACATTCAGGACTGTTAAATGAGCCAACAAGCAAACATTTGCAACCATGTTCAATTACAGCTGAAGTGCCATGCTTGGTGCATGTGGGAATGTGTTGTTATGTCTTTGGACAGACAGAGCAGATACATTGTTGTGACTGTGCTATGCTGAAAGCAATTAGACTATATTATGTAAGAGTAATATAGGCTTCTTCTTCTTCTGAAGTGAAAGCACTATTTATTATGAATTGCCTTTATCTATTAGCCATTTTAAGTATAGTTTAAATATATGTCAATCTTCATCTAATGACAAGAGATGTAGCCCTGACAGTACCGAAATAACTGTACTATGTTGTCATGTGGAAACAGCTTACATTTATAGATACAGATAACACTCGACCAGGCCCTGCTCGTATTGCAGGCAGGGGGGTAAGGTATGCCCAACAGACCACTGGTGCCCCTGCTGCCAAGCACATTCCCAGCTGAACCATTGCATGTAAGAACGCACGTGAGTGTGGAATGTTCAGAGGTAATGACGGAGTGTTCTGAGTATTCGTTGCCATATTGGTACTGCAGGGATACTGGTGAGGCTTGCCAATGCCTTCCTGATCCCTGTAAGTGACAAGTTAGCACTAGCAACTAGCTTGTTAAATCAGATACATGGGTTAATTCTAATCATGTTATGTACTCCAGGAATGGGATGCCATTTAGACTTAAAGCTTCTGTTGAAAACAGGGCAATGGGAGCATTATACCGCCCTCTTTGATTTGGGATGGTTTTTGCCCCTTGGCCAAATGAGAAATGCATAGAAACAGGGCTTTTTGTAGAGGAATTCATTAAAGGTTGGGATATAGAAGCATTTTCTGGTTTCTTATTAGGTTTTGGAGGATCCACCTCAATGTTTGGAATGAGAGATTTTTTTGGCCAAAAGAACATCATATATTGTTTTTTCATCATCTTCTCCTTCCTCAGTGTCCATGGTTTCCTTGGTATAAAATAAACCATTAGATCATATTATCAAATAAACAATTAGCCAAACAGGCAAGGCATAGAAGAAAGGGATAAAGTGAATTACTTTTAGGCAAAGTCATGAAAAATGGATAAATGAGAACATCAGCAACAATGCAAATGAGAATTGGACCGGTAAAAAATCCCATGAGAAGCAGTTCATATGACGTCCTTATTGTTGTTTGGTCTACAAAAGCCTGTAGATGGAGTTATGTGTCAGCTTTAGAGAGAATGTTTGTTTTCACAGTCTCGCCACACTATTTCCTCTCACTATGATAAATGCTAAGGAACTCCCAAGGCAGTAAAGGATTATAAAGAATGGCTCACCTGCAGCCAAATATTGATGTTGAGTTTCCTTCAAAACATATGTCTTCTCTTTACAGAAGGTCAACATTTTAACCTCTGACTACAAATTCTTAATTTTGCACCACAGTCAGGAAATCAGACAATCAGTTTAACATGTATACTTGGCACAGGCAACATTTCAGTGGGATAGAATGTGACTTTACCTTCTGGTGAGGGATAACTGGCATAGGAGAGTCCATTCTTGGAGTGGCTGTGGGTACAGGAGCTGGACGTCTCGACCTGAGACCAGTATGGAATTCAAATCAAAAACACATCACACTTTTTATCTGTCATGAGTCAATTCTGTCTTGGTTATGTAGAAGATAACATTTTTGATTGTTAAGATAAGGGGGGGGGGGGGGGGGGGGGGGGGGTTACAGGTGTAGCACCTTCATTTTAATTATAGTGATTTAATGCACTATAAACAATATATAGCGTTAAACAAATTATACTTTAGAAGCATCTCAATGACTTAACTCAACTAACTTACAGGACACCAATTAATCAATTTGTAAATTACTAGGGTTGTAAAGTAAATTAGATTCATTGCTGATACTCCCTTAGTTTATCCATTTACCAACAAACAAAATTGAAAATTGTCAGAGGAAAGACGATGTAAGAATTCAGATTAGAGCAAAAAAAAGATAGAGATTGAGTGTTCAAGAGGTAATGGGTAGGCCTGTACACACATCAGTGTTGATGTTTACCTCTGCATGTTGAGGGTGAGTTTGGTGGTAGCTGACTTTATCTTGTTTTGGGCTTCCAGATGGGTCATACTCTCAGTGCTGACCCCATCGATTGCTGTAATGATGTCACCTTGACTGAGATTTCCACTTGCCTTGCTGCCTGGTGTGATCTGTGGACAGACACCAAACATTCTGTTAAATTGACCTTAACTGACCACAACACCACAGAATGATGTTTGTGCACAACATACTTGAAGACAAAGCCACTGTATTATTTGTCATGGTTGTAGGAACCATGCCATACAGCTCAATCTAATTTAAATGTTGACAATTACAATAAAATTTGCTTTGACACTATGTATGGTATACATGATTCTATGGTAAATTGGTCATGTTTAATTTATAACTTGTCACTCACAAGTGCAGTGGCTGATTCTGATCACATGTCATACATAAAAACATTTGGTGATTAATTCACCAATTAATTTTTTATTACATTTTTTTTCAATATGTGCCCAGAGAATCCATGCTGTCTAACCCTTATAATGAAATTAGGTCATTGCTGTAGAATGTTATGAAGTGTTATATGCTAAATCATTTTATACACCAGATAGTTCTGATCCTCTAATCTGATTGGACAAGTGGGATTCCAAGATTGCTAATATTTAATGAAATAGCAATGAGACACTTCACTGTTTGTATCACTCTCTTTGTCTTTTTATGCCATTCAATGGAGGCTGCCAGTCTGTGCTTCGCTTGCCGACACGCAACGGTTGATCTTGCTTTGGATTCGGAAAAATGGAAGTTACTTGATATAAACTTATTGATTATAGTACTATTGTATAAAAGCTATATCACACTTGCAATCATGCTGTTATATTAAATACTCAACCTACAGCCAAATCACAGATATGCCGGAGATATTAAGAATTTCCATCAAAACTACATTAAAGGAATAGTTCACCCAAAAAAGACAAATAACTCATCAAATAACTGATTTACTCATCTTTATGCCATCTTAAACTCATATGGATTCTTTTCTTCTGCGGAACACGAACATAGATATTTTGATTGCGATATTAGGTGTTTTTATCTTGTTTTTATTAAGTCAATGTGGTTGAACACATTCAAGCTACACAAAGGGTATAAAGGCAGTATTTAATCAATTTCTTCTGAAGTGATACATTTGATTTGGGGTGAGAAAAATACCAAATTGTAACTAATTGTTCACAATAAATCTTAACATCTGCAGTCTCCTTGGTGCGATCATGATTTGAAACTCAATTACATTTTCTTGTGCTTGACAAAAAGGTGAAAAAGAAGTTACATTTTGGTCTGCTTCTCACCCAAAACCAATCATATCGCTACAGAAGGATTAAACCACTCGAGTTGCATGGATTAACTTTATGCTGCATTTTTATCCTTTTTGGAGTTTAAAAGTATCAGACCACATTGACTTGCTTTGCATGGATATAAATACATCATATCGCCATCTAAAAAAATATTCATTTGTGTTCCACAGAAGAAAAAAGTTATACGAGTTTAAAATGGCATAAGGGTGAGTAAATTATGAGAAAATTATAATTTTTTGTAAAGTATTCCTTTAAGAGAGTTTGAAAAAGCTCTGAAACTAATGGAATAAGAATATGAATCCCATCTTTGCGTGTGGCTATACTTTCAGGCAGCTCATTCAATTGTTAAAAATAAAGTTTGTTGTTGACGCCCCCTGCCTCCCTTTATTTGACCCTGTATTCTGGGACCCTGCCTCCAACCCTTTTGTCCCACCTGCTTCTATTATTATTATTATTCATGCATATACTGTACACACTCCTGAGAAAACCTGTGCTAATGTAATGTTCCACTAGTAAATACTGTACCCACCAGCCAAACAATAACTTCTGGAGATGTTTCATTAATAGGAGAGCACATATGTACCATATGCAGCTGACATTTAATACTTTGGGAGGTTTATGTGTCCTGATTTTTCCTGCGGTGTGACATACGATACTCCAACTAAAACTATTTTTAACTACATTTAGCTAATTCTTTCATAAATATGAATGCAGTCTTATGATATTATTGAAAGACTAAATTGAATATTTGTACTTAAGTACTTAAAGATTATTAAAATGCTGAAAAACTCAAAAGTTCATAAAGATGTGTTTACAGCACTACTTAAAATCATAAGTAAATTCAATGATTAACTATAGAGAGTAAAATAATTTTTGCACTAATCTCCAAATCAGCAAGGACATTAGCAATATTACTATTGCATAAATATAAAAACACAGAAACCCAGAAAAAGATTTAATTTCACTTGGCATTCAAGCAGACTGCATTTTTACAACAACAACTTTATAAATTCAGTCACTGCTAGAACTTCCCTGACTTAACTGTGGAGATTATTTTTGTCACGAAACTAAATAGTCTTAATACATGAATTGCTGGCCAGGAGCCAGTCTTTAAGCTAAAGTACAGCTCTGTACATCATCATTATCCTCCTTCCTGGTACCATTCCTCCTCTCCCTATTCATGCTCCTTAAAGCCAACTGCTCTGTGACTGAAACGTCAATCATGGGCCAACATGCTGAATGACAGTAAGAGACTAATTTAATAGATGGACACACACAGTAGAGTGATTGAGAGTGTGAATATGCATTTTTGAGAGTCAATCAAGGATGTTTTGTATTCCTCCTAAATTATTTAAAAGCGCTGGTTTTGTGTTGACGATACAATGAATATAGTGGACAAAAGTGTCTGCCAAGTGCATGAATGTAAACAACATTACACTGCAATAAGGTTGAAAATCACTCACTTACAGGTCAGTTTTGTGTGCTAAAATGTAAATCTTGCTATTAAAGTTACAGTTAAATGCAGGTAGTGTATCTTGCATGTGAAAAAGTCTGTCAAGTTGTGGAGGAAACTGGTTCGACAAAAACATACTGTACATGCATTATAGAGCATGACCCTTCCCACCTTAATGACTTTATGTCAAATATGCCTCAGCTTCATGTAGCCTGACCTCTTACAACTCTAAAAAGCAAGGCCCAAAGACCTTAAGCAATTATATAGACTTATTATGCATTCTATATATTGCAAGAACTCTGGCAATACAGGCCTGTGGGGATACAATTTTAACATATAACAATGGCAATATAAGAAAATAGGATAAGAAAAATTTAGGTACATCACTAACCAGATAGCGTCTTAAGTATTCTTCTCTGGTGAAATTACTTAATCCAGAATATTACATATGAATCCAGACTTTTTATGGCTCTCTGTGAAGCCTTGATTAGAAAACAATATTGGCACTTTGGACTCCAATATCCTCCACTATATGATGATTGAAATTATCTCTGAGAGGACTATGTTGCCAGTGCTTTCTGCAATCTGTGGTGATGTTCCACAAAGAGCCACTGACAATATCTCCCAATTTTAAACCCATCAACAAGTTGACTTTGTGTGTGCTTTTATCATAATTTATTAAAGTTATTGCTCACTGTGATTGAAAGTCCAATTAAAATGGTCCAATATTATCGAGTCTAAAAATATGTTTATATTTTTTATTGTGGAAAAGTTTTAAAGGGAATGGACCAACAGCCCCAATAGTAGGCCTAGTTCTTTTTCTCGCTCTTTCTCGCTCGCTCTCTCTCTCTCTCTCTCTCTCTCTCTCTATTAAATTCAAGATGACCTCATGCTTTGTGAACATTGACCTCAAGAATTGTTCCCTACAAATCATTGTCGCTGTACTGTTCACATTTATGACCCTCAAAAGTCTTTCTGCTGGACTGACCTTTAGGTTAAAATCAGTGACCATAAGTCAGGCTTTGCAGGGGCCAAAAGTGGCTGTCAAGCCCTGGGATTGTCATAGCTATCATTAGTGACCACAAAGCTTTTTATATAGGTTAGAATAGGAGTCAAAACACAATTTTACAGTATCCTGAAGCACAATTCAGGATACTGTAAAAAGTGGTAACCTGCAAATGTTACCTTTAAAGGAATTTCAATACAAGTTAAGCTCAATCAGCAGCATTTGTGGCATAATATTGATTATCACAAAAAAATTTGACTTGTCCCTCATTTAAAAAGAAAAATCTAAATGGGAGTGAATGGGAACGATTTTTAAAGGTTTTAAAGGCAGAAATGTGAAGCGTAAGTACTGACATAATTGTTTCTGTTAAAAATTGTGTTTTATTTGAGCTGTACATTTTTTTAATTGTTGTTTACCAGGATTACAGGGTGTAAGGCATTATGTTGTAATGGAAACAAAGTTGTAAAATGTTATTATGATGGTTACACTTCATGCTACTATGTCCTTGTTACAGTGTAATTACATAAGTAAGTACTGAGTAATTAACAACATGTACTTACTATAGGGTTAGGGTTAGGGTAAGGGTTTGGTTTAGAATTAGATACTTGTATTTATGCATAATTTACTGTTATTACTATAGTCAATACATGTAATATTGTAACAAGGAAACTGAAAAATAAAGTGTTACTGATATGACTTAATACAGAAAAGGTTAATAAGCAATTGTATCACACTAGAATCACGTTAACACTCATATTGTTTACATATTGGCCACATTCACATTTTTTGAGAAAAATAGGGACAACTCTAAATTAATGTTTGTGTTAATCAACACTGTCACAAATTCTGTTGATTGAGCTTTAATCCTTTTGAACCTGTATATTCCTTTAAGGATGAATTACTTGATCTAACCTTATGTAGTCATGTTTATTTAGTTATGTTTAAATATTTGTGTGTGTGTGTGTGTGTGTGTGTGTGTGTGTGTGTGTGTATTAACTTAATAAAAGCAGTTACTTTTGATGATAACTTATGAAGACAGTTTTTGAGGGGTTACCTTACAAAACAGTTTTTACAATATGTTATGTAAATTAGTTATTATTACTATTACTTTTATTATTATTATTATTATTATTATTATTATTATTATTATTACTACTGTTACTATTTTGTATTTAAATTCTATTTTATTTAATTTCTATTGAGGTTATAGCGGTCTAAGATGGCCTATGGCACCTCTGGAATGTGTACCTTTTAAATACATTTTCAAAATGTACAAAAACATAATTAACTTTATTTATTTAGCTATCTCATATTGTTCTGTCACTCACTTGTATTTACTTTGTCATTTTGCCTTATTTGAGTCCAGGTCATCTCAATTAAAGTTGGATCATGGTTTGTTTGAAAAATGAAACCCAGCCATTGAGGAATCTCAATTTGTGAGGAGATATTTCAAAAGGATGCATCTCAGGTCTAAATGCATTTGTCAACAGCCACAGTAAATTACTCTCCTGTCTTGCCTGAGCTGACATGAGCTATTATTCGGCTCCTCTATTGACACTAATATCACAGATCCTGGAGAATTTTTCTCCCATAAGGGTTTACACCAGAGACAAAATATCAGATTGTCATTATTTACTGAATCAAAATATTAAATTAGAAAATCAACTCATTCTTTTGTCTTCAAAATAAGGCATTTACAGTACATTTATCACAATTTACACGTTTTCTAAACACGCAAGGGAGGACAGGGAGAAGATTAGCAAGTATTGCAAAAACAAAGAAAACACTGCAAGTAATTACTGGGCTTCTTTGTGGAAGTAAGCAGTTCCATGAGCTTTGGGGCCAGGATTAAAAGGATAGCTCACCCTAAAAAGAAAATGCGGTCATCATTTATTCACCCTCATGTTATTTCAAACCTGTATGAAAGAATTAGAAAAAGGTAATTGCTAGGCAGAATGTTTGCCTCAGTAACCATTCACTTTTATTTTAAGGAAGATGCAATGAAAGTGAAGATGAGTGAAGTGAGATTAACATCCTCCCTTACATCTTTTTTTCTTCTTCACAAAAATCATACAGGTTTGAAAGTACATGGTGGGTAAGCAATTGACTGAATTTTCAGTTTTGGGTGAACTTTCCCCTTTAAGAGCTGATGTAGATTATCTTTGCAGTGCTTTAGGAAAGCAGACTCTGTTTACAGTGCCAAAGCGCTTGCCACTGACTATACTGATTAGGGAAAAAATGGAAATCTAAATATGCAAGATATATATTTTCCTGGTATGGTGGTTGATTTCAATGATGTTCCTCACAGTAATTGCTTCCAGACAAGCAGCTAATATGAGGAGCCGGACCTCCCATGACCATGACAAACAGAAGTAATGACTCTTCCCTTTATTGAAGTGAAAGCCAATCAAAAATCTAGAAAGGGCTCAGTTGTGGAACAAACAAACTGGGCTGAACTCCCTGTGACTGATTATACAAGGCCAAATTTTTGCCTTTTCTATCAAGACAGGAATTCTTGAAAAATCGTGTATGTTTTGAAAATGCTATTAAAGGGATAATTCACCCAAAAATTAAAATGTTCTCATCATTTACTCACCCTCATGCCACCCGAGATGTGTATGACTTTCATTCTTGGCAAGACCTGGAGTCACCATTCATTTGTGAAAGTAGAGATTTAGAGTAAGAAAAGGACTTAAATATAGTTATTTTTCTCACCCACACCTATCATATCACTTCTAAAGATATGGATTTAACCACTGGAGTCAATGGATTACTTTTATGTTTCCTATATGTGTTGGAGCTACAAAGGTCTGACCACCATTCACTTGCATAGTATGGACCTACAGATCTGAGATACACTTGTCAAAATCTTTATTTGAGTACAGCTGAAGAAAGAAAGTCATACACATCTAGGATGGCATGAGGGTGAGTAAATGATGAGATAATTGTCTTTTTTGTGTGAACTATCCTTTTAAAATCCTAATGCGGTTTTGAGTAAAACATTTTGAGTGTCTTTCAACAAGACATGTCGTAAAATTATAACACATGCCTAGAATAAAGAACAATCAATTCAAAGTGAAAAAACAAAAGCTAAACATATTTACACTTAAATGCTTTCTCATGAGATGTTTAGCGCAAGTCTGCTTTTTATTCTTTACATACTATATAGATTAAATAAGTATCATTTAATTTTTCTCTCTGGGTAAATATAAGTTGTATATATACAGGCTTCTTACATTTCACTGGTAAGAGAATGTCTCCTTTGCCTTTGACAATAACCAATACAACAACAGCTGAAACATTTTGTTACATAACAACAACATATGTATTAATGTGACTCAATACATTACTGTCACTCAATGCCTCGTTTTTAGATATGGCAAAACCTAAGACCTCAATAAAAGGTCAAACTAATCTCTGATATGGGGTATTTAAAATCAAAGCAGACATACTGTATGATGACAATAAAGTAATTTTTCTACCAGTAATAATATATTTAATGTAAGCATGCTGTCAGTTGACTGTTACTGATGTATCCATATGATTGGTATGCATAAAGTAAAAGACAAATTGGTTGTCTCACCCGGGAGATGGTCAGGGCCATGTTGAAGTCTTTGCCTCCCTGCAGCCTGAAGCCCCATGGCGCAGGTCCGCTCAGGGTTACTGTGTAATTGCTCATTTTTCAGAGAGTTTAACAGAGTCAATTAACTACTTTCTTTCCTTTCAGTTCTTCTCCCTGTACTCGGGATGACCAAACACCCAGGGTACGGGCATGCACCGAGGAGCCTCTGAAACAGAACAACAACAAACAAAAACAGCAGTACAGTGAAAAAATGCTGTATTACCTATTGCCTTTAGTAACCACACAACCATACACACAGGACACAAGCTACAACTTATCAGCTGTAACAACACAATGCAAAAACATACCACAGAATTGATCAGACTTTAACACAACAAACACTTAATTCTCAGCCCTGTTTACATTAACAAAAGTAAGTAAAAGTCTTAAAAAAGCAAAAGAAGAAGCGCTCTTGCCTGCTTGGATAGCCTGGACAGACAGCCTAAGAATAGATAGATCCCCTCTGCAGAAAGCCATAACATTTAAGTCCTGGGGGCCCTTATATGGTGTGTAAGGGGACACCTCTAAATGCCAGGCCCCCCTGATTCACATGGCGAATATAGCCTCTTCTTAGGGCAACACATTTTTCCACTCTGCCATAGGCTTCAACTCACAGGTCACAGTGAATATAAATCTTATAAGAAGCAACTAATAAACAAAAGGTGAAATTAGACGTAATTTAGTGGCAAGGGTCCCGGATAACACTTTATATAACAGCCTGCAATTTAGAGCGTAAGTACACAGAGTTTACAGCATACCTTTTTGTAATAATAGTGTACCTATAAATTATTTACATGTAGGTATAAGGGAACAATATGCAAAGTTTGAGGAATAAAGGGGAAACAACATGTAAAATTACAAATTATTTATACTAAAAGTATTTTCTAACTAAGGGTTAACTATTCTAATATTACGTGGTATGTATGACCTATAATGCTAAACAACATGTAAAATTACAAATAATTTATACTGTATTTTATAACTAAGGGGTAACTATTCTAATATTATATATTATATATATTACATATATTACGTGGTATGTATGACCTGCTATGCTAAACAACATCTTTACGTTTGCGAGCAATTTGGTCTGTATACCTATAATACATAGGTATTATATTATTATTACACATATATACATAGGCCTAGGTATTTTTTTAACCACAGGGTACATATTCTATTATTAAAGGATACATAATGGAAATTACTGAACAACAAAACTTGAAAACTAGGGAAATGAGTTAATAAGTTTCTGCTTTAATTTTTTTTATAATTCTCAATGTAGGCTACTTACATTATGTAAGCGTATTGCATACAGTTCATCTCAGCTGCGAGACACGCCAACACCCCCCCCCCCCCCCCCCCCCCCCCCCAAGGCAAGCAAAATTAGAACAATTGCAAAACTTTTTTCTGTAGTTACTGTGTAAATATACAATTGTTCCGTGTTGTTACAGTGTAAGTCCAACTTGTTACCCCTTTGTTCCATGTAGTTATAGGGTAAGTGCAACATTTGCGGGCTGTAAATTGAAGTGGTGCTTGTTACCCCCTTGTTCCATGTAGCTATAGAGTAAGTGCAACATTTGCGGGCTGTAAATTGAAGTGGTGCTTGTTATCCCTTGTTCCATGTAGTTATAGGGTAAGTACAACATTTGCGGGCTGTAATTTAAAGTGGTGCTTGTTACCCCCTTGTTTCACGTAGTTACAGAGTAAGTACAACATCTGCCGGCTGTAATTTAAAGTGGTGCTTGTTACCCCTTTGTTTCATGTAGTTACAGAGTAAGTGCAACATTTGCGGGCTGTATTTTAAAGTGGTGCTTGTTACCCCCTTGTTTCATGTAGTTACAGAGTAAGTACAACATCTGTGGGCAGTAATTTAAAGTGGAGATTGTTACCCCTGGTTCTGTGTAGTTATAGGGTACAGTAAGTGCAATAAATATACATACACAAAATATTATATCCTTTACATCATAGCCTTTATTTTACAAACAACTTATTTAAAAACAGATTAACACAAAGATTAAATCAAACATTGTCAACTTTTCATTTTAAATGATATAGTCATGACAACAATAACCACCCCTCCCCTTTTTTTTATCTTGCTTGGCTTCTTCTTCCTTTTGTTCCTCTTATTTTTCTATTCTTTCACCAAGGACTCTGATGTTGAATGTATGGAATCACTGTTTTGAGTATGTGTGTGTGTGTGTGTTTGTGTACATACAATGAAACTCACAATCTTTTTCTTGGGGATAATTTACTCACTTACTTATTCACTATTAAAATAAGACCAAAGTTCAGTTTTAAGGCCTGTTCACACCAAATCTGATTTTGAAAGTCAAACCTTTTGTTAAGTTAAATATGGTTAGTGTGCAATCAGAGATTCCCTCTCTAAATTTTTGTTTAGCCTCCCATTCAGCTCATGAAAACACTGCATGATCACGAGGAAGGATTACATCAAGATGTAGATTGGAATGCAGGAGTGGAATTTATATAAAATAAAATAGTCTACTCCTCACTTGCCTTTGCTGGCGTGCAATAGGTTTCTGACTCCTGATCAAGATCAAAATCAAGAGGGTGTGAGTGACTCCAGTCAGTCTTCCCAAGTAACCAACCTGCACATTTGCTAGGGTGGGTAGAATCATGTTGGGTTAACTTCCTCGTGGTCACAATGTGGTACTCGCTCTCGGGGGGCATGTGGTGAGTTGTGCGTGGATGCCGCAGAGAATAGCGTGAAGCCTTCATGCGAACTAGGTCTCTGCGGTAACGCGCTCAACAAGCCACATGATAAGATGTGTGGATTGATGGTCTAAGATCAGGAGGCAAATAAAATCAAGAGACTTTTTGCAATTACCAAGTGTATATTTAATAACTACAACACTACTTTCATACAAGAAATGGAATCAAAAGTTGGAAAAAGTTAATTTGGAAAAATCATACATTCATACACAAATTGGCTATCAACTGCCTGTTTGGCTAACACTTTTTTTCTTCAGCTCAGTCGGCATGGATTCGGGAGCACAGAATTGTGGGATTTCATATAGCGAAGGATACATCTATGCTGCCTTCAAAAATCGATCAGATGAAGGTTTCTCAGCAGACAGGATTTGACGCAAACATTGGATTCGGACATGCCTTGATCCCTTCCTACCTCTGTATACAGCATCTGGAGGCAGCGTTTTCCTTGTTTCATATGCAGCCAGAGTCCGTGAGAACATTAAATGAAAAACTATTTCACCCCTGTAGTAGGCGACATATGGAAGTGAATTCATGACTAAAGTCTTTGAAGCATAAACGCCTGCTGAATTGCTCTAACTGAAAAAAATAAATGCATTTTATTATCAGTGTTTGCGTTTAAATGTCTTGCATTTACAGCGCTTGCATTTTGGAAGGCTGAAATGTATCACTGTTGTAGTTTTAAGCATTGAATATTTAGTTTGAAAACAATTCAAAACTAATTTCATTATTACAAATTTAACAATAGATATTCACCTGCCAATGTTCATTTCCAAAATATTCAGTTCATTTGAACATACAATCTAGACTTTTTTGCTTAACAAAATTAGCTTCCTCAAATTCAGTGGTTCAAATTGAACCTTACGCATCCAGGATCTGCAGGAAAATCAGCAGAGTACAGTACTAATACGCAATCTCCAACTGATGCCATTCATTCTCACCAGTAGGTGGTGCAATGTAATCGGGTTTTGACTGCTGAAGACCGAAGCTACAGTTAGGGAGAACAGCCGTGCATATTTTGATATTTTGTTTTCAAAATTGTTAATGTGTAGAAAATAGATAAATGTTTGATTTGCACATGTGGGTGGGCATGAAATGCATTGTAACTGTTCTGGAAAGGAGGATGTGGGAGCTGAATCCACATTTAACGAGACTCTTTCTCATCAAACAACCGGACTAAGGAATGCCTGTGACACAAATCATACTAGTCAGGTAAGGGTCTACACAGGGCTTCGTGCCAACATACTTCTGCTTAAGCATGAGTTCTGCAACCTAGGTGAGCCAGAGAAATATTAGTCGTCTGTTTTAGAAATAGCCTATTGTTGTCCCTCGCATCTGCATGCAAAATGAATTAGCCTACTTCCTAGACACACAGCCTGTTTTATCTATCTCTCAGCTATCAAACTCTTTATCAAAAGGTTTGGTGAAGCTGCGTGCCTAGTGCCACCCACTGGACCCTTGTAGTAACGTCTAGGTTACATATGTAACCTCCGTTCCCTGATGGAGGAAGCGACACTAGAGGTCTCTCTTGAGCGCCAAATATGCCTCTGATCTACACTGTTAAACCTTGCTGTAAATTACAGGGTAAATAACTGTAAAATAGCCAGTGTTTTGCTGTAATATCGGGGAACAGTATTTTGCTGTAATATTAGGTTCATCTTTAGGAATTTATGTGGTGCAAATAAAAAAAATTACTCTATGTACCCATTACAGGTACCAACTGTAACATTAGACGGTAAATTACTGTCTTTCGAAACTACTCCGACGCATTGCGTCACCATATATATTGCAAAGTGTATACATATTCAGGCAGAAAACAAGGATTTAGGCATTAACACATGCACACATGGCTGACTGCCTTATCCTAAATGTGAAGGTGTTGCCCCTTTATGGCAGCCAGGTGATGAAGTCATAGTTTACTTTTGAGTGTGCTCCGAGTGTGTCTAAGTCAGATGCAGCATTTTCATGTTTTAAGCCTTAAAATGGAACTTCCAACAATGAGTAAGTCTCAACTGTTCAAATATTGGTGAGGGTTTCTAAAATATATTTTGTAAAGTGAAATCGTTATTTTGTGGTCTTTGACTCGCTCGGTTCCAGAAAGCCTCATGGTTAGCTAGTTTTAAGCTTCTAATCACAACTTTCAGTAACATTCCTTGGTGTTGCACATTATTTTTCGCCTAACTGAATTTATCAACAATTGACCAACTCAACTTGTTTATTTATTTAGTTTTTTTTTTATTGATTAGTCAACATTTCCCACAATGTACAGATGCAAACTGTGTGATGTGACTTGCCGCCAATTAAGCGTTTTTTATACTCATATAAAATGACACCAACATAGAGCAAATCTTCAATTTGCCTGTGGAATGCAGCAGTGCCCTTGTACGTTTAAGAAATTCTCCTCATTAAGGTCTCACATGCTCAGAAATCACAGGCAGTCACAAAAACATGATACACATAGGCATCCACAGACTAACCTCCACTGTCAGGTCCAAGGGTGTGTGTATTTGTGGCTAGTAATTTTTCAGACCTGTGCTTCCACCTGCGTATTCATATTAGAGATGGTAGAAAAGTTTGCTGTCCAGTTGAAGGGTGCTTGAAATATTTTAGAGTGAGAACATCATTCACCACTAATTTATTGCGGAAGCATAAGCAGCCAGGTCCAGTGAAGCAGTCTTGTCTCCACAAACAGTGTGAGACAGCAACACAAACAGATCTGTCTCTTGATAGTCAACTACCTCCTACAGATCTGCTCTTAATAGTGAGGTACCGTCTAAATCGTCTTTTGAAAGTCATAGAAATACAATAGACGAAGAGGACTTTTTACATATCTTGGCTCTGTTTTACCTGAAGATGCAGGGCAAAATGTTGTTACCTGCCAGTACAATTCAATCAATCATAGAGGAATTTCAAGCAGTTCATGTTGATGGAATGCAGGCCATGCTTGTTAGACTAAAAGAAAAGCTGTTATCATCATCAGATATACCATCATGTAACATAGACAAACTTATTGATGAACTGGTTACACAAGATCTATTAACTTTTTGTACAATGAAGGACAGTTAAGGTCCAACAAAACCAGAAAAACCTTCAAAAAAAAGTTAAACTTTGTTGACCCAAAACAGATATATATGGGCACTGACACAGCTGGTAAAGAACACTTTTGTCAGTATGTGCCAGTTATAGAAACCCATCTCTTGCATCTCTGTTTAGGCAGACATCAGTGACGGAACAGTAAAACCAGTCAAAAATGCTTGATTCTGGTGACAAAGTGATGGGAGGATATAAAGGATGGCACATGCATCACGCAAAATGCATCTTTCATGAGCATCCATCATCATTATCAATTATCTTGTACCAGTATGCATTTGAAGTTGTAAATCCACTTGGCTTGGGTAAAAAGTAACAAATCCTGGCAGTGTACATGACCCTAGGTGAGATTCTGGCACACAACCGCTCCTTAGTTGACCCAGAGCAGCTTGTTTTACTGTGTAGAGACGAGCACTTTAAACAGATTGGTCAGGAGAAGGTCTTTTCCAGCCTTGTTGCTGATTTGAAATATTTAGAGGATTCTGGATTTCAGTCTGTAAATGGCACTATTCTTAGAGCAGGGCTGATTGGCATTTGTGGGGATAATCTTGGGTCTCATTGTATAGGTGTTTTTTCAGAAAATTTCAGTACCAACAAGTATTTCAGTCAGTACTGACTAATTGACAGAGACACATTTTCCCAACATTTACATTTACATTACATTTACATCTTTTAAATCTTGGCCTAAAAAGAGATCCCAGGAGGGGAACAGGCTTGGCCGGGAGGGATTTACCCTCCGGGCGCCTCTTAGGAACCTGATGATTAAGTCGTGCTTACCCAGAGACTTGCCATCTACAGTGTCTTGGTGAGCCGCGATAGCGGCAACATACACCTTTAGGGTGGAAGGGGACAGACTCCCCTCCAGCCTCTCCTGTAGGAATAGGAGCACTGACCTAACTGCGCACCTCTGTGGGTCTTCAGCCCTGGAAGAACACCAATCTGCGAACAAGCGCCACTTCAGGGCGTAAAGATGCCTGGTAGAAGGGTCTCTGGCTTGGTTGATCATGTCTACGACAGCAGGTGGTAGACCAGCTAGATCTTCCGCGTCCCGTCCAGGGGCCAGACGTGGAGGTTCCAGAGGTCTGGATGCAGATGCCAGAGCGTGCCCTGTCCCTGAGAAAGAAGGTCCTTCCTCAGGGGAATTTGCCAGGGAGGGGCTGTCGTGAGGAGCATGAGGTCCGAGAATCAAGACTGAGTGGGCCAGTAAGGAGCCACTAGGGTAACTTGATCCTTGTCCACCCTGACCTTGCACAGCACCTGTGCAAGAAGGCTCACTGGGGGAAATGCGTACTTGTGCAGCTCTGCAGGCCAGCTGTGCACCAGTGCATCTGCCCCGAGGGGAGCCTCTATTCGGGCATAGCAGAGCGGGCAGTGGGATGTTTCTTGGAAGGCAAACAGGTCTACCTGGGCCTTGCCGAATCGTTCCCAAATTAGCTGGACCGACTGGGGGTGAAGCCTCCACTCTCTCATTGAGATTCCCCAATGTAAAGCACTTTGAGTGTAGTGTTAGATAAGAGCTATAAAGATGTAACATTCATACATTCATTCAAAAGGAAGGACGAGTCTAAAAAATGTTTTATTGTAATCAACATTATGCCACATGCGGTTGATTGATCTTAATTTGTATTGAACACTGAATATTCCTTTCAGTTTATCTTGCCAATATATCTTGGTATGAACGGAGTCTGCCCATTTGATCCTATTATTAAAAATGTCCACTGGAAAATGGCAGAAGATTTATACTTTAATATTTTTGTTATTTTTTTTTTACATGTACATATTTAAATAAGTTAAAGTTAGTTGCGTAACTGCATTTAATAAAACTTAATAAATAAAAATAAAAGAACTGATGTTTTACTTGCTATTTATCTGTTAATGAGTGATATAAAAAAGGCACTTATAGGGTCACGTAACAGATTTAGTTTTTTACCTCCAGGTTTTAATTTCTTGGTCCAGATTTCCAGAATCAATAAATAGTGAAGGTCACTGGATATGATGTAGAAATAGGCCTAATATTTCACAATTATACATCAGCAGGGTTTAGTAACTTGCATAATTATTCGCTATGAGAAGGCATGGTCTAATCATTTGTGTGGTGCCTTTGTCCACAAATTCAGAAGCATGTATTGCAAATGTATTTTACATCATGTAAAAATATATGAAGGGATTTGCATGTTTTCCCCAGTGATGCTCTAGGCCTGCTATTAATGACAGATTCAAATATGTTTGAATTGAACAATCATGTCTTATGGAATTTATGGTTTAAACAAATATAGTCCTTCTCCGGCAATTTCAGCATTAAAAACACCATCCATGTGTGGCACAAGATATTATTATATTTGTGAATCAGTGTCACAAAAAAATTGTCTCAAAAGTTTCAAAAGCAAATGTGCATGAATCATTTTTTTTAAGCAGAGTATAAAAGCAATTAGCAAAACTAAAACTAACTTTACCACACTAATGCATTCGGTTCAACATTTACTGTATGTGTGGATTAAATAGTGAATATGAAATTGTGTATTTGTGCATTTTGATGCAATTGATGGTAACAACCCTACCAAAGACACACATTGTTATTTTACACAGAGTGATTATTCAAATAACAATAAAAAAATGTGTTTGTTAGAAGTTGGTAAGATATGCAATTAAGAAAATGCACAGTACAAGCACACCTACACCTACCTTTTTAGATTTGACATGGAATCGTTTGTACTGGACAGGATTTTAAGTTTTGGAAGGCAGAGTTTGAGTTGCAGAAATATTTTGCCCTGTATCTCCTTTTTGTAAATCCAGTGACCAAAAGCTGAGTGAGACCTCTATCTTCAGTGTTATTATAACCACCTGGCTAATGGATAGCTGCAGTGAACAGTTCCAGCCACACTGAGGATGTTATGTTCAAGCAGCTCTTCTGTACTTCACTGTTCCTAACTGAACTCTATAAATGTGAAAAGTTATGATACAGGTAGTAAGTGCTTAAATCAATGTATAATTCCTTAAGTAATAAAAATGTATGTATTAACTTCTTTTATGTTGAGTACATTTGTCTATTTTTATTAGGAATAGCATACAGTATAATTTAATTTGATACTGACCTGATATGATTCCTTTGAGGGGAAAAAAAAATCACTCAGAAACAGAGCGGGCATTTGTGCAGCGCCCCCTGATGTAGTGCATCGGTAATAACTTTATTGCAAAAATGCAAGTTCACTCAACCTCAAGCATTTACAAATGAGTCCCAAAAAGGAAAACCCCTGAAATGCCATTTAATCTTTGAGAAATCCACCTCCCATTTGCTACAACTCGCATTCAGATGCTGTTAAATGTACAGACATTAATAAGTAAAGATTCAACAATTCAGCAGGAAATCATTTAATTCCTCCATACATGGGGAAAAAAAGAAGGAAAATATTTGGGTTTGTCCCAGTCTGACTCTTTGCTGGTAGTTCAGGGAGAGCATTTTGCATAGCATACTCATACACCACCTTTGCTACATTCTCAACCATCCTTTAAAGGAAAAAACAAAACAAATGACCAATGAATTAAAAATAAAAACAAGCATATACAGTATCTTTGTGTAAGAGCCAATCTTTGGTTAAGACAGAGGTAAATAAGATCTATTCTAGAACTCTTTAAAGTGATTTCTTTGATTACGATTTTCATTTTAGTGCTCATAAAAGGCTTTTAATGAAAAAAAAAATATATAATGCATATCAGCACAATATTATTAGAATGGAAAAGTTAAATACTGCATTAATCATACTATAAAGTGATATTAAACATTTGTTGATCAGTATCAGGTCTTCGTTAATAAATCCAACAAATCTTATCACATTTATTTGATTTGCAGTATGAAAGCATTCTTTACTCAAAAAAAACAAAAAAAAACAGTGGTGTTTGTGTTAGCTTTATGCTATCTGTATTTGAACGTTTCTAAGTCATCAGGGCCAAACATTCTTCAGCGGTGTTGTTTTAAAGAAAAAATCTAGGAACAACATAAATTCTACAAACAACAAATGGGATGAGTTCTCTTTACTATTACAAGCCTGATTTTCCATCCAGTGCCTTTAGAATGCTTGTACCAGACTCATAGCTTTAAAATAAAAAGGAAGCTTAACTTGGCATATCTCCCTGTATAAACGGGAGAACTGTCAATGGAATTAAAATAGCCGATTTTCTCCAGCTTTACACTTCTGAAGTGTACTATACTTGTCTTAATGCAGATAATAATTATTACTACTAGAATTGATTAACATTCCATAACGTCATTATGTAGTATCTCCATTCCTCTGTATTTTCTTAAGATTTCAGTTTGTATGCTTTATTTAAACAATAACATTTATTAGTGTACGTTCAATCAAACATGTACAGTCTTTGCCTGTAACACGAGACACAAAACAGCTGTGTGCTACAGGGAATGCCCATATCAGAGAAGTGTGAGAAAAAGTTAGAAAACATATCTTCTCTCTTCATGTTTTACAGGTATACGTATTTAGCATCTAGATTACATTAACTCATCCAACTACACCGAAAAAAAAGTTGTTTCGGAGGATAATTGGGGAGAAGACAACACTCAGCCAAGTAATGTTAGACAGTTGGACATTTTGGTTATTCAGATATGTTGGTTTGTAATGTTTTGCATCTGCAGGATAGGCGAGGAGGAAGACTATGTGTATTTTTCAACATATGAAGAGGGTGGTTATAATAAGCCCCTGTCCTTTCCTCCCACACACACATGCAAAAAAACATTTTCTTAATCAGTACTTATGCCTTGTTTTCTAGTAAAAAATTTCAAAACATGCTTAAAACAAGATTAATTTATTGCATAAGATAAGAAGACTTATTTTCAGCGAATATATCTTGAATTCAACATTTTCTTCACCATATTGTTTTTTTATCCGTATTTTTTAGCATAAACATTGCTTAAAACAATAATCAGATTGCCAATTTGTTTAGGGGGAAAAAAATCTTAAACGAATAAGATATATTTTCTGAAAACAAGTCTTAACATTTTACACAGTTATGCCTTTCAGGTAAATAGGGTTAGAGCTAGTTAGGGTTAGGTTTTAAGGATGTTTAAATATTTATACCGGAAAACAAGACAAAATTACAGATTAAAAACTTGCACATGCGCACACGCATACATACACACACATTTACCATTAAGTGCAGCATTGCGGTCTGTTTCTCCTCTGCAAATAACTGAATGTTTCGGTTAAAAAGCATTTAATTAAGTGCCCTGATTTGATGGCTCACTGTGGGGGGTGTGAGTCTGAACCCCACACCCCTATCATTGCATGCTGCAGGGCTGACCGCAGATAAGTAATACACACACACACACACCTTAGCCCCACAAAGATACCCAAGGTGTAACGCCATCCCAGTGCTGTACACGCACCTCATAATAAATAAAAAACAATACTAAAAAGTTTGTTTCTGTATTTTTTTTCCTTCATGCTGTGGAGTGAGCATGGAAAGATCTACTGCTGTGCAGGACTAGAACAAGGTAATGGAAGTCTAGAAGTAATTGTGCCAGGAAAAATACAAAGTGCAGGGTGATTGAGGTGGGCATCAGGCCTGGATAAGAGATGTGCTCCTGCCAGAACTCCAAAAAAAACAAAACAAGGGGAACATGGAATTGGGTCTGCAGAAATGGTATCCCGGAGAACAGATGCATCTGTGGAGAACTTCCAGGACTGGAGGACCATGTTTTCCCTGGTTGTGTCCAAAGCCAACTGAGCAATGGAGGATGGCGGTTGGGCTGAGACACCAAGAAAGACTGTCCTTAAAGACATCTGTGGCACCTCAGTGCTGGACTGTAGTGCTGCCCACTGGAGAGAGCTTGACACCGGTCAAACACAGCCAGAAACTTGGAGAACCTCTAGACATATCCTGCAGTGGGGTAGGATGGAGTGTGAAGGACAGGATCAAGACCAATAAAAAAAATAAAGAAAAACAACAATGAAAGAGGAGCTTCTTCAACAGCAGTAAGGACACAAAAAAAAAGACGTGATGACATATATGTTGAGGAATACACAATGTTTAGGAGGGGGCTTCTATACATAAGATCAAATGCAATGCAATGGAAGGAATATGAATGCGTAAACAGGAAGAAATGTAACACAATGACCTTCTGAAAGAAGTAGGTTGTCATGGAAGAGGGCAACGAGAGGAAGCTTTACCTGGGGACTCTCCACAAGGCTCAGGCTGCTGAGAAAGGGATTAAGGTAATGAAAGGAGATGAAGACAGCTGGGTTGGAGCAGATGAAATTCTGATTAAGACGATGGAAATTTAAGGCAACAAGTTTAGTGCATGGAGCTGTGATATGATGCAACCATGCTGCCCCCCAGCTTTATGGACAGGGTTTACACAGACATATGTACAAGGCAAAGAAAACACAAGCAAATTGTAAAAAGAGAGAAAAAGAGAAAACAGAGGGGAAGATAGGGAGGGAGGAAAAGATGGGGTTAAACAGCACACGCGTGGAAGAGAAAAACCTGATGCATTAAAAGTAAGACTAGGTATGAAAAGAATCAAGGGCCTCATTTATAAAATGCATACAATCATATTTGATCCGAAATTCTGAGGATTTGATGCTATGTTAAAAATGCTGAACAAATTGCATTATTATTGGCAGAAATATGTCTGATTTAGATTTTTATATCAGTTTTTTTAAGAAGCTGAAATTAACATTTTCAGCAAGTGAAAAGCATTAAAAAATGTATTGCATACAACTTGTATTGTTCTCATGAACAAGTACGCCAGCACATGTTGACTTTCTCATGACTTTAAGTGATGCAACCTTAAATAAGTGAGGATGATTATACACATGTCTTATGAAGCCCCAGGCCTCTTTTCAAATGCAGTGACAGTTACAACATGTGGACACAGGATGGCAGTATGGCTCAGAAATGACAAGTTTGCAAGTGTACAGTATGTCCTTGCATGTGTAGGTGTAGGTGGACATCATGTGACAATACAGTTGCATACAGCAGTGTTTCCCAACCACTGAGCCGTGGCACATTAGCGTGCCATGAAAGATTGTTAGGTGTGGCGTGGAAAATTAGCAAATGCCACAAAATACATAAATGCATGAAAAAAAAAACATTCAGGGATCCAGACTCCTCACCTTTTGGAAACAATTTTCATTTTGATACCATAATCGGTCACTTTTGTGATTGTGAAGAGCAATAATTAATGTGCAAATGTGACTGATATTTATACGTGTTAAGGGTCTTTCACATGACTGAAGTCTATGAAGTGACACACATGTTTTTGTTTCACCAATAATGTCTTTGAGAGTACTAAGCAACAAGAAATATTTAAAAACTGTCCAAATTTGTGAAGAGACATTGAATGTCTCATCATTCCCTTTAATTAAATATTACCTTATCGTTTACGAATATCAGAGACCCCAGTTATTTAACTAATTTAAATTTACCAAGAAAACGCTTAGACCTAAACATAAACAAGTAATTTTATTACTCTCTACTATCAAAGCAACTGCAAGCTTTTTTTTCTGCAAGTTACAACTCGTAAAATTGCCCCTCTGTGATGCTTTCTGCAACTCTTGACATGTGGAGGGCAATGCGGCACTTGACGCTGACTTTTGAAAGGAGTGTTGATGCCTCGACTCAACTCTCAACTGTGAAATGTACTTTACAATGATGAAAAAACATTATTGAAACTCAAAATTATTATTATATGTCCATTATTGTGGTCTTTTCTGATAAAAGCCATGCTCAGCTGTTTAAATAGGCTACTGTAGGAAAATGATACCGTAGATCTGCTTTGTGTTTATAATTCTTGTACTGAAGTCAGTAGATTTGTGGCCATGCAAGTTTTAAAAAAGGAGAAGGACGTTATTGAAACTCACTATTATTAGACTATTATTGTTGTCTTTTTGGATGAAAAATAATACTCATACTGAAGGAAAATTATGGATTTGTTTTGTTCTTTTAATGCTTAAACACTATCAAGTCTCTTGGTAGATTTCGGTCATGAATGACTCAAAATGATTCAATGACTCACTCATAGTACATAAGATGCTCATTTGTTGCCACCTAATGACATTTCCAGAAGGGGTCACTTAACTAATCAGTTAATAAAATTGAACAAATTTGTGAAACAGAAGCAAGCCTCACAAAAATACTCTTTATTATGCAGCTAATTCTGCACAATTGTAAACTTGAATAAACTTTAATTACTAAAATAGCTGGAATTGGATCTTTTAGCTTATTCTTTAAAATAAGTGTGATTAATAAAATGACCGAAAGCTCAGCTGTGATTGACAAGGGACAGGCAGCACACATAGGTCAGGCTAAAGTGGGAGTAGTTAGTCTTTTGCTTAGGTGAAAGCACTTTTATTAGGTTTCTGGGGCAGTTATCTGATTCCTTCCCCCTCCCTTTGCCCCTCTATCAGACTCTTGAGTACCAGCAGCCACTAACCCCACCACATCACTGATTTTAATATATCTTATCCACTGGTTAGCTCCTCAGATTAAATAAGGAACTGTTTAAAGGTACAGCAATTATGATAATGATTTTGAGGTGGGTAGAATTCCTTATAGACTCCAATGTCTGGTAGATTATTGCATGTGTATTGCAAGTATCAATGTGTTGAAGAGAGCAATCTTATTTATATGTGAGATACTTACAAAGCTTCGGGAGATGGCAAGACGGTTCTGGCGTCGCCCAATAACGGTTCCACTGAGGCTGCGGGCAATGCGACACAGGTGATCCACATCATACTGGTCTTCATCTCCTGACTGTAGCACTTGATTGGCCACTGACAGAGGCTGCAGAGACCAAACAGTTACTGCAGCTATCAGTTGTACAGTTGACATGGTACACTCCATCTAACACTATTTTAAACAGCAGTATGCTAATTTGCTTTGTAATTATTATGCATGCATCTTAATGACCTCACATACATGGAATATTTGTACTCATAAAAAGAAATCTGTCACATTGCAGGACCATTTAAAATTAACTAGTGAATAAAGAATATATGGTGACCAGTTAAAGGACTGTAAACATAAAATTTAACCTGCATTTATTTAACCTGCCTCAACTACCCAAATAAAAATTTGCACTGTGGCTGAAGTATACCAGACACAACACCCAAACAAAGTCAACATTTGCTAAACATTTAGATTTTGGGACTGTTTAAAAAACATTCTCTGATGTAGGGAGAAACCAGACATAACAAAAACAAAGCCAAGAGACTGTCACACCTCATCAAAGAACTATCAAATAATAAACAAATTAAGCATTCAAATACAACCTATCTTATTTAGACATTTTGGATAACCTCTAAATGACTCAAATGATTGTGCAAATGTGGATGGTGGGAAAAGCTGAAGGATATAGACTCCATAGCTGCGTCCCAATTCGCATACTATCCGTCCTAAATAGTATTCGAAAATAGAATTAGTACGTCCCAAATCGTAGTATGTTGAAATGAGTGTTCCAAAGATACCCGGATGGTCTACTATTTCCGGTCAGAATCCAAAGTGCAGATCGATGCACACTCTAACGGCTAATATTGCCCACAACCCATTGCGTGCGGGAGGGAGGAGCTTTGAGATGATGCAAACATGGCGGCCGGATGCGGCAGCGGAGATGCGCCCTCAGTTTTTAAGTGTAAGAACTTAAACGTTTAGTGCTAATTAAAGTTATATTTTATTGTCTCATAATATTAATGGATTTGTGTTGTGCAAAAAAAGTACCGTGTTTATCTTGTAGGGTCCGATGAAGACACTGAGCGCCTCATTAACTGGCGCATTGCACTGCATTGCATTGGACATATAAGAATGAATGGAATGTAGAATGTTTGTTTAACTGTCGCGGTGTGCGTAACTAGGCAACCACGTTCTCTTCCATTGCATGACGTCTTCGTAGTATGTCCCAGAACGTGCATACTCTTTTGCTACACACTCAAAAGTATGTACATTTTCTTCAAAAAAAGAGTACATACTTTTAGGTCGTAGTATAAGTAGGCGAATTGGGACGCAGCGCATGAAAATGCCTGTAAGCAATGGGTGAAAGCAAGTGGCTGATCTTCATGTGCTTCTTCAACATACTTCAACAAATTACACGTTACAATAAGCTCACAGAAATGTCTAATGAGCCACACTCCAGCAAAACCACTGAGAAAGGAAATAGATAGTTTAACAGGGAACAATGACACTTGGAGAGAGGTATGCAAACAAACTTACAGTATAGTTAGGAATGCTGAATACTTGTATGTCTCATACAGTATCTAGACCCAATCTGTGCATACAGAACTCTACAGATTTCCACAGAACTCGAATGTCCATCATTCACAAAATTCTACACACACATTGTCTGTTCTATAGAATGTCTGTTTGAAGATATTTAGCTAATTTGAAAATGCTTTCAGCTATCAATAGGAGTGTAGTACTCTCAGCTCTGTTAAACAACACATTTTACCATGTTTAAAACCATTCCGCAGATTTTCCCCCAGAATCAGTGCATAAAATTCAAAAAAGGTAACCAAACCTTTTGACCAATATATTTCATGACTTTCCATGACTTTTCCATAGTTTTCTGGGGGGATTACTGGGTGAAAGTTTTTACAAATATTTTTTATAGAGATAAGCACTTGAATAAAGATGGGAACCCTGTGGGAAAAAAGTCCACAGAATACGTCAGAACCTGCTCAATCTTACCATGTTAGTGTATCCAGTGGGGCTGTAACAACCTGGTGGTCCATAAGCTGTTCTTTCAAGCTCAGCTGTGGGGGTCCTAGAGCGTCCCACTCCAGTGTGTAACTTCCGTGCAGCAGGAGATACTGTCCAAGGAAATCAGGTTTAATAAATTAAATTTTCTTTCTAAAATCACATCACACATCATGCTCTTTATCACAGATTCATTTACCTAGTCTCCCAGGTGAGCTGTTACCATGCAGGGCACTGCAAGGACTGGGGCCAGCCTGGAGACTGGCTTGGTAGAGCGAGTCTAGTTCAGAAAGTTCCTGGTCCTCAGCCTCTGTGGGTTCCAGTTCCGTGTTTAGGGCACTCTGGAAGTTGGAGTGCTTAGGGCCACTATTTTTTCTGGTGCTCATGGGACTATGAAGAGGCAGGTGCCCTACCGGTGTGAGTTGAGAGAGGGTTCCTGTCCGGTGGTTCTGGTCAGGAGGCGTCTCATAGGGTGTTACGACAGCATCAGGGCGGTCTAGGCTCCAGGAGGACCAATGACGAGCAGCAACAAAAGGGGTCAGTCTGGAACTGGAGTGAGACAGGACAGGTGAGCGTGGCTGGGAAGCTGTGCATTGGGGCTGCCATATGGGGGCTTGTCTGAGCATCTGGCCCTTCTCCTCAGCATGAGGGGGAAAGGGAAGTGGACTGGTGGTCCTGCTGGTTTGGTGTATCCAGTCTGGATTATCTGCAGTGCCTTTCCACAAGGGTGGATTTGGGGATGAATACTGAGAGCTCAAATTTTGAGAATGCTGATGGCTGGAGACCTCTTCATCCTCACCTAACACACCCCAGAAGTCAAGAGGCAAAGAAGGCAGAGATATGGCCAGATGCTTGCGAATGGGCCTGATATGAACACCTGATGCCTGGAGAACATCTGATAATCTGATGCCACCCCATTCATCCTCATTCTGCATTGACCAGTTGCTACCTTCATTGGGATCTTGGGGTTGTGGCTGAGAAGAGGCAGGCCGAGCATTGCTCAATATTGGGCAGCTGTTGGGTTGAGATGGGGACTTTGTACAAGAAGAGGGTGTTTTCATATGTTGAGGAGAGGGAGGGCCAAGCACAGTATCCTGACTGGTCTCCCAGACCTCTTCCTGATTGTCTGTCAACAGTACTTGGACCGAGCCAAGTTGTTCACTGAAGAGACAAGAAGAGTGGGAGAAGAGAAGGATTTTAGATTGGTTAGAATCTCAGTCTCAATCAGTCACATCCACTATTATTACTATTAGTTAATGTCTGTTTGTAATACTGTACAAGACAGATAATCCTGCATCTTTTCTTTGTCAATTAGCCCCATTTTTCAATGTAACTTATTACAATAAGACATAAAAAAGAATCATACTTTAATTTCGTACAGGCCAAAACCACTACACTTAATACTTAGGACACAAATACTGTTAATGTGAATAGAAGCAAAAATAAATTATTTGTTTCCTGTTAGTACAATCTATTAAAATAAGAAAAAAGAGAAAATAAAGAAAAATGGAAAATACTTTCACATAAATATAAGTAGTTTAAATGTAACTTTGTTCATTGTTAGATTCTGCCTTTAAATGTGGCAATTAGAATACGAGTTTATAGGAACCAATAGACGCTGAAATTAGTTGTTTAGTACTTCGTGCAATGAAGTGGAATTTTTTATTTTATTTACAGGAAATTTAACCAATTTTATATTGAAGGACATAACTTGATGCCATAATTTCCTTGTTGCATGTCGATAGGTACAACGTATGAAGACTGAACATACACACATTTTATGAAATGTCATACATCAAATACATACATTTAAAGTACTGTACATTTTATACTGCAACTATTCATATTCATTCTTTAAGGATAACAAAACAAATACAGTAAAGAAAATAGTGCTTGAGTATTAAAATACTTGAACTAATCACATATTCATTAACACTATTAGAAATATTTGCAAAAAAGGACCCAAGAAAGGGCCAAAACAATATTCATTCACAATTTCAAATGTACAATCCCACCTGAAAATAGGTTTGTTGCATGAAACACTTCCTTGCACATTTTCACATAAAGCACTCTCATAAAGTTATGATGCTGCCAAGGACCAAACTCAAGGAGACCTGTGTCCTTCGCATCACTATTCATGAGCCACTTCTCATACAATGCACACACACACACTAACACACAAACTCCCCACGTGCTTTCACCAGCTGATGCACTACGCAATCTTGACATCATTTTCATAGTTGTCACATAAAACAGAGTTACAGCAGCCATAAATACGCCCAAAAGCTCCCCAGATCTCTAGAGAATGAGAATGAAAGTTGGCTCTCCTCCAGAAGGGAAACCTGCTAGCTATCTACATTTACCTCCTACAAAGCAAAGCACATTCCCATTGTGTCGCACACTCGAGGTTGTGTCGAATGAAGTGACACTAGGGGTCTTTCTCTAAGGCCTCAGTTACCTCTGAACTTGATAAAAGGCCAATGAGAAATTGGCAGATATAATTTGCATGTCCCTCCCCCGGACATCCGGGTATAAAAGGAGGGAATCGTGCATCTGTCCATTCAGATTTTTTCTTCAGAGCTGAGCGGTTGTTTGATCAGTGAGCTGAGATCACTTCTGTTCCACTCACCACTGCAGAGCGTTTGCTGTTGGATCTTCGGCACATATAAGCGTCTTTCTCCTTCTCTACACACCAGTGCAAAGGCCTCCAAACGGGGTTGGACGGGGCCCAGTTTGCGTTGGCACATCAACTGCCTAGAGTTGCTGGATGTATTTCTTGCCCTGCTGAGGTTTCTCCCGCTACTTTAGGGCAAGCACGTCTTGATCCGTTCAGACAGCACCACCACAATAGCGTACATAAATCACCAAGGCAGCGTGCACTCTCGTCACATGTGGCAACTCGCTTGCCTTCTCCTCCTTTGGTGTTCTTCCTGATCTGAAGACCCGCAGAGATTTGCAGTCTGGTCAGTGCTCTAATTTATGCAGGAGAGGCTGGAGGGGAGGCTGTCCCCCTCAACCTTGAAGGTTTATGTAGCCGCTAAATCGGCTCACCATGACGCAGTGGACGGTAAGTCCTTAGGGAAGCATGACCTAATCATCAGGTTCCTTAGAGGCACCTGGAGGCTGAACCCTCTCAGGCCATGCCTGTTCCCCTCATGGGATCTATCCATGGTCCTTTCAGGCCTCCAGAGACCCCCCTTTGAGCCACTAGAATCAGTCGAGCGCAGAGCCCTCTCCTTGAAGACAGCCCTCCTGATCGCGCTCGCTTCCATCAAGAGGGTTGGGGACCTCCAAGCATTCTCTGTCAGCAACACTTGCCTGGAGTTCAGTCTGGAAGGCACCAATGTCTTCCTAAGACCTCGACCGGGCTACGTGCCCAAGGTTTCTATGACCCCATTCAGCGACCAAGTAGTGAACCTGCAACGCTGCCCCGGGAGGAGGCAGACCCAGCCTTTTCGTTGCTGTGTCTGGTGCTGTGTGGACTGCACGCAGAGCTTTAGATGTTCTGAGCAGCTCTTTGTCTGTTTTGCTGGACAGAGGAAAGGGAATGCTGTCTCCATACAGAGGCTAGCCGACGGGTCGTCAATGCCATCGCTTTGGCCATCAGACACATTAAATCCCACCCCCTTGCAGGTTCGAGCACACTCGACGAGAAGTGTGGCATCCTTGTGGGCACTGGCCAACAGCACCTCCCTAGCAGACATCTGCAGAGCGGCAGGCTGGGCAACACCCAGTACCTTTACGAAATTCTAAAATCTCATGGTTGAGTCGGTTTCGTCCCGTATTCTCTCAGGTCCAAGCATGTAGATCTCGGTAATACGGAACGAATGACCGGGTGTTCTCCTTGCACATAGCGAACTTCCCCTCCACTGAGGTGATCACGTGAGCTCTTTCTCCCAGGAGAGTCTACTAAGTTTGCGCTCCCTGGATGTTCTCCTCCTTAACCCTCTGGTCTGTGAATTCAGTGGAGGAATTCCCGACCAGACCCACTATGGATACTAACTACTCTGTACTGGTATAGGTGCTCCACACAGTGTTTGGCCATCACGGATTAATCCCCGTGTGTATTTTCCATGGTACGGTCCCCCTCTTGGCAGACCGTACCACGTACCCTCTTGGTAAATTTCAACACTTGATTTGAAAGTTTTTTTTTTTTTACTTGCGTATGATAAAATATTTAGTTACTCTGTTGGGTCAGCATGATGTTCAATGTAAAATCCAAAGGCAAATGCAGCTGAGACCTATGATCTAGCCTGTGTCAAAGAGGGAGCTGAACAAGGAGAATTTTAGTAAAGAGGGGGTAAACATCCCTGATTAATGTGCTAGAGTGCTCATTTACTGTAAATACTTCCACAAGCACTACATCGGGTAATTACACAAGAGGCTTTGACCAGGTCAGGCAATATATCACATCAACGCATTTAATCAATGGCAGGGAAAGAGAGAGCAGAGGACATGATAAAACAAACAAAACAACCGCAATCCATGGGACACACCACTGCAGTCACTGTTGCATTGTCCTGGAAGACAACTTTATTAGTAAAATGTTGTGCTGAAAGTTGCGCATGTGATATCAGTGCATAGCCACCTGCTTGTTTGGCTTTTCTAATGACATGGACGACTGACCTTTGCTTTTTGATACTCCATGAAATAAAAATGATAGTCTTGTGATTATTAGTACGTCTATTAGCTTCTATTATCTACAACAGTATATGCTAATGTACTTCTATATGTTCTCAAAAATCACTTATAACAGATATAAACATTTAAAATGAAAAGACTTTCTTTTCCCAGGAACATGGACCAAAAATATTGATGACTCATCTTGCACTAAACTGATTCTTATCCAATCAAATGCTCTCTAGAATGCGAATGTCCCTACAACTGACCAGCAAGTAGCAAATCATAGTTCATGGCTGTGATTAAACTACAGCCTATTGGCTATTTATTTATTTATTTTTTTAAAAGGACAATGCTTTAGATATGTTCCTTCAAACTTATTTTGAAGGAACATATTTATCGGCATAAGAAATTTATCGGCATAGGACAGAAAACTTTTTGGGGTCTTTAATGATGTTTCAGGCTGGCACTGAGTCACAGAGAAAACACATCCACAGAACTTTTCTCCTCACCAAACTTGATTTTAATCTCTCTTGAGTACTGGGGGAAAGGGGGAAAAACAGGCGCCAAATATTTTCATTTTTAACTCCTTCCATTCCTTTTCGTCCCGCAGCTCGCATGCAAGAAAAACTGCACGTGCTAACAGTGTAGTCTGTGGAGCATTCTTCGCAATTATGTGATCACATGCATTTTTTATGCTTGTTACTGTCAC
Source organism: Moxostoma hubbsi (assembly GCA_032164185.1). Taxonomy (NCBI): domain Eukaryota; kingdom Metazoa; phylum Chordata; class Actinopteri; order Cypriniformes; family Catostomidae; genus Moxostoma; species Moxostoma hubbsi. Next base: position 16,840,816 of record JAVLUX010000035.1, on the reverse strand, counting down.
CGTGTTTTCTCACAGTCTCTTTTTTGAAATGGTTAGTTCCTGCAATGAACTCCGTTTTCCCCGCTATTTCTTTGATATAAACTTTTGTAATGTATTTCGGGAAATGTAATGCAAATTTTAAAATCAAAGGGAGTAAATTTTTACTGTCGCCAATGGCGACCTTGACAGAAATTACACTCGCAAATAAATTTATTTGGTCACAAATGCGACCATTTTTTAGTCGCAGTTTGGAGCCCTGCACAATGATGATGATTTATCGACTTTATAGACATTACATTTTTATCGTCTGTTAATGCTGAACTTCTGTAAAGCTGCTTTGAAACGATGTGTGTTGTGAAAGGCGCTATACAAATAAAATTGACTTGACTTGAGTACACAATGTGTAGACACAGGGGTCAGCGACAGTACTGATCTAAACAAACAGTTAAGTGGGACACAGGGTGAGAGTACATGTACCTGGTGAGCCCCTTTGGCTGGCTGGGCTCCTGCTGCTGCTCTTGTTGTTGTTGTTGCATGTGCTGCAGTAGGCCCCGTGCTCTCCTCATGCATTTTTGAAGCTTGGTGTCAGCAGCCATAGTCCTGCTATGAGTGTTAGCACTGCCCTCATGCATGGAAAATCTTAGTTTAGCTATAATGCAAAAGAACAACAAAAAGGGAAAGGAAAGGAAATGCAGAAAAGAAAAAAGAAAGAGCTGAGTCATGCGGACCATTTCTTTGTTATGGAAACGACAAAGTAGTGAAATAGAAAAAAAGGAGAGAGGTGAGGGCGGTATCCAACACTTCACCCCAGATTGAGGTCTAGGCTGTTCAATAGGCAAAGCTTTGCAAACTCATACATTTTTTTAACAAAGTTGTCACAAAATTGGCTTTTTCGGAATGTGTTGATACTTGAAAGGGGCAATATTTGGCCCTTCAGTTGATTTTCAGGGGCTTTTTATAAACTGTGTGGAAATACTTTTTTTCTAACCATATACAGCATACATATTTGCATGTCACCTTTTTATGTCAAAAACTTAAAGGGGTAGTTCACCCAAAAATCTAAATTCTATGTCATTTATTCACCCACATGCTGTTCCAACACTGTATTTCTTTCTTTTGTGGAATACAAGAGATGTTAGGTAGAATGTTCAGTCTAAATGCCTCAGTAACCATACAATTTTATAGAAGTGTCACAGAAGTTTGAAACAACATAAGCGTGAGTAAGAAACAGAATTTTTAGGTGAACTATCATTTAAATGTACTAAAATGCATTCTCATCCATTAGTTAGAATTAGACTTGGAAAAAAATATTACTATATTTATAGTGTATTTATAGATAGATTATAGATAGAAGACACCTCCTTATTCATGCGATTACCTAATCAGCCAATCATTTGGCAGTTATTCAATGCATAAATTTAAGCATGTATGGGTCAGGAGCTTCAGTTAATTTTCACATCAACCATCAGAATGGGAAAAATGTGATATCAGTGATTTCTACCATGGCATGATTGTTGGTGCCAGAAGGGCTGGTTTGAGTGTTTATGTAACCGCTAATCTCCTCAGATTTTCACACACAACAGTCTCTATAAATTACTTAGAATAGTGCCAAAAACTAAAAAACTTCCAGTGAGCAGCAGTTCTGTGGATATAAACGCCTTGTTGATGAGAGAGGTCAACAGAGAATTGCAAGACTGGTTCGAGCTGACAAAAAGACTCTGGCAGATGGGCTACAACAGCAGAAGACTACGTCAGATTCCACTTCTGTCTGCCAAGAACAGAAAGCGGAGGCTGCAAAGGGCCTACCTCTGTTTACCTCAGCAGAAATCAAGATTCATCAGACCAGGCTATGTTTTTCCAGTCTTTAACACTAGAAGCATGTAGCCACTGTAACCTACTCTTAGCGTGATTTTAGGGGTCAGAAGACCGCCTAGTCTTCAGACAGGGACACTGCTACTGACACATAATGATCGCTAGATGGCGCCTCTTGCGTGTAGCCAATGAAATGGGCTTAAAAATGGCACTGCGAGTTAGGGAGCAGTTGGCCTATAAATGCTTATTTTTCGAAATTCTGTCTACGGCTGATCCAGATACTTTTGTCCTGGTAACATTGTCTTATATTTATTTTAAGATATGCGCCTATATTTAGTTTGTATAATTTTGTTCTTGTTTGGCATAAATTACGTTGTGATCTAAGGCCTGTAGCTGGAAGAGTCTACTTCCATGTTTCTACGCCAAGAGGTCTATATATCGACGAGCGGATGGGAGACATTTTTTGTGCAATATGTTCCAACCTACCATGATACAATCACGTTTGTGATATGCTCCCAACATATTCTTTTGACAGCGCACGGACGCACGTACCCACGATTTATTAGATAAAATACAGATTTTTTTTATTTAAAATGTAAAATATGTATGCAGAATTATCAGCTTGGTATTTGCAAATTGACCTCATATTTCCATTCATGGTTCATTAGTTTGAATATGGTGATGTGTGAAAGAAGCTATAGGCGAATGTATTTATGTTTGACTGCTTGTGTTATAAAAATTGTGAGAAAAGCAATTTACCCCAAAATAACCAGTATATTTCAGAGGTTAAGATTACATAAAAATTTGTCTTTTCACTCATCCATATGGTTTGCAATTTGAAATCATTGAAGTGATTTGATATGCAGAGTTTAAGCCAAACAGCATTCAGGATATTTTACTGCTAACTAAGCTATTGAATCAGTAATTTGAACTGTGTAACTCCACCATATACATTTCCAACATTCCAACCCTCTCTCCGACACACACACACACACACATACACACACACAATGGAATGCTAATTTGGGCATTCAGGTTCCTGGGCACTACCTTCTCACAGGACCTGAAGTGGGAGACACACATTAACCCTCTGGGGTCTGAGGGTATTTTGGGCCCTGGAGAAGTTTTGACATGCCTTGACATTTGTGCTTTTTTCAATTGCTTAAAAACATATTAATGGCTAAAGTCTGATAACACTGTATTCAGCACAAACTGGGCTACAATAATATGTGAGCAACATGTGTGTACATGTTTGAATTTTTGAGAAAATAACGTTTATGCGTGGTTTTTGAAAAAAACTAAAATTTTAAGTCACTGAAATAAGGCCATAAAACACATATTAAACATTTGTCCACAAGCATTTTGAGAACTGGATCTTGTAGCCTAGAGTTTTTGCTACAAAATGATGTGAAAACCATCCTGATCACTCATTCATGCAAAACAATATAGTAATTTAACTTTTGTTAGACAATTTTAGTGTTGAAAGGTTATATGCGAGGAGGCGTGAATGATCATGAATATTGATGTAATTCACACCTGATAGACAATGACCCCACCCCTGGGCCTATCAGTGAGGAATGTGACAGAAAGAGAATGAATGTGAGGAGACTTAATGATCAAAATCAAGTTTTAAGTTAAAAGAAGTAATCTGACTATATATTTTCTTTACATAAAGACTTTACTTAATTTTAGACCTACACTACCGTTAAAAGAAGTCTCTTCTGCTCAACAAGACTGCATTTATTTAATCCAAAGTACAGAAACAACAGTGATATTCTGAACTCTTTTTACAATTTAAAAGAACAGTTTTCTATTTAAATATATTGTAAAATGCAATTTGTAGCATAATTTTCAGAATCATTATTGCAGTCCTCAGTGTCACATGATCCTTCAGAAATCATAATAATATGCTGATTTTCTAATATGGGCATATTTACAGTGCATTTTACTCATTTAACCTGAACACATATTTGCAAGCACAAGCTTTGTTGATGATAATGAGGCACCATAAACACTAGATAAAATATAATCTAATCATTCATATTATTTTTATATCATATTACATATCATATTTATATTATACAGTATACAATTTAAATACCTCCTTTAGCCGAAACATCATTTAAATGTAACTAAAACTTGCTTATTAGGACATATTTCAAATGTCGATACACTGAATCCTGGCTGGCAAGTCTAGAAACAGTCCCACTAGTAAAATAAAAGTTAAAAAGTTGATAGAAAACAGCATGTCAACTAATGAAAACGAATTGACTTACTCGTCTGAAATTGTATCCTCGACTGGATCAAGTCTTTCTTCAAAATACAAATGTTAATCGGAGTCCCGCTCTTCTTCTGAGGAAAATGTTACATTTTCCTTACAATCCTGGAGCTTTCTTGCCTGTGTATCGTTGCAAACGCGCAGAAAAATGAACGACACTTGTTTACAGTCTCACAGTGATACATTTGCGATACATTTGCATTGACCATCTCAGCACATTAGCGTATGAATGGCGCGCTCTGCTGGTGGGTGGGATCACATTACAGATAATTAGATGGACTGGTAAAAACTGAACATCGCTTTGTTTCAAACAGATTGCATTGCAGGAGAATATTTGTTTTAAATTTTAATTGTTTTATAATTGTTTCTAAAAAGTAGACATTTAAAGCTTTATTTAGACATATGTTTCATGTTTGTGTGATAGGTATTCGCAGAGTTTCAGTTCATTTGTGTGACGTGTTTCTGATAAATGCTCTCAAACCCAGAGACTGCTGAAATCTATTTTACAAAAGCACAATGTTTCATTGTTATTATGAGTGTACACAAATAAAAGTAGACCCTTTATAGTCTCTAATGACGTCTTACACTTATCTGTATACCCAAAAAAGTATTTTAAGTTGTTTCTGCTGTAATGACGAAAATATCCAAGCAGGACACGCCGGCACGTCCGTCGACCCCAGAGGGTTAACTTGATTGTGTAAACGGCACATGGTGTATAAGTGTCATTGTTTTGTGTGTGTAGTTTACAATAAAGACATGAGAGAAGCTGCACTTTGACCAATTATTGAACTTGAAAAACAACAGTAAAGAGGTGAAACTTTAAATTGTTTGCGTTTCTGGCTTTTTGGTAAATTGTAAATATTTAGAAAATAGGGATATAGGCTACAAAAATATATGAATTTTCCATTACACTATACATTTTGCTATAATACGCAAGATAAAATATAAATATATTCCACCCGAACAACATTGTCAGATAACCGCTGACCAGCCGGCCTACTTTCATCTTTCCCTAGATAGGGATGTGCGTTCAGCATGTATTTTGTTTGAACATCAGCAGCCACCCAGAATTTTATGCCAAAATTGTCCAGTTTATTGACCATGTACTGTGTGAAATGACAGCGCGCCTAGGGAACAGAACTAGGGAACTCAGATATTATGGCAAATCTATCTGTCACAAGGTGGGCACCTCTTGTGTTCTTGTCATCAAAGCGCTGATAGCGCATGATATCTCGGATTCCCCGTCTGTCACTCACTTCGACGTGGTGTTGAGTGAAGTGACACTAGGCGACTTTCTTGAAGGCCTTGGTTACCCCTGAACTTGAGAAAAGGCCAATGAGAATCTGGCAGACAGAATTTGAATATCCCTCCCCCGGACATACAGGTATAAAGGGAAGAAATCATCCCTCTGTTCATTCAGATTTTTTCTTCGGAGTCGTGCGGTTGAGCAATCAGCGAGCTGAGATCACTTACTGTTCCACTCACCTCTGCAGAGCTTGTGCTATTGGATCTATGGCACATATCAGCGGCTTTCTTCTTCTCTGCACGGCAGTGCAGCTTTGCCTCTGGGCGCTTCGACAGCACTGCTAAAAGAGAAAAATGTATTTTCTCTAAAAGAGCAATACAAAGCTGCCATTGAGCGTCCGTTTCAGGATGCGTCTTTATAAAGATGCCCTTCTGCCCCTGTGTAGTTCCTTGATGCGGTCGATTACTCTCCGCTCCTGACGGTCACAGATGCTGCTTTGTGTGTCTGGCCCGCGATCACACTGAGGCTGCATTTGTGGATGGTTCGTGTTCTCAATGCGAGAACCTAACCAGGGCACCGTTGCGGACGTGGCTTCCCTTCTTAAAGAGGAATGCCACTCCACCGCTCCTTCTTCCAACAGAATTGAGGATGACCCGGCTGGCGTTGCAGGCGATTTGGGGATGGCAGTGGGCTTGGTTTCATCGGGTAGATCCCCATGAACTACCCGCCCCCCGGCACATTCGTTGACTTCCATCCTTGCTCAAGGTGAGTGCGGCTCGCCTAACGGCCAGTCTGTTTACTCCCTCGGCATCTGACGCAGAAGACTCGAATGGGCTGCCGCCTTCGTGTCAGAACACCCAGTCTGAGGCTGACGCCCAGATGGCCGACAAGCTTGCCCGGGCCGCTGTCAATGTGGGGTTGGACTGGAACCCTCCGTCCTCTCCACAGTCTTCCATGGCTAGACAATTGGTTCCTCAGGTCTGGGCGCCACTCACAGCCACGCCCCGAGGTTCCTTTCTTCCCGGAGGTGCATGATGAGCTGACGAGGTCGTGGAGGGCAACTTTCACTGCCTGCAACCTCCTCGCTCATCTACTCTCACTACCCTCGATGGCGGGATGGCCCACGGGTACTCGGAGGTCCCAAAGGTGGACAGAATTGTTGCGATCCACCTGTGTCCTGAAAATGCCGCCACCTGGCGGGATTGACCGGGCTGTAGGATGACATCGTCACTGACCGCCAAAGCCTACAGCGCCACTCGACAGGCCGCCTCCGCCCTGCATGTCATGGCACTCCTGCAAGTTCACCAGGCCAAGGCACTCAAAGATCTGCACTTGGGTAGTCCTGACCCCGACGTGTTGCAGGAACTGTGCTCGGAGACCGCCCTCGCCCACCGGGCAACAAAGGTCACAGCGCGGACACTCGGGCAGGCGATGGCCACCCTCGTGATCCAGGAACGGCAACTTTGGCTGAACCTGGTCGAGATGCGGGAGGTAGACAAAGGTCACTTCCTCAAGGCCCCCATCTCCCAGCTCTGTCTATTCTGCAACACCATTGACGACTTTGCCCAGCAGTTCTCCGTGGTGAAGAAACAGATGGAGGCCATTTCCCACATCATGCCCCACCGCCGCTCCAGCGCAGGCCATGCTCCGTCTGCTCACCGAGGGCGTCCTCCTGCAGCTTCCAAATATCAGGTAATTCAGCTTCAACCTGGGCCCAGCTCTCAGCCCCAGCGTCGAGTACCCTGCAAGAAGAGCACGCCCCCGTCTCCCGAACATCCACGCGGACCTGGAAGGCTCCCAAGTGTTCCTGAGACGGACAACCAAGGGAACGAGACGTTTGCTCTGGAGCTGGTAAGCAGACCACTCCATCCCCCTTTGCCGCACCCCGAAGTACCCACATTCTCAATAAAAGATCAATTTCCTTGTTTCCTGGGTCATTTGGCCCTTAAATACCATTCTCACAGCAAACCCGTGCCACACTTCAGCAGTCCTGGCACCCCGGATCTCTCGCCTTCTGACCCACGACTGCTGTCCGTTGGCCGGTTCTGACGAGTCTAGAGGACACCTACACGGGATCTCCTCCTCAGTCACTAATCCGCCCCCTGCCGGATGTGCGGAGCAAGGTAAGTGCTTTGAGTCTTCTCTCAGCACCAAAGCCTCGGGATGTGCTTTTGCCTCCTAATGCCACACTACCTGCTCCGCCCTCTGTGAGGCCTCGCCAGGTACATCATAAACGTTTGTCCCTTTAGTGCCCCTAGCACGGAGCTTGGATGAGTAGCTTTCACTTCCCAACCCGTCGTGCTAGCTGGCCAGGACCATCTGACTCGGCTATGCGATTCAGTTCGCTAGGCCCCCGCCCCCTTTCGCCAGCGTACACTTTACCTTGGTGCACGGCAAAGACGCCAACACCCTACATGCGGAGATCGTGACTCTCTTACTCAAAGATGCGATAGAGCCTGTCTCTACAGCCCTTACTTCATCATACCCAAGAAAGGCTGCGGCTTGCGACCGATCTTGGACTTGCGAGTTTTCAACTGGGCCTTGCACAAACTCCCATTTAAAATGCTCACGCATCCGGCATCAAGATTGGTTTGCAGCGGTAGACCTGAAGGACACGTACTTCAACGTCTCTATCTTGCCTCGACACAGACCCTTCATACGGTTTGCGTTCAACGGCCAGGCGTATTAGTACAAGGTCATCCCCTTCGACATGTCTCTGTCCCCTTGCATCTTCACGAAGGTTGGAGGCAGCACTTGCCCTGCTAAGGGAAATGGGCATCTGCATACTCAATTATCTTGACAATTGGCTCATCTTAGCCCACTCTCGAGAGTCACTGTGCGCTCACAGGGACCAGGTGCTCAGGCACCTCAGCCATCTAGGGCTTCAGGTCAACTTGGAAAAGCGCAAGCATTCTGGTCACCACAGACGCCTCCAAACAGGGTTTGGGCGCCCTGTGCAATGGGCATGCAGCCGCTGGCTCCTGGACGGGGCCCCGGCTGGGTTGGCACATCAACTGCCTAAAATTGCTGGCTGTAATCCTTGCCCTGCGGAGGTTTTTCCCACTTATACAGGGCAAGCACGTCTTGATTCGCTCAGACAGCACTGCTACGATAGTGTACATGAATCGCCAAGGCGGCATGTCTCCAAACAGAGGCTTTCCCACTGGGTTGTTGATGCCATCGCTTTGGTCTATCACACCCAGTCCGTGCCCGCCCCCTTGTGGGTTCGAGCACACTCGACGAGAAGTGTGGCATCCACTTGGGCACTGGACAACGGCACCTCCCTAGCAGACATCTGCAGAGCAACATCCAATACCTTTACAAGATTTTACAATCTCTCAGGTCCGAGCACGTAGAACTCAGGAATGTGGAACATCTGAACGGGTGTTCCACTTACACATATCGCCCTTCCCCTCCACTGAGGTGATCACGTGGGCTCTTTTCCCCCAGGAGAGTCCACTAGATTCACACTCCCTGGATGTTCTTCCTCCCTAGCCCTCTGGTCCGCTAATTCAGTGGAGGAATTCCCCGACCAAACACACTACAGGTACTAAAATTACTCTGTAGGAATAGGTGCTCCACAGGATGGGCTCTTGTGGACTAATCCCCCATGTGTATTTTCCGCGGTATGGTCCCCCTATGGGCGGACCCGCGTCTCCCTTGGGCAGTCCCCGCTGCTCCCTGGTCACTGTGTTTGTAGCAACTCCTCCCTCTAAGCAGGTAGGATCTACCACCGCGCCATTTCCACATGTGGCCTGAAAACCCATGTGACGTATTTTGCCACTCTATACCTCCCCCCATCCTGGGCAGGTGGGGGTCTCTGCAGGGTCTTTTCCCCCTGAAAAGACCCTAGGAGTTTGAAAAGAAAGCCTTCCCCGATGTGTGTGATAGCGATAAGATGGCACCAGCTGCTTTAACTCTATGCGAGAAACATAGAGAGAGAAAAGTCGTGGCTGGTGTGGCCTACTCCCATGCTTGGCATGTCGCTTTGTTCCCCCCTTTGCGATCCCAGGAACCAAAAATGTTTATGACGATTTTATGGGGCATTGGGGAAGGGTACATGCAGTCTGACGCAGCCTGTTGCTTTGGCATGCAACTGCCTAACCACACCTGCATCAGCAGTGCATGTACACGGTTCAGCGCATGGCGTGACTGAGTAGGGACCCCTTGTGTAGGTTATGGAGGGAACGAGACGTTGTGTCTCCCTGGCAACGATGCTGAACCGAGCTATTGCAATGGCGAACCTTATTCTCGGCTCCTCAGTGCAAAACCTGAATGAACAGAGGCATGATTCCCTCCCTTTATACATGTATGTCCTGGGGACGGACATGCAAATTCTGTCTGCCAAACTCTCATTGGCCTTTTCTCAAGTTCAGAGGTATCTGAAGCCTTCAAGAAAGTCCCCTAGTGTTGCTTCACTCGACACAACATCTCGTTCCCTCCATCAGGGAACGGAGGTTACAACAGTAACCTAGACGATTTCTGTTGTGACATTGTCTCTTTGAAAAAAAGTGTGTCCAAATTCATTAGACCAAAAATCACCCAATCTCAAGCTTTTGCCTCCTGTACCACCTCTCAAATAAATGAGAACAACAAATGCTTTTAGTTTGTCATCTGTCAGTTTGAACTTTTCAGCATTACTCCACCCAGCTTCCAGGCAATCTATGGCTACTTTATTGCTCTCAATACAATGATCATAATAGTGCCGCCGATTTATCAGCTTACTTGTCAATTGCCCTCAAATAATTTTCGATGCATCATTATATACTGTATTGAATAGGTGAAATTTGCATGCATATTTAACACCTTAGCATGTTTGCAAATTGACCTCATATTTCGATAAGTGGTTCATTAGTATGCATTAGTATATATATATATATATATATATATATATATATATATATATATATATATACTGTATAATATATAAATGCACTATAAGCATATATAGCCAAACATTTTTTTTAATAAACACAAAATCTGTCCATTTTATTATAAAAATAATTATGTTTTAAGTATTTTTTAATTAATGTTTTATTATTAATTGATTATTAATTACAGTCAAGGTAATGACAGATTACACGCACGCATAAACACATGCACAGAAAAAAAGCTTTTACAATGACTCTACAATGACTTTTTTACAAATGTAGTTATGTTTGACTGCTTTACCTGTTTACCTGGAAAATGTATTATCTTATAGCTAAATACAATATATCAATTAAAAATATGTCCAGTTCTGGTGAGCCTGTGCCCACTGCAGCATCAGCTTTCTTTTCTTGGTTTAGAGAAGTGGAACCTGATCCTCTGCTGTTGTAGCCCATTTGCCTCGAGGTTTGACATGTTGTACATTTTGAGATGCTATTCTGCTCACTACAATTGTACAGAGTGGTTATCTGAGTTACCGTGGTCTTTCTGTAAGCTCGAAACAGTCTGGTCATTCACCGTAGACCTCTCTCATCAACAAGGTGTTTCTGTCTGCAGAACAGCTGCTCACTGGATGTTTTTGTTTTTAGCACCATTCTGAGTAAACTCTAGAGACTGTTGTGTGCAAAAATCCCAGGAGATCAGCAGATACAGAAACACTCTGTCTGGCACCAAAGATCATGCCACGGTCGAGATCACTAAGACTTTTTCCCCATTCTGATGGTTGATGTGAACATTAACTGAAGCTCCTAAGCCGTATCTGCATGATTTTATGCATTGCACTGCTGCAACACTACTAGCAGATTATATAGTCAGATGAATAAGTAGGTGTACAGTTGTAGCTAATAAAGTGGTCAGTGAGTGTATATATAAACACCAATCTGCCACAACATTAAAACGACCTGCCTAATATTGTGTAGGTCCCCTTCGTGCAGCCAAAACTGCACCAACCTACATCTAAGAATAGCATTCTGAGATGCTATTCTTCTCACCACAATTGTACAGAGTGGTTATCTAAGTTACCGTAGACTTTGTCAGTTCGAACCAGTCTGGCCATTCTCTGTTGACCTCTCTCATAAACAAGGCATTTCTGTCCACAGAACTGTTTTTTTTTTTGTTTTTTTTTAATTTGCACCATTCACAGTAAATTCTAGAGACTGTTATGCGTGAAAATCCCAGGAGATCAACAGTTACAGAAATACTCAAACCAGCCCATCTGGCATCAACCATCATGCCACAGCTGAAATCACTGAGATCACATTTTTCCCCATTCTGATAGTTGATGTTAACATTAAATGAAGCTCCTGACCTGTACCTGCATGATTTTATGCACTGCACTGCTGCCTCACAATAAGCTGATTAGATAATCGCAGGATGATTGTTGGTGCCAGATGGGGTGGTTTGAGTATTTCTGTAAATGCTGATCTCCTGGGATTTTCACACACAACAGTCTCTAGAATTTACTCCAAATGGTGCCAAAAACAAAAAAGATCTTTGTCCCCATGTGCACTTGCAAACTGTAGTCTGGCTTTTCTATGGAGGATTTAGAGCAGTGGCTTCTTCCTTGATGAGCAGCCTTTCAGGTTATTACTGTGGATATAGATACTTGTCTACCTTTTTGTCTATAAATATATAATTCATCAGTCAATCATTGTTTTGAGGAATGAAGGCTTTACAATGCTTGAAATTGCAAAAAAAAACAAAAACTGAAGATTTTATAAAAAGGCATTTTATAACATAATGTGGAAAAAAATGGGTCTGAATACTTTCTGAATGCACTGTATATACATATATAATATATATATATATATATATATATATATGTGTGTGTGTGTGTGTGTGTGTATATTAGGGCTGTCAATCGATTAAAATTTTTTGCTGAGAAAAGCCCCTCATATAACAATAAATCAATATATAATGATTCTACATATTTACATCAATATATAATTATACATAGTTAACTTTAAATATAAAAAAAATTATATATATACACACACACACACACACACACATACATACATATATATATATATATATATATATATATATATATATATATATATATATATATATATATATATATATATATATAAATAAATTAATTATACTGCCATTTTTGCCCTGACATTTTGAAATTTGTGGCATGTTTGTCACCTTTGGTGTTGTTTTTGCCCTAAGCCCCCATTGATTTCTGACCCTGGTTTCATAATTGTCAAATCTCTTATGTACAAACACATTATCTGAAACTGTGTTTTTTTGCTTAGTGAACATAGTACCTGTGCACAATGAGTGACATGTTAAACAGAGATCATAATATGTAGACCATAATATGTAGAAGCACAGGGCTGCTCTGTTGAACGACGAGAGAAACCATAAAAACTGTGAATGAGCTTTTAAGCTTTCTTCACAATACATTCTAAATAGAACATATAGAGATCTATCACAGATCAAGGGAACCATGGTAGGTTAAGTGTTACCATGGTTCCCTTGAACCTGCTTCATTTATATCTGGTTAAGATTTAATTTAGCCTATCATAAAAATGCTATTTTCAAAACATTTACCTCTGTCAACACCAGCTGTGCCAGAGCTAGCATTAACTGCTGATTATGTGCTTTGGATTGAGTGAGCTGAAAAGGAGCTGATGGCATTTTAGGAAAAGCAAAGGGGCGAAGTTTAGGACAGCACATTACAGACTGAAGACACAGGAAGCAGGAGTGACAGCCAGGACAGACACAAATGCTGACAGAGGAATGCACATGTAGACAGAGCAAGGGAAAGACAAAACTAATGATGCATTGCAGGGTTGTGGCCAAGGGAACTAGAAATTGTTCTTCTATATACTGATGTAGGGCTGGGTGATACAGATAAAAAATTTTATTTCGATATTTAACTATTTTATAAACTGTATATCTTTATATTTGATCTTTTCAATACTATATGTAAGTATTGCTCTGAAATGGAACCACCATTTTATCCAAACAGCCATTGTTGCGAAGTACACTTTTAAAATATTTAATGTAAGAACTAAAATCATGTAAATAAAGAACAAAAATAATAATAATCGAGGCATGTTTTCCACATATTCTCACTATATGAGTATATGACTTTCTTCTGCTGAACACAAACAAAGATAAGTATTTTTAGAAGAATATCTGAAAATGGAGGTCCATATAAAAGTAATCCATAAGACACCTGTAGTTAAATACATATCTTCAGAAGCGATACTGTAGGTTTTGCAGAGAAACAGATATATTTTTAAGTCCTTTTTTCCTATACATTCTCCTCCCTGCCCAACAGGTGGCGATATGCACGAATAATGTGAATTGGCAAAAACAAAAGAAGACAAATGTGAAAGTGGAGATTGACAGTAAAAAAGAACTTAAATATTGATCTGTTTCTCAGCCTCTTCTGAAGACTTGAATTTAACCACTGGAATCGTATGGAGTACTTTTATGCTGCATTGATGTGTTTTTGGAGCCTCTAATTTTGGTACCCTTTAACTTATATTGTAAGGATTTACAGAGCCCAGATGTTCTTCCAAAAATCTTTGTTTGTGTTCAGCAAAGTCAAACACATCGGTCATACACATCTGGGATGGCATAAGGATGAGTAAATGATGAGAGAATTTAAATTTTTGGGTGAACTATTATTTTATGAACCAAATAGAATGTGCATTAAAATCATTGTGATATCCACAATGCTGCTTAATTTTATACAAATACCACAGTGAATATATTGTGGACATTCTGTATATCACCCAGCCCTACACTGAAATTGTGATCTTAGATGCTGCTACTGGACTTTTGGGGACCTGTGAAGTTTGAGTGATCAATATGTTTTTGGTAGAGAATGTGCATGTGCTTTGGGCCAAAGGTAATCAGATCAAGTCTCAGCAAGACAGTGGAAGGTCTACAGGGATCTGAAGAGTGGTAATATTTACAAAAGCTGTCTTGCCTTTACATATATTAATACTGTGCTGCAAACATACAGACATGCACACACATACAGTATTGCACACGCACACTGTGAGCAGAGTGAGACAGAGATAGAGGGTTTGCTGACCTGGATAGCAGTTTGCGAGCAGTATAAATAGCTTTGTGGAGTTTTGCATGGCTGAAATTGTTTTCTGCTCATAAATCATTCAAGCAGGTATGCCATCAAATGCTGTAACAGTTGTTCCAGGTAAATACGAGATACACAGCCATCACTTTTCTTTTTTTATTTGGAGAATAGTGAGAGATTTAGGAAGGATTGTGCTGCACTATCCCCACATGGCAGCTCAGCAGAATCACAATGCGGTCCTTCTTCCAATAGGGATTTACAGGGGTCAGGAATATTATGCTGCTCAATCTAGAATGGATTTGGATCTAAGCGTTAACGGTTAGCATGCAACTTTGGATAAGGCCCATTCAAAAGGGATTTTAATATAGATAGCTCACACTCATAATAAGATGTTTGGAAAAAAGTGGATAAAAATAGTTTCAGCCTATGTCTGGAACAGATTGGGGCTCTCAACCGGCCAAAGCTGTATGCTTGACAAAAGCACGGCACTATCAGCAGTATTAACAATCAATAGGCAGAGTATAAATTAAAGTGGTGGCTAAGTTCATATCACTAATAAAAAACTAACCACAAGAATTAATTTTCTTAACTAGTATTTTTGCTTTGTTTTCCATTAAAAATATCCTTAACACAAGATAAATTTACTAGAAAAGTAAAATTGTGTAAGATATTAAGACTTGTTTTCAGAGAATATACCCTGAATTAAGTTTATTTTTCTTACACCATAGGCAAATATTTTTTTACTTGTTCCTTTTACAAAAAGCTTCACTTATGATGCTGCACTGAGAAAAGCGCTTTGGGAACATCTTATAGTTTTGACCAGCTGTGAATATGTGTTCAACACGTCAATGAACATTGACCGGAATTTATAACCTCTGCCGGTGTATTCGGATGCACCTGGGGCAGGGTTATAAATAGATGCATCACTGGAGCATCGTCAGATCTTTTGTCTTCAGATCACTCTGTGTTTGTGTGCTATCACGAGCCTGTCAAACTTTCTTTCCTCTGTTAGGAGTTAGAATCTGCAGAGAACCTTTTCTCTTTTCTCTTCAAAAAAAAGAAAAAGAAAGAAAAAATGACTGAAAACCAGGGCAAACGATGTGTGTTCCCCTGTCTCCGCTCTATGGCCGAGAGGGACACGCATCAGTTCTGATTTGTTTGTTTGGGGGTAGAGCATGCTGCTCTCGCGTTGGGGCGGGGCGGGTGTGAGCATTGCGATCTGCTTTCGGGCAAAATGCTTCGTGCTCGCCTTGCTTACTTCCGGGAGTCAGCGCCCACACTTCATTCGTGGGGCTCTCGTATGGATCTGGCTGAGGAGCGAGAGACGGTTCGTCCCTTTCACTTGCTCTCTCCTCAGATCCAGCTGATCCTCGTAAGCCTGAAGCACGCCTCGGCGCTTCTTCGGTTCATGAGGACACTGAACCTCTGTAAATCCTGCGCATAATAATAAAGTGGCTGTGGAATTAAGAGACACCAAAACGCTTCAAACTAGAAGACAGATTTCTGTCTGGTGGCCAAAAAATTTAAAATAAAGAAAATTGAAAGAAATAAAAAAAGGGGGAAGGGAACGCTAAATCAGTCCCTTCCTTTCTTCTATGACCTCCATAACGCGTATTCTCATCCATGGAGGAATCCTTATACTTCCCGTGTCTTCATGCCCTCGACGTTGAAATATTCAACTAATCGTGGGTGCTGAGGCTCAGGGGTATTCGGTGATGCCGCCGGTAGAAGAGACACTTGCTGGTTATCTCTCACCTGGCTCTGCATCACCACTAAAGAGACCCACTCTCCCCACAAAGCTGTGCAGGACCACCTCCACGCTTGTGGGGAAGGCTTATCAGACAGCAGGTCTGGCTGGTGCTGCCCTGCACACTATGGCAGTGTTACAGGCATACTAGGCTAATCTGTTGAAGTATTCGGTGATGTAGCCGGTAGAAGAGACATTTGCGGGTTATCTCTCGCCTGGCTAGGCATCATTGCTAAAGAGACCCACTCTCCCCACAAAGCTGTGCAGGACCACCTCCACGCTTGTGGGGAAGGCGGAGAGACACTTGTGGCTTAACCTATCGGGCATCAGAGACAGGGACAAAACTTTCCTTCTCGATGCCCCGGTTTATTCTTATGGCTTATTTGGTGATGCTATGAATGTAGCTATGAATGTAGCTATCACCAGGTTCCAGGAGGCAAAAAGTCACGAGGAAGACTTCGGGCAATTTCTTTCTCGCCACACTCAGGGGGAGGGGCTGTCAGCCACCCAGCCCCATACCAGTCCTCCTAGATGGGAGGCTCAAAAACTAGGCGTGGCGAATCATGCTCCCCCTCGTAAAGACAGGGGCCCAGTTCGTCGCCCTCAGCAGCCCCCAAAGCAAGACCTCAGGGCAGTTATTTCAAAAGAAAACCCTGATGGTTTTGCACCCAGCCTTGTGGGGGTAGCCCCCCCTCGGTATGGGGCACGTGTATCATCCACTTCGCCTGAGAACTGGCAGTTCAGCACAGAGATATTGTCTTAGCTCATCTGGTTTCTCCGGGTCTGAGACTCAACGTCAAAAGAGTGTTCTCTCTCTCACCCAGGGAATTACTTATCTGGGGGTTAAATGGAATTCGATCACGATGCGGGCAGAATTATCTCCCTGAGCAAAGTCAGGCTAGGTCAAGGTTGCACTGCTCGTCAGTATCAACGAATACTAGGTCTCATGGCGTCTGCATCCACGGTGATTCCTTTGGGCCTTCTGCACATGAGACCGTTCCAGCTGTGGCTAAAAGCCAGGGGGTTTCATCCAAGGGCTGGTCCCCTAAGGCAAATAAGGGTTACGCGCCGTGGGCTTCGTTCCCTTTCTATGTGGTTCAGAACCCGGTTTCTTACCTTGGGTCCCACTCTAGGTGCGTCTTGTCGTCACAGGCTGCTAACGACAGAAGCCTCGCTGACATGCTGGGTAGCGGCCTTAAGTGGTCGTCCAGCTCAAGGGGAATGGGAGGGTCATCAGCACGATTGTAACTGTCTCGAGTTGATGGTTGTATTTCTGGCCTTGAAATACTTCTTCCAGAGGCTGCCATGTCTTGGTGCGGGTGGACAATACAGCGGAAGTCTCTTACTTAAACCATCAAGGAGGTCCACGTTCACGTCAGCTGAATTTCTGGCATGTCGGATTCTCCTTGGGGCCCAGGGCAAGCTCCTGTCACTCAGGGCAGTTTATATCCCTGGATGCCCATATGTGGGAGCAGATTTACTGTCCAGACAGAAAATACCTACGGGGGAGTGGAAACTCCACCCCGAGGTAGTGGAACAAATCTGGGTGAGATTTTACAGGGCAGAAGTGGACCTCTTCACCTCTTCTCAGACAGCGCAATGTCCCCTCTACTTCTCTCTGAGTCACCCAGCCCCCCTGGGTCTGGACGCGATGGCGCATACATGGACCAGAATGCGTCTGTATGCGTTTCCCCTGGTTTCTCTGCTCCCTGGAGTCTTGGACAGAGTTTGCCAATAAGGGTCTTGCCTCTTACTGATAGCGCCGCGCTGGCTAAACAGGGTGTGGTTCTCGGAAACAATGTCTTTCCTCGACGGCTCGCCTTGGGCGATTCCGAACAGGAGGGACCTTCTCTCTCAGGCATAGGGGACAATATTTCATCCCCGGCCCGAGCTGTGGAACCTTCATGTTTGGCCCCTGAAGGGTACCAACTGAGGGACACAGGGCTTTCACCTGAGGTTATCGAGACCATTTTAAGTGCTAGGGCTCCCTCCACTTGGAACAAATCTGTGTGAAATTTTACATGGCAGAAGAGGACCTCTTCGCCTCTATGAACAGTGCAATGTCTCCTCTACTTCTCCCTGAGTCACCCAGCCAACTTAACAATAGTCCTTGAGGGTCTGGTTGAGACCCCCTTTGAACCTCTAGAGTCAGCGTCTGACAGACTTCTGACTATCAAGATGGTTTTTCTTATGGCGATTACCTCTCTAAAGAGAATTGGGGACCTACAGGCTCTGTCTGTCCTTGCCAGCCTGTTTAGAGTTTGCCCCAGGAAGGACCAAAGCAATTTTGCAACCTCATCCTGACTACCTGTCACACTCAAAGCCTTCTGCTCCCCGCCGCAGGAAAGACTTCACGGACTTTGTCCAGTCCGTGCCCTTCAGACTTATGCCCACCACACTAGCCAGTGGCGTAAGTCAGGGCAAATATTAGTTTGCCATGGGGGCTGCAACAGGGTGGTGGCCACCACCAAGCAGACTATGTCACATTGGGTGAGGGACACTATTGCCCTGGCCTACGAGGCGCACGGTCAAGCTTCGCCTGTAGGCATCAGGGCTCACTCTACCAGAGGGGTTGCCTCCTCTGAAGCCTCGACCAGAGGGGTCCCTCTGCAGCATGTTTGTGATGTGGCAGGCTGGTCCTCTCCACACACATTCATTAGATTCTACAGTTTGGATGTTCATGCCACTCTGGGCTCTTATGTCCTTGAATCGACATCTCAAGCTCATGTCTGAGCCCTCTCACGCTCTTGTGAGCACACTACACAACCGTAGGGGGTCCGGACAGCCATAGTGTGGCTGCGTGGGTATTCTCATTCCCAAAGCGCTTTTCTCAGCGCAACATCATAAGTGAAGCTTTTTGTAAAGGGAACGTCTCAGGTTATTCAGTGTAACCCTTGTTCCCTGAAAAAAGCGGAACGAGATGCTGTGTGCGCTTCACTGCTGCACTGGGATGCCCCAGGACTGCTCTTCAGACAAAATACCTGACGATGCTCTGGTGATGCATCTATTTATAACCCTGCCCCAGGTGCATCCAATGATTACACCGGCAGAGGTTATAAATTCCGGTCAATGTTCATTGACGTGCTGCACACATATTCACAACTGGTCACAACTATAAGATGTTCCCAAAGCACTTTTCTCTGCGCAGCATCTCGTTCCACTTTTTTCAGGGAACAAGGTTTACACTTAAGTAACCCAAGATGTTTTAAGCATAAATTTCATACAATTTACTAGGTCTTATGCCTAAAACAAACAAACCTATTAGCCAATGGAGTAAGAACAATAAACTTCTTTCACAATATATTCTCAGAAAACAAGTTTTACTATCTTGCACACTTTTATCTTGTTTAAAGGATATTTAATGGAAAGTGTATTTTCTCAGTGTATAGAGATGAATCACCTCAGTCAGGAAGGAGAGAAACAGAACAGATGCTTATGAAGCAAATACATACGCTCAAAAACACACACACACACACACACACACACACACACAGAATGCTGCAGAAAGGGAAGGCAGTGTTGGGGAGTTACTGTTGAGTTTGTGTTGCAAGGACATTTACTGAGACATTAATGCTCTTTGGAGATGCTTTCTTACCAAATGGACAAGAAAGTGCATTACAGGGTAAGTGATGGTTACCCGAGCAGGTTGTGTAGGAGCTGGGCATAGCAAGCAGAAGCAGGTTAGAATTACTTACACACAGCGTGATGGGAGAGCGCCAAGGCTGTAGCTGTGTCCCCAGCCTGCTCCAGGCGCAGCGACTGCTCTAACAGAGAGTCAGCCTCCGCCAGGCAGCGTTCGAAACTGCCCCCCTTCCCTGCAATTAAAACACCAAGGCCAAGCCTCTAAGAACATGCAAAAACACTGCTCACAGGAGCCACCACGTGTTCCCGGGAACACATCACTCACAGAAATGGAAACGTCCACTGATACACAAGTGCACACAGTCGAATGTGTGCCACCAACACAACTCAAAAACACAATTAGACACATATGAATACACACACCATGCATAGGTTAAACACTGATTTAAAATGAGGTATAGTGCAGGATTTTAATATATTATATTAGTCTGTGTTTTTGTGAGCTGTGAGCTATGGCTCCCATCTACAATGATACTTCGTATATTCATTCATTTCTCATTTAAAGATCCTGTTACATCATATTAGATGTAGGGTTGGAAGAGAACATAGAAGAAAATTTTACTTTCAAATTATTCTTGACAAAGCCTAAGGTGGTTTGCTGGTTTATGCTGGTCTAGCTGGTCTCCCAATTTGGCCTAGCTTGGCTTGAGCTTGTCAGCCAGCCAATTTCCTAACCTGACCACCTAAAAAGTGCCCAAACGCCTCTAAACCAGCAAAAAAGACCAGCCTAACCAGCTTGACTTAGCTGAGAGACCAGCTAACCACTTTACGCTGGTTTCTGCATGTTTACCCACTATGTAATGCACCAGCTTCATTCATTTCAGTTTCATCTGCATTTTATCTCTCTTTATATGTACGGCTCTTTGTGGCATTTACCCTGGTGCTGAAGTTCATCCAGGTCCATGAACTTGCTGGGTCTGGGGTTGAAGCCCTGGGCTACTTCTCTCTCCTTCTCTTTCTTCCTCTGCAGCTCCTGATGCCTGGCTCTGCGTGCAACTTCCTCCTGCAACTCATCTAGCTCACTGCGACCCTCTCCTATGCACATACACACATACAAAGGCATAAATAAGTAACAATAACTTTCATGTCCCAGTTAAACCTTTGACAGGAACATCTAGTAGCAAGATGCATACGGCCACAGTCGCTTGTGACTCACCCAAACTGAGTGAAGCGCTGCTCCATGTGGGGGATTTGAGGTCTAGCAGGATGGCACTGCTGCTTTTGGACTTGGGCACTGTGCGCCAGGAGGGTCCTGAAGTTACAGGCCTCTTACTGCCGCTGCCCCTGAGGCAAAAGAGAGCAGCTGTCATTACACTGACACTTAATATCATTCCCAGTGTCTGTGTTTCTCTATTACAAATTTAAAGGGATAGCTCACCCAAAAATGAAAATTCTGTCATTTACACACCATCTTGTTGCTCCAAACCGATTTACTTTCTTTCATTAGTGGAACATAAAAGAAAATATTAAACAGAATGACATCAGACACTATCCACATTAATTGTATGAAAAACAGATGCAATTAAAGTGAATGGTGACTGAGACTAACATCACAACATAACATTTCCTTTTTTGTCCCACTGAAAAAGGAAATACAGGTTTGGAACAACATATGGTTGACTAAATTATCACAGAATTATCTTTTTTGGTTGAACCATCCCTTTAAGGCATATAAGGAAAAGGGCTGGGTAATATACTGTATTGAACACTAACGACATATGCAATATTATTTTATTTGCAATATAAAATCAACCAACATCATGAATGTTGCAATGATTTTAATGCTGTTTTTATTTGGCCATTAAGATCCCTAAAGACCTTGCCATTAGGCCTTGTGTCACCACTCATGAATATGAGAGCACTAAGATAGAGATACTTTAATAGTGTCTATGATTTAAACCTTAATAGAGTTGCTAATAGAGTTGGGAAGTTTTATTCATTCCACGAACATCGTCAGTTCATTTGAACTATCAGTTTCAATTAATTGGTATAAAGAGTTGGTGCACTTAAAAATTAGCATACTATGAAATTTTTCATGCTTTGCAATGATTTAGTAAAAAAATATATAGTATTTAGGTAAATATTGCTGTGTATCACTATGTATTTTTATATTGGTGCATTTAAATAAATAAATATAATAAATAATTTTTCCTTCTGGAATTTAACATGCTTTAAATGTTTAAGTCAAAAATATATTTTCATGTATAAAAGCTGCTGTGTACCACTATGCATTGTTACATGGTGCATAAAAATATTATTTATACTAAATGTTTTTTATTTGCTAATTTAGTGGAAAAACATGGTGGAAAACACACCTTGATTATTTTAACCACATTTTTATTTTAATAAATTTCTTACCTTAAACGTTATAAATGTAATTTGTTTTAAATGATGGCTCCTCTCATTAAAAAAAAACAAACAACATTTAAGTCATTTCAGAGCAGAAACATATCTTGATTTAATATATTTATATAAAATATTTTGATATAACATTTTAGCAATATTTCCCAGGCCTAATGGTGATGGTGATCTTCATATACATGAGCTGAGGTCAGTTTGGGCAGGTTGTCGTGTCACCTGTGAACACTGGTGCTTGGGTTGTCACTGAGTGGCATGTCCATGCTGATGGGGCTGTTGCTGTTTCTCTCGCTGCTTTCGTATCCACTCTCCATCCTCTGGATCAGCCGAGGCTGATGCTCTACGCCTCTTAAAAGAGGGGGCGGAATTGGTAGACGCTCCACCCCTGTCTCCAATACACCCTGCTTGTCATCAATTATGTTGTCTGTCTCTGTTGCTGCTGTGCTCAACCCATCTGCAGTGGCCCTAGAGGTTAGCTCTCCCTCCATTGGGGACACCACGTCTTCCGGCAGCGGGGACGGCCCGAGTGTGACATAGCCACCTGGCCGATGTCTTTCCTGGCTAAAGATGCTGTCAATGTTCAGGGCCTCTCTTCTGGGTCTCCACGTTGGTCGATAGCGCCCTCCACTGGAGCTGGACTTGGACTCGCTGCTGGTGCTCTCGTCTTCCCAGTCCCTCACCCGCACCCCAGCCTCTGAGCCACCCACCCCAGAACTAGAGGATGACGAGAGAGGTCTGCTGTGAATCGTATTCACAGTCTCTTTATAGTCCTGCAGATGGCTAGAAGAGAGTATCTGTGTAGTGGCCTGCTCTTTAAGCAGCTCCTCTAAAGAAAAAAAAAACAGACTCTTTATTAAAGGAGTAATTCACAAAAAAATACATTTCTGTCATCATTTACTTACTTGCAATTATAAGTTTTTTTTGAAAGTGTGTTTGTACTAAAGTACCTGCAGTGTCCATGCTGTTCTGAGAACTTCTGCTGTCCTGATTACACACCACAGTTCCCTGAGAGTCAGAGGAGAAATGGGAGGCCATGGACTCATGGTGTGATCGAGAGTGCTTGTAGCTGTAACTGTCTGTGGAGGAGTCTGTGCGTGTGTCACTTGAAATTGAGGGCTCCCTCCCTGACAACAACAAAAACAACAACAGCAGAGGCCATTCAGACACAGTGGAAGTTAGCCATACCGTGCCAACTGCAACTGGTCAAAGCCCATTTGTTAAAGGTGAAGGGAGTAATTTCTGTACCACTACAACACCAAATGAAATTGCCAAAATAAATTACTGTTTTTCAAACAGGTTTATTAAACATTCCACCCATCTACCATTGGTAAGACAAACAGGCAATCCCGCTCCAAACTCATACCTTTGGTTGAGCCAATGTTGCTGGCTAAAACAAATACTCTGTTAACAGTGCACAACCTATGCATTTCTTACTTATAGTTTTCTACCCACATTAAGCTGGGATAGGAAAAGGTATTTTCACATAAAAAAACAAACAAATAAAATGTCCCACTTACCATCCAATCAATGGAACACAAAAGAAGACTTAAGACAGAACGACAGCCTCAGTCACCATTCACATTCATAATACAGAAAAAAGTGAATGGTGACATAGGTACAAAACACATCCTTCCTAAAATCTCCTTTTGTGTTTGGAACAACATGAGCAAATGATGAGAGAATTTACATTTTTGGCAGAACTATCACTTAAAAACAGACTGATTCTAGGAATTTTAGAGGATACAGTATAAGAAGTACATATTCATTTCTGTTTAACTCCTCTTTGCCTCACCAGAGTCTTCGCTGTCATATCCGGCCTTGCTGCTGTGGTGCAGGTCAAGCTGTGCAGCAAGTGTGTCCTGTGATGACACAGGTGTCCCCCGGGGGTCAGCGTACAGCAGCAGGAGCGGCTGGTAGTGGCCCTTTATACATTGTGAGACCACATCCTTCCACTTGGGACCGATCTGTGAGAGTTTAGCAAATCCAGTTTAAAACCCAGCTTCTCATCAGCCTTTCATTGCACAATTATAAATGCTAGCACCAGCTGCCTGAAAGTAGAGTGTGTCATTACCTCCTTCACTTTTGCGTCATCAAAGTACATCCACTTGCGTATCTTGGTCTGGAAGAAGAAGGTGGAGTAATGCTTGCCGTAGTAGCACACCATGCCCACAAGGTAGAGCTCTGATTGTTTGGCCCGCTCATCTGTAACACGATAGAACAGCTGGAGGGCAGACAAAATAAAGGGAGAAATGGCAGTGATGGCCAATTAGATGTAAAGTTTGCTGTTTTGAAGTCTCTCATACTCAGGTTATAGTGAGTTTATTCAATTGACTAAATATTGACCATTTAATATTTGCAGAGAGTGTCTTGATATAAAAGATTATAAAAATTAGCATAAATATACATTTTCTCTAAAGAAACATCAAGTAAACAAGTGAGAATCCATCAATATTTGTCTAAATGTGCATATTTTTGGACTAAATTTTCTAATGGATGGGGTTTACTGAACCCATGGGGAAAAAATCCTTGCTATGAAAAATGATTGGAAGATGGATTTATGTCTTTTTTAATTATAGGTGGCCAGCATCACTTCTAGGTTTTTTTTGGCACCCCAGGATTCTATTAAATGAAGATGAAAATTCTTCAAAATTGCAGTTTGTGGAGACGAAACACCCTGTTTCCAAAAGATTATTGGATTTTTTGGCTTCTTAAATTTTCATCAGGATCAGTGGATCAGGACAAAGTCAGAATTGTACTTAAATTATGATACTTCATGGATCACCATCATTGTGATCATGTCATCTGTAATAAGACACAATTGCCCCACAGCTGCTGTTGGTAGATTTTAACAAATCGGTATGTTGTTTAGCTTGTTCAATCTAAATGTGTGTTTGTTTGCGCAAAAGTTGTTGAGTGGGGGGGCACCTATCTGTCAGAAAGATGGTGATCCACTGACAGATAGAGGTGGGAACTGAAAGCTGGGTTAATTGAATCCATAGGAGAGCAGGAATGATGGTGTTGATAGCCGAACTGAAGTCCACAAATAGGATCCTTGCATAAGTCCCTGCACTGCAAAAAAATGATTTTCAAGACAAGAATTTTTGTCTTGCTTTCCAGTAAAAATATCTAAACATTCTTAAAAAGTGATTTATTTACTTGACAAGCAAACTGGCATAAGATTTACATTTACATTTATGCATTTGGCAGACGCTTTTATCCAAAGCGACTTACAGAGCCCGTATGACAGGGACAATCCCCCCGGAGCAACCTGGAGTTAAGTGCCTTGCTCAAGGGCACAATGGTGGTGGCTGTGCGAATCGAACCAGGGACCTTCTGATTAGCAGCCCTGTGCTCTAGCCACTACGCCACCACCACCTCACCTAACAAGATTTTAAGTCTTGTTTTGAAAGAAATCTAATTAAATTAAGTGAACTTTATACTTAAAACAAGAAAAAAAAATCTGCCAATGGGGTAAGAAAAATAAACTTAATTCAAAGGGTAAACAAGTGTATTTTGCGGTTTGAAGCTGCTGGGAAATTCACACTGCTACAGTGATGTGTTGAGGATTGGTGTTAAGATGGGGGCCAGCTGGTTAGTACAGGCTTTTAGACACGTGTGTGAAACATGGTCTAGGCCATGTGATTTCCTTGTCTTTTGTTTCTGGAAGACCCGGCATACATCCTCTTCACAAATCCGGTTGAGTAGCTGGAAGGGGGAGGAGGGGGGTTGCAGGAGGTATTGGTGTTTGTGTGAAGTAGAGTGAGTGTGGGGTGTGAGACTGGGCTTTTCAAATCTACAGTAAAACACATTCAGGTTATCAGCCAGTTGTTGATTCCCTACAGTGTTAGGGGATGGTGCCTTGTAGTTGGTAATGTCTTTCAGGCCACTCCACACTGATGCAGGGTTGTTAGGTGAAAACTTGTTTTCTAGCTTTTCAGAGCAGCTTCTTTTAGATGATCTAATCTCATTTGTCAGTATGTTTTTGGCCTGATTACACAAGATTTTATCCCCACTTCTGTAAGCATCCTCTTTGACCTGACGAAGCTGCCTGAGTTTTGCTGCATACCATGGTTTGTCATTGCTGTATGTTAAATAAGTTCTAGTAGGAAATCACATATCCTCACAGAAACTGATATATGATGTCACAGTATCTATGAGCTTGTACAGATTGGTGTCTGCAGCTTCAAAAACATTCCAATCAGTAGAGTCAAAACAGGCTTGTAGTTCCAGCTCTGCTTCATTTGTCCCTGTCTTTACAGTCTTTGCTAAAGGTTTAGCTGACTTTAGTTTCTGCCTGTAGGTTGGACCTAAACAGTGATCAGAGAGTCCCAAAGCTGCTCTAGGGACAGAGCAATATGCATCCTATAATGTTGTGTAGCAGTGGTCCAGTGTATTTCTGTCTCTGGTAGGGCATGTAATATGCCGTTTGAATTTGCTTGGTTAAAATCCCAAAGAATAATAATAAGTGAGTCCAGGTGTTGTTCTTTGTCTGTGATGTGATCAGCCAGCTGTTGCAGCGCTATGTTCAAAACTGGTTTTGTAGATAGATAAAAAAAGAACCAACATATATTTCTTCCCTATAAACAATAGATAATCCTTTAAATAACTTTTATTAACATAAACAAACATTATTAGATTATACAATGCTAAATAGATTATTAAAATATCAGCACTACCCATATCCACCACTAAAAGCTTCAGCTCAAAAGAACCTGAAAGTGCACTTGCCTGATGTGTGACATCAAGGTAATTTAGTCTACAGTATTTCATAATACATATATGAACTCCCTTTGTGATTTTGCATACATTGGTCAAAGTCAAAGCTAGAGTCCTAGACCTTTCAAATGAAAAACAGTTTGTACAAATTTAAAACAATTTACAGTTAAAAAAAAAAAAAAAAAGTATGATTAATGTGAGCATATAAGCCTTCAGAGGCATGTTAACAGTTAAACTGTTCAAAAACTAAATTCCAATTAAATCTCTGAACATCATATAACTGGGACTCAGAGTCCAAAAACGATCTTACAAAAAGGTATTTTTAAATAATGCGTGAATGCTCTTACACTTAGTGAGGCCAAGGATATCTAGTGTCACAAAGATTACACTTTGTTTCTTTCTTTTCATCTAGACTGCATAAAAAAAGAGAGGGAGCTAGAAGCTCAAGGTTACTGTGTTGAGGTGACAATGAAAAGGAACAGTGGGAGTGTATTTTCCGTGTATGAGTCTTACATCACCCAGCCGCAGGCACGTCCCCAAGCTGTGGATGACGTCTTCAGCCAGATCAGAATGGTCAGAGTCCCACACCAGGCCGATGCTGATGATCTCCGGGCAGTTCATCAAAACATGTCTGATCCGCAACATCTCTCCACAGTTACTCTGGAATGCAAAAAACAATAGAGATACAATATCAGACTTTATTTATCTTTTCTGTGCTCATTTTTGGGTGAATCTTTGTGGAATTCTGAGGAATGGATTTAGATTTGATAAAATGTGTTAAATGAAATTTAACTTATCCAGGGTTCCCATACTTCTTGACCAGCAAATTTCTATGACTATTTCAGTCATTCAGGATTACTGAATAAAGAGTTTGGTAACACTTTATTTTAGGGATCAGAAATTAGACAGTAATTCATGACAAATAAATACACTTGTAAGTGATTAGTTATGGATTTGTTTGGCATAATAAAGTATTTACCAAGCCTTTATTGATAGATTTTTTATTATTGCTTTATATCCCATTTACTGTACATTTGCTTTTGTCATAACAATGAATTTATTAGCTAAAAACAAAACATATCAATAGCTAGTATGATATAAATGACATCCTTTATAGGTTCTCAGTACTCTGTGTGAATGTGCTTCTTATAAGTATAAAATACATGTAGAATGCATCTAGTATTTCAACAAAGCATGGAAGGTTAGGGTTAGGGATTGGTGTATGGTGTCTGTGGAAATAAACACAATAAACATGTTGATTCTCCTATACTGTATGGTAGTATTTAAGTAGGGGTGCAAATAGAATCTAATACTATTTGCACTTAGTGCAAAAAATATGCTTTTTTTAGTTGCTATTTACACAAAGCAACAAAAGTCTCTGCTTTTATATTTATTATACACTTATAAGCTGCACATTCACACAGTGTAATAAGAACCTAAAAGGATGTGTTTTGCACCTTTCTAGCTATTGGTATCATATGTTTTTACCTAATAAGTTCATTGTTAGGAAAAAAGAAATGTAAAGAAGCTATTAGCCAAGGGTAAGAAATCAGCGAACAAATTCTAAACAAGTCTGTAACTAGCCCATTACAACTACAATTACTAGTCATTAATTTCTGACCCCTAAAATAAAGAGTTACTAAGATTTAAAAAAAAATTGCCATCACAAATTCTTTTTAAAAATAAAAATGAATCAATAATTGAGTTGAGCACAAAACAAATAATAGATTCACTATATACATTTCGGTAAAACTTTATAAAAAGGTTGTATTTGTTAAATTCATTAACTACATTTATAATCATGAAATAACAGTGAACAAAACTTTTACAGTATTTATTAATTGTGGTACATTTCTACATATACATAATTAACCATGAAATTTGTACTGTATGTGTTAACATTAGTTTATGCAATATGAACTTATACAAACAACTAATGCATTATCTTATTTTGATCAAATACCATTAATCAAGATTAATTAATGCTGCAAATTAAAAAATAATTGTTTCGAATTAGTGCATGACACCAAATGCATAACTAATGTTAACAAATATAACTTTATTGTAAAGTGTTACCAAATTTCCAATACTTTCCCTGACTCACTATGATTTTGTTCAATTTCATGACTTTACAGTCCTTCAAATCCCAAATTTTAAATTCCCTGGTATTTCCAGGTTTACTGTGACCACAGGAACCTTGCTTATTTGAAGCTGAAAGCCCAACTAATAAGCCAAAATATTTACTAAACAAACACGCAAGGAGTGGGGGATATGTAGAAGTTTGCATATTAATTTTGTGGAAATTCTATGTGGGCTATTTACAGGGCATCTCAATCACATGTACATGTGTGTGAGAAAAGGTGAGGAGAAGATGAAAGGAGTGCTTCAAACAGAGCTTCACAGTCCAGCAGGACCTTATGTTCTGCACCCAATGTTCTAGCTGAGCTCGTTGAGTCACCACCCTCCACCAAGCACATTGGCAACAGCATATGGTAACAGGTGGAGAAAAGTACTGGCGACGAGCACCACAGCCAGCCTGACCCCTGCCATCAGGGTAAGAAACCTAGCCAGGCACTGCCTTTGTGGCTGGGAGAAAGAGAGCAGGGTGGCACCAGGCTGGCACCAGGTCTGGGCAGGAAGGGATTAGACAAAGAGCCCAGTCTCTTTCTCTCTCTATCTGTCATTCCATTACAGACATACACAAACACACACAGTGCAGCCAATGAACAGACAGCAGTGGTAAGACTGCTGAGATCTGGGACAGACACACAAGTGTGCCATTAGAGATCATTGTCAGCCTCAGCTCCGCAGTCTGTCCTGCCGAGCGCATGGAATTCAGACAAACACATGCTATCAGGCCAGACAACTAAGCTTTAAAGAGCAGTGAAGTTAAAGAGCTGTGCTCTTTTTCATTTCAATAAAGCCATTTCAGTGAATCAACACAAAAATCTCTGAAAATAAAGTAATGGATTTCAGCTCAACATGATCTGGATTCATCTTACTGATCAGATATGGAGAAGATTCCAAAGCTGCTGACACAGATGTCTCTGTAACCACATGGAATGAAGCTACAATATGTTTCAGTTGATGAAATTAGCCACCTTCTGTGGTGAGGGTGAGGGTCTGCAGTGTGCCGTAAAAGCTGATCAGCATCTGGTGTGTAAGGAAGGAGTGTGTGTGTGTGTGTGTGTTGTGGGTCTATTTCTGCATAGTGGAGTGTAGCAGTGAGGAAAAAACAGTGCTGGAACAAACTGCCTCTCTCAGGCTAAGAACAGACCGTCTTGCATTTGTCTGTGTGTGTAGTTTGAAACTTTTCTTTTAATTACTGGGGTGAAAATCAATATTCGGGCAAACTCAAGTTAAACATACAAGGCATGTACACACAACATACACACAATCTGAATTTAAAGACATACTGAAATTGCATTAATGTATTTAACAATGCATTCAACTGGAGGAGTCACGTGATGCCATGCGAGGTTTGGACGTGTGAACGGCGAGCTCTGCACACTTTGCTAGTTTTAACACTATAAGTCATAAACCAGTGAGATTCGATACACTCTGTTCCATAACTGTTCTAGAAGGACAATATGTCAAAGAATTCAAAATCCTCGTGCTCTGGCGACATTAAAAGACACTTACGTGCTCAAGCTGATGCTCCCGAGCAGGCCCCGAGCCAAGGAGTCGATTTGGTCAGAAAAATTTGGGAATTTAGTGAGAAATGTTGAACATGTCAGCAATGCTGACTTGGAGGATCTTGCTATAATAAGTCAATCGACCACTGCCATGGAGACAAAATTCACTGAGGTAGTTACAAGAGTGGGGGATGTTGTGAAATGGATCAATTATCTGGAGTCATCAGAGAGGGAATTATCTGTTAAACCGCTAGCGTCTAAGGTGGATTTGGAGTGTGTCTGGGAGAAGTTGGAGGACTTGTAGAACTGTAGCTGGCGGAATAACGTCCGTATTGTTTGAATTCCTGAGGCTGAAGAGGATCAGGATATGATGAAATTCCTGGACGGGGTCTTTCCGAGTCTGCTTGACATAACAGGCCATAAGATGGAAAACGAGCAAGCTCACAGGGTTCCGGCTCGGCAATCCATTGAGGGAGACACATTTCTGACAAATTTCGGAGATCATCCGATATAGATCTCATGTTACGCAAGGCGAGGAGTAAAGGAAGGCCTTCTTGGAAGAACCACAGCATTTTCTTTTTCCCAGACTTTGCGAATTCGACAAGAGAGAAACGTGATTGATTCATGAAATGCAAGAAACTCTTACATCAACGGAAGGTCGCTTTTGCACTAATGTTCCTGGCCAAATTGAGAACAGATGCTAAGGATGGCCGTAAAACATTCACATGTCCCCTGCAAGTGATGTCCTTCATAAAGCTAATGGACTGTGTAAGTTATTTTGTGGTATTTACATTGCAGCCGAATGGACTGACTCACTGAACATCCACTTG
The DNA here is from genome assembly GCA_032164185.1 of Moxostoma hubbsi. NCBI lineage: Eukaryota > Metazoa > Chordata > Actinopteri > Cypriniformes > Catostomidae > Moxostoma > Moxostoma hubbsi. The sequence goes on along the minus strand of JAVLUX010000035.1, from coordinate 16,809,584 downwards.
ACTGTCTGAGGAAACTGAGCGCCTTTTTAGTTTCTTTTTGTGCTGGTTCCACCTAGCAGCTGGAGTTTGTTTTGTAGATTATTTCTGGCAAGTCATTGGAGTGATTAGGTCATTTGTTGCACTTATGAAGCAGCCGAATAGGCCAGATCACTGAACATTCATTTGACTGTCCGAGGAAACTGAGCACCCTTTTAAAAAATAAATAAATAAATAAATAAATTTTTTTTTTTTCTACCTTGCGGCTGGAGTTTGTTTTGTGGAGGATCACACCTTTGAGACAGTTATGTGGATGAATCAACATATTCTTTGTGTTTATTCTGCCTATTGGCTGGATTTTGTTTTATAGATTAGCTTTTGTTGTGTAATTATGTCTCAAAAATGTTTTATAGAATCACCAGACTTGGGCAATCCGATGGAAAAAAGTTGTCGTGGGGGCTCTCGTAGGCGTACATGGAATATCTTAGTTTAGAACAGGGTTCCCCAATTAAGTTTTCACCAAGGGCCAAATTCTGTCAACAATACAAAGTCAAGGGTCATGTTCCTTGATGTAATGACAAAGTCTTTGTGCTGCTGCTATTATTATTATTATTACTACTACTATTGTTGTTTATATTATTAAATGTTTTTGAATTATAATTTTATTAGTTCTTTTTCACAGTATTAGTAGCCTGTTTTATTTATTCAAACAATTACGATCATTTTGTTTGCATATAGATACACAAAACTACACAACTTTGCCTGCTGTCCTCCATGCGAGTTAACTGCACTGTCTCTAATTACAGATAAAATGATTAGACCTTTTAGCATTAATATAGTTATTGTTCTTAAGTATAAAATAACAAATTATTGCAACAATTTCAATAAAGAAAAGCCAGTGAGCCTTTTAAATTATTTGGAATATTTGGCTATGCATCAATATTGTGCAGTACTCCACATGTATTTGTATCACAGTACCTTGTTATATGATCCAGGCATTAATCCAGGCATTATAAAAAGAAAAAAAAGAAAAAAAAAAAAAAGTAGTTGCTTCGGGAGTCCGTTTGGAATATACTCATTGCAAAATACATGTGCAAATATAAATAGGGCATACAGTTTATTTATGCAACAGCACTCTTTACTCATCTCACTCGCATAATAACACAGATTATATACTCCTCAGAATGCATTAACACCATGGAAAGAACATAATAAAACAGTTATGCCAAATTAGGTAAATAAATACTTTAACAGCATTCAATATATTAATCTCTAGTACTGACAGCTGGGCAGGAGACTGGTTGATATAAATGTTTGTATAACAGTAACAGTGCCGCCTAATGTACAGGGGTGATATTGCTTTTCCTTAAAAAATTTTTTACTCTGTGTATTGACCTTTCATTGGAAGTTTGTCTCGGAAAATTGTCAAGGATTTTGTGTGAACAAGTCTTTAGTGAGTGCCAAACATCTGTCTCTCCGCCAATTGAGGAACCCTGGTTTAGAGTGATGGATGCCAGTTGGCGCCGTCGTGCATGGGGTTAATGTGCATGTTTTTCTTTTTTCTGTTTGCTTGGTTTGGGGTTTGATTGTTGCACTAATGTTGGAATGTGGTTTTTATCATTTTGGTTTTGACAAACAATCTATATTTTATAGTGTGTCAAAAAGAGTGGACTGTCTCTCTCCACATGGAATATGAATGGGTAGGGAAACCCCATAAAGAGAAGGAAGGTTATTTCTCTTCTTAAGCGTAAGAAATATGACTTCTTCAAGAAATGCATTTTCCCTGAAGGAAGCTGAAAAATCTTGGAAGATATGGAGTGGAAATGTTTTCTTTAGTGCTGGCTCAAGTAAGAGCAGGGGAGTCATTACACTAAGTAAACATCTACAAATCAAATATCTGAAACAGATTAAAGATAAATTAGGAAGAGTCATTATTGTTTTAGCAGAAATTAACAGGCAAAGCCTTATTTTGGCTAATATTTACATCTAACGTTGATAGTGGTTAGACGGACACGCCGGCAAGTCCTGCTGGATTTTTCGCCATTACAGCGGAAACAAAGTAAAATAATCCATCATTTTGGGGCATACAGATATGTGTAAGACATCATTAGAGACTATAAAGTGTCTACTTTTATTTGTGTACACTCACAATAACAACAAAACATTGTGCTTTTGTAAAATAAAGAAAATAAAAAGGGTGAGCTGTAAGCAGTCTCTGGGTTCACGAGCATATCTGAAACACGTCACAAAAATGAACTGAAACTACGAATACTTATCACACAAACATGAAACATATGTCTAAAGAAAGTTGAAATGTTTACTTTTAAATAAAACAATTCAAATTTAAAACACATATTCTTCTGCAAAGTAATCTGTATGAAACAAAGTGATGTACAATTTCTCCTGGCTCAGATAATTATCCCTAATATGATCACACCCACGGGCAGAGGGAGCTATTGATACGGTAATGTGCTGAGACGATCTATGCAAATGGTTAAAGCCCACAACTGTGCCTTAAAAAGCATCAAGTTCATTCACTTTTTAGCGCGTTTGGAAGATGACATGATACACAGTTGAGGAAACTCCTGGATAGTGACGAAGAGTTATTTTCCTCAGAAGAAGAGCGGGGCTCCGATGAACATTAGCATTTTGAAGAGTGACTTGATCCAGCCGAAGATACAATTTCGGATGAGTAAGTCATTCAGTTTTACTTACATTAGTTGACATGCTATTTTATATAAACTTTAAATGGGCGACTCCAGGCGCCCCAAGACAGATGACGGGAGGGAAACAGAGAAGAAAAATCCCAGGAGGATGATCGGGGCCTGGGAGGCGGCTTCAGAACAGGGACTGGCTCAGGGGGCCTGGGAGGTGGCCGCAGGACAGGAACTGGGTCTGGAGGGACAGGAGGCCTGGGAGGTGGCCGCAGGACAGGGACTGGGTCAGGAGGCCAGGGAGGAGGCCGCAGGACAGGGACCAGTTCAGGAGGCCTGGGAGGTGGCCGCAGGACAGGGACTGGTTCAGGAGGCCTGGGAGGTGGCCGCAGGACAGGGACTGGTTCAGGAGGCCTGGGAGGTGGGCGCAGGACAGGGACTGGTTCAGGAGGGACAGGGTCAGGAGGCCTGAGAGGAGGCCACAGGACAGGGACTGGGTCAGGAGGAGGCCACAGGACAGGGACTGGGTCAGGAGGCCAGGGAGGTGGCCGCAGGACAGGGACTGGTTCAGGAGGCCTGGGAGGTGGGCGCAGGACAGGGACTGGTTCAGGAGGGACAGGGTCAGGAGGCCTGAGAGGAGACCACAGGACAGGGACTGGGTCAGGAGGAGGCCACAGGACAGGGACTGGGTCAGGAGGCCAGGGAGGAGGCCACAGGACAGGGACTGGGTCAGGAGGCCAGGGAAGAGGCCACTTTAGGGGAGCGGGTGGAGCTGCGTGAGGAATTGTCTTGAGGGGAGTGGGAGGAGCCCAGGAAGGCTCTGTGGGCGGAGATGTGGGAGGCTCTGGCAGAAAGTGCCCGCTTCCTTCTCTTTCTCCGTTTTCCAACAGGGAGTGCGGTTACAGGGACGGTGGAGGCTATAGGCGCTGGCTCTGGGACAGTCGAGGCTACAGGCTCTGGCTCGCTGACCGTGGCAGGCGTGGGCTCTGGCTCGCTGACCGTGGCAGGCGTGGGCTCTGGCTTGCTGACCGTTGCCGCTACTGTAATCTGCATCAGTGAATCGGCCACTGGCAACAGGGTGGGCTCAGCCCCCCCCCCCCCCCAAAAAATTATTAAGGGCTGTTGGAAGGAGTGGAGTTAACTTGGAGACAGGGGCCGTGGAAGGCTTGGAGATACTGCCAATACCCTCTAGGAGAGGAGAGAAAACTGGTAGATGAACAAAATCTGAGAAGGAGGATAGATGGAGGATCAGAGTGACCATGATAAAGTCCAATAAGGAAAGGTTCCCTGCCTCCGGAAGAGCTGTGAATTTGTGGAAATTTAAACCAATACCGTAGATAGATTTGAGGTATGGATCTGCAATGTCGGTTGTAACTGCGAGTTGGTAGAATTTAAGGGAATATTCCAGGAGGGGAAGATCCTGCCTGAAAAGCTCCATGAATGAACTCGTTGGGTCCATGGTCATGTGGGTATCCGTATTTCTTGTGTTGGTCAGTCCTTCTGTAATGCTTGGGTGTGCTGGGATTCAAGGAGGATAGGAGACGCAGGAGTAGGAACTTTAAATCCTTTAATAATAGAGCTGGAGTAGAGCAAACACTGGAGTAGAGCAAACACTGGAGTAGGATCAAACATAACAATACCAAATTACCAAACACAATTCTCAAATACACATTCAAGGACTGACCCAGACAGACAGAACTAAAGGATATTTATACACCAGGAACCAAACGAGGGAATGACATGCAGGTGGGGACAATGAAGGAGTGATTGAAACAGTGACTTATGGGAAATGTAGTGAGTGAGAAAACTTCAAAATAAGAGTCCATAAAACAGGTGCAGACAGAACGTGACAGCATGTCTTGCTACCATTCTTTTGAAAGCTGACTTATGTGTGATTGTTGTTAAGTCCATTAGCAGATTTGTCCCCACATATCTGCACATTTTTATTGTACTATTCAGTTTAAGTCCATTTTTGTGTGTACTTGGAAGCTTTTGTTATTGAACAAATATGTATGAATTCCTTGAGTGTGCAGAAATGAATGTAAATGGATAATTCCATCAAGTAAAGGTAAATTAATTTATGTGTGTGTGTGTGTGCGCGTGTGCGCGCGCGCACGCACGCACGCACGCACACACACACACATACATACTGCATATGAACTTTGCTTAAATGAGTTCACTATTACTATATAATCTAGTAAAAAAAAGAGTTAATAATGTTGGCAAATTATGCAGATGTATAATTTGTCAACATTATGAACAATTAGCATCAACAGGTTTAAACTATGAAGGCAGAGAAACATTGCCTTCTGTAACAATCTGCAGATGTCGCTATTGAATACTTTTGCTTTAAAAAGAGGGGTATTAATACACTTTGGTGTTGTATTTTTACGGTTCATTATTAAAGATTATGATCGTTATAGCCACTCTACATGGGGATAACGACTAATTTGTGCTTAATAGGTACATAGTCTGTATAAATTACAACCTGTGGGCACTTTTGCCACATCCTTTAATGAGTGTTGTTTCACGGTTATATGCTGCACATGCCGCAATGCCCTCTGTCGGTAGGGAATAGTAAGTTGGCCACCAGAGCACTTCTGTTAGCTTCACCTACTGCTGGCAGTTTAGAATTCTATGAGCAATCCAGTTATATATATAGATCAGTGCTCTGTACTATTTTTGGGAGTAGCATACACCCCTCTAAAGAGGCAGATACTTTGTGATTACTAATTTTGGTCAGGAGGCATCAGTGTATTGCTCCCTGCAAATTCAGAGTCTGGGGGATGGAGATTTAACTTCTATCAAGAGATTATGGGAGAAAGATTTAAACTTTTTTTTATTGGAGGAGTGAGTGTGGGCTAGGATTCTAAAAAACATAAAGTCTGCATCTAGAGATGCAAGGGTGCACCTTATGTAATTCAAGATTTTACATTGTTTCTATTGGACCCCCTCTAGATTGTAGACTTGGTCTTAAAGACACACCCACCTGCTGGCGGTGCCAATCAGAAGATGGAGACACAATCTATGTGTGTTAAGATCCAGGAATTTTGGTTGGAGGTTGAGCCATATTGTGTGACGTATTGAGCACTCAACTAAAATTTTGCCCCAGACTATATTTTATGGCGGTCATCAATATTGGGAATAAACACATAAAAAAAAAATCGGATCCTAACCAGTGTCATGATCACCAGACAAATTGTTTTAAGGGGATGGAAGTCGGCTGGAGCGCCCCCATTTCAGGAGTGGTGCTAGGAGATGGGGAGGGTGGCGGCTTTCGAAGAAGGGTCATCTAGAAGACTGGGGAATTTGGACTCGTTTGTGGGGAAATTGGGCAAATATTTGACGTTCTTGGAGGGCTCTCGGGGAGCGGCAGTGGAGAGAGAGGTATAGTTGTTAAAGTGTGTGATTATTTTTTTTAGTTTTTATTATAATTTTTTAATTTATTATTATTATTATTATTATTATTATTAGTTTGTTTTTGTTGTGTGTATATACTCATAAGTGACCACAGGAATGTTTGTTGAGGGTCAGGGTGGGGTTGGGGATTGGAAGGCGGAGGTGTAATAGTGGGGGTTAAATGTTGATTCTGTGTATATGTTTTTCTATTCTTTGATTAATGTATGAATCAATACAAAATGTTAATCACAAAAAAAAAACAATGCATTAAACTTTCATACTGACATTTCAAAGTGAAACAGAGTATTGAGTGGGTAACCATGTAGGCATGACATTTTGTCTTTTACTTAAAATTTATTCATGAATGCTTGCATGATTGCTAAGGACATTTAAATTAACAACATTTAAATTAATATTTCACTCATTCAAATGCTGTCATAATTTACTTATTTACCCTCAGCTTGTTCCAAACCTGATTTCCTTTCTCATGCAAAACACAGACAAAAAAAACCTATTGTATGCCTTCAAAAGACTTGGTATATGACGCACAATGTGCATGGAGTAATTCTATGATACGTCTGGGTGTTTTTCTAAACTTTAAAGAAAGTTCCCATCATCTGCCATTGTTTTAAAAAGATGGACTAGAAAACTCATTAAAAATTTTCCTTTTGTGTTCCTCATAAGAAAAAAAAATTCATATGAGTTTGGAACAAAAGGGTAATAATTATTGATAGAATTTTCCAATAGAATAACAAAAACGTCAGTAAAACCAAGGAGCTTGTGGTGGACTTCAGGAAGAAAGACAGAGAACACAGCCCCATCACCATTAATGGAGCACCGGTGGAGAGAGTCAGCAGCTTCAAGTTCCTCGGTGTCCACATTACTGAGGAACTCACATGGTCCGTCCACACTGAGGCCGTTGTGAAGAAGGCTCACCAGCGCCTCTTCTTCCTGAGATGGCTGAGGAAGTTTGGAATGAACCACCACATCCTCACACGGTTCTACACCAGCACCGTAGAGAGCATCCTGACTGGCTGCATCACCGCCTGGTACGGCAATAGCACCGCCCACAACCGCAAAGACTTGCAAAGGGTGGTGCGAACGGCCAGAAACATCATCGGAGGTGAGCTTCCCTCCCTCCAGGATATATATAACAGACGGTGTGTGAAGAAAGCTCGGAGGATCATCAGAGACTCCAGCCACCCGAGTCATGGGCTGCTCTCACTGCTTCCATCAGGCAGGCGGTATCGCAGCATCAGGACCCGCACCACCCGACTACATGACAGCTTCTTCCCACAAGCAATAAGACTTTTGAACACATGATCTCTCACGATCAACAATCAGCACTGCACTTTATTAATCATCACTCTGTCAATATATTCTCCCAATTCAATTAGTGTTTATATATATTTATACCCGCATCTAGTGTATGTGTATTCTACATTGTGTGTATTGTGTACATTTGTTATGTAAATTGTTGTGTAAGTACGTGTACATTTGTTATGTAAATTGTTTTGTGTAAATATGTTGTTTATTGTAAAGTGGTTTATGTCTCGTCACTGTCATGACTGCTATGTTACTCGGAACTGCACACAAGAATTTCACCTACTGTTGCACTCGTGTACACAGTAGTGTGACAATAAAGTGATTTGATTTGATTTGATTTGAAAAATACAATTTCCAATTATTTTAATCAAATAGCATAAAAATAAGAGATTGTTTAGAGGCCATTTGTGAATATGCTCACCGGACAGTTTCGCAGGTCACCCATGGTGCTGGCATTGCGAAGAAGCTCTCCAAACATGTCGGGTGTGGGCTTCTCTTTACATTCCAGCATTCGCACAGCTTGGTTACTGCAGCAGAGGGAACAAGAGACAGACGTGTCCTCAAGCACCAGTGTTATCACTTCTGAAAAGATTTGCATACATTATTTGACATACATTCTGCTGAACATATTGCAATGGACAGAATAATCCCTTCCTTTATTCAATACACCTTAGTGTTACATGCACACCATAAAACAAATGAATGAAGAAAAATGATCATGGATTTTACTATTACAATTCTATTACATGCCATTACAGTGTTATTACATGTAATAACAGCCAGGATCATACATTAAAGGGGCAAAAAAGCCCTGTCCTTTTCATGTATTTGTTCAAGGCTTTCTGAAATACTTTGATTCAACTGGTCAGTCACTGTCACAGTCACTATAGTTTTGTAAATTGACTTCTCAATTATATAATTTACCATTGGCCCAGACCAATTTCCGAAACATCTGATTTGTTTCTCTCTTAAGTTTAAAAGTCTCTCTTTATTAAACTAACTTACAAATTCTGCAGTCAAGTCACTCTTATTCCCAAGGGTTACTAAACACAGTCCAGTCAAAGGAATAAAACATGATTGAAAACCACACAAAGTCTACATAAAGACCAAATCTTATTCGTCTTCAGTAGATTACTATTCCCTTGAAGACACGAGAATCTAATGTAGCAGCACTCTTTCTCACTCCACATGATGTCCATCAGGACAGGAGCCGTAGGCTTGCAAAGAAATCAGTGTACTTTAGTGGCTAATGTTTCCTTAAGCTAAGCGTGATTGCATCCATTTGACATGCAGCATATCTGCAGCCATGAACCGTCTGTCAGCATGTTCTCATGAGGAGGAAATGTGCTGAGACAGCCCCTTAAGGGCTAAAGACAACATAGAACTGATTTAGATAAGTCAGAGAGACAGATTTGTCCTTTCTCTCTCTGTATCACTTACCTTCGGTGAGATTTTGAAGAAAATGATGATCACACTGAAGATTACATTGGTAAAACTTTACAAAAGGGTTCAATTTGTTAACACTGGTTAACAACATTAGCTAACCTGAACTAACAATAAACAATACTTTTACAGCATTTATTAATCTTTGTTAAGGTTAATTTCAGCATACAGTATGTATGCTGTAATATCCAAAGTTGTATATGTTAACATTAGTTAATGAACTATAAACTAACTCGAACTAACAATGAACAATTGTCTTTTTATTAACTAACATTAAAAAAGACTAATACATGTTGTATAAATATATTGTTTACTATTCGTTCATGATACCTAATGCATTAACTTATGTTAATGAATGGAATCGTACTGTAAAGTGTTAACATTACATTTCCTACTCTTCTATAGGTAAACAAACTTGTCTTTTTGTAATTCAACATTCTTCTATCACAGCTAAATGGGATAGTTTACCACAAAATGAATGTTCTGTCATTTTCTCACCCTCATGTTGTTAAAATTACTAGTTTCAATGGCCTCAGTCACCATTCACTTTTACTGCATCTTTTTTTAAATTTTTTTATGAAATGAATATTGACTGAGACTGAACATTCTTCGTAACATCTTTTGTGTTTCACAGAAGAAAGTCATATGGGTGTAAAACAACACAAGAGTGAGTAAATGATGACAGATTTAAATTTTTGGGAAAACTATTCCTTTAACAGTTAACTTAAAGTAAGCTATTGGTACAATGATTTCCCTGAAAAGTGTAACACTGTTCCTCTGTCAAAACATTGGTCTGTAAATTTATCAATCACACATCTTTAAGGTATAAAAATATCTACTTTGACCTTGAACTGCTCTTTAAAGAGTTTTGCATGCAGTGTTGCTAATGTCAGATTAAAGATCATCACATATTCAACACTGTTAAGAGGGTGGCTATCTTTTTTCTTTTGTAACATTTTCACTGCATTTCCATTTATCTATATTCGCTCTCAAAAGCATTAATCATAGGAATATTATCATTCTCAGGGTTAAACATGATGACAATATGGACAATTTGCATGATTTATGGGTGATTTATGAATAGTGGGATGTTATAGAAAAATGTTCTGCTCCATTCTGCTGTCCACATCACTTAATATGTATATGCATAATGCAATCCATCTCTCACACCTCCATCACTTCAATTGCAAGAGGAGCTATTTGTCAACATTTTCAATCTCCTATAACATGATATATGGCATCAAATGCTACTTACTGGTTTAAATGTTCATAGTTGAAACGGCATGTAAGTTACTCATTAACTTCTTGTTCAAAGAACTATTGTACACTCACTGAGCACATTATAAAGAACACTATGGCCCCAATAAAGTGCCTCAGGGTTCGAAATGTTGTGCATTTGAGATGATGTTCTGCTCACTACACTTGTACAGAGTGGTTATCTGAGTTACTGTATCCTTTCTGTCAGCTCGAACCAGTCTGGACATTCTGGACATTCTCTGTTGACCTTTCTTATCAACAAGGTTTTTCCATCCACAAAACTGCCATTTACTGGATGTTTTTTGATTTTTTTTTGCACAATTCTGAGTAAACTCTAGAGACAGTTATGCGTGAAAATACCAGGAGATCAGCAGTTACAGAAATAATCAAACCAGCCCATCTGGCACCAACAGTCATGCCACAGTCAAAACCACTGAGATCATATATATTTTTCCCCATTCCGATTATTGATGTGAACATTAACTGAAGCTCCTGACCTGTATCTGCGTGATTTTATGCATTGCACTGTTGCCAAATGATTGGCTGATTAGATAATTGCATGAATAAGTAGGTGTACATGTGTTTCTAATAAAGTGCTCAGTAAGTGCATTTTTACAAAAAAAGAAAATATTAAAGAAAAAATGCAACATTGCTTAATTAGTTATCTTCCACTACGTATCCTATTTTCAACCATGGGTTGCCAATATCCTTTGTAGTACATTTTGTTTAAAAGTTAACTAAAAGAACTAAAACTAAATTACCAATAGAATTTAATGTGAATCGTACTTGGTAAACAATGAAAACAAAACTTTAATTAAATTATGTACATGATAACACATTTGTTACATTCATTTAATTTGAAAGAATCCTAAGCCATGCTTCAGTAGATGAGTATTTTATAGAGTAGGATTGTAAATCAGTCCTTTCAGAATGATAAACGTAAGCCCCGAAACGCATTGAAAATAAACCTGTCCAATCTGTTTTACAAAAGAGAGAAAAAAAACTAATCCCAGTGTCCAGGCCTATGAGTTTTATTGTTTTCTGTTATATGTGAGTGCCTGCTTTAGCAGCTTTGTTTTTGGACGGAAAACACAGAGTTAGGATTCTGAGCATATTGTTTAAAGTCTTTGTTTTCTCTTTGAGTTTGTTTTGTTTTTTTTGTTTTTTTTGCATGTGGACTCGTCTCCCCACTCAGAGTGTGTTTCATACCAAAGCTGATGTGACAATTAAAGGCCGACATGGGTACAGGCATCCAGGAGCAGGGGAACACATTGTACTATCATTTACTGTCACATGGCTATGTGGCAACGCACACAATTTACTGCGCTGTGAGAGTGTGTCCATAAAAGAGGAAGACAAAGGCAGAGACTGCTTGTATATGAGTGTGTGCACGTTTCAGTGCCAAAAATGTATGTGTGAAATGTTGAATAACAATTCAGAGTAAAAATATTTTTGACTTATAGTTGAAATACTAAATACTTGAAGTTGACTAGTTGTCCAGAAAACCAATCATTGGGTCGAGATGTTAATTTCTCCTTTCCCACAATCATTTGGACAAACGGTCCAAAAAAACAGTCATGTACCAATATTGTATAGTTTCTGTCAGCCTTTAAGTGATGCTTAGTTTTAGGGCAGTTGAGAGAAAATCCAGTAAACTCCCATCTCAAATGTTCAAATAACATGCAGTGTGGTTTGCTTCAGAGGGGCTGTTCACATCTAATGCACTTTTGCATCTGTCTGCAGTGTTTTTCAATTGTTTTACTATGTGCTACAGTATATGGCCGTCTTTGACTGTTGCACTACGTCTTGCTATTTTTTTTCAGCGTCTTGTGCAGGAGCGCAGTATTTTTTAGACACCGTGTCAAGTTAAAACCATATTCAACTGTTAAAAACGCGTCTTGAGAAATGCATCTGCATTCAGTGTGAATGGCCTCTAACATGTTTTGTGAACGCAATGCAATTTTGGTGAACGCAATTCAATTTACTGCCATATTTGCAGATTACGGTTTACTATACAAAGACAATGTCACACAGCTACTCTTGGATGTAGTTTCTGAACAGTACAATTTTTCCACCTGCTTTCGCCATGTTTAAAAAAAGCACAAGCGTGATCATGTGATGCAGGACTAGTTCTTTTCATTGGCCTGTCACCACAGATATATGAGTGCACTTCATTGGATTCTAAAATCTAACTTGTCATTCCGAGAAAAATGCCTCTGTTTTGATAAAGACCCTGACCTACATGCTCAGCAATTTTCTACCAGCACAAGGGCAGCTAAGTGAGCTAATAAAATAATAAACTAAGACATTTACTGAGCATAATTCAGCAATGCATCATAAAACAAGGGAGTAAAATCTTGAATCACAATGAAAATTTCAGGTGGTGAACAGGCTAACAGCGATTTTTCCTGATGTCCTATAGAGTGGGCATAATGAAGGGGGCAGAGGGGACAGTTTATGTTCTGTCTATGTCCTGAGTGGTCCACTTTCTCATTGGAGAAATTGTTTTTTTATGGCCTAACCTGCAGTGAGGATGTTGAGCTCTCAGAATGAATTATAGCAGTGAACAATATTCTTGAGGAGGGGGTGAAAGTGTGTAAACATTTTTGTGTATGCAAATATGTGGGATATTTATTTATATGTGGAAGTATAGTAGAACAAGGATGGAGAGCAAGAAGGGAGAGGAAAAGAGGAGAAATATGGCAGAGAGGAAGAAGGGTGCACATGTGTGATCTATGCACCTGAAGGGTGGGATGAGGGGAACACATTTCCTGAACACAGATCTACCAGATGGTTCTCACAGGTCTGATATGTGCGATGACAGCTAATAACCTGTGATACAGAGCCTCATTCCAGCCTGGCAGGTCTGCTTTAGTATTCAGCTGGAGCTGGTAGCTCACTCACCCGATATACACTGAGGAAGACTTGCTTACCTTTGGTTTCCAGTCTGATGTGTAAATCGAAACAGTCACTCAACATCAGGGTGACAAAAGAGCCACAATCGTCTGTTTCTGCCACTTAAGTGCCGTACACAAGTTCACGCACAGCCCTAAGTCCCAATAGATCACTCTTAATGGTGCAGGAATCCATCCTTTTTGCAGCACAAGCAAACTGAACCAAACCCAGTGAAGTGTGGGGTTACTGGCATAGTAGTTGGCAGTGATATGGCACAGTGGTTTAAGATCTGAGGAATTAGCCGGAAGGTTGTAGGTTTGAACACTCATGTGTTTTCACCGCTGTGCCTTTACACAGTATCACACTTAATATTGCCCATAATATCTGCCTGGAGCAATATAAAATCCCATTTTGCTCCAGGCTAGTTTTAATAAGTGTCACTTCGGATAAAAGCGTCTGCTAAATGACAACTCAATTACTTGCTAAGCACTGTCCCCTAGGAGATGTCATATATATGTGTGTTTACATGGACCACATTCTGATGGTATATAATCATGGTTCTCCACTTACCAGAGAGAGGTGGTGGAGATGTAGTGAACCATTTGAATGAATGGAAGAGGGTCCGACGTGGCTCCACAATTATTACAAACACACTGGAAAAAGGAAAAAGCACACAAATAAATAAACTGGACACTGCCTTAAATGTAAAATTAAGACAAACTTGTGAAAATTGCACATGTCAATTTTTTTTGTATCCTCAATTTCACTTTCTCTACTGCTTCTATTCTAGTTAAAATCCCTGTAACAAAATCTAATTCCTTGATGATGTCATCCTCTAGGAAGTGACATAATTTTGGTGGAAAAACAACAGCACAAACATTGTATTAGCAACTAGTTTAATTAAAGGGATAGTTCACACAAAAATAGAAATACTCTCATAATTTACTCACCCTCATGGCATGCCATCCCAAACGGAGTATGACTTTCTGCTGAAAACAAATTAATATTTTAAGAAGAATATCTCAACTCTGTAGGTCCATATAATGCAACTGAATGGTGACCAGAACTTTCAAGCCCCAAAATCACATAAAGGCAGCATAAAAGTAATCTATAAGATATGATAGGTGTGGGTGTGAAAAAGATCAATATTTAGTATATATAATTTCTTTTTAAATCTCTACTTTCACATTCTGAAAGTTTAAGTGGAGAGTAATATAAAAAAATTATTGAAATATTGAACTTTTTCTCACCCAAAGTGAATGCATTGCTTCAGAATACATATATTAAGCCACTGGGGTCTTATGGACTGCTTTTATGATGCCTTTATGTGATGTTTGGAGCTTCAAAGGTCTGTTCATCATTCACTTGCATTAAGAGCTGAGATATTCTTCAAAAAATCTTTGTTTGTGTTCAGCAGTAGAGTCAACCACATCTGGGATGGCATGAAAGTGAGTAAATTATGTGAGAATTTTCACTTTTGTGCGAACTGTCCCTTTAATTTAGTGGTGTTTGGTGGTATAAGTTGGTTTATCTCACTCTAAAACATTCCATATTTTTTGTTAAAATCACAGAAATTTGTAAGGTAATATAAACATTTAAAAAAATGGTTGAATATCAAAATTAACTTCAAGTTGACACCCTTACTTAAGCATACTTTCCATTTTTTACTGAGCAGTGCCTCACTTTGGCTCCTGTTCATTTTCATGTTGCTGTGTAAATAATTAAAGTTATATTTAATAAAGCTTAAGCGCCTGAGCTCAACCAGTGCATCTTTCTAAAATTCTGGTATACTCTTTTGCAGAAATAATTACTTAAATTAAAAAACAAGCATATTAATGTTTTAAAAGTTAGTTCAAACACACTTCATAACAGGACCCATGTAATTTTTACCACCAACCTGTTCGAAAAGTGTCATGGCAAATTTCTGATGTGGGATGCAGTGCTTGGCCGTGCAGATGTCCTCCTTAGTCTCATCCGAGATGTGAAAGTGGATCCGCATCAGGAGGTTCTCCTAAAGAGAACACATAGACAGGCTGGCTCACTTCCAGGTAATGCATGTGTGGCTAAACTGAGCATGTTTGTGTATTGGTTTACATGTCCTTTGATCTCCCTCTGATAAACAATTCTGTCTTATACTGTCTCTCAGATGGAGACTAAGAATGTTGGATGATTTGTTCTAATCTCTCTCATGGAGTGAGACCAGAGCAAAGGTGTGGCTGTTGTAAGGATGCTTTATACGTTCCTGATGAGGAGGACATTTCAGTTTGGCGCCTTCCTATTTCAGGGTCAAAATTTCTTGCTGAGACTGGAGGGGGCCCACATAGTGTGGCTCACCCTCCCTTCTTGTGTGGACCATTTGTATATTTTAAAGTACAAAGTTAGAACAATGTCTTTAAAGTCTCATCTATGCATTGTTCCTTTCTACAAAAATACTCTTGGCATTTTTCTTAAGACATAAAGATCAAACATGATATTGAAAGATCAAATAGTACACATGCATTAATTTATACCATCATAGTTCAGATTGTGTGAACTATTGTGCTAATTGAACAACTGCAATTTCCATAAACAGTTCTGTGATCAAACATGGAGTAGATGTGTTGCATTTGGTGTCCGTATTAGCAATAAAAGTTTGTGTAAAGATTTGTCTTTGTGGCTTCTTTGTTTCAGCTTTTGCCACATGGTAAGTTAATGCTGCTTTGTGAGGTTTTAAAGAATTTTAAGGTTCCTTCTCACCTCTTGCCTTAGGATAGGGGTTTAAGAGGTTGCTAAGAAACCATTCATGGACCAAAGAAAAATCTTTTCCAACTTGTTGGAAGGTCTTTCCTGCCTTGTGAGGGGTGTCTGGCAGTTGTCTGAGCAGCTTATCTGATGTCTGTGCTTGGCATTTGTTTGTGTAGGTACTGCCATGATCCAATCAAAATGGAGACACTCTTCTTTGCCTTGACAGTTAGAGAGGGGCTCTGCCATAAACTGGCTCATGGAATATCATCTGGTCCAATGGTTGACCACAAAAGGAATAGTCCAACCAAAATTAAAATTATGTCATTATTTACTCACATGTCTTTTGTAATCCCTATGACTTTCTTTCCTCCGCGGTATACAAAAGATGTTATTTATAGCCAAATGTCCAAGCCGCTCTTATTTTCATTAATAAAAGTGAATTGTGACTATAGGTCGGCCGATATGGGTTTTTTAATGGCCGATGCCGATATCCAGAGAACAGGTATAGTGTCGATATATCACACAGTTTAATCTAATAGTAAATTATATATACATGAATTGGCTAAAATTGGCTGAATTAATGGTTATTTAGCATTATATTTACTCAAACAAAAGCAGTATATTTACTACAGCATTTCACAGAAAATAAATCTTTCAAAATTACATTTTGTGTGATTTAGATGGTACGTAGATAGGTTTCAGTTTATTCTTCTAATTTTAGTAATTGTTTGTACAAAGAAATTTTATTACATTATTAGGAAGGAAATAACAACAGTGCACATGGTAGTCCAGAAAATATGGACTATGTGCGATTGCATTTTCTCACAAAAAAACAAGAGTCAAAATAATTGTACATTTAGTGAACAGTGAATATGACATTTACTTATAGCGCATGTTAAGTGCATTTACTTTGAAGTTGCTCTATCGCTCTCGTGCGGATCCAGCGAGTATAGCAATCCACTGACCGCTTCCAGTTTACTCCGCCCTCATCGCCTTTTTGGAGTGTCACAGACAGACCGTAGCGCGAGTCAGAGGGACAGATTTTGATCCAGGCTATCATAAAACGTGTTTAAGAGGAATCTATATGAGCACTCCATAGGAATAAAATGGATTTATGTGAGATTTGTGAATTAAATATATATAAACAAGATATTTTCAGACAGTATATGATAAAAGTTTAATTGATATTTGCATTTTTTCATTAGACAGGACAGTTACAGTTACAGGAAACTGTTGTGAATAGAGAGAGCGAATGAAACAACTGAGCACTTTAAACATCAAAAGCTCACACGCATCTGTTGATATGTGGGACCGTTTAAGAGACTGTGTTGCTCACTGGTCTATTATTGTAGTAACACGATGGCACTAACATCAAAACAAATTGTGATTATTCATTTACATGTCTCAGATGTCTCCTTCACATGCATGCAGGTGATTCTAGGTGCTTTCATCGCTTGAGAAACTAATTGGCAAAATGGGAAAATGTATCGTCCGATGCCCATAATTTCAAATTCTGAGTTTTGCAATTTATTGGCCTCTGCGATATATCAGTTTACCACTAATTGTGACTATGACAGTCCAACAAGATTTTCAGTGAATAAAGACTTACATTTTTGTCTTTTTGTTCCTCACACAAACCTAATCTACAGACCTTAGTCAGAATAGGTGTAATACTGCATTTCATTTTCATAATAAGGCTGAGAGAAATAAAGGATAAAATCTGTTCAATGTGTTATAATATCTAAATTTTATAAAAGCCCCTGGTCCACATTCACATTTATTATATAAAAAAAGAGAGCCGCTAAAACAAACTACTAATATCCTACTTTTGTGTTCAACAAAAGAAAGCTGTATTGCTTTGGTGGGTAAATCATGACAGAATTGTCATTTTTGTTTGAACAAATCCTTTAAAAAGTGAGACATATTTGTGAGTTTGTGTTAGTGTATGAGCAAGAGAGAGTGTGGTCTTAAAATAATTATTCTTTGTCAGCACTCACTTTACGTTAATCAGATCAAGTGAGAAGAACACATGTATTTTTCATAAGAGTCCTTTTGATTCCCTGGCTGAACAAATTTTAAATCAATTGATCACACTAAGTTCCTGACAAATGAATACAGAGTGAATGAGGGAGAGAGAGAGAGAGAGAGAGAGAGAGAGAGAGAGAGAGAGAGAGAGTAAGCAATGTGAAAAACACCATAAATCATTTCCACCTTCTTCACCCGTTCTATTCCTTTCATCATGTTAACAGGCACGGACCACGCCTCCAACACACCATATAACCAGGATCCAAAAATTTAGACTTGCCGATGCCAAATGCATGTAAAATTTGGCATTGTCGAGTAAATGGAGATACTGCCCATTTGGTTGGTATCTTTACAAGGAATTGCAACAAAATGATTGGCTTAACATGCAAGAACAATAGTCTGACCATCGTTTTGTTTTTTTAACTGATGCAATCTGACATGTGAGCAAATGAAAATTGAAATAAAGTACTCTACTTAAGTGACTAATACAATAATGATGGATGAAATGTGTTTATATACTTAAATTTACTTTCAGTTTGTTTCTCACCAAAAACCTATTCAGAACACTTAAATTTTGACACATAAGTCCCATTGACTACTACAACACTTTAAGCAAAAACCCTTTAAGAGTTTTTAAAGATTTCCTGTTTCAGTGGTATACTCAAATAAAAAGGCTTATAAAAAAACAAGGAGGATTAAGCGTTTTGTATCATTTTAAAGAAAACATTTCAAATTATGTATAATAATGTATAATTATAATATAATATTATAATTATTATACATTCTGAGACTCTCAGTACTTGAGCCAAAAATGAACTTTTTTTTTCTTACTTTTCTGATTTTACATTAAATATCTCAGGGAGTAAATAAGGAGGCTCTGACAAAAATTGCTTTGTTTTGTTCCCAATCATGTCACCTATAACTGAGTTAAAATTTGTGTTGATACGACAAAGCAATTAAAAGTTATAGCATTACAAATACAATTGATCCTAGTGTCCAAAAGCATCTCCAAGTATCCTAAAGCCTCCACAAACAAATAAAACATAATAATTGTACATAAGAACAAATTACACAACAATGACTAAAAGTATGCTCTCTTTTCAAAGCATGAAAGCATGAGTGACAAGATCTCATTCAGTTCAATTCTGTTTCATTTGAGCCATCATTGAGTCTGTGTTATGTACTTGGCGCCATCTCCTGGTGACCA
Organism: Moxostoma hubbsi; assembly: GCA_032164185.1. Taxonomy (NCBI): domain Eukaryota; kingdom Metazoa; phylum Chordata; class Actinopteri; order Cypriniformes; family Catostomidae; genus Moxostoma; species Moxostoma hubbsi. The sequence continues at coordinate 16,790,678 of JAVLUX010000035.1, read as the reverse complement.
TATGTAATTAGAGTAAATGGTCCTCTCAGCCCATATTTGGATGACTTCCACCTCTGGTTGGAGTGATCTGAATCCTAATACAATTGGGTTAGTGTTCCATGACGCTGGACAACGTAGCACATAAGCTAACTTGTTTTTGGCCAGATTGCACATTATGTGCTGTGAGCAAATTGTGCTACGTGTTGATTATCTAATGATCAATGCATTTGATTACAATGGGTGTGGGCTCATTTAAAAACATTCACCTCCTCTTAAGAAATGATATGTAATATTTTATGTTCTGTTTACTTTCGTCAAGTTGTAAGAAAAACAGCAAATAAGCAACACCTGTTTACATGTAACAAGTACGTCAAAGACATATTTAGCTATTACCCGCTGTATTTTTGTCTGTGAGTAAAACAAATTGTTCGTTGTATTCTACTCTTTGAGAGCTTTCCAATAACATATGACACATGGCTTTTTGACCAGCTTGATGTTTTTACTGATTACAATAAAATGTGAGTGCAAAATTATAAAATTATAAAAACGAAACACTTCTGATTTGTCTGCCAATTTCAAAGCATTTGTTCAGTTTTGGTCATATTGGCTACATGCAATGTAAATAAGAATTATTTTGTTCTTGGTGGGCCCATCAAAGCTTTAAGGGTTAATGATAATTTTGGGTCCTTTTTAAAACTTTAAAGTGGATTCCTATCAACTGCTATTTTATTGAAAAGACAGACCGGAATATTCGCTACCATTTTTCCTTTTGTGTTCGACTGAACAAATTAAATTAGGAATAAATACAGGTTTGGAAAAACATGAGGGTGAGTAGATTTACATCTACATTTACATCTATGCATTTAACAGACATTTTTATCCAAAGCGACTTATTACAGGGACAATCCCCCCGGAACAACCTGGAGTTAAGTGCCTTGCTCAAGGAAACAATGGTGGTGGCTGTGGGGATTGAACCAGCAACCTTCCGATTACCAGTTATTTGCTTTAGCCCACTCCACCACCACCACTCCACCACTCTTTGACTCTTGTGAACTGTAGCTTTAAGCCACCAAAATCAATGCATTAATGTATTTATGAGAAGTAGCGTTTCACATAATGAATGGCTTATACAAAGTATGGTAACAATGATATTCTTTGTTGGCCACAAATATGCATTGACCAAAATAATTTCTGGCACATTTAAAATAACATGCCTGGCACATTATTTAAAATTCACCTGCCCTTGAAAAGTGTGGCAAAAAGTTAAATATGTTCTCTCCCTGCATATAAATACTCAGACTACACTGGGCTCAGTTATGCAGAATTCCACACATTCCTCTCGGTCTCTCACATATTGCATTCAAAATATTCTCTCACCCTAAAAAAGAAATATCCCATCTCCCCGCTCGCTGTAAGACACTTCTCATTGAGAATCACACTACAAATCATTAGTGTATGGAGCTTCTCATTTCCTGTTTGGATAATTACGCAGCTATTTATGCATCGGTGCAGATGTGAAGCGGAGAGAGGCAGAAATTAAGAGTTGGCATTTCGCTAATGTGCAGTCTGTTGTCTGGTGCATGTGAGGAGAGGGGTTGGTGTCTAAAAGCAGAGAGGGATGGCATGATGAGTGGTTTGGCCCTGTGCCAGCCGCTGCCTCATAAATGCAGCAGTCAAATGGCGAAATCATTGCAGATTCATTGAACAGATCCTTTGCTAAAAATAATGAGCCCGAGACCGAAACAGTCCTTTGTCACAGAAATGCAGACGAGGTGATAATTGAACTAAATAACACTTTGATGATGCTGTCTTTTGTGACCTTATGAGTAAGCACAGCTGCATTCACAAATATATGGTAAAAAAGCCCTGACACAGACAGTACAGTCTGTATATAAATGGGTATTTAAAATGGAGCCAATTACAGGGACTCACAGCGAGCTATCTTGATTGGACAACTCAGTTGCTTGCCCGTGAATGATTGTTCAATTGCTTATTTGCGTAAAAGCAATTATCTGTATTGATGCTCAGGCAGTGTGCCCTTTAAGGATATAAATGTGAGATAAATGCAATCTATGGTGCTTAATCAGGTCCAGCCGAATAATCATGTCTGGGGATTAGAGGAGTGGGTTTGGGAGTAGGGGAAGACCTTATAGAAAACTTCCACATCCCTAATGATCTGATGCAAGCTCATATAGCAACAGCAGGGCCAGTCGATTTGCCTGCCAACTCATACGGCCACAAGCCAATACAGTCTTTACAGCTATAAATCTACACACCCACTAAAACACAACAGCTCTATTCCATAACATAGTGAGCTGCTATTCTGTTTACATAGGTAACTGCATTACAAAGGGGTGTACACACAGATTGTGTTCTTGCATTTCATTGGCATTATTTTTCAATTGCAGGTCTACACATAGTGTACATATGAGTGATGCATTTTCAAGACACTGACAACTTCATGCATTTTGTTCCATTCCATTGCACATGTCTAGCTTTTTCTGAATGCAAGAACGTCTAGGTAACTATTGTAACCTCTGTTCCCTGATGGAGGGAACGAGAAGTGTCGCAGAAGCGACACTAGGGGTCTCTCTTGAGAGCCTCGTGCATCTCTGAACTTGAGAAAACGCCAATGAGAAATTGGCAGACAGAATTTGCATGTCCTAAAGGGACATAAAGGGAGGGAAATATGCATCTGTCCATTCAGGTTTTTGACCTGAGGAGCCGAGAATGAGGTTAGGCCATAACAGTGGCTCGGTTCAGCATGGTGTCCGGGAGGACACAACGTCTCGTTCCCTCCATCGGGGAACGGAGGTTACAATAGTAACCTAGACGTTCCCCGCCTGTCGCTCACTTCGACGTTGTGTCGAAGAAGCGAAACTAGGGGTCCATATTTAATCACGCCACGCACTGAACCGTGTACGTGCACTGCTGATGCAGGTGCGGGCAGGCAGTTGCGTGCCAAAGCGACAGGCTGCGTCAGACTGCACGTACCCTTCCCCAATCCCGGAACCCCAAGGGGGGAACAAGGGGACGTGCCAAGCGTGGGAGCAGGCCGAGTCAGCCACGCCTTTTCTCTCTCTATGATTCTCGCATAAAGTCCAAGTGGCTGGGGCCGTCTTAACGCTATCACACGCATTGGGGAAGGCGCTCTTTTCCAACTCCTATTCTTTCAGGGGGAAAAGACCCCTGCGGAAACCATCGCCTGCCCAGGCTGGGGGGAGGTAAAGAGTTCGAAATACGTCACATGGGTTTTCAGGCCACATGTGGGAATGGCGTGGTGGTAGATCCTTCCTACTGAGAGGGAGGAGTTGCTACAACATGGCAACCGAGAGCAGCGGGGACTGCCCAAGGGGACCGTACCGCGGAAAATACACACAGGGGAATTATTCCACACAGGGTCCCGTCCTGTGGAGCACCTATTCCAGTACAAAGTACTTTCAGTACCCGTAGTGGGTCTGGTTGGGGAATTCCACCACTGAATTCTCAGACCAGAGGGCTAGGGAGGAGTCATCCAGGGAGCCGAGTTTGCGGGGTCTCCTGGGATAAGAACGCACGTGATCGCCTCAGTGGAAGGGAAAGACGCAAGATGCAAGCGGTATCTTGTCAGCGGTGCAAGCGGTATCAGTTGTTCTGCGTTACCGAGTTCTACCAGCTCGGACCTGAGAGAACACGGGACAAAACCGACTCAACTCTGAGATTGTAAAATATTTCTACTAGGAAGGTGCCATTGGCCAGTACCCATGAGGATGCCACACTTCTCGTCGAGTGTGCTCAAATCCGCAAGGGGATGGGCACGGCCTGGGTGTGTTAGGACAATGCTATGGCATCAACAACCCAGTGGGAAAGCCTTTGTTTGCAGACAGCGTTCCCTTTCTGCTGTCCACCAAAGCAGACAAAGAACTGCTCAGAATGTCTAAAGCTCTGCATGCGGTATACATAAGTACACAGGGCACGTACTGGACACAGCAACGAAAAGGCTGGGTCTGCCTCTTCCGGGGCAGAGCTTGCAGGTTCACTACTTGGTCCCTGAAGGGGGTCGTAGGAACCTTGGGCACATAGCACGGTCGCGGTCTTAGGACGACATGAGTGTCTGCCGGACCGAACACCAGGCAGGTGTCCCTGACAGAGAACGCTTGCAGGTCCTCTTGATGGAAGCGAGCGTGATCCGGAGGGCCATCTTCAAGGAGAGGGCCTCGAGCTCGACTGATTCTAGCGGCTTGAAGGGAATTTTTCACTATGGAATTTGAACGATTCCTTCATGAAAAGTTCAAATCAACCAACAGCAGCTGTGGAGGATATTGGTCTTATAAGAGCAAAATTGATAACAATGACAATGATCCATAAAATATGACAATTCAAGTAAAACCCTGAGTTAATCCTGATCCAAAGATACTGATGGAATGATCCAAAGAGTCTGATGGAAATTTAAAGAATGGGGTGTTTAGGGGTCTTGGTAGCTCAGCGAGTACTGACGCTGACTACCACCTCTGGAGTCACGAGATTGAATCTAGGGTGTGCCGAGGGACTCCAGTCAGGTCTCCTAAGCAACCAAATTGGCCCGGGTTGCTAGGGAGAGTAGAGTCACATGGGGTAACCTCCTTGCAGTCACTATAATGTGTGGTTCTCCCTCTCGGTGGGGCACGTGCTGAGTTGTGCGTGGATGCCATGGAGAATAGCGTGGGTCTCCACAAGCACTTTGTCTCCGCTGTAATGCACTCAACAAGCGACGTGATAAGATGCGCGGACTGATGTTCTCAGATGCGGAGGCAACTGAGATTCGTCCTCCCCTCACTACACCACTACAAGGACTTAAGAGTGCATTGGGAATTGGGCATTCCAAATTGAAAAAAAACTTTAAAAAAAGAAAAGAAAAGAATGGTGTGTTTTAACCCCACAAACAACACTTTTTGCACCTAAATTTAATTTAACGAACTTAGTTATTTTCAGCGGTGCTAAAAGTACCTGGAAGTGCAGGAGACAAGCATTTGTTTGTAAACAGTAACTTAACATATTCGTAAGGCTGTTTGGTATTTATTTTTGCAATTCCATTCAATGGTGCAGGTGCCATGAAGTTACACACTTCAGCTTTATTAAATGACAAATTAATAATTCCCTCCATTCGCAATCTTAAATAGAAATTTTCACTGAGCTTTGTTGCAATGCATTCTTGGACTGGTTGGATCTGTGAAGAATACACAATAAACAAGGTAAAATAAGCTCTCTTACAAGGCAGCTAGTGATTTTGCTGCTAAGAACAGCCTTCATGTCAGCAAGTTTTCAAACAGAGCTGAAGAAATGTAACAAAACAAAAGAGAAGTGGCTCAAGATCATGCTACATGGCTGACAAAAGCAATCCATAATTTTATTTTCCAACAACCATCCATCACTTTACAGTTAAATATAGATCAATACCTCTATAATCTTGCTCACAGCATCTGTTTGACGGTAAGTTAAATTAAATTCTGAGGGAATGTTATTAACAAGCCATTTTGAATCAAATGTACTTATCAAAAACACGTCAACATGTCTTGACAGAGACATTACTGAAACACAACTTTTTCTGTGTTGGCTACAGAGTAATATATAAACATTACAAGAAGTTGTCAAACCTCAGCTGTCTAGCTACTCTCTTCACAGCAATTTTCTATGTGTAGCTTAGATGGTTCTATTTCTACCACTCTTCAAACTACACAAGGATATGCACAAGCTGCAGAACCTCACATAACATTTCTAGAATCTAACTTCAAGGTTGACAAAATCCAGCAGAGGAGAGGAAAAGGAGAGGTTAGGCGAGGTGAAAGAAGGATTTCAGGAGAGGTTAGAGGAGGAAATGCCTGAAGAGCATAGAAACAGAGAACAAAGGAGATAGAAAGAAAGGCAGAGCGGAAATCAGATACGTAGAGCTTATCATAGTGTCAGCAAAAACAGAAAAGTAACTTATGAGGAGAAAACGTGAAAATGGTGAGATAAGGATAAAAATAAAGTCTTACGAAACACTCGGCTGCGTCGTCCATGATGCCTAGCTGAAAGCGCTGCTCGTCTTGGAAGGTTTTGGCCAGAGCGCTGCGCAGAGCATCTGATGGGAGCACCTTCTCACTGCTAAACTGGAACTGGGCAAAGATGTTCTGAAAGCACAAACAGCAGCCCAAAGTAAGCGTGCAAAACTGACGTAACAGTCACGGCAGAGCACATAACAGCAACAGTCTGCATGCTCACAGTCTAGAAACTGCACACAAAGAGGAGAAGAGAGCTCCCTTATGCAATGACACACTACTAAATAACCAGTAACAGATTCGAACTGACACAATTGCCAAAAATTCTATGTTATTTCAAATCACACAACAAACACATTGGCTGAATCTGAATATATCTAATAATCTTCTAAATTGTTGTGTTGGTATGCAGTTCAATGGGTTTTGAACGTATCCAATGATGCCAAAAAATACTGTCTATATAGGGAGCTCACTATATTTTGATAACGAATGTTAAAACGCATCTGTAATGTCCCAAAATGCTGTCTATAGGGAGCTAACTAGGTTTGAAACACAGTGAACATTTTAATGTATCTAATGATGCCAAAAAAATACAGTCCAAGTAGGCAGCTCACTAGGTTTTGAGACATAGTATACATTCATTCGTGCCTAAGATGCCCAAAAATTATTATAGTAGACAAAAATTAATAAGTAGACAGGCTCACTAGGTTTTTAAACAGAGAATGCCCGAATGTGTCTATTATGCCCCAAAATTCTGTCAACGTGCCTATGATTGCGAAAAATTCTTTATAGGTAGCCAGTTCACAACTGCAGATTTTAAAATACAATGAACAGTTATACTGTATGTATCTATATGTGTCTTTACACAGTCTAATTAAGGCTGATCTGTGTCTGCTCAAAATGCTGTGTAAAGACGAAATGCTGCAAAAAAAACAGACTAAATTATGCCTGCTTTGGCCCACCCTCTGCTTTCTTGTCATCATAATCAATCATCTATTTCATAATTTAGTTAAAATTTCGAAGTATAATTTCATATTTCTATATATTCATAATTTTGTATTTAAAAATTAATCTTGTTTTCCATAATTCCATTATTTATTCAATTTCAATTCATTTGTGATGCCCAAAAATGCTGTCATACTAGGACAACATACTAGGTTTTGAAAAAGTGTATGGTTCTCTGATGCCCAAAAATGCTACCTACCATAGGCAGCTCAATGGATTTGCAACAGTCATTCAAACAGAGATTTATGCCAATTTCTTTACAATATACTGTCAAATTGAGTCACGCTGTACCCATTAGATAGGACAAGCTTTTCTGTGTAGCACTTACTGAAAAATCTCTCCCTGAGATACTGAGCTCATTAACAGAGAACATTCAAACAAACGCTGAGATTTAAAAACCTGCAGTGCAATCCATTCTCCTGTCCATCAGCATTGGCACTGTTATTGAACCCAATGAACAATGAATGCAACACAATGTGCTCTCACCAGAGGACATCCTGATAAGCACAACAAATGGACTCGGGCAAAACAAGTGTTGCTGGCTATACTAAAGACAAATATTCAACGCAGCTGAACACACACACACACACACACACACAGACTGCAGTTTTAAAACCCTCATATATGCAATGGGCACACCGCCCAAGGCAGCCCCCGTATGGAGGTGGGATGGGGGGGTTTTCCCCTGAGCGGGACAGGCCGGTGGCGCTAGCACAGGTAATGCGGTGTGCTGACTGCACTGCACCAAGGAGAGAGAGGATGGAGTGAGTGCAAAAAAGAAAGAGTGGGAGGGACAGAGGTAGAGGGTTATGTACCCCACCGAGGAAACTCAATGAGTGGAAAATTCAGCCACTGCATCATTTCAACTGCTCTAATCACACACCGCTCAGCCCAGTTAAGAGCCTAGAGTCATTTTCACCTAAAGACATATTTAAATGTCCTCTTACCCCCTGTTTCTCTCTTGGCTGAAAAAAAAAACCCAGGATAGATAAGGTCCAAATGGAAGTCTGGTGTGTGTACACAGCAAATATATCACTCCGCAAGCAGAGCCCAACCTAACTGCAGTTTTGTTCTGCTCTCCTTGGTGTGAGTGGGAGAGCGATACACACTCACATATGCTCAGGGACATCAATCGAAAGGAAATAAAGGTTTGTTGCTTTCTGTCCAGGTCTTTAAGCTTTACATATACTGTATATGCTAGTTTACTTTGAAATGTTGACAAAATTTATTTTCAGAAGTTACACACATTTAAAATTAATTCTGTCTCTTCCAGGAGAAGATATCCAGAGAATCTGATGATGCAGCAATGCGGTTGAGCATTTTTCTAGAGATAAACTCTTCCAGTATGTCTGTGTTACAAATATCCCAAATTACACCTTTACAGGGCACTTCAAAGAGAGAACAATCATGGTACCCATGTGCAAGCTCGTCTCCTTTGATTTTTTTAGTCTGTGACTGGTCCGCAAGGTGAATTCTCAGATCGCAAAACCGATGGTCGTGTAGTTTGCGCACTTCTGTAACATGCCTATAGTCGCAGACGCTACAACGAATTTCAAAACTTCTTAAAATCTGTCCGACGAGTCAAAGTGTGTGCACCAAAAGCGAGAGACAGAAAATTAGCAAAAGCCATTGAAATACAGAGAGAGAGCATGAGCAATGCATTGAGAAGCAGGGGACACTGTCTCTTCATTAAGTTCAGCTATATTTTTCATCTGTTCTGTGCAGATCATTGCAATAAACTGATGTGAGCCCTTAATGACCCTTGCTGATATGTTATCACAAATAAACTGTCCCGTTGCTATTTGATTGAGTTTGTAAATTAATGTCCGATGTAAACAGGTCTTCAGTCAGGGACGAATGGATGTGCAGTTGATAAACCTAGCCATCTAGTGTCCGCAACACTACGACCGAAAACATAAGGCAGAGTTTGCGCTAGGCTCAAGTCAATATAAAATGTATAATTAAATAGGGCATATAATGTCAAAAATGTACTATTAAATGGTCTGCACTTACATAGCACCTTTTTAACCTTAGCGGTATTCACCCCTATTCACCTATTAGTGTCTAATTCACCCATTCATACACATTCACAGCAGAGCTGCCATGCAAGGCACTCACTTGCCATTGTGAGCTTCGGCATGTGGAGTCATGTTGGCCGGGAATCAAACTGCCAACCCTGCGATTAGTGGACAACCCGCTTACCATCTGAACCACAGCAGCCACTGCTATTGTGAGATTAACCAAAACCAGCCTTATTATACAGGGCTCCTTTAAGGCCAGTTAGTCCAACTAGTCATTCAGGCAACCCGACTAGTCGATTTAAAAAATATATGTAGTTTTGCACATCCCTATACGTGACATTTTGAAGAGTGTGCCAGCAATAGAGCAGATTTACTTTTTTCTCAGTTTGTTCATACAATGACATGGAACAGAACTGGACTGATTATACTCAAGACATGCAAGTCCATTCATATGTATGCATTCAAACACACACAGTCAATCCACCAGAGATTCTGTTGTCAGCTGTGAGCCCTTAGGCATAGCCTGTGAAATGAGACATTAACCTCCACTCACAGTCGTCAACAGTGACACATATCATCTGCAATGCTCAAAACCCACAAGGGCAATGAGAACACACACATACACACACACACACACACACACACACACACACACACACACACTCACAGGGGAGAGCAATCTTGTGATGCAAAAAAAATATCAATATGAAACACTTCCCAGGTTGGGTTTTTAAATCGCAGAGGGATGGAATCTCATGCTGATTAGGAGTTTGAATATTGGTTTAACTTAATCACTATGTAGCTTGCACTTCATAAAGCCACACAAACACAGAGGTGTCACTATATTCACACTGGAGTTTCTATAAAAAGAAGCTTCACAGTAAAAGAGGCAACAGCAAGAGTGAATGACTGTGACATTGCATTTCTTTTGTATGCATTTATGTGTACGTGTTCCTCCCATTGCTGAAGTTTCTTTGCTGGGCTGATGTTCAGTAGAGGTCACAAAACTTACGGCACTATCACACCTCATGAGGTGACAGTGAGGTGACCCTCTCCACCCAATGTCACACTGCTGCCCCTATGATGTGCAAAACCTCTCTGTGTTATCGAAACACTATAGGCATAAAATGTTACAAAATTGCCAAAAAGGAATGGGAGAAATAGAAAATTGATACGCAGATTGATTCAATGATTCTTGGTTGATTCACATAAAAATCATTCAAAAGTTAAAGGAATAACTCGCACAAAATGTTTAATTCTGTCATAATTTACTCTCATGTCGTTTAAAACCCATTCATTTTCTTTCTTATCATTTTCCTTTTATTAACACAAAAAGAGATGTTTTAATGAATATTTCGGTCCGTCTTTTCAATACAATGGCAGTGGATAGCGCACTAAAAACAACACAATCGAAAACTGAATTGTGAAGTGTATTACCACCCCTACTCCCTACCTATTCAAGGTATTTATTTAACACAGATGGACTACATTTTTAGCATTGCTGTTCAGTTTGAGGGATTGTGGAACATGCTACTGTCTGATAAATATCTGGTGTTTCTTGGTTGTTTTTTGTATGTTTGTTTGTTTGTATTAGTTTAAAGATATTGTTCACCCAAAAATGAAAATTCTGTTCTCATTTCAGGTGCTTTCACACTTGCTTGGTCCGAAACCGAATCCGGGTTCGTTTCCTCCCCCTACCCCCAATGGTCTCTGTTCATATCATATTATTTGTGTCCGAATCACAGTCTGATTGTATCATCATTGCGAGTACAAGCAGCAGCTGCTTACCACTGTAACTAGGTAACAACTCGAGAAGTTTCGCTGAGTTATTAAAGTATCCATGTCTTTGGATATACCACCAAAACTTTACATGCACATATTGAATGTGCAAATATGTGAAGAATGTGAGCTGTTCTATGAAGGCGATTTATTTGAGATCTCTGATTAGACAAACAGGTATGAGAAATGCATTTTACCAAAATAAATGCGATCACAAGCCTGCAAAGGCACAAATTATACACAATCAACAGCGGTTTACTTCCTCGATTTAGGACAAATGCATTCTTTCATATCAGCAGCGATCAGTATTAGTTCACATGAACCATACCCAAGACCACCTTTTCAAGCAAAAAACAATGTTCAACCAAACAAATCGAACTTTCATGTCAAACAAACCTGGGTGTGCACCAAAAGTGCTAGTGGCAAAGCAGCCTTCCTTGCCTTCATGTTGTTCCAAATACAGACTGAGACATTTATACTGCCAAACGTCTCCTTTTTTAGGTGAACTATACAAGAACATATTAGTTTCCTGCTTTGTTTCCATGGTTTATTTTTTATTCATGTGAATCTTTACTTGGTCTCTGTCTAATCTGTCTTACTTCTCAGCCAATTCATATTCTCTTTTAAGGATCATGTAGCAATGAATTTGAGTTATTTTAAATTCCCAATGTTCCAAATAAGCAGTATAGATTTTTTTTGTTAAAATAGTTGCAATGCAATGCTTACAATGTCTGGTGTGCATTTAATAAAAAATGTCACTGTCTCAGACAGACAAAACAACTTTAAATGGCCACAAAAAAAGTAAAAAAAAAAAAAAAAAAAAGTCGGCAAATGGAAAATGCAATAAAATCAAAAGAGCCAATCAGTAGATAATATGGACCAAGTGTTGCATACTTCGAAATCGATGTGCTTTTTTGTTTTCAGACCTCTCCATTTATTTACGTCTCAGTAAATGAACTTGATATTTCCTGTAGTGAGAACGCTTTCAAATAAACACATTTGGGAAAAATATCTGCGGTTTGCAGAAAAGGGTGGTGTAGTGGGGGCATATTTCTGCGATCATTAGTAGTGTTAGATCATTAAATTTCAATAACATTGCTTGAAAGCAGACGACTGGCGGGCAGCATGCGTGAGGAACTCTCTGAACCGATGGGGTGTAACTAACGTTCCTCCATTAGAAATGAGAGCGGTGACATAACGCATGCCATTCAAGGCAATAGACAGGCAGAGCTGTATGAGGACTCACCCCACCAGTCAGCAAAGGCTTTGGCGGAAGAATATATATACGGAATGTATATACTGTGTATATATATATATATATATAAATATAAATCCTTAAAGTAATTATTCAAGTAAACAGTAATATAACTAAGAAATAAATTAAGAGCAGTGAGTAGTTTTCTCTTTTTCTTATAAATATTGTTGTTTAATTAATATTTAAAACTTAATAGAAAGTAGGCTGCATGAGATTTCAATATCCAAAAATCAAATTGTGATATTAATAATAAAAAATATATGAATAAAAGTGAATGCTGTTTAAAGTGCAACATGCTTATTAACATTAAAAAAAAGATTTTCCTTTTGAACAAAATTAAACAATGCTCTACTGCCAAAAGAAAGGGTGTTCACACTTGAGCCCTTTTAAAAAGAACCAAAATAAATAAATAAATACTGTCAAACATAGAGAGGAAAAAAAAAAACAGAATCATGTCATCTTCACATTGTATCAATAAGGTTTTTTCTGGCTCAAAATGAGGTGGAGGTGGTACCATACTGATCAAAAAATTACGTTAAAAAAACATAAACGTTGGTTTTGCGTTAATACACAACTAATGACCTGGCAACTGAATACTAGTGTGAATTTTGTCAGCTGTTTTTTTATTTAGTGTTAGTCTTAATCCTGTGTCAAATGTCCTTTTTATTTTTTATCATATTTAGTCAACCTTATCCTATTTTTTTTTTTTTTTTGTCAAGTTTTAGTTGACAAAGTCTGGGCTTTTTAATGTAGTTTTAGTCAATGAAAACTGTGACATTTTAGTCATATTTTAGTAACATTTAGTCATATTGACATTTTAGTCACTGAACACTGTAAACATTTTAGCCATAAGATTATTATTATATAGCATTTGTCAATCTTGTCTATCCAAAACCAATACATATATATATATATATATATATATATATATATATATATATATATATATATATATATATAGACAGCGGGGGTGAGATACGAGCATCTCCATGTTAGAGTACGTATCAGCCGGAGGAACTTTAAATCTCTCCCGGTCTCTACTCCAGCTCAGATTGGGTCTCTTCCTCGACTGGTTGAAGCAGCTCTGACTACACAGAGAATGACAGTTTTGGAGTTTGTGTTTATTTACATGGCACGCTCCCGTATTATATGAACTTTAATTATGGATGAAATAAAGATATATCACCAAGCTGTGATCTGTGTTTCTATCAGACACTCGAGCTGCAGCAATCCTCTCCTCTAGCGTGTCATCATTATAGATTTATATGATCTCAAGTTATGTTAAATGACATCAAGCGACAATTCGACAATGGAATTATTTTTATTATTATTGCAGAGATTTGTAGTTACAAATGACAATCCACCGAGAGCAACTTTTGTTAGTGTTAGCCGCCAAGTAATTCTCTATGCTGGAAAAACCCTGACACATTGTAAGCTTTTATTTTGGCAGTACACTGAAGGAACCAATTTTGTAGTAGAGTTGACAATGGCCTTTTAATGCAGAGAAATGCTCTCATCCACTATTCTGTCCACAAAAACCTGGTTACTTTCAATTTGGATAATTTTTTCAAGCATATTTGGAATTACACAAATGTGCAATTAGTGAATCTAGAGCGGTGTAAATTTAACGTGCTCTGCTCAATAGCCTCACATGTGCTTTGAGAAACACTACAGAGATCAGAGCTGTGCACATCCGGTAAGTGCAGCGAACAGTGTGTGCAGACTATTTATTTATGTAATTAAATTGCAGGCTTTGCAGTTTCATAATCACACTACTTTTATTTCGATAAATTGTTCAGTCCTACAACTGGCTACATTCACTTGAGACATAGTTTATTTACATTAATACCTTGCCATGGCAAGCTTTTTGACAAAGTGCATTTGACCATTCACACACACACACACACAGTGATATTAAGGAGACGCAAGCCCTTGTAAGAGAACAAACAAACACTTGACCATTTGAAAGTAGTCAAACATGCGGGTAGAGAATTGAGTCCATACTTTTTACTCCTGATACTGTAGAAAGACTGGTAAAGCAATTATTAAAAAGAGAAAATATGTTTGTCATACTGGCTAAATTGATCGACATAGCACTGAAGTAATTTCTGCAGTTTTGTTCTAAAGGCATCACCTGGATTACGTAAATTGCTTTGCCCCACTGTTTTTTGGTTAAACAGTGAATGGAAAAGGAGCTAATTTTAACAACAGGTTTTATACTATGAGAAACAAACATTGAGAAAACAGGATCGAGAGAGAAACAGTGAGAGCGACAAAAGAATAGATCAGGAGAAGGACATAATGAACAGATACTGGTAAACGGTCATAATCCTGGCAAATATATGAGAGGATTTTCATGGTACGATTCTGTGTTACCACAGCCATGCAATTTCTGCTGCCTCAGCACTACACACACTTTATTTACAGAGAGAAAGAGACCACATTTCAATCACACAGCAATTGATTTCATGCAGGCTCATTTGTGTTTCATATCAACAAAGTGGCCCAAAGAAAACAGCAGAAGCACATACGGTCATAGTAATGAGATTCATAAAGCCAAGATGTCGCACATCTTGCAAACAAGAGCAAATACCTCCAGTAATCCATAAAACTCCAAGCAAAGCCACTCACACATACACAATGAAACAGTCTTCATGCATACAGTCTATCTATCTATCTATCTATCTTGAGCCTTATCCATCTATCCATCTGTAGAGTGGAGGAGGGCAGGGCTGGGCTGGAATGATGCAAGCCCCAATCGGCCTGATGGGGCACGCAAGGGATAAAGGCGGCCGGCGACGACAGTTTGAGAGAGAGAGAATTACGTATGTGTTTGTGTGTGTCTTTTTATTTAATTAAATATTATATATATTGTTAAGCCGGTTCTAGCCTCCTTCTTTCCCTTTAACCCCCTTACACCATCTAATCATCCATATATCCATCCATCCATCTATCCTGTAGCCTTATCAATCCATCCATCAATCTATCCATTTATTTATCTTCCATCTATCTGAGAAATACATTAAAGATTCAGCTCCACTGGGCATATTGTTTGTAAGAGAGCACAATTCTGCAGAACCCTACACAGGACAAAACTGTAGTAAGCAGAGTCAAATAGCCACCAAAACAAATCTCACAACTCGGAGACAATCAACTCCTAGGACACCAAGAGCAAGGGGTACAAACTGCCTTTATAGCATCATATAGCCGTGACATGGGGCCATCAGAGCACAGTTTAGCAAAGGTAACGGATAGGTGTGGAAACAATGGAGCAGGGCTTGTGCTTGCATCGGCAGAAGAAACCAGGTATTTCGTTTAGAGAGAGAAAAAATGCCTTGACACGTAATAAAGAGGTAAATCACTAAGCACCAATATAGGATAAGCCAGACACAAAAGAAACAATCCTCTCAAACCATCAGGCTCTGTACACCAGACTATTTGTACATTTCCTTTTCTCTCCAGCAAAAATTAAGCTAAGAAGCAATGGTATTTTTGGAAACAAATACCCAAGTATAATCCAGATGGTGCAGATTTCTTTTAACATAAACAGGAACCTCTTAAAGAAATATGTCAGTTTTACACCTTTATGTGGCACCTTCAAATAGCACAGCTACTTTTAGCTTGGGGGACGACAGGAGAACAGGATATTGTTTGAGTGAGAGGCCTTTGCTTGTTATTTAAAAAGAGACCCAAGTTGCTTTTCCCTCTCCTCCTCCCCCTATCACTAGCCGCCGGGCAGGATATTAAAAAGACTTCCTCAAAAAAAGAAAGAGCTAGAGCTCTTGATGTTGAGGAGCTCATTTCAATTCTACTCCTGTGCTACAGTAAGGTCAGCAAAGAAGTCAATTATTCCAAGAAGCCAACTCTACCCCCACCTTGCTGGATCATTATTAGTGCACCCTGGGCACTCTAGGAGATTCCAGTACCCTCTAGACATCTTTCTGAGATACTCACACTCACAGTAAGCACCCCTGTCATTATCTGGCATGCCCATGTTCCATTAGAGCTGTTCAATCATAACGTCAATTTGTAGAATAACCCAGAAGGCTGATTCGCCATGAGTTTTCTTCATGAATCTCCAATGGCGGTTCTTTGATTAACATAAGGTGTAAGTTTAACATTACTTGAGGAGGCTTCCCATCTTGTTCTAACACACAAATTATACACAGTCAAACCTCAAACATGAATTTTGATTCTGTTGTATCCTTTAAAAAATGCAAGTTGCTAACAATTTACTTCTTAATAACTACAACAAGCATTCGATGAGTCAGGGGGCCATTTACATAGAACGCGTTATTACTGTATGTCCATCAGGGGCATGTCCAGGGAGTGGCCTGGGGTGTTTTTGTGTTTTTGTAGGCTCCACCTGCATATCAGGGTATGTATGCATTTGCCTTCTTTAAAACTTTATCTGCTTTGACTTGGGATGTGGATGTTTCACTTTTGCTATACTTATATACAGTGGCTTATACTGTCATTCATGGCAAAGCCCATTTTTCATCAATACAAGTTTAAATAAGCTAAATATGACTAATTTGACATACAAAAAAATGGATACAACTTCTAAAATCCCTGTATTGCTTAAGGTGTGCCAAATCAGCCACTCTCAGAGTCAAAAAACGATATTGACAATGAGAACTATCCAGCAGTGCCAGCATGTCACGTGGGGATAGTGATGTGGCAGCCCTTGTTGCCCCACCTGGAATGTAAGACACAGTAATGTTAGTAATTAAAATAGATATGGGTAGTGGAGACAAATAGCAAAATATATTGCAAGCAGCAATGACGGGCCCAAGCACCATGGGTCCATTTCCACCTGTTGGCTTTTGGAAAAAAATGCAAGGTGGACACATGCATTTGGCATTTGACATTATTCTAAACAAGTCCATTTTGAAGCAATTTGGGTAAATATAAGAGAACTATTTTAAAGTCTCTTGTAAGAGCCATACTTCCAGCTGCCTGCCCGGTGGTGGCGCTATGTCCATAACCCAAAATAGTAAAATCTATGTGATTAGCCCCAACATACATCACACATTGCACAAAGAAAATATGAGACACTGCTTGTTTCCCATTTTTTTTTTGCCATTAATTTAATGCCTCGCTATAGCAAGCATTTTAAAATCTGTTCACAATTTAGCATCTTCAATATCTTGGCATAATGTTGCCTAAATGTGATGATAGAATCAACTAGGAGGAGTATTTAAATGTTCAGAGAATGCAATATTTAAAAAATCCAAAATGGATGACTTCATGTTGGGCAGAGCTAATAATTCTGAAAGTTGTCCAGCTTGATGAGAACTATATACGTACCAATTTTGATGACTGTAGGTGAAAATGCGGGTGCTACAGAGGCCGTCTTACATGCCCATTTTAAACCTGTTATCTGTCACTGTTGGCCGTTTGAATGTGACTATAAGACAAATGCTTTGTTTTATATAAAAAAAACTTAATCAATGTTCACAAACTTGGTATCAAATTAAAGCTTAAAGACTCGACTTTCATCTTCTTTAGTCTATTTTGCAATTAGAACATTACAGTGAAAAATGTATTTTTTATAGTGTATTTTTAAAACATGCGACATGTGAGCAAGAGTACTTAAGTTTCATGTTCTCTGCTTATGATCCAATCCAATGATTGAAGAAAAAACAGCATGCATTTCATTGTGAGGGTCCACTGATGACAATGCAACAACCACATCAGATTGGTTAAGTAACATTATTACCTTCTAGTTGAAGTTCTGTTCATATTTTTGAATCTGTCATTATTTAGCAGCTTTAATCACCTGAAATGTCCACTAACATTATGCCAGTTATTTTTAATGGAATTGTATAATACAGGATAAGCTTTTATGTATGTAAATGTGTTTGATGGTATTTGTAAAATAAATATATACATAATATAATATATAGGTGAATCTATCTATATGTCTATATCTACAGTATATATCTTGCTATCTATCTATTAGGGGTGTAATGGTTCTCTGTAAATAACCAAACCACACGGTTCACCACCCACGGTTCGGTAAGCATTTGCTTTGTGGTTCATCTCTAGTTTAATAACATATCTGGATCATACACTTTGGCAAAGAAAATAAAAGCACCAAATAGACATGCGCAGTTGTAACCTCCACTAATGCACCTGTATGAACAAACTTCGCCTGTGTTTCACGTGGGTCAACTTTCTACAGTAAGATGTTGTCCAAATAACTGTAAGTATGTTAAATCAGTTGATGACATCACAGTTCTGCACGCATTAGTATGAAGTTAAAAATGGCATTCTGAGAAAACAAGATAGAAGCCCCTGTGTCATTCAAGTCTGCTGTCTGGGAACTTTTTTCAGTCAATCAAAACAGCGATGGTCAAAAAACATATTGTGTTTTTTCAATCTATATTGTGGCAAGCAGGGCATGGCCGAGCATCGTCAGGGCAGAACGAGGACTGAGAGATAAGTGGTAAACGATTTCAGGGAGGAGCGGCGGGAGTATTTAAAGAGAGAAGACAGCAGCAGATGGGGAGAGACAGATGCACGGAGCTGTGTGTGACTTTGCCACAGTGGCTGATGAAAAGCAAGGCTGTTGAATGTTGTTGAATGTGTTTGTTTATTGTGCAGAAAAACACATTTATGTTTTGATGAACAATGAAATGTGTGGCTCCTGCTCCCTCCATAGGAAAGGCAGAGGTCTGCCATATATACAATATATACACACACACACAGTATATATATATATATATATATATATATATATATATATATATATATATATATATATATATATATATATACATACATTTTTTATTATTATTTTTTACATTTTATTGCTAACTGATTCATTTAAAATTTTTGCTATTTAAATTATATTGTAATGACGTAATTTACTATTTTTATATATCCGTAAAATTGCTTTAAATTAACAAATATAATTCAATGCATTAGGTGTTAATTTGGTCTAGGTAGAGTTTAATATGAGCACAGACATCATTTAGCCTTGTAATTTTGTTGCAATTATGTGGCAACAGGTCTCAGTTTCTTTTATTGTTGCATTTTTTTCTCTGTTCTCTTTCAAAATAAATTAAGTACATTAACTTTCAGTCTGCATTTGTTATTCATACGCAACTGTTTAAATAGCCTTTTGTGATGAGCAGGGCGGAGCCGAGTGGCATCTGGGCATAACGAAGCTGGGAAGATAAGTGGCGAATCACAGCGGTAAATGGGAGAGAGATGTATGAAGCTTGTCCGTGTGTCTGAATGTCTTTATGATTTGACGCAACTTGTTTTTGTTTCTTTGGACATTGAAAAGTGTTATTAAATGTCTATTTGTTTGTCAAGCCAGTGCCAGCTTCCTCCTTTCCCATATTTAAGTGTTACACCTTTAAATTATGTTGGGAAAATAAGGGCATAAATTAGGTTACACTACTAAATGTTCGCCTATAGAATAATCATTAAAAGCAAAGATTAGCAACTGGTATCAACTATTGTTCCTCGATGTGCAAATCTGACCACTCTTCCGTTCTGCTTCTGCCCGCTTACAGGCAGAAACTGAAACGGGAATCACCCGCCCTCAGAATGATCCAGTGCTGGTCGGACCAATCAGACTCTGCGCTACAGGACTGTTTTGATCACGCGGACTGGGAGATGTTCCAGTCTGCCTCCGATGACGACATCGAGGTTTACGCTGATAGCGTAACGTGTTTCATCAGGAAGTGAGTAGAGGACGTTGTTCCGACGAAAAACATACGGATCTACCCCAACCAGAAACCCTGGGTTAACGGCGATGTTCGCGCGGCACTTACTGCGCGGACCACCGCTTTTAATTCCGGGAACGCGGAGGAGCGTAAACAAGCCAGTTATGCCCTCCGTAAATCCATCAGCACAGCCAAACGCCAGTACAGGCACAAAATTGAAGGTCAGTTCAACACCACTGACTCCAGAAGTATGTGGAAGGGAATTAACATCATCACGGACTATAAACAGAATAAAAACTCCGCCATGAACACCGTTGCCTCTCTCCCGGACGAGCTTAATACATTTTATGCTCGTTTCGAGAACAACAACACCGCCCTCGCGGAGAAAGCACTCGCGGCCGATACTACAGATGATGGTTCACTCTCCGTCTCTGTTGCGGATGTAACCCGATCCTTCCGACGGGTGAACGTTCGTAAAGCCGCGGGTCCAGACGGCATTCCGGGCCGCGTCATCAGAGCATGTGCGAACCAACTGGCTGGTGTTTTTACGGACATTTTCAACCTGTCCCTCTCCCTGTCTGTAGTCCCCACATGCTTCAAAACATCAACCATTGTGCCTGTACCGAAGCAAGCCAAAATCACTTGTTTAAATGACTGGCGTCCTGTTGCTCTGACCCCCATCATCAGCAAATGCTTTGAGAGGTTGATCAGAGATCACATCTGCTCTGTTCTGCCCACCTCTTTGGACCCATTGCAGTTTGCCTACCGTAAAAACCGCTCCACTGATGATGCTATTGCATCTACAATACACACTGCTCTTTCCCACCTGGAAAAAAGGAACACATATGTGAAAATGCTGTTTGTAGACTACAGTTCAGCATTCAACACCATAGTGCCCTCCAAGCTTGATGTGAAACTCCGGGCTCTGGGCTTAAACAGCTCGCTGTGCAGCTGGATCCTGGATTTCCTGTCAGGCAGACGTCAGGTGGTTAGAATGGGCAGCAACATCTCCTCACCACTGACCCTCAACACTGGAGCCCCGCAGGGCTGTGTTCTCAGCCCACTCCTGTATTCCCTGTACACACATGACTGTGTGGCGACACATAGCTCCAATGCCATCATTAAGTTTGCTGACGATACGACGGTAGTAGGTCTGATCACTGACAATGATGAAACAGCCTACAGAGAGGAGGTGCACACTCTGACACGCTGGTGTCAGGAGCACAACCTCTCCCTCAACGTCAGTAAAACCAAGGAGCTTGTGGTGGACTTCAGGTAGAAAGACAGAGAACACAGCCCCATCACCATCAATGGAGCACCGGTGGAGAGAGTCAGCAGTTTCAAGTTCCTCGGTGTCCACATTACTGAGGAACTCACATGGTCCGTCCACACTGAGGCCGTTGTGAAGAAGGCTCACCAGCGCCTCTTCTTCCTGAGACGGCTGAGGAAGTTTGGAATGAACCACCACATCCTCACACTGTTCTACACTAGTACTGTTGAGAGCATCTTGACTGGCTGCATCACCGCCTGGTACGGCAATAGCACCGCCCACAACCGCAAAGACCTGCAAAGGGTGGTGCGAACGGCCAGAAACATCATCAGAGGTGAGCTTCCCTCCCTCCAGGATATATATAACAGACGGTGTGTGAAGAAAGCTCGGAGGATTATCAAAGACTCCAGCCACCCGAGTCATGGGCTGCTCTCACTGCTTCCATCAGGCAGGCGGTATCGCAGCATCAGGACCCGCACCACCCGACTACATGACAGCTTCTTCCCACAAGCAATAAGACTTTTGAACACATGATCTCTCACGATCTACAATCAGCACTGCACTTTATAAATCCTCATTTTGTCAATATATTCTCCCAATTCAGTTAGTGTATATATATATATTTATACCCGTATCTAGTGTGTGTATTCTACATTGTGTGTATTGTGTACATTTGTTATGTAAATTGTTGTGTAGGTATGTGTACATTTGTTATGTAAATTGTTGTGTAAGTTTGTTATGTAAATTGTTTTGTGTAATATGTTGTTTATTGTAAAGTGGTTTATGTCTCGTCACTGTCATTACTGCAATGTTGCTCGGAACTGCACACAAGAATTTCACCTGCTGTTGCACTCGTGTACACAGTAGTGTGACAATAAAGTGATTTGATTTGATTTGATTTTGATTTGATGTTGCCACAATGTCATAATGATGGACTGGCAACATTCCAAAGTTACGTTGTGGCAACAAATACAGGAATTTCACTCATCTGGTTGTCACAACATAATCAGTTACATTGCCAAAACAAAACAAAAATTACGGTGTACTAGGAAATGGCCATGTAATTTGTGAATTACATGGCCCTGAGAAATTGCTACTGGCCATATACAAACAAATACAATTAGAGATCATATATTTGAGCATTTATGTACACGTTAAATTCCACAAGTGTTTATATTGTATATATTTATATTGTGTATACTGTATATGTGTATATTTATATTGTCATATTCTGAATATTGCATATATCAACTGTATATCATTTACATTTTTATATCAGTAAAAACATTTATGAACACTTACAGTGTGACAGGATAGGACACAGGGTTTGGGGGGGGGTTCATGTATTCTCACATTTTACAACAAATAAATTGGTTGTGAAGAAAACATGGGCAGAGGCACGGCCATTGCTCCTGATACTTTGTGATAAACTGCTGTGGGGCATGGACTCGTTTCTTTTTAGGTCTGATGCTCTCTCTCTCCCTGACAGTGTCCTCATCTGATGTGTTTTTTTTAGCTGTAAGGCACGCACGCATACACACACACACACACACACACACACACACACACACACACACACACACACACACAAACACCTCTCGGTAACTTTCTGAGTAACATTATTTCCCCGTCTGTTGTGTCGAAGAAGGGGTCGACACTAGGGGTCTCTCATGAGATCCTCGCGCATCTCTGAACTTGAGAAAAGGCCAATTAGAAATTGGCAGACAGAATTTGCATGTCCCGCCCCCGGACATACGGGTATAAAGGGAGGGAAATGTGTCTGTCCATTCAGATTTTTCATTCGGAGCCAAGCGGTTGTGTGATCAGCGAGCTGCATTCACTGACTGTTCACTTCATCTCTACAGAGCGTATGCTGTATATCAGCGGCTTTCCCCTTCTCTGCACAACAGTGCAGCTTTGCCTCTGGGCGCTTCTAAAGAGAATATTTTCACTAAAAGAGTTTATTTCTCTAAAAGAGCAATACACAGCGGAGTTGAACGTCCTTTTCAGGACACGTCTTTATAAAGATGCCCTTCTGCCCCTGTGTAGTTCCTGGATGCAGTTGAGTTCTCTCAGATCCTGACGGTCACAGACGCTGCCTTGTGTGTCTGGGCAGCGATCACACCGAGGCAGCGTTTGTGGATGGTTCGTGTTCTCACTGCGAGAATCTTAACATGGCAACGTTGTGGTTGCGGCTTTCCTTCCTAAAAAGAAATGCCACTCCAGCCGCACCCTGCGTCGCTCCTTCTTCCCACGGGATTGAAGATGACCCGGCTGGCGATGGAGGCAATTTGGGGATGGCAGCGGGCTCGGTTTTGCCGGGTACATCCCCGTGAGACACCCGCCCCCAACATGCTCATTGCCTTCTGCCCGGTCTCGGTGTGACAGCGGCCAGACTCACGGCCAGCCTGCTTATCCCCTTGAGCCACCCGAGCTGGATGAGGACCTCACCGTTGTGTCGCAGAGTGTTCCGACATCTGACATGGAAGACTCGATTGGGCTGCTACCCTTGGGTCAGCACTCCCAGTCTGAGGCTGACGCCCAGATGGCCGACATGCTTGCCCAAGCTGCCGTCAGCGTGGGGTTGGACTAGAACCCTCCGTCCTCCCCATAGCCTTCACAACTAGATGACTGGTTCCTTGAGTCTGGGCGGCACTCACAGCCATTCCCCCCCACTTGACGGCGGAGTGGCCAACAGGTACTCAGCGGTCCCCCATGTGGACAGAGCCATTGCGATCCACCTGTATTCTGAGAATGCTGCCACCTGGCGGGATCGACCGGTGCTCCCCTCCAAGGCCGGTAGGATGACGTCGTCACTGACATCAAAAAACTAAAGTGCCGCCGGACAGGCCACTTCCGCCTTGCATGCCACTTCTGCCTTGCATACCATGGCCCTCCTGCAAGCTCACCAGGCCAAGGCACTCAAAGATCTGCATTTGGGTAGTCCTGACCCTGAAGTGATGCAGGAACTGCGTTTAGCAACCGACCTCGCCCTCAGGGCCACAAAAGTCACAGTGTGGACACTCGGGCAGGCGATGGCAACCCTCGTGATTCAGGAACGACACCTGTGGCTGAACCTGGTCGAGATGCGGGACGTGGACAAGGCACGCTTCCTCAAAACCCCCATCTCCCAGTTTGGCATCTTTGGCGACACCGTCAAGGACTTCACCCAGCAGTTCTCAGCAGAGAAAAAACAGATGGAGGTCATTTCTCACATCATGCCCCGCCGCCCCCTAGCAGGGGCCGTGCTCTGTCTGCATGCCGAGGGTGTCCTCCTGCGGCTTCCAGAAAACACGCAGCTCCACCTACACCTGGGCCCAGCTCTCAGCCCCAGCTCCCTGCAGGAAGCGCACGCCCCCCCATCTCTCGGATGTCCTCCAGGACCCGGAAAGCTCCCAAGCGTTCCTGAGACGGACGACCCAGGGAACGAGACGTTTGCTCAGGAGCTGGTAAGCAGACCACTCCATCCCCGGTGGAGGGACGGGAGGAGAATCCTCAGTTCAGTTTGTTTTCTTTGCTGCACCCCCTTTGGGCTGTGGTACCCACATTCTCAATAAAAGAGCAATTTCCTCTTTCTCTGGGTCACCTGGCCCGCAAATGCCGCTCTCACGACATCCCGAGGCCACACCTAAACAATCCCAACACACCAGACGCGGACCCCCCACCTCCGGACCCACGACTGCTGCCCCCTGGCCGGCCGGTTCTGACGAATCCAGAGGACGCCTTCATGGGACCTTCTCCTCAGTCGCTACCCCGCCCCTTCCAGGT
Source organism: Moxostoma hubbsi (assembly GCA_032164185.1). Taxonomy (NCBI): domain Eukaryota; kingdom Metazoa; phylum Chordata; class Actinopteri; order Cypriniformes; family Catostomidae; genus Moxostoma; species Moxostoma hubbsi. The sequence goes on along the minus strand of JAVLUX010000035.1, from coordinate 16,765,923 downwards.
GTGCGGAGCAAGGTAAGTGCTTCGAATCTTCTCTCACCACCAGAGCCTCCCGACGCCACATTCGCCTTCTCCTCTCGTGGTCGGAGGCTGTTCCTCCGCTTTCAGGCGGCCGGGCTCCTCTGTCCCCCGACAGATGGCCGTGGCTGCTCCATTGGGGTGGATGGTAGTGGCGAGAACTCCACTACGGCGTATCCCTCCTCCTTCCCGGGTTTTCGGCACCAGTGTAAAGCAAACAAGGGAAAGGAAGAGGCGAGAACCGGCTTGACAATATAAATAATAGTTTAATGAAGAAATAAACCAAAAGACACAAACACACACATAGGACGGACAGCTGCCCGTAAACATTCTCTCTCTGTCGCACCACCGTCTACAGACGGCCTTTATCCCTCTCGGAGGCTTGATTAACCTGATAAGGGGCCAAGTGTGTAAAATCACAACCCGGTCCCGCCCTCCACCCTGTCACAATTATAATCATCGATTTGTTAGTTAGAAGTAATAACAAATCACTACACATATTTTAAAAAGGTACATCAGGCTATAATAGTTAATTTGTCAGTTATAAAAGTGATCACAGGCCATAGAGTCATTATCAAAATTATCTAGCAAGGCTAGATATGGTGTATATTCTGTGGGTCCATGCATTCTCTGTTCTCTGAGTTAAGAGAGAATGTCCTTGGAATGTGCAGAGAGGAGAAACAGATGTCCCTGTTTTAGGTCCATGTTGATTTCGGGCCTAGGGACTGTCTTCACGAGTCTCCATTTCCTGATATGGCCACAGATTTATGCATTTAAGATGTTACTTGGCCATTTGGTCTTACCGAGTGTTTAAGTTTGTGGAACAAAGAAGGATCTTCTTTATTGGTAAGCTCTGTCATTACAAACCCTAATTTGAGATTAAACAGGCATGGAATAGATTGTCTCTTTGAGCAATTTATGTGTCATGGATGAGTTTTCATGGCTCTCTAATGGCTCGGTGGGGGATCTCTCTGATCTGTGGAATGTGGTGTTAATTTGATAGCTTTGTTCATGGATAATCCTACAACATTAAGGAGTTAGAAGTACCGTAACTACTGTACTGTCCTCGCTTAATAAATCATTAAGTTGGCGGGAGTGGAAGGGGGATCAAGTGGGATTTTGTGTTGCTGTCGATTTTCAGTCTCTTTTTAATGATAGGCGCATCTGTCAATCATCCCCGCTTGCTATTTGGGGAATGAACCCAGCACTCTTCTTCGCACTTTCAGTTCTTGGGCCCTAATAATAAAACTCTTTAGAAGAACAAAAAGCCCTTGCACTTTCAGTGCCTGGGCCCTAATTAATGCTATTCAGATGCATGTGTGTGTTTGCGCGCTCGTACTTCATACCACCCCTGCATAAGTATGTGCCCCACTTGGGCCACCACAGTCAAAAAAGTCTGCACATGCCACTGATCTCCATCTATGCTGCTTTCCCATGTAAACACGCACTGTTTTTTCCAGAGTCGCACACATGAGCGCTGCCTTTTTAAGAGTCCGTGTCAAGTTAAAATAACTTAATCTTGTATAAAACTCTGTTCCATTTGTATGGTTGCATCAAGCTTTTTCTTAAGACGCAGGAACATGTTCTGTCTGAATTAATCGTCGTTTATCAAGCACATATCAACTTTAAATGCACAACGAGTGATGTGTAATTTCAGAGGCAACCCATTTACTTCCGGCTTTGTGGATTCCATTGCAAATGGAACAGCTCTATTGGACCATGTTGCAGAATGCACCTGATAACACTCACCTTCAGCGCGCAGAAGATGCATGAGTCCTCCATGCACTTGTGGGTGTTCAGCTGCCTGAAGCTTCTGCGAAAGATGTCAAGATGCCAAAGGACCTGTGGACAGGAAAATATAAAGGATTAAGGGATAATAGCAAATCAAGTGTATAATCACACTGCTAAGTGTACACTGAATAGTCAGTAGGTCAGGGATTTTCAACTCTGCTTCTGGAGGGTCACTGTCCTACAGAGTTAAGTTCCAACCCTGCACTTATACACCTGCCTGTCAATTTCAGGCTTCTTTAGGTGTGTTTGATTAAGGTTGGAGCAAAAAGTTGTGTTCACAGGCATTACTTCAAAATTACTGTTAAAATATGCCTATGGAGGTTTGAAGTTTGTATACTTTGTCTTGAGCCAAGAGGTCAATCTGTGACATTTAGTTAATGTATTGGTCAAATGCTGCCTTCAAGTGCTCACCTGGTAAAATCCTACATCCGAGTTGGGGATTTGTTATTTTAACATGTCACATATTCAAGTCATTCAACTAAACAAGGAAGACAGCAACAGAAAAACACAACAAACATTGGCAAAATATTTTTTGTTGTGCCAGTGAATAATCATAAATGAATACACCTGCATCACATTTACATGACCTAAACTTCATGGTATTCATGCATGGCATCTATCAAATTTTGCAATAATTAAACTATTTGCATAAAACATCCTGTGAAGGGTGAGTTATTAGCTTTATAATAATTGACTACAAGATCTGTCATACCTTCAATATTATTATTGAAATAAAGCACTGAAAATGGGATAATTTTGCAAAATCATTGTATCTTTACATCATTTTTCATGACAACATGCCCCTTCCAACATCACATCAAAAACTTGAGAACTGTATCATCTTCTGCACTTCCCAATGTAAATATGACTTCGCATGATCATTCATATACTCAGAACTCAAAAATATGAGCCGCAAATATTTAATCTACAGAAAATAGCAGCTCAACAAATTTAAACTTTTATACATTGCAGAAGACGAAATGTCTGCATTTTCACTCTACTGCATTTCCTGTGTAGAAATGAAAGGAAATTGTAAAAGTCTAGGGTGACCACACCTAAACTCTGCAGGATCGGTGGCCATCCAGAGTTAATTACCCCTCTGCTGTAGCGTTTCAACAAGAACATCCATGTAAGAGGACAATGTGAAAAGATTTTTAGCAGAGCAGCCCACCAATATTACCAACATAAACTCCCTTGGCACTTCACCTGATTTACAGTCAGCAAATCACTATACCGACAACAAGTTAAACCTAAAGAATCTCTATCCCATCCCTCCTCTAAGCCAAGAAAACCCACACAGACATGTCCCCTTAATTCATCCAGAATTCACACACCATCTCACTCACCCTCGGGGCAGATTTTCACATTATACAAAACAGCACAGAGGCTTTCCTGGCCCCATCCTGCAGCTATTGGCCAATATCTGTGCAATCTTTCAATCCTCTCAATAAATATGAGCCAGTCCTGGCTGCCTCTCTGGACACTGATTGCCTGCCAGCTGTCCACTTCACTTAATCCTATCAGCAGACCAGGAATCCAGCACTTTAAAGAAGCCGCCGCAGCTTCAGATCACAGGCTCCCAATAGAATGAGAAGTCAGGGAGAAGGTGGGAGACGGAGTGGAAGAAGGTTGTAGGATGGTGTAGAACACAGTGATGGAAGTGAGAAATGAAGTGTGATGACTCAAAGTGTCTGGGAGAGAGAGCAACTGAGTGAGGTGTGATTGCAGATGAGGATGAAACGGGGGGGGGGGGGGGTGTTGGGGTAGATAGAGGGAGAGAGAGAGAAATGGAAATGTGTAAGAATGAGAGTGCATGGGGAGTGCAGGGGGAGAGATCACTGCGGAAATATGAAGCAATGAATTGACCGAACAGGCCATACAAATTGCAAATCGGAGTTGTTTGGAGTTCACCCATCCCAAGCACAATTCACACTCGTTATATAAAGCGAGACATAAAGAACCTGCAGAACTAAAACAGAACAAACAGAGAGACTGCACCTTTACACACAACCAACCATTTGGACCTGAATTCATACACACAAACACACACAGCAATGATCAATGGTTTATCCATTCCAAATACTTCCAGCACTGCCAAGTGGGCCTGAGTATAAAACCATAACATCATCATCATCCAAAACAGGGTGTATGCACACAGACCACACAAACATAACAGATCAGCACTGTTCTTCAGCAAAACCAACCAAAAAAAGACAACAATGCAGAAAAACTGCAAAATCTCACTTTGCGTGGAAATTAGTTCTATCTGATAACATTGCAGGAATGCCATGCTGAGCCTGGGAGGTTATGCTTTGTTATCTGCTGTGGAGATTGTGACCATTTAAGAGCCATTCCACAACTCATTGCATTGCAAATAATACACTATCACACAGTGCATTAAATCCTCAAGCACCTTTGGTCAACACGGCTCCATCCACATTTCCGTACTTTTAAGGTATGTACTGATTTTGATGAAGAAATGACTAAAAAGACATATGGGTTTGAAACAACATGAAGCCAAGTAAATTATGACAGATTTTTATTTTTGGGGGAACTATCCTAAATGAAGTACTACATCCACTACCATGTTGACATTTTCCTTTGACAAAATGAATTTATATAAGTATTGTTAAATAAGCACAATTTATCCTGAAGAATAACTTTTTAGATACCTAAAGTGCTTGCACTTGAAAATGTCTCCAACAATTTTTTTCAGCTTTTCAAACCTGATAGCTCCTTAACTCTCGTGGCCTTACAGGAGCAAAGGGTTAAAATGCAGCAACTTCACCAATACTGAGATGATCTGCCCTGCTCTTTGGTGTGCACATGCGCATCAACCAGGCTTCCCTCAATGTTGCAGTGCACAGACCTCAAAAATTACGTGATCCATTTGAATAGTGAGAATTATCTAGTTTAAAGCGCTATTGAGAAAGTCATCTAAAACAGTAGACAGAACCGACATGCTAAACAGCACTAAGGAAAAAGGCAAAACACTGTGCTATGCACCAAAATAAAGTTAATTTTTTGAAATTACACACCCTTATAAAACTGTTTCACGATTTTACAGTAGTAATAGTAACTGATATTTTACAAAATGTAGTTTCATATTAAATAATCTATGAGGTGTCTAGACCTCAATTTTATCATAACAGTTCCAATTTTAGTCAAAATGTGTTTTGGCAACTATTTTTTTATAAACACTATCATTTAATATGGTTATTATTATAGAAAGACTACATTGCAACATTGACCTAATCACAGTAATCAGGAGTCATATATGGTCTTACCTGTGCTCATTGCACTGTTAATATAAGTGCAAGTTCATGAAGGGATTTGGACCTCAACAACAAAAATAATGTCACTTCATGCATGCCCTTATTCTTGAAAACCATTAACACAAGTATGTAAGATAAAAGAAAATGCGGCCCAGGAGACATTAAAAACAGCTTATGTTTTTCACTACGGTGGGTCGACACTTGATGTCAAATGTAAAATCTGGGTCCCAAACCAAAACCAGCTAAGAACCACTGGTCTGTGAGACCAGATTTTGGTATAGGTTCAATTTGAAAAAAGTTGCTATTACTGTGTTCCGTCTTTGCAAGGCAGTAATAGTCACTTATTGTATCCTGAATACTGAGCATTTGGCCATGCAACTCATTTGACTTACTGCTTTTTGCATACTATGAAGCTAATAAGCATAATTCCATGGATTACTTCTGTTCTTATACTGAGCTAATTATATTTTCTATCCCTATACCTTTACCTAATGCTCACAGGAATCATTATGCATTTTTAGATTTTCTTAAAGACATATTTTAGTATGATTATTAAGTTGTTTGCCATTGATTTCTCACCACAATGTAAGTTATACTATCCTGTTTTTACATTGGGTCCCCACAGTGTAGATAAAACCTGACCAACACACTTACAAAAACATGTTTATACATACCCACAGAGAGTCAAGCCTGAGCTCTTTGCTCTCTCTCCTTTTCCCAAAGCCCCATGGCAGCATTATGTGATTGTCAGTTCAGTCTCAGGGCAGATTTGCTGCTAGTCTCTGCAGCTCTTAAGCCTGGCTTGGTTTCCTCAAAGCACTGTCCTCAAAGAGCTCTGTGCTCTTGTGTTCTGCCTTGCCTGCCATTGCAGGACTTTGTCACTCACTCAAAGTTGTGTCAATGTAGTGACGCTAGGGCTCACTCTTGAGAGCCCGAGACACATCTGATCTTTGATAAATGGCCAATGGGAATTGGCGAGTGGTATTTGCATGCCCCTTGCCCGGACATACGGGTATAAAGGAAGAGATGTGCATACCTCTCATTAGATTTTCTCTTCGGAGCCGAACGCTCGATGGTTCAAGCTGAGATGAGCGATTTCCATCGCTCGCCTCTGCTGGATCCTTACGGCGCATTACAGAGGCTTTCTCCCCTCTCTGCACAGGTGCACTGCAGAGATCGACCCTGGGCACTTCAACAGATCTCAGAGTATATTCTAAAAGAGTGTTTTCCCTCACAAAAAGAGTATATTCTAAAAGAGCTAAAATGAGCCGCCGGGTTATGCAGAACAGACCACAAAATGGCGGCGCGATATGCAGAAAAGGACAGCTCTGCCTGAACTCCAGTATTTACGCTGTCAGTCATATAGGTTCTGATTTGTTGTTGCTGTAGTAACCGAAGCACGAGCTGTAAAGGCACAGCCCTCTTCCGGAAAGGGGCGGGAGCCGCAGCTCATTTGCATTTAAAGAGACACACACAAAATCAGCATGTTTTTGATTCCAGACAAAAAGTCTTATTTATAATATGGTATAATAAATGATCCATGGGGTATTTTGAGCTGAAACTTAACAGACACATTCTGGGGACACCTGAGAATAATATTACATTTTGTAAAAAGGGGCATAATAGGTCTCCTTTAAAGAAGCACATCAGCTTCATTACAGATATTTGTTCTGCTTTAGACAGAGTTGAAATACTAAATATAGATACGCCTTACTGCCCAAGATCACAGAACAAAAGGACAAAAGTGGCTATGTCTGTTAAAACTGTGTTGCAACTCTACAAAGCTGCAAAACTACGATGTTCCAAAACTTATTAAAAATATTCTAGCAAATATTCTGTATGCATGGAATATGAGAAATATTAAATGAACATCATTGCTGCAACATACTGTGTCACAGTATGTACAGAACTTGATTCTGATTGGTAAATCATAGCATTCTGTTGAAACATTTTGTATAATTACAACTAAACTGTATATTTGACCCTTGTCACTGCCTTGCAACTTCTCCACTGTGCTGGTTTTATGCCTCTCATATCTCTCACATCAGGGTCCTGATCACCCTGTCGAGTTTAATTGCGATAAGATAACTGTAATTTATCCTTATATTTCCAAACACTGCAATACAAAAAAGATGATAAATGGACATGAAATACAGATTTAAATTGAAATTATGTAATTATGTGATTAGAATTAAAATCGCTGAACATCTGATTTGAACATCTGGTTTGTGTCAGAGTTCTGGTGGTGTTTATTTTGCAAATTTTATAATCTGACTGCTAATTTTCCATCTTATTACAAGACTACTTGTCAAATAAATAAGCAAATGGACATAAAATATTGATTTGCATTGAAATTATGCTATTATGTGATTAGAAATAAATCGCTAAACATCTGATTTGAACATCCGTTTTGTGTCGGAGTTCTGGTGGTATTTATTTTGTACTACAGTACTTGCTAACTAAATTAATGAATTGTGGCAGCAGGGGTGTGCACTTACTTACATTAGTTGTGTATTGAAATTTGAAATATGTCCTAATATTCAAGTTTTAGTAACATTTAAATGCTGTTTTGGCTAAAGCAGGTATTTAAATTGTATGCTGTATGATATAAATATGATATGTAATATGATATAAAAATAATATGAATGATTAGATTATATTTTATCTAGTGTTTATGGTGCCTCATTATCATCAAGAAAGCATGTTCTTGCAAATATTTGTTCAGGTGTAAATGTGTCAAATGTGATGTAAATATGCCCATATTAGAAAATCAGCATATTATAATGATTTCTGAAGGATCATGTGACACTGAACACTGCAGTAATAATGCTGAAAATTCAGCTTTGATCACAAATTGCATTTTACAATATATTAAAATAGAAAACTGTTCTTTTAAATTGTAAAAAGAGTTCACAATACCACTATTTTTACTGTTTGGCTCAAACAAATGCAGACTTGGTGAGCAGAAGAGACTTCTATTAAATGGTAGTGTAGGTCTAAAATTAAGTAAAGTCTTTATGTAAAGAAAATGTATCGTCAGATTACTTCTTTTAACTTAAAACTTGATTTTGATCATTAAGTCTCCTCACATTCATTCTCTCTCTTGTCACATTCCTTAGTGATAGGCCCAGGGGAGGGGTCTTTGCCTCCTCAGGTGTGAATTACATATGAATTTGCATATGAACAAACAGTTGCATATGAACTTTCTAACACTAAAAGTGTCTTACAAAAGTCAAATGACTAAATTGTTTTGTATGAATGAGTGATCAGGATGGTTTTCACATCATTTTGAAAAACAGAATTTTTCAAAAACCATGCATAAACATTATTTTCTCAAAAATACAAATATGTACACACATGTTGCTCATATATTATTGTAGCCCAGATTGTCTAGACTTTAGCCATTAATATGTTTTTAAGCAACTGAAAAAAGCACAAATGTCAAAGCATGTCAAAACTTCTCCAGGGCCCAAAACACCCTCAGACCCCAGAAGGTTAAAGCAAACCAAGATTAGTTGTTTTCTTTCATAATTTAACTATTTACAAATTATTCATCCCATTTTACATAATACAGCTGTTTGATGGAAAAATAATTTTCTTTGTACTTTGCACAGCCCAACTAGCATTTTGCAGAAGTGATGATATACTGTATATATAAAAGAAAGAAAGAATGTGAGAAAGCAAGAAAGAAAGACAAGCCACATTACCCTGTAAGTTTCAGTAAGAAAATAGATAGTGATTATGCTAATGAGGCTTTTTGAGGACTAAAAGAAACCCTGCTATCCCTCATTAATTTATTTCTGTCTATCTTCACTATTTCTTCTTTTTTATCTAAATGCATTTCTATCAGTAATAATTGCCATCATTGCTGGTGTGAGAAGACAGCTGAAAAATGGCTTTTTAAGTGCCGCAATCACCATAAAATCTGGATTTGATCAAGCTGGCTGGAAGAGGAAAAAATTAATGAAGGAAGGGAAGCTGTGTGACTTGGCCAGAGGGGAGACAAAGGTGGCCTGGTATGGACCACAATAATTACTGGCAGTAGTCCTGTCTGTCGCTCAATTCAACGTTTTGACGAAGAAGCGACACTAGGGGTCTCTCTTGAGCACCTTTTGCATCTGTGATCTATGAGAAAAGGCCAATGAGAAATTGGCAGACAGAATTTGCATGTCCCGCCCCCGGACATACGGGTATAAAAGAGGCGGCTTTCCTTCAACAGAAGTAACGCCACTCCAGCCGCCCCCTGTGTCGCACCTTCTTCCCACGGGATTGAGGATGACGCAGCTGACGATGGAGTCCAACTGGGGATGGCAGCGGGCTCAGTTAAAATAACTGCGTCAAAAATAACTGTCCCCTTAGTGCCCCTAGATCGGAGTTTGGACGCGTGGCTTTCACTTCCCAATCCATTACGCTGGCTGGCCAGGACCATTCGACTCGGTTATGCAATTCAGTTTGCCTTTGGGGGCGTTCGCTTTACCACAGTACACGGTGAACATGCCAAATTCCTGCGCACGGAAATCGTGACCCTCTTACTCAAAGACGCGATAGAGCCTGTCCCTACAAACAAGATGAAGAAGGGTTTCTACAGCCCCCACTTCATCGTACCCAAGAAAGGCGGCGGCTTACGAACGTTCTTGGACTTGCGAGTTTTGAACCGGGCCTTGCACAAACTCCTGTTCAAAATGCTCATGCAAAGACACATTTGCATCCGGCATCTAGATTGGTTCGTAGCGGTAGACCTGAAAGACGCGTACTTCCACTTCTCAATATTGCCTCGACATCGACCCTTCCTACGGTTCGCATTCGATGGCCAGGCATATCAGTACAAGGTCCTCCCCTTCGGCATGTCCCTGTCCCCTCGCGTCTTTACGAAGGTCGCAGAGTCAGCCCTTGCCCCACTTTGGGAAGCGGGCGTCCGCATACTCAACTACCTCGACGACTGGCTCATCCTGGACCACTCCTGAGTTACTATGCACCCACAGGGACCAGGTGCTCAGGCACCTCAGCCATTTAGGGCTTCAGGTCAACTGGGAAAAGAGCAAGCTCACCCCGGTTCAGAGCATCTCTTTTCTCAGCATGGAGTTAGACTCAGTCTCAATGTCAGCGCGCCTAGCCAACGAGCATGCGCAGTCAGAGCTGAAATGCCTCGCCGCCTTCAGGCCGGGCACAGCGATCCCTTTAAAACATTTCCAGCAGCTCCTGAGGCATATGGAGTCCTCTGCAATGGTCGCGCCACTGGGGTTGATGCATAAGAGACCGCTTCAGCACTGGCTCCAGACTCGAGTCCCGAGACGAGCATGGCACCGCAGCACGCACAGCGTGATCATCACCTCCGCCTGCCGCCAAACGTTCACACCCTGGACAGACCTCTGCTTTCTGCAGACAGGAGTCCCCTTGCAGCAGGTGTCCCGACGCGTACTAGTCACTATCGACGCCTCCAAATTGGGTTGGGGCGCTGTGAGCAATGGGCACGCAGCAGCAGGCCTTTGGAAAGGGGCCCCACTGCGCTGGCACATCAACTGCCTAGAGTTGTTGGCTGTATTCTTTGCACTGCGGAGGTTTCTCCCGCTAGTTCAGGGCAAACACGTCTTTATCCGATCAGACAGCACCACTACGTACACTCCCGCCATGTGTCACAACTCGCCCGCAGTCTCCTTCTCCACTCAAGTCGCAGCGTGCCATTCAAATCCTGGGCAACCTCAACATGGTGGCGGATCCGCTATCATGACAACCCTTGCCCGGTGGAGAGCGCCCAGTCGGTCCAGCTGATTTGGGAATGGTTCGGCAAGGCTCAGGTAGACCTGTTCGCCTCCCGAGAGACCTCCCACTTCCCGCTCTGGTACACCCATAATGGAGGCTCCCCACGGGGCAGACGTGCTGGCACACAGCTGGCCCACGGGGCTGTGCAAGTACGCATTTCCCCCGGTGAGCCTTCTTGCACATGTGCTGTGCAAGGTCAGGGAGGACGAAGAACAAGTCGCTCTAGTGGCCCCCTACTGGCCCGCTCGGACGGGGCACGCCCTGGCATCTGCACCCAGACCTCTGGAACCTCCACATCTGGACCCTGGACGGGATGCGGAAGATCTAGCTGATCTACCACCTGCCGTCGTAGACACGATCAGCAAAGCCAGAGCCCCTTCTACCAGGCATTTTTACGCCCTGAAGTGGCGCTTGTTCGCAAATTGGTGTTCTTCCCGGGCTGAAGACCCACAGAGGTGCGCAGTTAGGTCAGTGCTCTCAATCCTGCAGGAGAGGCTGGAGGGGAGGCTGTCCCCCTCCACATTGAGGGTGTATGCAGCCGCCATCGCGGCCCACCACGACACAGTAGACGGTAAATCTTTGGGTAAAAACGACGGTTGGGCAACACCCAATACCTTTTCCCTCACAAAAAGAGTATATTCTAAAAGAGCTAAAATGAGCCGCCGGGTTATGCAGAACAGACCACAAAATGGCGGCGCGATATGCAGAAAAGGACAGCTCTGCCTGAACTCCAGTATTTACGCTGTCAGTCATATAGGTTCTGATTTGTTGTTGCTGTAGTAACCGAAGCACGAGCTGTAAAGGCACAGCCCTCTTCCGGAAAGGGGCGGGAGCCGCAGCTCATTTGCATTTAAAGAGACACACACAAAATCAGCATGTTTTTGATTCCAGACAAAAAGTCTTATTTATAATATGGTATAATAAATGATCCATGGGGTATTTTGAGCTGAAACTTAACAGACACATTCTGGGGACACCTGAGAATAATATTACATTTTGTAAAAAGGGGCATAATAGGTCTCCTTTAAAGAAGCACATCAGCTTCATTACAGATATTTGTTCTGCTTTAGACAGAGTTGAAATACTAAATATAGATACGCCTTACTGCCCAAGATCACAGAACAAAAGGACAAAAGTGGCTATGTCTGTTAAAACTGTGTTGCAACTCTACAAAGCTGCAAAACTACGATGTTCCAAAACTTATTAAAAATATTCTAGCAAATATTCTGTATGCATGGAATATGAGAAATATTAAATGAACATCATTGCTGCAACATACTGTGTCACAGTATGTACAGAACTTGATTCTGATTGGTAAATCATAGCATTCTGTTGAAACATTTTGTATAATTACAACTAAACTGTATATTTGACCCTTGTCACTGCCTTGCAACTTCTCCACTGTGCTGGTTTTATGCCTCTCATATCTCTCACATCAGGGTCCTGATCACCCTGTCGAGTTTAATTGCGATAAGATAACTGTAATTTATCCTTATATTTCCAAACACTGCAATACAAAAAAGATGATAAATGGACATGAAATACAGATTTAAATTGAAATTATGTAATTATGTGATTAGAATTTAAATCGCTGAACATCTGATTTGAACATCTGGTTTGTGTCAGAGTTCTGGTGGTGTTTATTTTGCAAATTTTATAATCTGACTGCTAATTTTCCATCTTATTACAAGACTACTTGTCAAATAAATAAGCAAATGGACATAAAATATTGATTTGCATTGAAATTATGCTATTATGTGATTAGAAATAAATCGCTAAACATCTGATTTGAACATCCGTTTTGTGTCGGAGTTCTGGTGGTATTTATTTTGTACTACAGTACTTGCTAACTAAATTAATGAATTGTGGCAGCAGGGGTGTGCACTTACTTACATTAGTTGTGTATTGAAATTTGAAATATGTCCTAATATTCAAGTTTTAGTAACATTTAAATGCTGTTTTGGCTAAAGCAGGTATTTAAATTGTATGCTGTATGATATAAATATGATATGTAATATGATATAAAAATAATATGAATGATTAGATTATATTTTATCTAGTGTTTATGGTGCCTCATTATCATCAAGAAAGCATGTTCTTGCAAATATTTGTGCTCTCAATCCTGCAGGAGAGGCTGGAGGGGAGGCTGTCCCCCTCCACATTGAGGGTGTATGCAGCCGCCATCGCGGCCCACCACGACACAGTAGACGGTAAATCTTTGGGTAATCACGACTTAATCAGGTTCCTAAGAGGCGCCCGGAGGTTAAATCCCTCCCGGCCAAACCTGTTCCCCTCCTGGGATCTCTCGGGCCTTCAAAGACCCCCCTTCGAGCTGCTAGAATCAGTCGGACTCAGGGCCCTCTCCCTGAAGATGGCCCTCCTGATCGCGCTTGCCTCCATCAAGAGGGTCGGGGAACTGCAAGCGTTCTCTGTCAGCGACACTTGCCAGGAGTTTGGTCCGGCAGACACTCATGTGATCCTAAGACTGCGACCGGGCTATGTGCCCAAGGTTCCTACCATCCCCTTCAGAGACCAGGTAGTGAACCTGCAAGCACTGCCCCGGGAGGAGGCAGGCCAAGCCCCTACATTGCTGTGTCTGGTACGTGCTTTGCGTATCTACTTGGAACGTACACAGAGCTTTAGGTCGTTCTGAGCAGCTCCTTGTCTGCTTTGGCGGACAGCGGAAAGAGAATGCTGTCTCCAAACAGAGGCTTTACCACTGGGTAGTGGACGCCATTACATTGGCCTATCACACCCAGGCCATGCCCCCTCCTTGTGGGTCCGAGCACAATCAACAAGAATTGTTGCCTCCTCGAGGGCACTGGCCAGGGGCACCTCCCTAACAGACATAAGCAGAGCAGCGGGTTGGGCAACACCCAATACCTTTGCGAGATTTTACAATCTCAGGGTTGAGTCGGCTTCGTCCCGTGTTTTCTCAGGTCCGAGCCGGTAGAACTCAGTAACACGCTGACAAACTGACCGGGTGGATCGCTTGCACCTAGCGCCCTTTCTCTTGGCCGAGGTAAAATCGTGCGCTCTTATCCCAGGAGATCCTACTAACTCGGCTCCCTGGATGAATCCTCCCTAGCCCACTGGGTCCGTGAATTCAGCGGAGGAATTCGCTGACCAAATCCAATGCGGGTACTCAATCTACCCTGTACTGGAATAGGTGCTCCACAGGTCAGGCCTCCTACATGGACTTCACCCCTGTGCGTATTTTCCGCGGTACGGTACCCTTGCGAGCGGACCCGCGTCTCCCTTGGGCAGTTCCCACTACCCCCTGGTCGCCGTGTCTCTAGAAACTCCTCCCTCCCAATGAGGCAGGATCTACCACCACGCCACTTTCCACATGTGACCTAAAAGCCCATGTGATGTATTTCACCACTCTTACCTCCCCCAGCTTGGGCAGGTGTGGTCTCCACAGGGTCTTTTCCCCCTGAAAGAATAGGAAACTGGGAAAGATCACCTTCCCCGATGCGTATGAGGGCCCCAGCCGCATTAGCTCCATGCGAGAAACATAGAGAGAGAAAAGGCCCGGCTGGCATGGCCTGCTCCCATGCTTGGCAGCGTCGCCTTGTTCCCCCCTATCGGGGGTAAAGAACCAGAAGGCTCTGACGATTTTATGGAACGTTGGGGAAGGGTACGTGTAGTCTGACACAGCCGGTCGCTTTGGCACGTAAAATACCTGCCCGCTCCTGTGTCAGCAGTACACATACACGGCTCAGCACATGGTGTGATTTAAATTGGGCCCCTAGTGTCGCTTCTTCGACACAACGTCTCGTTCCCTCCATCAGGGAACGGAGGTTACATCCGTAACCTAGATGTTATGATGAGGCTTAAAGTGGACAGCAGCTTATTGCTCTCCTCAAAATCACAACACTCTCATAAACAGAATAAAGTATTTTAACATCTAACAATTACACACTTTAAAATATATAATTATATCTATTTTAAATAGATATAATTAGGCACTTCATGAAAAGAAAAAAATCTATATGATTAGACACTTTATAAAAAGTATGTGATTAGAAAGCTCATTAATTATTTCAGTGAGGTTAAATCAGGATATATTAAAATGTGCCCTCAGCTCTTGATTAAAGCTCTTCCAGATTTCAGAGCAAAAAAAACAAATCTTGCTAAATGAAGAGCCTTTCGAGTTACTTAAGACATCGTGGGATGAGAATAAGCATGAAGGGGAAATGTAGAACTCAAATTCCTAGCTTAAAATAAACTCCTAATCTCTGGAGGAGACCCTTTCCGAACTGCTATTAAAGATAGCCTCTGAGGTCTTAGAGCAACCTGTATTACAGGACAGAAGACTTAATTCTTCTTCAATCAAATCTTGTGAGGATCAAAGAGGAAACACAGAAAAAAGTACAAAGTGCTCCCCTAGCAGGTACCATTTTCACAGAACTCATTTAGCCGAGCCTCTTTCCTGCGCTATGCTCCAACCTCAGGATTAGTATAACAGCCAAATTGAACTTTTTCATTAGCTATTAATAAGTCTCTATTGTGAGATGATGCCTGAACCTTTTGCTCTCACACACCTGGCTGGCCTGATCTGGCTAAAATTGAGTGCATCCATAATTGAGCTCATATTTGGTCTCAGTTTTGACAAATTTGTTGGGCTGGACCTTTGGCTTTTGACAAAGGCACCCTACAGTGGCATGTGTAAAAGGGATAGTTCACCTAAAAAGCCAAACAAGAAAGAAAGTAATATGGGTTTAGAGCAACCCAAGGGTGTGTACATAATGACTGAATGAATGAACTATCCCTTGAACACATTTACATTGGCGTACTCAGGAAGCATGGCAGCAATATTCTTTGGAGAATTTGGAAGCAAACATCTCGAACATGATGAGCTAATCTAAAGGGGCTACACGCAAATATAATTCCAGACTAACGTCTGATACTAAATTAGTTTGCCTTCACAGATTTCATGATTTTTCAGCTCTTTCAAGTAAGTTATGACTGAACAAAAAGGAAAAATGAAAAAACACCCTCGAGCATAATTGTGCTTCCTCATCCCTGTCGAGTGCTGTAACAGCGCCTATAATGTGATTATTAAGGATTCCTCTAAAGTGGCAAGAATAAAACTGTTATGATCTTCATTACTTTCTCTTTTTTACCTGGCTTTCTGACTTTGTTCATATACTTGCTCTCTTTCTCTGTTGGTTATGTGCTGGGCCAACTGGTACAGCATTTCTTAAACTATGGGTAGTGACCCAATTTACATGTTGGGTTGCAATGTATTTTAATAAATGTGTCAGAGGAACAGAAATTTCTAAGGGCAAATGCTCTCTGTTCTTTCTCTCTCTCTCTCTTTCTCTCTCTCTCTCTCTCTCCACAATATCAAGTGAGGTGGAGGCTCTGTCAATAGCTGAGGTGATGCAGTCAACGGTTCACTCAATATTTTCAAAGTCCAATCCTAAATGATTGAACACTACTAATTGATTGATCTTGTCTGTTCTGTTGAAGCTTTTATTCATGAATGAATGCACCATTTACCATGGTAACCATGGTTTTCCTTCTGTCTCTCACTCGACATTGTGGGACACCAAACATACCTCTGAACCTGAGAAAAGGCCAATGTCAAGTTGACAGACAGAATTTGCATGCCCCGCCCCGGACATACGAGTATAAAGGGAAGCGGGGCAGCGAGTGCCAGTCAGAATTTTCTTCGGAGCCGAACGGTTGTGCAACAGCAAAGTGCTGAGTTCACCACTGTTTCACTCATCTCTGTTGGCATGAAGAACTGCTGTTGGATCTACGGCACGTTTCCAGCTGGCGTTCACTCTCTCTGCACGCTGTGCAGTCCACGCCTCTGGGCGCTTCGACAGCGCTTTCATTGCCTGAAAGAGTGTTTCTTCTCCTAAAAAGAGTTTAATTCCTCTAAAAGAGTTTGAGTTCCCACTCATAAAAGAGCAATACACAGCAGGCATTGAATGTCCTTTTCAGGATGTTTTTCTGCCTCTGTGTAGTTCCAGGATGCAGTTGATTTCTCTCCACTTCTGACGATCATAAAAGCTGCCTCTCGGGCCTGGGCTGCGATCACACGCAGGCAGCGTTTTATGAATGGTTCCATCAAGAGGGTTGGGGACGTGCATGCATACTCTGTCAGCGACACCTGCCTGAAGTTCGGTCCGGCACATTCTCACATTATCCTGAGGCCGTGACCGGGCTACGTGCCAAAGGTTCCCCCTTCAGGGACCAGGTCGTGAACCTGCAAGCAAGCTGCCCCGGGATGAGGCAAACCCAGCCTTCTCGTTGCTGTGTCCGGTACGTACTTTGCATATCTATTTGGACCGCACGCAGAGCTCTAGATGTTCTGAGCAGTCCTTTGTCTGCTTTGGTGGACGGCAGAAAGGGAACACCGTCTCCAAACAGAGGTTAGCTCACTGGGTCGTTCATGCTATTTCCTTAGCTTATCACACCCAGGCCGTGCCTGCCCCCTTGCGGGTTCGAGCACACCAACTTCACCAAGTTGATCCAGTGCGCCTTCTATCCCAGGACAGCCACTAAGTGTTGCTCCCTGGATGTTCTCCTCCCTAGCCATCTGGCCGGCGAATTCAGCGGAGCAATTCACGGCCAGACCCAATACGAGTCACAGGTGCTCTGTACTGGGGTCGAGCTCCCCGTGATGTATTTCCTGCGGTATGGTCCCCCTGTATTCGACACAACGTCGAGTGAGTGACAGAAGGGGAACGTCGTGGTTACTGTTGTAACCTCCGTTCCCTGAGGGAAGAAACGAGACGTTTTGTCCCTCCTGTCACAGCACTAGACCTGTACGACTGTGCCAAAATAGCATAGTAACCACAATTATTGTTACTAGTCTGTTAAACTTAAAAATGGCAGTAGCCAGGAAATTACTTTTGGGCCTCAATAAAAATGGATGGGCCAAGTTTTTGCCCAATTTGTTTTTAACAAAGATTTCCTTAACAGAGAAGGGATGCAATCAAACTGTTCTTTCACACTGTCCACACATGTGTTTTCATGCATTTTTTAAACTATTTATAAATATATTTGAAGTCAAAGAATAATCTCTATGGCCTTGGTCTAATTTCTGGCCCACCCTTGGCTATGCCACTGGTAAAACCTTCAAACTGTGTGTAAGGCTTTCAGAATCTTTATATACTGTTTTTTCCTGACTAATAAGTTGCCATAAGTTTTATGTATTATTTTAATTTATATTTTTTATTTAATATGCTATTTTTGGCAGAAACTATGTTTTCCATGTTTGTAGGTGCTGCAAAATATGATGCTTTCCAGTACAAACTGGATATAATTTAGTTTCAGTTTCAACATATGTTTTGTTTATTTCTACAAGCTGAGAGTGTGAATGTTCAAATGTTTAATTTCAGTTAAAATGTTTTAAAGTCCTTAAACGAATAAAACTGATTTCAGTAGGAGTCTGTCTATAATATAATTGATTTGTAATAAAAAATTTATGTCATAAAAAAAAAGTGTATAAATAAACATATTATACACAGCATTTTATACGGCTTTGTAAGTGTAATATTTGGGTCCTGGGCCAAGACTATGTACATTACATATGCAGACAAGTATCTTTGGCCACCGTGTCACATTTCAGGCTGTTTTTTCTCACACCATTAATGTCACATTTTTTAACAGTGAATCAAGTTAAAAGTAGTTAAACTTTTAAAAACATTTCAAGACCCCTTATATTCCGTTACATTCCGTTGCACTCCATCCCGCTGTTTTTTAACACAAGAACACGTCAAATGCAAAAAATACATCTGTGGCAGCGGGGGCATGGTCAAGCGCCCGTCCGGGAGAGAAAGCGGGAAGGGCGCTTGCACCTGAGCTAAATCATGTCTAACACCTGTCTCTAATTCGAGTGAGCACGGGGAGAGCCGCACAAAAGCAGCCACAGAAACTCCAGAGAGGAGGAGAGAGTGACAAGGGAACCCAGTGTTCCAGAGAAAGATTATACCTTATGTACAGAAAGTGTGTTAAAAAGTCATTAAACTTGTTACCTGTGGATTTCTCACAACCCCTGTTTCCTGTGTTTTCCCTCTCTCGAAGTGAGAGCGTTCCACAACATCCGATCAGGTTTAGGTGGACATGACCTTCAAGCCTAATTATACAGTGCTGACTAATCGACTGTTCACACAACCTTGATTAGGAAAATATGTATGTGGTGGTGGGGGCGTGGTTAAGCACAGGTTTGTAAATGGAGAGCAAGATCAGGAGATGAGAATGGTAAGGATCATCACCTGGCAATGATTGACTCTTACAGCTGTTTGTCATTGCAGTGAGAGTGGAGACTGGCTTAAAGAGCAAGCCAGATGCCTGTCCCGAGAGAGTGACGAGACAAACTGAAGACTCTATTATTTTATGTATGCTGAAAAGCGGAGTTCTGAGTGTGACCGCTGAAAAGCATAAATATTTCATTGAAAATAAATAAAAACACAACATTTGAGATGGATTTGCCATCACCCGCTTCCTCCTTTTCCCTAACTGTGAATATTGTTACAATGGAGTTAACATTCCTAGTACAAGAGGACTGGCTTTTAGTGAAATGTACTGTTGGGTATGTAACAGAGAGGGATGTTTAATTCATGAGCAGACAGACTGTTTGGCCAGACAGATTTGTGTTAGTGAGGACAGCCTCCAAGGAAGACCCAGATAAATCTCTGCTAAACTCAGATAATCAGACATGAACAGTGAAATCAGATACAGTATGAAAAAGAGAGGAGAGAAATAGAGAAATGCAGAGATTTCCAGACAAAACATTACACTCTGCATGAACTCTGCAGCCAGCCCAATGGATTAAACATTACTTTAACTGTGCAAAAACATCTCTGGGAGCAATCACATTTGTTCTGTGTGGTAAAGTAAAACATAAGATCTGTTCCAAAAGCTTAGTGGTCTGCCATGTAACTGATTTGAAATGCCCTATAAATGACTAATTTGGAACTACATAGTTAGCAACTATGCACATGACACAAATATAGCACTAATGCTCGCACACTATTTCAGCAGTCTTGCTTCCAACAGTATTTTTTCATAAAAAAAATGTCCATAGAGATTTCATAAAGTACTTAACAAAAGAGTTCTAAGCTATGAACTGCTATTAAACTGAAGTTGAAATAATGTGAACTGATGGCTTTAGCAGAAGCATAAATCATCAATTAACAACCTCTGAGCTCAAAGTAGGTCTATCTTTAAAGGTTTATAGGTTATTGTTAATGGTCAATTTCCCTATGGAAAAAGTGTTCATCATCAAATCATGAAGATACACCAAGTATGCACTATTATTTTATAAAATTGTATAAGCCTCACCATTACAAGCTATGCCAGCTGTTTAAAAACAAATGAGTTACCTTGATGTTGACAAATTGACAATCATGAGTAGCCAAGTATTAAAGCCATTCCACCAGCACGGTTAAGCACGTTCAGCTAACATGCCAAGAAATTTGTCAAATCGTCCCGTGCTGAACTGTGAAAATACTACTGGAACTGCTCCTAACAGTGCTCAGAACCACTAAGCCCGATAGCTCAAATGTGAATTTCGAAGCCACTGTCTTTTTTAAAAATGTAAGTTGCTAACAAGTTGCTAAATAAGGACTACAATGGTTGTCGGATTTGTAAAGCATGTAAACTCTAACCGTAGTCCTTATAAAACAGCTTTAAGCAAAGTTTTAAAACACAGCGAATTCAAAATTCATTTGAGGTATGAATCAATGTATGAAGGTATGAATGTAGAGCAAAACTTGAAATCTAAACCTGCTCATATAAAACTCCATTGGAAATTCCAGAACTTTCCCATGGCTTGATAATGCCAATTCAGTCAGTACTACTAACTGAACAGCTCTTTAGTGAATATGATACTCACAAAAAGTGAACATTCTCTTAAATTGGAGTCCTACCTGTAGTGCGCTGTTCAGGAAGCAGCTGTTCTGACCTGGCTCATTGCTCAGGCCTTTGCTGGGAGCGATGGAGGTCATGGTGCGAGGGGTAAACATCCCCTGCAGCCCACTGCTGCCTGACGCAAAGTAGTTTCTCTTCCACGACATGAGGCCAGCTCAACTCCACTCCCCCCTCCGATCACCACAAGAGCCACATCCCTCCACAGCTAATCACACTGGAGGAGGAGGGCATCTTGAACAAGGTGCAGATGTTTGTGTGTGTGTGTGAGAGAGTGAGTGAGTGAGTGAGTGAGAGAGAGAGAGAGAGAGATTGTCTGTGCTAGGCTGGTCTCTATGTTACTCCCATGAGAGAGGAGTGTGTGGATCTCAGGTGGGAGTTTGGTCAGTTAGGCTTCTTTCTCAAGAACAAAGAGGAAAAAACAATAAAAAAAAATGATAAACAAAAAAATCTAATTAAGGAATGTACAATAACATGATAACAGGTGTAAAGAGGACAGTGAATTCTCTCACAAATGTCTGGATGCCGCAACTAAATGGTTCCCCACAACTGAGACAAAGAAGCGGGGTAAAATGCAATGATTGGCCTGGTTAAAACAAATTGCGTGCCTGTTAAAGTGTGTGTGAGTGTGTTACAGTGGGTGTGTGTCTGTAGCTGTGGTCCGAGACAATGTCCTCATGCCACTGTGTCCACTTCCCCACTGACTGCTCTTGACCATGGAGTCACCTGACTAGAATCTCTCCTCTCAGCCAAGCTGCTCTGAAAAACAAAAACCAAAAAATCATTTAAATTTAGAAAACTTCCTTAAAGTCCCTGTTAAGTGCCTAGACAAGTGCAGTTCGATTTTGTGTTTTGATGTATTTCCAAATGAAACATGAAGTGGTGGTTGGACATATCGACTCATCGAAATAAAATAGGCTTTAGTTTATAGCCACACTAGGGTTGCAACGGTATGAGATTGTCACGCTATGATAACCGTCTCAGAAAATGTCATGGTTTCACGGTATCACAGTATAAGGTATTACACAATTAGTATTATCGGTGAAAACAGAAGGGTTATTTTATTTATTTTTGAGCAAACACTTTATTATAATTGAAACTTGAAACCATTTATTTTATTGAAGTGTAAAAAAAGTCTAAAGAATAAATAAGTAAACAGAATTATAATAATAAACCGCATTATAAACATGATAAAAATAGCATGTAACTATAACATGTTAAATGAACTACTAAATGAAAAATAACATCAGCTGTGTGAGCTTTTGAAGTAATGTGCTATGATTATTAAGTTAACATATACTGCTCCTGTCTGTCCCTTTATCTTAGTGCTTCTCAACTGGTTTTGCTTCACGACAGATTTTACATTGGAAATCAAGTCTCGACCTGCCATAGATTAAACATAACCTGTATTTAATTTCCTTTTATGTTGCATAGTTTTGTTCATGGTTTTCCAGTACAAGGACATGCATCAAGTGACATTATTTTTGTTGTTGATGTCAACAACAAAATCTACAGGAAGTTTTCTCTCCCCCCTTTAAAAATTGAAGAACATATTTACTTATTTGCCCATTATTATCCTGTTATTATCCATTTACATTTACATTTACGCATTTGGCAGACGCTTTTATCCAAAGCGACTTACAGAGCCCTTATTACAGGGACAATCCCCCCAGAGCAAACCTGCTCAAGGACACAATGGTGGTGGCCGTGGGGCTCGAACCAGCGACCTTCTGATTAGCAGACCTGTGCTCTAGCCACTACGCCACCACACATCCCATTCCCATATCCCATATTTCATATTTATACACATATTACACAGAAGGAAAGGCTCCTCATTATCATGGTTATGTCAGTGTGCTAGTCTTAAACAATAGCAATATAATAATAAATTACAGTATTTATGAAAAATAAATACTAGCTGAAACACATTTGAAACGTAAAGTACAGCTGCCACTGTTGATATAAAATGAGGTCTAATAGATTCTACCTTTAGATTATTTCATATCAGTGTTTCCCCTAGGTTTACAGGTTGTGGGGGGGTACGGACGCGGACGCGCGCTCTCTGTCCGCTAGTGCTATACCCTATTTCCCGACATGCCATCGTGACCTTCAAGGGGGGCGGGGGGAGCCGTTAGGGGGGCGGGGCGCCCCCCTTATATAATGGTAGGGGAAACACTGCATATGAAACTATAACATTTTGTCAAAATATAACAGTTACTTTTACTTATGTAAAATCATGAAACAAATTTGTAAAGGTGATGGTGTTTAATTTATTATTTATTGATTTTGGCACAGAGCACAGTTGCTCTTTTCCTCCTCAGTGTTGTTTGGCATGTCAGGGCTGCTACTCTCTGAGAGGTTCAATTTGACAATCTCCGTAACACTTTAAACTAGAAAAGTCTTACTAGAATTTAAATTGGTCACATCAGTTTTGATGTCTGCACTCCAAAATATCGAGGAAAGCCCAGTTATTGCACACACGCGCCAGAGAGAAGAGCGGATCATGATCGCGAGATCGTTACACTCATGCGAAAGTGCAGATGGGAAGTCTTTAGCTGTTTGCGAGATTATCATTAAATCTGCCTCGGCAGTCCAAAATAGTCAATCACTTGGGCGGCAGCCGCAATATCTTCAATGGGAGACCCATGGCATTGTTCTTTCCCTGATGTCTGCGACCCAGTCCGAATAGACCAGTTGAGAAACACTGCTTTTACTCACACACACACTCATGTCAGAACCCCTCGACTCGCTTCTCTCTGACATTTTCTCCGCTGCATGTTTGTGTGTGACACAAATTGATGAGTCCGACAGACACTCGAGAAGAAAAGGAGATGAGCATGCGCATGTGAGATTCTCCATCCAGTTGCATTTTCTCAATAACGTAGATAAGCAAATGCACATGGTATGATAACCATCCGTTTTCAAACCGTGGTATACCGTGAAACCGGTATACCGCTGCAAACCTAAGCCACACACACTCACACCCGTTTATATCATGAAGCTCAATTCAGAGCCACTTACCAGGGAAATTGATCTCGATAACGTACATCTTTTCTAAAGACTTGAGAACCGAACAATGATCTAACTGACAACATTAATCCATAACCTGTCCACAAATGCATCACGGTCTGTGGTTAATATGAGGCTGAAGTCGTTGTGCAAGTCCAAGTCTCAGCAGCATTGCAGAGACCCAGCTTACATTACAGAGCTCACCTGCAAAGTTTCATGGCAGCGGTGTGCTGATCAAATGTCCTGTCCCCACTACTACATAAATACACACCCAAGTTCATGCAAAAAACATACACTCTGTACACATGGTCTACCCCGAGCCTGGGCGAAGCCTTGCAGAGTGTGTTTGTCCTGTTCTTTTGAGGCACAGGCATGGGGAAGCTGTTATGATGTGGAAGATGAGGCAAGAGTGTGACAGACCTAAGGCATGTGTTACTTTGTGTCAAAGAAAGCCATATTTCCTGCTCTTTTTAAAGCGATAGTTCACCCAAAACAAGAAAAGTCTTATAACTCACCCTCATGTCTTTCCAAACCTGTATCCTTTTCTTTCTTCTAAAAATACAAAAGATGCATAAAATAAATGGTGACACTGCTTTTTTTTAAATTTTTGATCGCTATTAATTGCATAAATTTCCATAGTTATTCGCAATTAATCACAGATTTTGAAAGTGCTTAAATTTGACTCTATATATACTTATTTTTCTGTACTTCTTAGGAAAGAAAATATAACAATAATGATTAATTAACATTTTCCAAACAAAGCCTTCCACGGTATAATAATATAAATACACTCAAATTGCACCAATGCAAATAACATTAAATGGGTCATGACATACACTTTTTCTATATATATATATATATATATATATATATATATATAATCTTTGGGCATGCGATTAAATGCGTAAATTTTTTTAACGTGTTATTTGTTGTCAAATTAATCGCACTGAATTAACGGGTTAAATCGACAGCCCTACTATATATGGAGGTTGGAATTAGAGGACAGGCCATCAAAGACCTTGCAACTGCTGCCGAAAGAAGCAGTCACTGGCTGTGGCTGAAGCGGAAGGAGACGGTATGGGCTGTCAAGTGACCTCATGGAGCCTCCGGTGCGACACACACCCAGGTCTGATCAGCCTGTGGTGGGCCAGCCTAGGGTGAGGGTGTATTGTGATAAAAGGCCGAAACACCCAATGAGGCCGGGGTGCACAACTGAGGATGTGCCGTATTGGAGGCACCAAGCGGTCATCCCCCAATCCAACCCCACTCAAGAGGACATCTCCAACAAAAGCACTTGCTGAATATCAAGGGATTGTAACATCTAGTCCTAGTAAGCATATCGAACTCTGGTTTGGAACCAGTGACTACTGTGAAAGGGCAGTTGACAACCTGGGAAAGACCTGGTGACAGCTTGAAGAGACTGCTGACAGGAGGGAACAGACCCCAACGGGGCTGGCATGAGCTAGCTACCCATGTTGGCAGGAGCCGGTCACAACACAATGACTCGGATCCACCCAACCATTGCTACAAAAAATTCAAGAGGAAGAATACTCCCTGAGTCTGCGAGAGCGGGGGCGCAAGATGACTCATTGGCAGACCACACGTTAACAGACCTTGGAATGGAAATGACGACGACACAGATGATCAGCAAGACAGTTGACGGAGTAACAGCACTGACAGGACACAAACTACAAAGCTGCATCTGTGGCTGGAATAAGATCACATCGGAGAAGGGTCTCAAGATCCACCAGGGCAGAAAAAAGTGCCTAAAAGAGTTTACCAAGGGACCCCGCATTGACCACTACTTCCTCAGAGGTAGACCAAATCAGTCGGATGAAGCCCAGTGGCAGGATACTCACCACAGTCCACAGGGTATCAGCATCCCAGACGAAGCTCTGTCAAGCACAGTTCAACCAACGGACATGAGCCTAGACCCTAGCCAATCACAGCCAGCGGTAGAGAGGAAAATGGATGGACGAAAGCCTCAAATTCTGTGGCCCAAATCCTGCCAGAAAAAGGAGTGGGGAACCATTGACACAGACCTTGTCCATCTTCTAGAAGGTCTGAAAGGGGGTGTCGAAAGAAAATTGGAGAAGATAGGAGATATCATCTACAGCTACGGCACAGAAAGATTCGGAGTAAAAAGCAAGGACCACAGTACTCAGAAGGAACCCTCAGCCCATCTTAAGTCCAGGAGGCAGCAAGAGATTGAGCGACTTGTGAAAGAGAGAAGATGCCTGAGAAGATGGTGGAAGAAGGCTACAGAAGTGGAAAGGGAAGGAATTGAGGTGTTACAGGGTGACAGCAAGCAGCGCCTTGCAACGCTGCGAAGAGCAGAATGCTTGAGATAGCAACATAAGAAGAAAGAGCGAACAAGGACTGCCTTCTATAGAGATCCCTACAAGTTCGCCAAAGACTTTTTTGTCAAGGAGAAAACCGGGACTTTCAATGTACCTGTGAGGGAACTGGAGGAGCACCTTAGAAAGACCTACTCCGACAAGCAGAGGCATGTGCCAGTCACCATCCCAGATGACATGCCACCAATCCAACCACCTGAGCACCAGTTGGACACAAGACCCCCAACATGGAGCGAAGTTGAGAACACAGTAAAGCGGGCAAGAGCAGCATCAGCCCCTGGGCCCAACGGTGTTCCATATAGGCTCTATAAGAATATACTGAGAGTCTTGAAGTTCCTCTGGAAGCTAATGAAGGTGACATGGGGAAAAAGGCTTAATACCGAAGGCATGGCGAAGGGCAGGAGGGATCCTGATTCCCAAAGAGAAGAACTCCTCAACCATCCACCAATTCCGGCAGATCAGCTTACTGAATGTGGAAGGAAAAATTTTCTTCAGTGTTGTGGCACAAAGACTCTCAGCATTCCTTCAAAAGAACAAATATGTTGACACCTCAGTACAGAAGGCAGGAATAAGAGGGTTCTCAGGATGCCTGGAACATGCAAATGTCATCTGGCACCAAGTACAAACAGCCAAGAAGGAAAAGAAAGATTTGCATGTGGTTTTCTTAGATCTGGCCAATGCATTCGGCTCAGTGCCTCACGAGGTGCTGTGGGCAGCCTTCAACTTCTTCCAAGTCCCAGAGGGCATCACAAGGCTGGTCAAAGCCTATTTCCAGGACCTCCAGTTCTGCGTTACAACTCAGGCTAGTATAACCGCCTGGCAGCACTTGGAGATAGGCATAATGGCGGGCTGCACCATCTCTCCTCTGGCCTTCACCATGGCGATGGAGTTAATAATTCGGGCATCTCGATGGGTGGTTGGAGGGGAACGTCTGAAGAGCGGGTTGCGTCTTCCTCCAATCAGGGCGTATATGGATGACATGATGACCATAACAACGACTAACGCATGCACCAAACGCCTGCTGTACAAACTCCAGAGCAACATCAGATGGGCACGAATGGAGATTAAACCTAGCAAATCCCGCAGTATCTCCATTGTCAAGGGCCAGATCGTAAATGAGAGGTTCCACATCAATGACGAGCCGATACCAACTATTCTGGAGAAGCCCATTAAAAGCCTTGGTCGGTGGTACAACACAGAGCTCAAAGACGCTGAACAGGTGGAACAACTAAAGCTGGATACCATCAGTGGCCTGAAGCAGATCAACAGCACTGCTCTCCCAGGGAAGCTGAAGCTCTGGTGTCTTCAGTTTGGGCTGCTCCCCCACCTCATGTGGCCATTTTCCATCTATGAGGTCACCCTATCCCACGCCAGTCGGTTAGAGCGTTTGGTGAATGTGCAGGTGAGAAAGTGGCTTGGACTACCCAGATGCCTAAGTAGCATAGGCCTGTATGGCAATGGACCCCTCTCTCTGCCAATCTCAAGCCTTGTGGAGGAGTACAAATGCTCTAAAGCAAGGCTCCAAATGACCCTCACAGAATCCCGGGATCCCTTCGTCAGAGGGGCAGCTCCCGCCTTAGCCACAGGGAGGAGGTGGAGGCCAAGTGTAGCAGTGGCACAGGCAAAGTCCGCTCTGAGACACCGGGACATAGTGGGCCAAGTACAACAAGGCAGAGGGGGCCTAGGGTTGGGAGCAACAACACCCACATGGCAGAAGGCTACTCCAGCTGAACGCCGGCACCTGGTGGTTGAGGAGGTGCGCCACCAGGAGGAAGTGGACAGGTGTCCCAGAGCGGTGTCCCAAGCCAAGCAAGGCCGCTGGATGAGGTGGGAAGGTGTAGAGAGGAGGAAGATCACTTGGAGCGAGCTGTGGAACATGGAGTCCAATATGTTGAGCTTTACCATCAGAGCCACATATGATGTCCTGCCCTCTCCAACCAACTTACATCTCTGGTTTGGAGAGGATCCAGCCTGTCTCCAGTGTTCTGCCCCAGCAACACTGAAACACATCCTGGTGGGCTGCAAGACCAGCCTTACGCAGGGCAGATACACCTGGCGCCACAACCAAGTGCTGAAGTGCCTGGCCACTACACTGGAGAGTAAGAGAGTAACCGTCAATGCCATGCCCCTGGAAGCCCAGACTACCTTCCGGCAACCAACATCCTTCGTCCGGGAAGGGGAGAAATGGTCGACCAATCGACTGCCTCCAGATTCATGCCCACTGAATGCAGCCCGGGACTGGGAAATGCGGGTATACTTAAGTCAGAGGCTCACCTTCCCACCCGAAATTGCAGCTACCAACCTGCGCCCAGACCTGGTCCTTTGGTCCAAATCCTGTCGAAGTGTCTTCATAGTGGACAGTCCCGTGGGAGGAAGCCATCGATGAGGCATTTGAAAGGAAAAGGTTGCGATATGCAGAGTTGGCTGCCGAAGCAGAGGACCGGGGTTGGAAGGTAAACGTGCGTCCAGTGGAAGTGGGCAGCAGGGGCTTTGTAGCTAGTTCCACCACAAGGCTACTAGCGGAGGTTGGAATTAGAGGACAGGCTCAGCGGAAGACCATCAAAGACCTTGCAACTGCTGCCGAAAGAAGCAGTCACTGGCTGTGGCTGAAGCGGAAGGAGACGGTATGGGCTGTCAAGTGACCTCATGGAGCCTCCG
Source organism: Moxostoma hubbsi (assembly GCA_032164185.1). Classification (NCBI taxonomy): domain Eukaryota; kingdom Metazoa; phylum Chordata; class Actinopteri; order Cypriniformes; family Catostomidae; genus Moxostoma; species Moxostoma hubbsi. The sequence continues at coordinate 16,737,167 of JAVLUX010000035.1, read as the reverse complement.
GTGCGACACACACCCAGGTCTGATCAGCCTGTGGTGGGCCAGCCTAGGGTGAGGGTGTATTGTGATAAAAGGCCGAAACACCCAATGAGGCCGGGGTGCACAACTGAGGATGTGTCGTATTGGAGGCACCAAGCGGTCATCCCCCAATCCAACCCCACTCAAGAGGACATCTCCAACAAAAGCACTTGCTGAATATCAAGGGATTGTAACATCTAGTCCTAGTAAGCATACATATATATATATATATATATATATATATATATATATATATATATATATATATATATATAAAATTGTACTATCTTCCCTGAGGTCCACTTATAATGTTAGTAAAGTAAACATAATGTAGTCATATATAATTATTTTCCACCTTGTCTCTGGCCCTCTGTCTGAAACACTCTCACCTTTAAGACATCAATGTAAAGGCCCACACTTGTGATTGGCTAACATCATGCAACCCATATTTTAAACTCAATCCAAAGAAATGAACAAACTCCACACAACATTATAAAACTACATTTTAGTGTTAACACATAATGTACACCCAACATATTTAATCTAAATGTATCAAACTGTTCACTCAAGCGTAGCATAAACTATCAAAGAGTCATGACATTTAAAAAACATAAGTGAATGAAACTGGTTACTTATTGTTTTTCATCCAATAGTCTTAAACTGCCCCATCTTTCCAATAACAGCTTGAAACATATTGTGACTGTTTCACAAGCAATCCACGCTGAAATCGGAATATTCAAACGTAAATCAACAGTAATGTTGGGTGCTTCAACTGGCTTCAACAGGCCAAAGCAGATGATGGTCATCACCACAGTGACATCTCAAATTTTTGTCCATGTACAGTAAATAATATGACATATTCAACATTCAAACTTATTAACAGCCGATTTAAATTAATTTACTGCGTTCAGTAAGCCCCCTTTGGTGGCGAGACGGGATCATTCATCCCGTTAGATTTTCAATAGTGATCTTGTTCATGATAGTTTTTGGCCTCTGCACCAGCGCACAGCCATTTCTTTATACAATTCGAAAGTCATGTGAACAATGGATACTGCTATTGTTGTAGCTAACTTTAAAACTAGCGGGTTGATGTCCCGTATCACAAATCCAGTGACGCTGGTAGTGATGATTTTCTCTGACTAGGGATGTCACAATGTGCATTTTTGACAAATATTGTTTGATTAAAAAAATCATAACATCAACATAAGTCAACATAAGTCAAGACAAAAAACAGGGAATATGTGACAGAGCCCCCCCTTTAAGGAACAGATTCCAAACGCTCCACAAAAAAAAAAAAAAATTGTCCATGGATTGTGGGGGAAAATAGGTGGAAGGAGGGCACAAGGGGCAATCAGGTAGTTCAAGGGGGCGAGGAGAGCAGAGGAACATAGTGAAGACAGGGAGGTTTGAGACCGAGGCGGGGCTGGAGGGAGTGAGGACCATTGGGACCAGAGTAGAACAGGTGGAGGGCCAGGAGACCTGGGGGACCGGAGCAGGTCTGTGGGGACGGCCGGGAGACCAAGGGGTCCGGAGCAGATCCGGGGGATGGCCGGGAGGCCTGGGAGGCGGCCACAGGACAGGGACTGGGTCAGGGACTGGGTAAGGCGACCTGGGAGGTGGCCGCAAGGCCAAGACAGGGTCAGGAGGCACTGGTAAGGTGGACGGAACCCCAGAAGGAGGAGTCTCTGGGGGCGGATCCGCTGGCGGAATAGTCTCTGGGGGCGGAGACGCGGAAGACTCTTGGGGTGGAGACGCAGAAGACTCTGGAGCGGAGACGCGGAAGACTCTGGGGCCGGAGACGCGGAAGAGAGTACAGGCAGAGACTAGGGAACAGAAGCCTTTCTTCTTCTCCTCCTCCTCCTCCTCCTCCTCTGGATGGACAAAGTTGGCAACTCTGGCTCTTGGACGGACGTGGCAGTGTTGCACTGGCTCTGGGACGGAGCAGGCATGGGCGTAGGCTCATTGGTCATGGCAGGCGTGGGCCTCGGCTTGTTGGCCGCGGCAGGTGTGGGCGCTTTATGAGGTTTCTCTGACATGAACATCTCTAAAATTAACACATATTCTTCCCAAGTGTAGTCACCGGTCTCTGACAAGGGAAGGAACCACTCATGAGCTAAGAGGCCGATCTGATACAGGGACATCAAGTGGGAAT